>JAJAGP010000056.1:222245-957972 GCA_025084515.1 Ancistrus triradiatus | reverse complement strand
CCAAACATAACGCTTTTCTTTAAACCAAAAAGTTCTATTTTGGACTCATCCATCCACAAAACATTCTTCCATCTAATACTTGGCTCGTCCAGTAGGCTGGAGCTTATATAATCACCTAAGATGAATCATATAGCGATGATAAGTCCTATCTGTATATCTTCTTTCTGTATTCACAAGATGCTCTGCAAGCCTTTATATTTACTCCCTCATTTCCCCTTCTTCTTCTTTATCCGTGCACATGTGTAGGCACATGGCTTTTCTGTGTAAGATTACTTAAGAGAAGATAGAAGGTCTGTGCTGGAGATCAGACTGTGGAGATAAGTGTCCACCAGCTGCAAACAGCCGGAGAAAGAAAAGAAAAAAATCTTCAAATCTGACTGAGGGAATTAAACAGGAAAAAGAGGTGAGAAGGTGAAAATGGCACACAGACCTGAAAACTGTGGCAAGGATTAATAGCTGTGGCTTTCGTATCATGGAGTATTTAACTCTGTATGGCACCCGCTGCTTTTATTTGACTGCAGTAAAGTATGACGATCCCGTCCGTTCAGTGACACTGACGAGAATGTAATCGTGGCTAATACGCGCCAAATCTAAGATCAAATCCAATATTTAAAATGAAAGTGCAAAACGGATAAATCAACAACAAAGCGACAGTTTGCTGTGATGCTGTTTTTATCGTGTTTTAAGTTAAAAAAAAAGGCAAGTGCAAACAAACGTACTATCTGCTGGTGATTTACTTTAGGTTTAGCACTTTGAATTTTCATTTTCAACTTCACCAGCATGCAAATATCTGTAGATTAACAGTAGACAAAGCTAAAACCACGGAACTGCCCCCGGTGTGTGGAAATGGCAAAAAACACTAACTGCATGGCGAGGGTGTTACCAACAAACCAATTAACTTTAGCTTACCTGCTGTTACAGGTGCTGAAAAGAAAACAAACACTGCATGGTGGCAGTGTTACTAATAAATCCATGTTTTACCCAGAATGAAGGCACCAAACATGGCCTTGCATTGTTGCTAATAAAGAATATCCACGGCTGCTCGTGTCTGTTAGATAAATTGGCTCAGTGCCTGCGTATATCCTCCTGTGTACTCTACATCACTCTAGCTTACTAATAATACCTCATACAATGTAAATGTTAAGTAAATACATGTTATAGTGAATTGTTTCGGGAATAATGACCAAATAGTCTGTAGCTTATATACGTTAATGGGGGAGATGCGAGGCAAACGGTCCTCAACCAGCTGGAGAGAGACTGAGGATCTGCGAAACTGCGAGAGGTTACAGCAGGTTTGTTTGTTTTGTTTGTTTGCTTAACGTCGCTTCAGCATCAATGGCTATTCCTGACAGGAGCAAGATTACATCGATACTAGTCAGACATTTATACTGGGCCAATTTAGAGCAACCAGTTAACCTAACGCATGTCATTGGAATGTGGGAGGAAACCAGTGTAACCAGACTAAACCCAAATTAAACCACTAAATTAATATGTTTATAGTAATAGTTTAAATAAAGAGCTAAATAAATATTAACAGAGAGATCCTATTTAAAATATAATGACTACCAGAAAACAAATAAATTAGAGGTAATGTAATATTCGGAAGAGTAATGAAATGTAGAATATGAAACTATAGCATGTACGACAAGTGTACATAAATAAAATATTGAACAAAATAACAAAACCATGCATATCAGCATCATTTAGTCCAGCAGCCCGTTCATAAATATAAATACATAATCATGGCAACCCTACAGCATGGTCTTATGCCATTTTAACCTTCTTTTCATTATTTATTAATCAATCAATCAGATTTATTTTTAAACCACTTCTCAGTTCAGAATGCTCCGGCAGCACTCCCCTTCCCACGCCTGTGCGGGTCGCAAGTTGAGAACCCCCGTTGTGTTTGTGCGAGTGCAAGTCTGCCAATTTAATAACATGTCTAAGGCTGAAGCGGGAGCCGACGCAGATTGAGTGTGTAGAGAAAAGTTGTGTGAGGTGACTGAGTATCTCTGAACTGATGAGATCAAGGCTCACACCAGACGCTGAATTAGCCTAATCCAATTACGGAAATGGAAATGACTTTGTAATCAGTCCTACTGCCAACCTTGGGTTACTGATGACTCATACTGATTCTGTTTCGGATACATAAATGTCACATTTACAGCATTCAGCAGGTGCCCTTATCCAGAGTGACGTACAGTTGAGCTGGGTGTAGCTGTGGGTGTTGTGGTAGCTTGGGGGAGTTTGTGGAGGATTTGTACTGATAACCTTCTGATTAGTGCTGGCACTAAGGAAACAGACTGGATCTCACTTACATAGTATTTGCATAGCAAAGTGGCTGAACTCCATTTTTTCCAATTTTGGTCAGTCTCCCAGGACAGTTCTGGGCCCAGGACAGTTCTGTGAAACGGGTAGTTGATCGAAATGGTCGTTGACCGGACATTACCATAGTCACATAGTGTTTATGGTCCATGGTAATGTTCAAAATAAGGGTATTTTCATAAGACAACTGCATGTAAATGATCTATAAAGGCTTCAGAGATACTGCTGAAATCACAGCATTCGAAACCTAAGCTGATCTACACATCATTAACTCCAGGAAATACACAACACTGAATATAAACATACCTCGCTGGCTGCACACAACCAAGAGGGAATGAGTCCACTTGAAGAAACACTCATTTCCAGAACAGGCAATGCAGTGTCATGAATGATTATGAATGTAAAGTGAATTACAAACTAATTTTTTTCCCCCATTTTCTTCTTTTTAGTCTTGTAAGATGAAAAAAGTCTTAATCAGATCTCGATCTCAGTCACTCCTCGGTCAGTCTTGACTCGGACTTGACTACTAAAAGTCTTGGTCTTGGACTTGGCTCTGGAGCTCTTGACAACACCACCTGTATTAAGATTTCCATTCACTGAAACACAGCCCAGACCTTCAGTCCTCCTCCACCAAATTCTGTAATTGGCATATGCATTCAGGCAGGTGGAACTCTCCTGGCATTCTCTCAACCCAGACTTGTTGATCAGACCACCAGATGGTAATGCATCACTCATCACGTTATACAAAGTATGTATTCATGGCGTGAGTGCTGAAATAAACCAGAACATCCAGACTTAATCCTCAACAATCTGATTTACATGGGTCTGAATTTACTATTAAAACACCAGTAGAAAACACAAGAATATACAAAAAAAATGCAGTGGTGAAGCACTTTTGCGCCCTCTTGTGGCAAGACCCAGTGTCTAATCAGACCACACTTCTCTATCTCTATCTGGCTGCTTTATTTATTTTTTTCAATGAGCGAAAAAGAAAGCCGCGCTGCACAGAAGGTAATGATAGCTCATAGCTTTGTTTGGTTAGCCACAAAAGTACATATTAAATCACTAAATCAGAGGCATCAGATACGTTAACATAAACAAAATAAGCAATTAATAAGAAATTCTTTAAGCCCATATTCACACCAAGCCTGATTTTTATGGATGAAAAAAATTTGAAAATTTTTAAATCCTGTTCTAAAGTCTGTTCTAATTTCTGTGTTGATTGGATCTTAAAATCAGGCTGACCAATCAGAGCTCAGTTGCCGGGCAGAACAGCTCATCGAGAGCTTATAGGACGAGCAACACGCAGACTCTAAAAACATGGAAATTAAAGAAAAGATCTGGTGGAATAGAACTGAAAGGTTGGAGAATGATGGAGATAAAGCTCACAGGGACTGGATGGAAGTGTTTGGTTATTTATCTAAGTGTGTTCTGGTCTGTTCATGCTCACAAAAACCACAAACTAGAGTTTCCTTCGCTCTGTCCTTTTTCTTTGTTTTTTTTTAAAGTTGACGATGTGAAGAAGACACGGCCAAATCTCCAAATCTGGCATATTTAGAGAAGAGAAATGAAAGAAAGCAAAGCAGACAGTTTTCAGAGTGTTTAGACGTAAGCACACAGTTGTGCCTCTATGACTAATTGGCAAGTATGCGGGTACAGCTGTGCCCCTCTAAATTCTGTGTACCCCAGGGCAACAAGTAGTCTAGACACGCCCTTGTGGCTGAGGATAAAGAAGTCTGGCCTGCTGCTACCGCAATCCTCACCAAGTACTATCCTGGTATGGAAAATGTATTTATGTTTTTGGTCTCGCATGGTTTTATTTTGAAGTGTGCTGTTTTGAAGAGTGGACACAAAGTGCCTGAAATGACCAGAAAATTACACAAGCACTACTCTCATGACAACTCTCCACTGGACTATTATTGGTAATGAGATCGCCGCCAATAACAAAGCTTACGTACGCTTGAACTGCCGAGCTGCTCTATTGATCTGCACTCTTGAATCCTGTGTTGAATATAATCAAGTGACTGAGCTGTCTGATTTACAGTACGTGTAACAGGGAAGGTCTGATCTTCATCCAAGTCCGAATAATACACATTCTGCCTAAAGTAAAAACATACTACTCCTACTAGAGCCTGACCCATGTTAGCATGCCCTGGACAACACACCAGTCCAAAGCAGGGCTGGCTAAGGCATCTTTCCTTACTCAGACCAAGTCTGTCACGGGTGTATATGATGCCCAACCTGGGGTGCGTCTCCCAAAGCATAGCTGGAACAGTGCAGTTGTGATGCGAGTGTTTTCCAAAGCCATAGTACTAGAAGCATCATGGAAGGACAATGCTGTTTCTTTTACCAGTGAACGTTGTGCTGTGGGTGTGATCCATGCAAGACCTCCACTGCTAAGGAGAGAAGCAATAGTGATACTATGTGTAGGCAGTTCATCTTATCGTGGAGCTAGCAGCGCAATGATCCCAGGGTAACCGATTTAATACAGTTCTAAGCTACTGTGAAATGGATTTGATCAGGATGTGGCTCACATGTAGATCGTTCTAATAATAAACCATTAACATCCAGTCAAGCAGAGCCGTTCAGTGTCTCCAGCTACATCATTAATGCAGTCCCATGTATTTCCCAAATGAGCTGTGGTTCACTGACTTCCCTTCCAGCTTTTCACTTCTCATTGCACTGCACTACACAGATGATGGGCGACTCGCACAGGCTTTGGCTTTACAAGTTAGGCTTTGCTGGGACAAACACTGAGTCATGAATGATGGATGCAGTGACATTCTTGCCTGCAGAGGTGTTGAAGATGTGTTAGAGTCAGTGAGAAACCACCAGTGGGATGACAGACTAAATTAGTCATGAAACCAAAGCAAATACTATCACCAGTACGAGTGAATGGATTTATTTAATCAGTAATTCACTGAACTGTTTCAGATTGGATTGGATGTGTTAGGTTAATTGGTGTCTGTGGTGTTCCAGGGTGAGATTGTATGTGGCATGGAATGTACCTGAACCCTGTGCAGGGTTGGTTCCCACCTTGGGCCCTTTGGACTCTCTTTCCTAGCATTCATCCTGGTCGATGCAGGGTTTACTTTCCATTTTGATGCGAGCAGAGTAAATTTCACACAGAGTGTCACGTAGATCTTAGCAGGTCTTTAGGATGTGGGAAGAATCCAGAGTCCCTGGAGAAAACCCTTTCAGACACTAGGAGGACATGCAGACTTCAGGCTGAAGAGTAAATAAACGTTAAAAAAACTAAACAAACTATCCAGACAAGCAAGCAACAAGCCAGTCTCAAGACTTAACACAAGCTCCAAGCGAATCCTCAAGATCAATACAAGCAAATCCTGAGTCAAGTCTCCATTCAAGTCCTAAGTCCGGTCCAAGTCACCAAATGGGGATGTTTTAGTGTGCTTTCAGACAAAAACAGACTAACAAAGAATGTATTCATGGAGAGAATGTGTCACAGCTCTTGAGACAATACACTGCTTTTTTTATTCACGACAGCATAGTCTTTGTAGCTGATTTTTGACAGCATGTTTCTGCCCTGCACAAGCTTCAACACTGACAGCCCCAAAAGTTTCTGGCTGCAGAATTTCCCTCGTCTCTAGGTTAGGGATAAACAAAGCTGAGTAGCTCAGCCTCCTAGCGTTACAGTGATACAGCACCATGCAAGGAACACAAAGCCTGAGTATTATGTGATCGAGTATTATTTTAACACTTGGAAAACAATTATGTTAATAAAAAATGTTTGTGGAGGTTTTCAAGCCTTTAAGTTTTAAAGCCCAAGTCCCATTCCAAGTTCAAGTCACTGATGGTAAAGTCAAATCAAATTCTGGTCACGAGTTTCACTTAAATCCTTGTGACTCAGGTCCACATCTCTAGTAGAATACATAATTTACTTACGTAGATTTGCTACCTCAATTTGATCTAGACTGCCCCTCAAATGAGCCAAGCCCAAAATGGCCACAGAAGACTCAAGTTCCAGTAGGTTGTCTCATATCTAGAAGTTGAAAGCCACTTCTTTCTGAAAACCATCTGAGACAGAATAAAGTTTTTGGCCAAATATGGAACGTTTGATTCAGACTGATTCAGCAGAGTGTAGAATGATGATTCTTTGAAGACCTGCTGAGAAATCTCTACCACGGTTAAGCATGGAACAAAAGGTGTCGTGGTGTGTGAGTCTTTTTGGCTGCTGGTACTGGTGCGCTGCGCCCTGTGAAAAGCCAATTAATCCTTTGGACTTCAGAACGATGTTGAAGAAAGGCTTCACACAACTGAAGTTGTTTTCTACAGAAGAACAACCAGATGTTATTTTTTCACCAAGACAATGCTTCTGCCCACACTGCGAACAAGTGGCTTGAGAGCAAGTCCATCAGGGGGTCATGATTTGACCTGGTAAGAGTCCAGATTTAAGCCCTTTAGAGAGCTTCACATTAAACACAAGCTTGGCGGGAAATGTTTTCAAGTATTCAACGACTGTTTGAAGCAATCAGTGCTGAGAGGAACAATATCGACTCTTCGTCATGTGAAGAGCGGCCTGCAAGTTTACCCACAGCTTCAACATGGAAAGAAATCGACAGCAGAAGCTACCCATACGAAGGTTATCGTAATGATCTGTTGGTAAGACCATTAAAAGCTTAATGTTCAACCAATCTTTACCCAGGAGTGTACTTAATCTATATTTTAGTGAAACCATATCTGTTGGCTATTATATCAAAGTATCTTAAAATATATTATTTTCATGTCAGAAAAAAGCCTGAAGACATTAGTTGCATTGCAATGTGGCTAAATGCACTGCAAAATATTATGCACTTAAAGAATTCATCTTATTTAAACTCGCATTTTAGATTAATCTAGTAAATATTTATTAAGACACATTGATCTGAAGTCAAATTTATGCAGCATTTTCTCAAAATCATATCTAGGCCCACAGCCCCAACTGAACAAGCCCAGGATGACAGTGCCAAGGAAAAAGCTTCCTAAATGTGATGAGGAAGAGGCTCAACCTCGTTAGGCAGCCTAGACGTTATATGAATGAAATAAACTAAGTTATCTAAATAATGCTGGGGTTACTCCTATTATTAATTCCTTTTTATACCTGCTTTATATTATTAGTATTAGTAGTAGTAGTAAGAATAGTCCTATTATCAGTCATTTAAAATGAGTATTAGTAGTAGTGGTAGGAGTAGGGTTATGATTGTGGAGGATAATTATGATTTTAGTCCTATTATTAATTCATTTTTATTCCTGCTTTATATTACACAGTGCTTGAAATGCTGTATATGTTTTCCCTTATCTTATTCTACCACACATTTCTGCGATTAATACAGCCCCAAGCGCGGTTCCAACACCGCTGCGCAGATAATCACACACTTCAAATTTCAACCGACAAATTTTCACAGACTCAGAGCAGCTGTGCATGTTCACCCCTCCTCCCCTCAGACACCTACACATAGGTGACCAGAAGTATTGGGACACAAAGCCAAATGTGGCCAAGAACATTGGGAGACGAACCCAAATGCTTTCTACTTGCCACATTTCAAGCGCTGTTGTAGTTCCTTCAGGAAATGCCGTCTACCCATTATTATCATTAACAGTAGTAATAGCTTTATTTAACTTTAATCTCTGTAACCTCTTTATTTAAGATACCATCACCCTGTTTGTAAACATAGTTAAGTGTGCTGTACGTGATGTTATCCCTGATACTGATGGCCAGTGTGATCTGTAAATGCCCAGCATGAACCATTATCCATCAGAAGGCCCTATCAGTGATCTCATGTCCTTCTAACAAAATGTATGTCCGTCATTTACAAAACACTGATTGTTATTTTAAGGTATGTCTGAGGAGGACATAAATTAATTAACATAAATTAACATAAATTATCCACAAGATCCTTCAGTGAAATAGCATATTATTACATGGGATGAGACATCGTGCCGTCTGTTACCAAAACAAGCACAGCATGCTAAACGGCAATTAGCCAGCTATGATCAGTGATGCTGAATTTAACCACAACATAACTCTAACCACCAGACCTGACCTTTCCTGAGGCGGGATATGAACCAGAGAGGCTCGGTTGGTAAAGAAAAATGTTCATTTGCAGCAGGTGCTGATTAGACACAGGGTCTTGCTACAAGAGGGTGTAAAAGTGCTTCCCCCACTGCTCTCAGGGGCTACTTTTGGGTAGTGTACCTCTTGATGAGAGATGCCTACTAGACATGCCTCTACGACTTTGAGAGGGGGTGGATCATTGGACTGAGAGAAGCAGGATGGTCATTTTACAAATTGCCACCATCTGGGTCATTCTGACCTAACTGTTAGGAGGTGTTGGGAGTGGTTTTATGGGGGCACACACACACACACACACTGTGAACAGTCTCCGGACAGCCCAGACAGACCACCAGTAGAGAGGATTGTTTGATCCACCAACAAGCACTAGCAGCTCCCATAGTTTTGTTCTCCACCATCCAGACAGAGGGAGGCACCTTCACTACACAGCCCCGTCTCTGCCCGGACCATTTACAGGTGCTTAGCAGAAGGAAATTTGTTGTCACAGCACCCATTATGCATCCTGCCATTGCCGTTGTGAACTGGAACCATACTGTCTTTAGTTACTAATCCAGGTTCTGTTTGGGATCCAACAACAGTCGCGTTCATGTACGGAGACCTCGTGGTAAGTGCCTCAGTCCTGCCTTTGCTGTGGAGCGACACACTGCCATAACTGCTGGTGTGATGATCTGGGGAGCCATCGCATACGACAGTCGGTCACCCCTAGTAGTGATACGAGGGACACTAATAGCTCAGACACATGTGCAGGACATCCTGCAGCCACATGTGTTGCCTCTCATGGCAGGGCTTCCAACTGGCATTTTTTCAGCAGGATCATGGACATTTTGGTTAGACTATGCTGAATAAGACAATACCAGACACTTGCATGGTAAATATTTAAAATATTTCACATGGGCAAAATAAAATGCCAAAATGGGGACCTCTAAAGGTGACATGGTGGTTATTTTTAATCAGGCACGGCCATGAATTAATAAACTGAGGCCACATGATAATGTATTAAGGCCACAAATGAAGCTTCTACTGGCCATGAAATAATATTCTGAGGATACGAGTTAATATATGAGGCCTCAGTAAGTCACATTTATTAGTGGCCTCAATATAATTACCTCAACGTTTCAGTGTATTTATCTGTGGTAATGCCTTAAAAAAGAGGTACAAGTAAAATACTCCACACATATAAATAAACCACAAATACACATGAGGGCTTATGGGGAGTTAAAGTATATGCATGCTTAAAAACATACAGTATGTTAAATAAAAAAATTATAAAAATTCTCACTTGCTGGCCACCAGGTACCAGGTTGGACCTGCTTTTGCCTTCAGAACTTCTTTAATTCTTCATGGCACAGTTTCAACAGAGATCTCTATATTGATTGCTGCAGATTCCATTACGTGAATCTCCTTTCCACAACATCCCAAAGCTGCTCTACTGGATTGAGAGCTGGTGACAAATGTGGCTGCGCCCCACTAAAATCAGGGCCATAAAAAATCCATTTCATTCTCAATTGCTGAGCAAAACTACAGGACACGCCATTTCCTACAGACACTACATTTCCCATAGTGCCTCAGCATGCTTGCAAAATCTCGAGCGGCAAGTGCTTTCAGTCAAAATGAGTTTTTGCATGGATGAATGGACATGCTGTATATACAGATTTAAAATATTTAAAAGAAAGTCAGCCACTCAGCAGGAATGATAGCTCTTAGCTGTACGTTTGGCCACTTGTAACATACAACATAGCAAAGGTACAAATTAAAGCACTAAAGCAAAGGCATTACGGTAGCATAACAACATTAAGGAAATTAATAAATCCTTTGTTAAATTGTTCTTCCACTTAATCTACTTATTGTTTAGCATTAGCACTCAAATTCCTACATGTCAGCAGTTTAGCTTCTCCATTTAGCCTTTTGTCTTCAGTTACCCCTGGTTTGTTTGGCTTGTTTACATTTACAGCATTTAGCAGACGCCCTTATCCAGAGCGACTTACAGTTGGTACAGTCTTACAATTGTAGGTCAAGGGTCTTGCTCAAGGACCCAACAGTGGCAACTTGGCAGAGGTGAGATTTGAACCCTGGACCTTCTGGTCCAGAGTCCAGTACCTTAACCACTAGGCTATCACACCTGAGCTTCTCCAGACAGCCCAGTGATTGTGTAGCTCTTATTTATTGCCCATGTGTTTTACTGCCTTATACCCATGTAGTCTATTTAGTCCATTTAACAGTCATTTCACAGATGTATGGTCTTTAAACATGCTTAGCTATGGAATACCAATCCATATTTCTACTCCACGTTGCACTGGCGTTCTGCTGGTCACGTTCACCTGCAGGTTTCTGCGATACAGCAGGTCGAGATGCTTTTGCACGTAACAAATGCTTTTATGTAACATGCACTTTCGTTTTTAAGAGCGAGGTCACAGCCATCCTGCCTTTTAAATTGGCCACAGATTGCTCGAGTCCGCTGGGATATCTCATATTGGATTTTCTCGTCTGTGCCGACATTTCTGCACAAGTGAGAGGTGAGAAAGTTATTTCTAGTGGCACCATTAGCTCCATGTCAGTTACAGGAAAGAACTGTGCCACAAATCTGATTGTGGACTGGTTCAATAAAACTTGAGGAAATTTGTATTTCTGTTCTTCAATAGGTGGGTTTCGAGTCATTCTGCTGAATGGGTGCCATTTCTAGATATTTTTTAACAACACACATATTTGACTGTTTGTGTATTGGTCAATCTCAGGCCACTTCATTTTATTTTTACAAGGTTTCTCAGAGTACTGTTGCTATATAAAGGGTAAACAAGAGAGTTGAGCACAGAATTAGCAAATACATAAAACTTAACCACACGGCATCTATACTGATAGCATTAAGACACTGAGCATATGGTTCTAATGGTTTACCAGAAACTTGTTTGTACGCTAACAAATAACATCTAAAAATCATTTTTGATATTGTAAAAGTCATAGTTACAATATCATCAAATATACAGGAAAAAAACAAGAGAGGTTTGTTAGGGTAACAGATCAGTGAAAACCTGGGAACATGACTAACGTGTATTTTAAAGTAGAATATTATGGATTTCATATGAAAAAATATAATTAGTATTAAGGAAACACACCAAAGAGGGAGTAGTTGGGATTGATGGAAACTTTATACAATGGGACAAAAAAGTATTTAGTCAGCCACTGATTGTGCAAGTTCTCCTACTTAGAAAGATGAGAGTGTCAAATTGTGAAGCATGGGGGTGGAAACATCATGCTTTGGGGCTGTTTTTCTGCAGAGGGGACAGGACGACTGATCTGTGTTAAGGGAAGAATGAACGGGGCCATGTATCGTGAGATTTTGAGCCAAAACCTCCTTCCATCAGTGAGAGCATTGAAGATGGAACGTGGCTGGGGCTTCCAGCATGACAATGATCCCAAACACACTGCTTGGGCAACGAAGTAGTTTCTCCGTAAAAAGTATTTCAAGGTCCTGGAGTGGCCTCGCTGTGCAGTCTCTCCAGACCTCAACCCCATAGAAAATGTGTGTGAGAGGAGTTGAAAGTCCGTGTTGCCCCAAAACATCACTGCTCTAGAGGAGATCTGCATGGAGGAATGGGCCAAAATACCAGCTACAGTGTGTGCCAACCTGGTGAAGACTTACAGGAAATGTTTGACCTCTGTCATTGCCAACAAAGGTTATGTTACAAAGTATTGAGTTGAACTTTTGTTATTGACCAAATACTTATTTTCCAGCATAATTTACAATTAAATTATTTAAAAATCCTACAATGTGATTTCCTGGATTTTTTTTCTCTTTTTGTCTCTCATAGTTGAAGTGTAGCTATGATGAAAACTACAGACTAAGTAGGAGAACTTGCACAATCAGTGGCTGACTAAATACTTTTTTTGCCCCACTGTATGTGTGAATGTAATGATGATATGTGTAAGTGATTACAATATTAGAGCTAAAGGATAAGGTAATTGAGACAATTGAACAATTGAAATGAGGCTCTAGGACCTTATTGGGCCAGCAATCCGACATTTCTATCAGGGGGCATTATTTTTGTCGATGAGAGCGTGTTTACATGGACAGATCTTAAATGCACTGGATCAAACGGAAGTCCAGAACAAGACACATGAGCTACCCCGACATGACTAAAATGTGTATTTTAAAGTGAAATATTATGGATTTCTTATGGGAAAAAATATTAAAGCATAGATGGGATATGAAGTGAAACAACAATGTAAAGAAAGATTTCTGAAGGATTTTAATCATTATATTTCATTGTTAGGGACCAGGGACTGCTAACAAATACTGTTTTTCAGTGTTCTAGATAGTTTCTATTAATGGTTTAATGGCAGTGCTTTCTGACCATTGAGCACCACAACAGCGACCCCTGCTGTGACCTACGAGTGCTTGGACTGGTGCTTGACTGCACCCTGAGAATTCTGGGATACCCTCACAACCCTGACCAAGATAACTGAGGGTAAAAAAAAATGAGAAACAAAAAACAAAAAAACCCCATATAATCTTTATGTTATCTACTGATTGCATGTATTGTATGTTTATGAGTTGCGTTGGTCTCTGATTACAGCCAGTAGCCTCAGAACTGGGTTTTAAATCACTGCACCATTATCTCCAGGGTCAGATAATAGATTTTGCCCAGGTCAGGCATCAAACAGGCATGTGAGCCTTTGGGAGAGAAGCCCAGATGGGCATGATCATCACTTGGCACTGTAACAGTGATCCCTATCCAGCCCTGTGATAGAATGGTTCACCCTGTGGATTTTGGTTATAGAATGACTGAAAGCATTCATTGTAAAACATGTTCATCAAGACAAACCCATAAACCAGACAAGACGTGTTGTTTTTTCCACTGAAAGCCACGATCATGCACTCAAACCCTTATTAAATCTGGGTTAAACAGTACTAGAGACAGAACGGACGATAATCACACTGCGGGAAATCCTCCACAAGCCAGAGGAAGAAGCACACAAAAACAGTGATTGGCAGCTAAGTGATTTCACCAAGCAGCAAGTTCAATTCAGCTGCAAGTAATTACAGATCAATAAAACCTGCTGTCATTCCCACACTTGCTTTTATTCCTTTATCTCTTTTCCTCTCTCTTTCTTCCCATCCATCATATTGCTTCAGCCTCGGCCTGCCATAACAGGAATGAAATGCAATGGAACGGGAATATAGATCAAGACAGAGAAAATGATATAATAAAATATGCTCTAAAACATCCCTCACCTGTATAAAGTTACAAATGTGGTAATAGTCTGTTATTCAAAACTCAGATCATTATCGTGTCTAATCGTTGAGTCTGTGAAAGGTCTATTTTGCGTCTTTATGTTGACAGATCAATTTCTTTGACTGTAAATCAACCACCAAAAACAACACACCCGTTCAACTGCACATTAACTCAACATCTAATCAGCCAATCACATTGCAGCAACAGAATGCATGTAGGTATGTAGAGGTGATCAAGTCGACCTGGTGAAGTTCAAACCGAGCATCAAAATGGGGAAGAAAGCTGATTTAAAGGACTTTGAATGCGGCATGGTTGTTGGTGCTAGTCGGGCTGGTCAGACTTTTTCAGAAACCGACACACACAGCGCCATCTGTAGGGTTTACAGAGAATGATCTGAAAATAAGAACATATCTAGTGAGGGCAGTTCTCTGGGAGAAAATGCTTTGTTGATGCCAGAAATCAGAGGAGAATGCAGACTGGCTCAAGCTGATATAAAGACAACAGCAACTCAAATAACCACTCGCTACAAAGACGTATGCAGAAGAGTATCTCTGAACATGTCGAACCTTGAAGAAGATGGGCTACAGCAGCAGAGGACCATACTGGATGTTACTCCTGTTAGCTTAGAACAGACAACTGAGATAACAATTCACACAGACTCATCAAAATTGGATAATAGAACATTGTCCAGGAAAAACATTGCCTGGTCCGATGAGTCTTGATTTCTGCTGCGACATTCAGATGGTCAGGTCAGAATTTGGTGTAAGCAACATCCATCCTGCTTTGTATCAACAAGGTGTGGGTTATATTTTCTTTGGGACACACTTTGGGACCCTTAATACCAAGTGAGCATGGTTTAAACCCCACAGCCTACCTGAGTATTGTTGCTGACCATGTGACTACCTTTATGAGCACAGCGTGTCTTCTGATGTCTACTTCCAGCAGGATAACGCTCCATATCATTCCAAGCTGGTTTCTTGGACATGATAATGTGTTCTTGTAACTTAATCAGCCTCCACAGAAACCAGACCTCAATCCAATAGAACATCACTGGGATGTGAACTTCAGCAGCTCATCTTGATCATGTCTACATGCCTAAATGAATTGATTTGCTGGAGGACTTGATGTAAGGAGTCACATGGCAGGAGTAATGAGTGCTGGGAAATGTAGTGAGGAAAAGCCGGGGCTGCAACAACAATAGTTTTTAATAATCGTCTTGCCACAAGGGGGTGTACGGCTGGACCCGCATCGTCTTTAATGACGAATCCAGGCTCTGTTTGGGATCTGACGATGGTCGGGTTCGAGTATGGAGGCCTTGTAATGAGCACTTCAATCCTGCCTTCACTTCTAGTAGTGATACAAGGGACACTAACAGGTCAGCGATATGTTGTCTCTCATGGCAGGGCTTCCGACTGGCATGTTTCAGCAGGATAATGCCAACCGTATCTCATCTTGTATCCAGGCTATGAATTATATTATATATAGTACATATTAACCTCCACAATTTATGGTAAATTCACCTTACGATGGATCTGTCAGAATGTATCCCCATCATAAATCAGGGAGCACTTGTATATAATCTGAAATTGTTTTCCTTTGAGCTGTATAATGCCTTAAATAAATTGTATTGTGATGCGGCTAATGGAAAATGAATCACGTTGGCACAAACAAGTTATGCCTTAAGTACATTTAAATATGTAATTCCTTTAAATAGGTCAACATGGGAATTTCAAAGCCAGTGAATCAGACACCTGGCAACCCAACCCAGATCCTAAACACAGTGGAATCTGTGACTCATTCGCACACGGCCTTAGCACGTCATGTAATGGCATTCCTTTAAACAGCGTCCTAACACATTCAGTGTGCTTTGCAGTTTGGTAGTAGCAGGTGCTTGGTTAGGGAATCATCAGTGCTGCAGGCGTTCCAGCCTCTCCGCGCTTCACACTGATCCTTAATTACCCTGTAATTAAATTAAGACCCATCAGAAAGGCTTACCCAATTATCTGAGTCATGCTCAATTTCCGTTCTGTCACTCTCGCCACATGCGAGCTGCACATTCAACCGAGGCTGAGCGTGGTGTGCGATCTGGTTTTTATGCAGCCGTCAAGCTCAAGGTGAGCGTCAGAATGAAGTAGATGGTGTGAGGCATGACTCCCGTCATAATTATAGCTTACTCGTCATGAGTATCATGGGGAGATAGCTTGTAGAAGATAATTATCTGACGCATCTAACCTTGGATCCAGAGAGCCAGTGCAGGAACATGTACTTTTAAGGAAAATGAATGTAGCACCTCTAACAAACTGATATGACAAAGACCAGGCATTTTCAAATCTTTAAAGCACCAGTAGTGACTGTAGTTGTTGTATAACAAATAATGCCAGACTAAATAATGATAGGCACATTTTTATGTTATTTGACTAGATAAATTAGGTTCATTCTTACATTTATCATCTACACCACCCATGAAGTATGGGTCCCTTTTTGAGTCTTGGTCATGTTTAATGAGTTTTTCCTTGCCACTGTCACCCTAGGCTTGCTCAATTTGGGATTAGCCCTAGATATTAGAAGTTAATCTATAATTGCAATGTTGCTTTGAGACAATGCTCCATTGTATAAAGTGCTATAGAAATAAATCTAACTTGACTTTTTGCCTAGTTATTTACCGGTCTTATATTGAGCAAATGGTGGATATTCAGTATAAAACTGCACGTAAGCACCGATTCACCACCATCCCATCAACATCCACTTGCTTTGACAACCGAGGTTGTAATAATTACAAATTTAATAGAAAAAGAAAATCTCAAAATATGTGTCACAATTATCAAAAATACAGACAACACGAAGATCTGTGATGACTGGGATCCTGAACGTTTAGATTTACACTCATTGATTTCTGGCTTTAAACAGGGCCTGTGGTAGCCTAGAGGTTAAGGTACTGGACTATGGACCAGAACAAAGCTGTCACTGTTGGGACCTTGAGCAAGACCCTTAACCCACCATTGCTTGGATTATAAGACTGTATAACTTGCAAGTTGCTCTGGATAAGAGCGTTTGGTAAATGTAAACAAATGCATGTGTGTTACTCTTAGTCTGTAGTATGATGCAACACTCCTGCAGATGACAGCGGGAAGACCTCCAAACAGTTTAGCAAGAAGTGTTAGATGTGAGAGCGGTGATTTCTGTATTTAACTATTATTTCCTATATATCCCAAGCGTGTCACCAATTGCTGTCTGTAAAGTCTGAAAATGTGAATCATTTCCCATCAAGTATTTATTTGCAAATATGAGGTTGTGGGTGGAAGGTGGAGAACATGCATTTCACAGCTATTTTTGCGCATTCACACCAACATAAATGAGTCCTCCTCCATTATTTAACATACTGATATTGCCTTCACTGGTAGAACCCATGTTTTCCATGTAGCAGCTAATTAGATCTGCACAACACTGAGCGTGTACAGCGCTCTTCAGGTCAGGCCACAGCATCTCATCAGCTTCATGTCCAAACTCTTGGTTTTTCCTCTTATTCTGTTGTTCGTTAACTTGTGTGTTTTGGGTCACTTTAGTGCCTGCAAACTATGATGAGCAAAGTCTTAATAGTTGTGATGAGGCATTGGTGCTGGTCTGCAGTGATGGGGGTAACGATACGATACAATACAGTAAAGCATTAGAGTAATAGAATGACATTTTCCTGTAATGACTTAAGGTAAAGCATTACAGTTTGAATTTCTGTAATCACATGAGGTACTCATTAATAATGCGTTACTCAAACCTTCTCTGCTTCTGCCAACAGATGGGAGAAACAAGACTTTCTGAACCTTTGAACCAATTAATTTGAAAAATGATTCTGTGAAACTGTGCACCTACCTCGGTTCTTGTCATTAATTCGTTCCAGAAGGTTTGCTGAGAACCAAAAAACAAGCAAATTTTTCCTATAGGAAATAATGTAAATCAAATGAATCTGTTCCAGATCCCCAGAAAATCCCAGAAAAGGTATTATATGCATTAATGGAGTTGTATTGTACAGGAGCTCCCTGATTTATGATGGGGACTGTGGTAGTCTAGCAGGTAAGGTACTGGACTATGGACCAGAAGGTCCAGGGTTCAAATCCCACCTCTGCCCAGCTGCCACTGTTTTGTCCTTGAGCAAGACCCTTAACCCACAATTGATTGGATTGTAAGACTGTACCAATTGTAAGTGGCTCTGGATAAGGGCGTCTGCTAAATGCTGTAAATGTAAAATGAACTGAGGAGTGTTTGGTAGAACATCTATATTGAACCATATATAAAGGATACTAATAAGTTAATGTTGACCAAAATCATTAACACAAAGCTTATTTTATAATAAAGTGTTGGAAAATATCATGTAATTGAGTGAATAAAGGATTGAAATCAGGGTAGCAAAGCTGCAAAGCTAACCCGTTTCCTGGAGCATTCAATTCCCGTTTTCCTTTCGGTTGGCTCTTATAAATGATCCTTTTTAGGTTAGTGGAGATGTATTTGCAATACGAATACAGTACTGTAGATGTAAAAATAAAGAGAAACAACAGAGATTGTGAACCTGAATCACTGTACGGAATCGTGACTCATGAATCAGGAGTCAAGTTTTGGCTGAAACAAGTCACATGGCTTGACTAATACCAGTTTTAGCAAGCTCGCACAGTATCAAGACAAATTTTTCGAGTCAAAATAGGACAAGGACCGAATTTGTCGAGTTCTGAGGTAATCGAGACCCGAGGTACCACTGTACTTGAATTCTAAAACAGTGCAACAGAGACGAGTGCATACAGCTGTAAAAAATACAAACTATTAGACAAGGTGCACATAACTACAACAGACGAAAGCAAAGTACGAAAAAAAATACAACGACCAAAAGCCGATAACATAAACCAAAGTAGAGAGATGAGAATCCGAGGAAGAGAAAAGGACTATGCATAATGCATTTAAAGGACTACGGGACTATAGTTTTCTTTATACTTTCTAATTGTTACAGATTAACATGGGTGTTAGGGAATAACAAAGTAAAAGTAATGAGTAAGGGGATTACTTTCTAAAAGTAGTAATTAGCAATGCTTTACTGTAGTCACTTCCAGCGCTGTCGGTCAGTGCTTAATTTGTAAATGATGAGGTTTTACTGACGACAGTGGGATGAATGATGTCAGAGACTGGAGGCGGCCAAACACATGTCAGAACAGCATGTCGATCTATTTATATCCACCTATCTAAATATACTGTACATCTCTCATCTTCTGTATCACGTACCGCTCAAGAAAAGCAAACATAAACCTCTGGCTGTGGAAGAATAGAGAAGCCATTGATCTGAAGTATTGAGCTGTGCCGTCTGAAACGGGGAGAGAAAAACCATCAGCAGAGCACCTACAGACAGAGCAGTGAAGGACAAAGAGAGTGCAGACGGGGCCGGGTTTACCTGTGGTTACGATGAGAAAAGGGTTCCTGTTGTTCCCTTATGGCCTGGGTTCTTAAACTCTGGTCCAAGGGTTTTAGTTGGTCTGTAAACTCGGTCACTAAATGTAGATTTGATGCAGAGTTCTTTTTGTTCTGTACGTTTGCTGCCATGGATTTCAGAAAAATGACAAAACAGTCCATCACATTAAAAAGGATAAGAACCACTGTCTTGGAGTCTAGGTGACAATGGATGGGGTATATACCCAAACACAAATGCGCCAAGATCAGGGGGTAGTGGGGGGCACTGGGACCAGTCCAGACTGTCCTCTGGAATTATGGCAGCTGCAGAGCTTCTACATGAAGTTTAAGATGCTACACAGACTCAGTCCACTGATTGGTACAGTACAGGGAGGTGTAGATAACATTCTTTCACACCGACTACAGGCTTTAGTACCGATAATATGTGTAACCCATGTAGCATTAAAGATCAAACTACAGAATAAGTGCAAAAAGATGAACAAAAATACAACAGCAAATTCGACAAACAACAAACCTGAAATCTCCAATAAATTATTATGAAATGATACAGAGTGTACCATTTCTTTATTGTACATCAAGGTTTATTTAGATATTCCCGAGTCTGTAACTCTTACTCTTCAATCTGACATCTTTATTTCTGTGATACTGGGTCTGAAATACTTTAAAATTATTTTTAGGTATGTCTTTGCCAGTATATTGTGCCATGAGATGCATTTGACTGTAGCTTCGGCAGAGGAGAAGATAAAAGGGGAGCATAATTTGGGCAATATTATTCTAACACCTACTGTAATACGGCCCCTTTTATCTTCCCCTCTGTCGAAGCTACACTTTGCAGTCAAACGTGGTGGTTTTTAAGTGACACCCATTACATTTCCTAAGAGGCCCCCCTACTCGTACTGTATATGTTCTGTAAAAGGTAATTAATGAATGCAGATTAGTTGTGATAGAAACAGCAAGTTAAAGTGCACACTGTACTGGGTGAGATGTGCATTGCGGTGGCGTTGGGGTTGGGCGGATCATGCCGGGGGTTTGGAAATTGCCACATCACAGGTTTCTTTTAGGCATGTTTTAGGGTTTTTTGGCTTGTGCACATTATAAAAACCATGTTTAATAGAAAGTGGTACGAATGCCCTTGATGGAAATACACACAGTGCATCTGCAGATGTGCAGGGATCATCTACGCTCATATTCAGATTAGTGAAGAATCAGTAAGCCAGTTTAGCCACACACATGTGCTCTGTATCGTTGGCTAAATTTCAACAAATGTAAAACGTGAGAAAAAAACACTAAGCCGCTTCCTACCACCTATTTTGGTCTGTCCACACCACCTCATCTACAACACGTGACATTCTGCTGGGAAATCTTCTAGAGCGATGGATCCACCTGCTGAAAGCCTCACATCAACCTCACCACATGCATCCTCCAAGGTCTGGAGAAGCAGCATGTGTACGAGGTGGCAATCCAACACCTGCAGGAAAACTCTTCATCTGGGTTTAGGAAAGAGAAACATGGAGGGAGGCGTAGAATAATCCATTACGGGTGGTCGCTGAACCAGCTGTGGATCACAGCATCCTGATGGAAACTCACCTTGTCCAAGTTGACAACATACCTGGGCTGCTCTGGTCCACACTGTGATGGCTGGAATGAGGACGCCATGTAGTGTGTACAGAAATGTGATGAGAAGGTCAGTGTTTGTAGGGACCAAGGTTGGCATGGTGATACAGGATGCCTTGCTGGTTAACAGCTGCAGACATGGTTATATGCCCTCCATGCTGTCCATTCAGAACAGCACGGTGGGGAAAAATGTTCTGTTCCTATTCCCTTCTTTCTTTAGGCTAGATTAAAGTCAGTTAGTAAAAATATAAACATTCTGAATTATAATCCTGCTCCAAAGACAATAGAAGTTACCCTGGGTTGCAAAAGGAAAGTAGACTCATTGCCAAAAAAAAAAAAAGACGCACCCTGATAGTAATGTTGGATTGCTGCAAAACTCGGCATGCAGTTCTGCATCAGGCAGATATGTAAAAGATTACAGGTGAGGTCTGATTAGATGCTGGGTCTTGCCACAAGGGGGTGTAAAAACTGCTTCTTCTGCTGCCGTATAAAAAGGCTCTCAGAGGCTACTTTTGGGTAGTGTACCTCTTGGTGATAGATTATTGACTGCTAGACATTGCCTCAGAGTCTTTTTATAGGGCAGTGAAGGAAGCACTTTTACCCCCTGTTGTGGCAAGACCCAGTGTCTAATCAGATCTCACCTGTAATCATTTACATATCTGCCTGATGCAGAACTGCATGCCGTTTTTCAGCAATCCCACATCTCTCTGGATACGTTCATTTTCTTTGTCAACGATCATAATAATGGCTGCTAGTAAGGCAGCTGCTATAGGGGTCTACACTATTGACTTTTTGAAAGGCATGTTGGAACAAGATTGAAGATGCTCCCGAAATCTTATTGTGAAGAACATACTCTGATAGATCGCTGTTCTTTAAATACAGCAGGGTGCCAAATCACACCTGATTGTCCTCGCATTGATTGAAAAACATCAGTCTCTAATTGCACCTTCAAGTTAATCAGAGGTTCACCATTACTCAGACCACAGAGGGCAATAACTCTCTCCATGTTTGTAATGTTTATAATGCTGTTTCCCAGGTAACACTTTACTAGTAGGGTACATGAAATAGTGTTCATTCAGGCAGTTTGTCCTGAGCGAGAAATCATGAATTCATACACCTAATACATCATGAGTCATGAATATACATTAAGTGAGCATGTGTCATTTATGCCTTAATGCAGAAGCAATATATTCATTCAATATGTATTGCATGTAGTAATTAATGCAGAGCATGAATGTTAAGTATTACTAAAGCTTTACTTTTTCATGAGTTCATGGTGTGTCTCTCTCTCTCTCTCTCTCTCTCTCTCTCTCTCTCTCTCTCACACACACACACACACACACACACACACACACACACACAAAAATAAATAAATAAATAAAGCACCCATATACTGTACAAAAGTTCTGTCTCAGGCAGATATGTAAATGATTACAGGTGTGCTCTGATTAGACACTGGTTCTTGCCACAAGAGGGTGTACAAAACTTCCCTCGCTGCCCTATCAAAAGGCCTTCAGAGGCTACTTTTGGGTAGTGTACCTCTTGATGAGAGATCATTGGCTGCTAGACATGCCTCTACAACACACTCAAAGACATTTTGTCCAGTTGACAGACTTTGGGAGGGGGCACATCATTGGACTGAGAGAAGGAGGATGGTCGTTTTGATTAACTGCCACCAGCTGTTAGGAGGTGCTGGGAGAAGTGGTTCCGTGAGGACACACACATACAGCAAATAGGCTCTAGGCGTCCCAGACAGTTCACCAGTAGGGAGGATCGTTCGATCCATTGACAAGCACGAGCAGCTCCCACAGTTTCATTGTCCACCAGGTGGCACCTTCACTAAACACCTCTGGCTCTGCCCGGACCATTTCCCGGTGGAACATTTTTGTCACACCGCCCATCATATGTCTTTCCATAGACAGCCAGCCACTGTCGCCTTTGTTTGCAGCGTTTTCGTGAACGAGAAACCTGGACTGCTATGGATGGAATCATATGTTCTTTAACGATAAATCCAGGTTCTGTTTAGGCTCTGACAATGGTCGGGTTCGAGTATGGAGGCCTCGTGGTAAGTTCTTAAGCTCTGCCTGGACTGTGGAGCAACACACTGACCCAGCTACTGGTGTGATGATCTGGGAGCCATTCCATACGACAGTCGGTCACCCCTAGTAGTGATACGAGGGACACTAACCGACCAGCGATATATGCAGGACATCCTGTGGCCACATGTGTTGCCTCTCATGGCAGGGCTTCCAACTGGAATTTTTGAGCAGGATAATGCTCGTCCACACACAGCAAGGGTTTCCCAAGAATGTCTCCACCAGATTGCAAAACGTCCTTGGCCTGCCTGGTCCCAGATTTATAATCAATCGAGCATTTGGGATCAGCTGGGATGCCAGCTTCAGAAAACTATGAGTGTGCAGGATCTACAGGCCCAGCTGAAACCTGTGTGGTAAAATGTGCCACAGGATACCATACAGGACCTGTATACCTCCATGCCCAACCGTATCTCATCTTGTATCCAGGCAAGAGGCGGCCCAACAGG
This sequence comes from Ancistrus triradiatus, assembly GCA_025084515.1. NCBI lineage: Eukaryota > Metazoa > Chordata > Actinopteri > Siluriformes > Loricariidae > Ancistrus > Ancistrus triradiatus. The sequence continues at coordinate 934,745 of JAJAGP010000056.1, read as the reverse complement.
GTAACTAGAGCCTCGTTTCAATTGTACAGTTTTCCCCAATAAACTTTCCTTTCGGTCTAATATTGTAATGACTTACATATATTATCATTGTGTTCATACATATAAAGTTTAATTTGATTCCAACATCTCCTTCTTGGTGCCAGCTTAGAGTTCAAAGTCAGGTCATATTGTATAGAAGTAAACCTGTGAGTAATGTACAGATGCACTGCGTTTATATTCATATGCTGTCAATGTATGTGCTTCTGCATTTGACCACCATTTTACCCCATAGACCAAGCAATTTCTTGATTTTGCTTGCCCTCTAGCTCGACCTCTCGTAGGCAGAAGACGACACGAGGACCTTCCACATATGTCCGTTCCAAGTCGCCTGTCTCTGGGCGCCTAATGAAAAGGTTTTTTTCATGTGGTGTGGGTATTTTTTTACTCTATCATCCTTTTAATTAGACACTCCTCAGACAGACTGCAGAGACGAATTCCTGAGGCTCGGTGTAAAAAGCTGGTGAGATGCCAATCATGATTGCGAATTAATTAATATGTCTAAACTGAAAGTGTGGAGCAGAAAAAGGGCAAATTCTGCATTCATTATTAGAGGCTATGGTAATGTTCTCAGAGACGTGCCTGCTGTGGTGTCAGTGGGCGCTTGATAAAAAAGGATTTTAAAAATGCAGCGAGATGTGCGTTTGTCGTCCTCCGAAGCACAAACAGTAAGAAAGTAGTCCACTTCCTTACTGTGACAACAAACTCTTTTGACTCATATTAGACTCAAAGTCAGAAGCACCAGCCGTTCCATGACTCATTCTGAACAAATAGTTTGGCGTCAAACGGTAATCATGATCCGCACAAAAATCAGGTTTAAACTCAGAACTTTCAATAAGATTAAGATTAAAACTTACATTCATAACATCTATTCAAAAATCTTTAGAGCATGACTACAGTCTTTTGTGAACTTTTGGCCTGTCCAACTGGGCTGGGCTTCAGTTCATCTGATCCTGAGTTGTGCATCCTTGCCTTTGACTATGGGCAGAGCTGGAGGTCATAGGCAAAAAGTTTTGTGGTGATCTGGGATGTTGAATTGTTTGCTGGGGAGGTGGGTTCCCTTCTGGTCCTTCCCTTCCAATCTACACTGCTACAGTTAGTGCTGCTGGAGTCTCATGCTACACATGCTACTAGTGGTACAAATGTTCTCTGTTAACAGACTCTGCGCACGTAACAACAGCTTGTTTTCTCTACAAGCTCTTGTTTCGGCACCAGTTCCATCCTTACAGTGAGATGTTCTTCTGCTTCAGCTCCACCCAAGCTGTTCTTCCATGTACACTTGTACACTTGAGCAACAAGCAGAATCTGGGAGCTTCATTGGGCTGCTAGGTTGAACCTTGTACGGTCTGAAGAAGCTTGATCAGCAATGATTTTTTGGAAGGGTAGTAGTAAAGTAACCACTTATTTGGGAGGACTTTTTTGTTCTGTGGAGTTTTTAAAATTTTCTGTACAAATTTCCTGTATTTTCTTAGTTTGTATCTTAATAATTAGACTGAGAAATAATTATAGTAAATATGGCCATTAATACTAAATCAACAAATCTAATTGTGGCCTAAGACCTCTGCACAGTACTGAACATTTTATGCATTTATGACTAAGTAAACTTTGAGACATCTCTACATTTCTAGCCTTCATGTACTGTATCACCTGCTGGCTTCCACATGCTTTTTTTTGCAAACTTGACCTTTTTACTTATGATAACCAGACACTTAACAACTAGATATTTTTGCCGTATTTCCTTGGCCATTGCTTTAAAGGTTTACACACAAACGCGATGCTAAAAAAACACGTTTGACTGATAAGTAACACCGACTGCTCTCTGCTCTTTCCACACAACACGTACTATTTAGACTCGGTGAGGTTTTGAAACATCTAATTAGTTTATGGTGACTCAGCCACAGCAGAGCCCTCGGTTATTTCACCACCATCTGATTATCTGCGGATCGCTTCTGACCTGCCACCAGCAGAAGCGCCAGCTGATCCTGGGTCACCGTGGACAAATTTAACCGACAGAGAGTGAGGAAGATGGCGAGGGCATCTGTTATTTTTTCTAGCCAAGAACTGTGTGCTGACAGAATCGCAGGGCTTCTGTTAATCCTGCGTCTCGTTCCTGGAGCCGAACAGACCTGAACTCAGTGTTTACTACGCCGCCATTTTTCTCCAAGCCAAAAACCATTAGTAAAAATGGCCAGCGTGTGCTGTTGCCCACATATGTGGTTTATGGATCCCTTCACGTTCGCCACTCAATCCTGCATTTCTTGTTTACCGACGCAGCATCCAGAACACAGGAAATGTTACAAGAGCATGCATTATGTGATTTATAGTAGCCATACTGTAGCAATCAGCATTTTTGCTAGAGGTAGTAACGGAATAAAAGATGGATTCTGCCAATACAAAGGCTTATAGCGCTAAAACTGCTTTGAGTGCAGTTTTAAAAAATGCCACATGGCACAAAGCACTCAACAATTACACCCCGACTAAGTACCTGTCAACGCTGTAGGATTTATCATCCACAAAGGCTTCGAAGATACCAGCACGTAACGCCTGGATGATCTCCTCATGTACTGATAATACACACAAGGCCAGAGCTGACAAATCTCACCTTACTGTCACGGCAACTCTCACACATTAACAAAGACTCGGCGGAAGACATTCCCTTACCTTCAATACACTGTAAGTGGCAAAACCCTAGGAATTAATGTGGGTTTTATACACCATTTGCTGCTCTAATGAAATGACACGATCATTTCTTTATGATCAAGACAATGACCACACCAAACAGTCGACACAAAGTTAGAAACTCTGGTACTTGTCTTGTAGCACTTGAGTCCGGTCTCGGTTTTGAGTCCATAAACCTTGAGCCTCGACCTTACATAATCACAAAAACAATAAATCTGTTATATGTAGCAATAATACGCAATATGTATTTGCCTATGTGAAGTGTGAAATATCATCTAGTGGTTAAGGTGCAGGACTATGAACCAGAAGGTCCAGGGTTCAAATCCCACCTCAGCCAAAGCTGCCACTGTTGGGTCTTTGAGCAAGACCCTTAACCCACAATGGCTTGGATTGTAAGACTGTACCATTTGTAAGTCGCTCTGGATAAGGGTCTGCTAAATGCTGTAAATGTAAAGTAATGGACTATTTGACAGATTATTACCATGTTCTTCACATAACACCAACAAAACTGTCTGGATGGATGAGAAATGTTGAAGTTCATCTTGAGAGCTCAGAGAGTGCCAATTTCAGACGTTACTTTTGTCGGTATTTACCTACTCACTGCTACAACATACGGTAGAAAATGGAATTAAACAGTGGTTTCAAATACCAGAAAGAAACAGTGTTTCTGAAAGGAAAAAGTGTTTTTGCAGACATTAAAACCACAGGTCGCCAAGCACCTCATTACAGATCGTGCAACAGCCACTGCTCAAAAAGGGGCTTTCATCAGCACCTTCTAACAAACTGCATAACTCATGTTCGAAGTAACGATATAATACCCAGCCACCACTGATAAAGCTTTTATAAACAGAAGCACTTGTCATTTTAATCAACAGCTAATGATGCTAATAAGCAGCAAATAAGGAGATATTCTGACTCACCATTAAACCGTTGGAGAAGGTAACTGCTGGAAGCACAACTTCCTCATGGAGCCAAACAATCTTTAAGCATGTCAGTATATATGCTTTGCATTTGCTTTTTACATTCACTCTGACATTTAATTGCAGACAGGATGAACCCAATATATTTAATTTGTTAATAAACATCCATTCCTGCATTTCAGGCCTGCAACACATTCCAAAAAAGTTGGGACCGTAAAGCATTTACTACTTTGTGATGTTGTTCCATTTCACAACACTTAAAAGAATTTTGGTAATTTTGGTCCTGCAAACGCATCTTAAGATGTGTAACAGTACGGGTTGTCCGCATTTTTTGTTTCTAAATTCTCCACACATTCTCTATTGGGGACAGGTCAGGACTGCAGGCGGGCCAGTCCAGTACACGTACCCTCTTCTTCCACAGCCATGCCTTTGTAGTGTGTGCAGCATGTGGTTTTGTATTGTCTTGTTGATAAATGCATGGACGTCCATGATAAAATTGTCGTCTTGAAGGTAGCTTATGTTGCTCTAAAATTTCAGTGTACTCTTCTGCATTAATGCTGCATCACAGTGTAAATGACCTTTTTCCAAGGGCCCTGACCCGACCCCATACCATGACAGAGCCTGGCTTTTGGACTTGTTCCTCATAACAGTCTGGATTGTCCTTTTCGTCTTTGGTCCGACGCACACGGCATCCATTTCTTCCCAAACAGATCTGGAATACTGATTCGCTTTTTTACTGTGATGGTCCATTCCAGACTTTTGAACCTCTATTGACTGATGCTTGCACTGCAGTTTTTAGCTCCCAACTTTGAGAGGGAAACGCCCACAATTCTAAGATTTTTCTTAGAATATAATCACTAGGAGCTACTCTTAGCACTAACAATGAAAAAAAAAACAGACAACTGGACCCACAGTGAAGTTCAGGCTTTATTGAGCCTATATGCGGCAGAGAAGACACCATGATTTTGAGTCGTGTGACGCTACAGCATCACACAGCGTTCCTACTGCAAACCAAAAAAAGCCTTGGAATGAATGTAGTTCTCGGGGGACCTCCACAGGGGATAGTTCGTCCTCAATTTTTACCTAGAACAGTTTAGTGTGAAAGTGCCTATAAGGTGCACCAAGTTATGGTCAGTTTCCAAGTGGGGGAGTGAGGTGGAGCTATTTGCGTCCTTCCCGTTTGTATTTAGCTTGTCCAGCGTCCTGATTTTTCTGGTTTTGGAAGAAAGTGGGCAGAAAGCAGGGGGGACACACTGTGGGCTAGATGATGTAATGAGCTAATTTGCATATTTGTAATGTCATCACGTCATATTCAGACGTCATACATCAGTCCTTTACGTCTTGTTGCTTCTTGCTTAGTTTACAGAATAAAACAAACGAACTATGTACAAATGAACAACATACCGAGTCTCATGACGGACTGCAACGATGTGCAACATTTTTAATCGGAGCCTGTTCTAATTTCTGCGTTAAAATCAGGCTGACCAATCAGAGCTCGGTTGCCGGGCAGAACAGCTCATCAAGAGCTTATAGGACGAGCAACAGGCTGCCTCTAAAAAACATGGATGTTAACGAAAAGATCTGGTGGAATAGAACTGAAAGTCTGAAGAATGATGGAGATAAAGCTCACAGGGACTGGATGGAAGTGTTTGATTATTTATCTAAGTGCATTCTGATCTGTTCGTGCCACAAAAATCACAAACTAGAGCTTCCTGCACTCATCTTCGCTCGTGTCTTTTTGTTTTTTTTTTTTAAGTCGAGGATGTGAAAAAGACACAGAGAAATCTCTGTGACACACTAAGACAGTGTTTCTCAACCCTGGTCCTGGTGCCCCACCGCTTTGCACAATTTGGTGCTTCTCCTGCTTAAACACACCCAGTTTAACTCAATAACAGGCTTATTAATGCGCTGAGCAGGTGGATCAGTTGTGTTGGGAGCAGGAAAACACTAAAAAACATGCAGAGCGGTGGGGCGGCAGGACCAGGATTGAGAAACACTGCATTAAGAGAAGGGAAATGAAAGAAAGAAAGAGCAGACAGGGAGTTTTCAGAGCGTTTAGACACACAATCGCATCGCACTCGGTGTGAATGTCCCACTACGTAAAAAATCCCATCTGTTTTTTTCATACTTGGAGTGAATAGGCCTTAACTTGGCAACACGGGAGCAGATGTCATCCAGCACGAACCTGCCCATGAAAAAGCAACTCTGCCTTTGTCCCTTCACAGTAGACAACCATAATCATATAAAAATATCCTTTAATAATTATGTTAACGGCCTGGAGAAAAACAAAATCATAAGCATGTGTGGAAATTATTGGTGAGGAACGACAATGCACCCCCCTCTAAAAACAACACCCTCCTAAAACTACACCTGTGGATATAACTATATGGAGATGGGTGTGACCAGCAGGGGCGCCTTATGGGGGGAAAGTTAGATGTGACTGACAGGGCCCTAAAAATGTATTCAAACCTATTTTTAGAGACCCAATATGTAATAGCTTTTAATGAGGACCAAAAATCCATGGCAGCGCCCCTGGTGGTGGAAGGGTAACATGCTAACTGCATGTATCCCAATGGCCAGTCAGTATTAAAAATATTATTAAGAAATCACCAGCTCTCTTTTATTGTGATCCACTCTTACCAAGTGAAAACCACAAAAGCCCTTAAACCTTAATTGGTCAGATCGATGTTTAAAGATTATATAATTTGTAAGTCATACTATATAAGGGCTTCTGCTAAATAATGTGAATGTACAGCATGCCACATTGAAAGACTTTGTAATTTGCTCTGGATAAAAGAAAAGAGCCCAACCCCTAATTAAAGGGAGAGACCAATACTTTTGTCCGTATGGCGTAAATAGGTTATTTATCAAACGTACGCCCTTGTCCTAAGGGCTTATTTTTTTGCCTCCGTATCAGTGAATGTGTACAGGTTTGAGCGTTAATGGTCTCCTAACTCCAGGGCAACATCAGTAGAGACTCCTGAGGTCTTATTTAGCTAGCCGCCTTTAGGCCGATAATTTTCCAATCAAGCAGCACAAGGTAAGCCGTCTATTGTAGCTCCCAAACCCATTTGGCTTTGGCTATAAATATATTGCAGAGGTATTTCTTCCCTTCTCTTTGCTCTCCAAGGTTACCATGACAGCAAGCTTTAGCAGGGCTGCTTCAGCATTTGGGTGGACTGAGCTGCCGACTGAGTGCCGAACAATGGCCCAAGTTCAGCAAAAGAGCATTCGCAGGGGTTCAGTCAGCAGCAGTGTGAGTTGTGTGAAACGTATCATTAAACTTTTAATGTATTACAGCATTAATGACCACGTCCAACGATGGGCTGAAATTGCTTAGATGTAAAACTCCAGGACATGCATGTCATGTTTTCCTTTCTTTACGAAATGTATTTTGACAAATCTGACAGCAATAAGCTACGTGAAATAACATTTTATCCCCATCCATACATGCCTGAGGAATCTGTGCTTTCAAAACCATTACATTTTAAAAGGGATTTGGTCTCCTTTCATGTAGAAGCATCCACTTTGCCGGAATGCTGTTCATCACAGGTGTGCTCATGCACCCCTATATTGAGTCCCAGCACCTCTAAGAATAGAAAAACGTCACTTTGTGGTTGTTTTTCTTTTTAAATGGTAGTTTGTCTCTGATAAGCTGAAAAAATGTTAAAACCTTAGAAAGTATATGGTTTATACATTATATTTTAACAACGAAAATACTACAGTCCCCTCTTGCCTTGCAAATGGTACGATCCAAGCGATGGCTTTGTAGCTCAGCAGCATTAATGGACGTTGTCGCAGATTTGTCAGTGTCCTTCCATTCACAGTGTTTCCCTTACCCAAAAGTCAGATGTTCTTCTTTCACAAGTGTGGGAACAACAGTCTAAAATGTACAGTTTGTTGTTAAAAAAATGAATGGGTAGAGGTTTCACCGGGTGCTCCCAAATTGCCCCTGCTGTCCACCAGATCTCGGAACGTCCTTAGAGTTTTGGAACATCATGATGTCGGGTGACACTGTTACCTCACAGCTGATGTCTGAATCCATCTCATAGGCATCGGAAGAGGGTGAAGCAGGACCCTGTGTAGACCAGTCAGGCTCTTCTTCAAACTCAGATAGCCATGTGTTTATGGCATAGGCGTAGTTTTTAGGTGGGACAGGGCACCCCACCAATAATACCTGCTCACAGCATCTCTGTGATTTTTAGTTTTTTTAACAGTGTTTCCTCCCGGCTGTCAGATTTGGTACAACTGTGTACTGTGGAGCAAGGAAGTTGCTTTTTCATGCACAGGTTCATGCTGGATGCCCTCCCCAATCATGAACAGTTACTGCCGTGTTGTTTTTGTCCCCTCGAGCGAGCTTTTTTTCCCACAAAACATTGAGTAGCTGCAAGTCTAGTGACTTTTTGTACAACCCATAGCTACTTCCCACATCACCAAATCTGCCCAGAGCTCTTTCTCTGCGTCTCCTCTGCTTAGGGAGACTGAGCAGCAAATATGGCAGCTCTCACAGATGTGAATGAGTACAGCGCATGGTTTAACTCTTTTTGTGAATTTCAGCGCATTAACCAATCTGTACGTACTGTTATTCTATTACATTTACATTTTAGTCATTTAGATATCCTTATCCAGGACTATTTACAATTGATAGTCTGTGGCAACATGACAGAGGCAGGATCTGAACCCTGGACCTTCTGGTCCACAGTCCAGTACCACTAGTTTGTTTGGGTTATCCTGTACAGAGAGTAAAAGAGAAGCAACCAAACTTTCTAGACTACTTGTTGTACTGAGGCACACACAGAATTTAGAGGGGCACAGCTGTACCTCTCTGCTTACCAATCAGTTGTAGGGGCACAACTGTGCAAAAAAAGAGTCCTGTTAAACACTAACTAGATTACAGGTTTTAACTCTGCTGTGGACCTAGAATCCTGTAAAGTCGAAGTTAGATTTATTTATAATGTGCTTTTTACAACAGAGCATTGTCTCAAAGTGGCTTTACAAATATCTAGGTCCACAGCTGTAACTGAGCAAGCCTACGGTAACAGTGGCAAGGGAAAACTCCCTACATGAATAGGAAGAAACCTTAGAAGGACCTGGACTCAAAAAGGGACCCACACTAGTTAGGCAGCCTAGATCTTATATGTTGTGCCTAAATGACCTAGATAATAAATTTATACTAACACTTTCAATACACAATATTGTAAGAACATAATAAAATAGAGAATATATCACTATAGCATATAATACAATAGCATATATTATAAATAATGTAATTATTATGATATTATAACATATAGATATAAGCAGGTCGCTTGGCATTATTTCTTCCAGTAAATAGAATCGCTGTAGGTTTTCATGTCAAGTTTGCTTGGTGCCGGAAGAACAGCTCGGAAAGAAAACAGTACATGTTGTTAGGGATGTTAAGAACACCGAGTATATAAACATAGCACATTTGTGGCAGGTGCAGAATGAGGTATCTACATTCTGTTGGCCAGTTAGTGCATGTAGTGTGGAATCGAGCCTCATTATAAGGCTTAGAATAACCCCGCCCGGCAAAATGGCTTTCATTATTTCGGCCCAGTTTATGTAAATGTGAGTCTTTGGCTATTTCACCTAAATCTAATGACGTGCGTAACATCTCACAGCCTCCAACGGCTCTAAATGAGGAGCCAAGGGGGAGTGTAAAGCAGCGCTTCAACTGTCATTAAACCCACCGGCGGCCACAGGACGCGCCACACCAACACAGGCCGCCTGTGTGTAGATGAACGATTCTAATTGCTCCATCATCTGAGGCACAAACCCGTCATGCTTAATGAGGTCAAGACTAATGAGGTCCTTCCCCGGGTCAGGGCTGTGGAGTGGAGGAATCGTATGATCTCCCAGTGCCCCTGCAGTTTGATCCAACACTGGCACCTCAGCTTGTGATACAGCCAATTAAAGTCACCGAGCAGAATCAACGCTATTCACCAACGCTATATGTTCCATATCAAGCTCACCCTCAGGGACTGTCAATGGTCATGTCCGGCTCCAGCCCATTAGGAACCCTAGGAAACGTTTACATTAGTTGCTCTCTTTTTTCGAAATAATCAAAATCACTCAAAATCAGATTGCAAGACGTGAAAATTCTGGTTCCGTGTCTAATTGTGACTGATCATAAGACACAGTGGAGGTATTATCTATCTCATATATAAGCTATAGAACACAAGAGGGAGTGGGTTATTGTGAATAAAGTCACAGCTGTGATTTGGACGCAGGCACGAGCTGAAGGTGAGTGCCGCAGATCATCACAGCCATGATGTTATTCATGATAGTTTTTTTAGATCTACATGGAGTACAAAGAAAGGTTTTTAAGTTTAAACTGTAAAAACTCTAGTCAGGCATGGATTTGGATTATTTTCCTTGGTTAATAGGTGTGGAAACGTTACTTTATGATCCTTTATGACACAAGTTGTGCAGAGGCTTTTTATGTTATGGAAATGGCTTTTTCTGTCCATGTCCTCATCATTTTAGCTTTTCTTTTGCTCCTGGTCAAAGCTCAGCTCATTCAATTTGAAATATTGAAGAAATATCCAAATAGTGCATCCTTAAATTCTTATAAATGACCATCAATGAGAAAAATGTAACAAAATCAGCAAATAAAACCCAAACAGTGAGACAGTCAGTCTGCTTTCTATGTGAAGGGATACACATCTACTCAAAGGCAATATACAGTATAGTACAGAAGCAATGCTTATTAATATTAGAATATAAATACAATACAATGTAGTATAAAATAATATGATTAATGAAATAGTATATTAACAATAGTAAGCATTATTATAGCATATAGTATTTTACTAATACAATATATTGTGATGTTTTTCTAAAAAAGAGCTTCAAAAGTGAAATACCCACAGTATTTGCATTTGGTATCAAAAATGGTATTGAATTTCAATATAAGTACTGTTTCAAAGCTGATTCTCAGTATTGTGACAACACTATTTTATACAACGACTTTATAACAAATTAAAGAAACAAAATAAATCAAAGAAGCCCTGAATTTCATAATGACTATGCTTTAATACTGACATGAAATGAGTAGTTGCTATGCAACGGTCACAATTCCCTACCCTGCTCCAACACAGTTTGCTCCAAAAGACATATGGTATATAAAACACTACCAAGTAATGCTAGTGTGAAATACAAAGTGCAAATAAGCAAAGGACAAAAATAAAAGGACAAAAAGTAAAAAGTTATTATTTATTATAGATTATAATAGATATTATTAATTGATTATTTAAGGGTGGTGGCGCGGTGGCTCGGTGGGTAGCACCGTCACCTCGCAGCAAGAAGGGCTCGGGTCCTCCCCGTGTCTGTGGGGGTTTACTCCGGGTACGCCGGGTTTCCCCCCAACACTCCAAAGACATGTGTTAGGTTAACTGGAGTTTCTAAAGTGCCCTTAGAGTGTGACTACGATGGATTGGTGCCCTGTCTAGGGTGGTTCCTGCTTTGCTCCACTGGCCATTGATGCTGATAGCAGCATTAAATAAGCCAAATAAACAACTGTTGTATAATAGTAACTAAAAGGCTATGTGTATGAAGTACATTTGTATGTCTTTTGTTATATCTGAATGTTTACTTTAATTACTCTGCAGATCTTTTGCGGTTACCCTTGTGCTTTTTTATCTTCTTGCACATCATGGTCTTGGTGTGACCTTTGCTGGACGCCCATTCATCAGAAACGCAAAAACAGTATTGCATTTTCTTGTCTTGTCTTCTTGCTGAACACCTTTTTCAGCTTCCAGAATTTCTGTCAGTCACCTAGCTACTAGTGTAGAATCGCCTAACAAAGAAAAATAACAAAATAAAAAAAAAATAGACCAAACAAATAAATAAAGAGATTCAGAAAAGCTAAAGTAACGATGCAGTTTTGATTCAGGCACACAAGCAACTGAATTGGCTTCTGCCGGTTCACATGGCAGATCTTTCTCGATAAAGTGCCTCGTGGCAAGGAGCCGCATTTTAGTTTCTAAGAAAGCCCTTGTAGCATGCAACATGGTTTGACCCAAGCAATCCCTGCTCAGATCTGTCTGCTTTACTTAGGTTATCCGTCCTGATTTATTGAGTGTGAACATCCTAACAGCGTACCGCTTCTAATTCATTAACTTCAAGTGTAACCCCTCTGTTTCTTATTCAAGCACTGCACAGGGGGCTCCAGGGTCCAGACCGCCCCCTGATAAACCTTTACTTCACTAGCTGGTGAAGTGGAAAAATTTTGGTGAGTAAATGTAGAGGGGGGTAACTACAACCCCCAAAAGTATGCTGCATTTCAGGCCTGGAACATATTCCAAAAAACAGTTTGGGTTATGGCAATTTAGGGCTAGTAATGAGGCAAAAACAAACTAAATACTGATGTGATTTCAAACAGGTGATATCAACAAGTGATTATGATCATGATTTGGTACAAAAGCAGTATCCAGAGGGGAGCAGAGGATCTCCAGTTTGTCAACATATGTGTTAGAAAATTACTGAAACATTTAAAAATAATGTTTTTCCAAGAAAGATTGAGTTGGGATCTCTGATCCCTCAGTCAGCACTAGATTAACAAATGAAATGAAGTTCACCAGAAAATACATGAATGATCTCAGGTTCATACTGTCTGCAAAGAAATAAAAGTCAATGTAAGAACCACGGTGTTTATTTTGTATATGCATTTTCCATACTGTCTCAACTTTTTCTGATCTGGGGGTGTATTTAGCTTCTCTGTGTGGCAGTAGATTGGATTGGCTGAAAGTCTGAGATTCTAAAGGTCATGTAAAATGATTAAAGGGCTCCAGCTGAGAGGAAAATAAATTCAGATTGGTCTCATATACAGGATCGTATATTTTGGAGTGTGAAAATCCATGGGCATGTTTCCAGATTCACTAATGTGTCTGCGTGGGCTTACTCCACTTTCCCCTAACGTTCCAAAGACATGCGTTAGGTTAAGTGGCTGCTCTAAATTGCTCGCGGTGTGAGTGTGTCTGACTAGCGTTGATATAACCTTACCCCTGTCCAGAATAACCATTAATTCTGATGTGAAGTTCAATAAATAAATAAATACTAATCTTAACCGACTTGCCTGTGGTTCATTAAAATTTGCTAAATGGTATTTAACGCCGTCAAAAACACATCATTTGACCCCGGGAGCCCTGACTCAAGACTGACTCAAGTTGAAGTAATCAGGAACATGATTAGCGGTGAGAGGCGATAAAGAAAAACACCTTCCATCACATAACAGGCCAAACAATATGATAGATGTTTCCTACATTTCTCACCGCTGTAGCTGATGAGGGATTGTGGGGTCAGGCACCTATTCCGAAGAGCACAAAGTGCAGGCATAATTGTGCCCTGTCCATGACAGATCATTAAGATATGCCTAAGCAAAACCATTTATCAAACAGTCTGGTTATAAGCCAGGTAACTGCAGACAAACTGCTTTCCTTGTAGTCACTGAAGCTCTTCATAAAGCCAAAGAACCTCAATGTCTTCAGTACTTTTTTCAGTACACATTTGGAACTGTCTGCCGCCTTTGACCCTGTGAATCATCCTGTTCTTGTCTCCACTCTTGCTAACATGGGAATTGGGGGCACGCTCTTGCCTGGTTTAAAGGCAAGGTTCACTTTCATCACTTCACCCAAGTCCTAAAGGGGTTCATCAGGTATAGGTTCTTGGTCCACTCCTGTGTTCCTCACTAAATCACTGGTTTCAGTGGTTAGGCCTCATGGCTTCTCATGTTCTGGGCTCCACTGTAAGCTATTTACCAAGGAGCACTGGTGATAGAGCAGATAATAATGCTTCATCCAACCAATTTTGTCCTGGATTGTCTCACCCTTTAATGATTAACTGAACAACATTAGGAACCATCATCACAGTTAGTCAGCATTTATGTAACTTACCATAAAAATGATTTTATTTCAGCTCTTTACTCAACTTAAAGTAAGTATTTGTCAGTTCTCTCCATATATATAATACTCTATTAAATATATGGAATGAACTAACATGTGTGTGCAATTTTCAAAGTTTCTAAATTTATTTAGGTGTGTAATGTTATTTTTACTGATGTCCATTGTAAAGCACTTTGTGAAACTTCATTTGCAAAAGTGCTATACAAAGCTAATATTATAGCTGTTTTTGTTGTTGTTTTTGTTTTATTATTATGTATTCATGTGCACATACACGGAAGGATTATCTGTAACAAAATGTGTGAGTTTGAGAGAGAGTGAACATAAAAACACCTCTCCAATATCACACTAAAATGCCACTGCATCGTCACCAAAGTGAAGCAACAGGTCTTCTGGCCAACAGTCATGGGTAAAAGCCTTGAATACCGAGCAGAAGGCTACAGGGCTTTATCAGCTAAAAGGCGACTAATTCTCACATGGAGTTTGTCCGCGGTGACCTTTACAGTGTAAGAAATGTCTGTCTTGAGGGTAGATTCACACCAGCTAGATTTATCCCAGATAGCAGGCCAGTTCTGGCTCACTTACACCAACAGTAAGTGTATTGAAGGCCAAATTTGGCACGGCTGTTGCCAGCCACAGTAAAGCTCAATTCAATAAAGCTCAATTCACGTTTAATCTACCTCGCTACCAAAGCGCCTATATCACGACTTCAACATCATGAATAGACGTCAATGAATTTCTAACTCCCATTTGCTATTCCTAATTTGTTCCTAAATTGTGAAGGAATGGTTTAAATTTTCCATCTGGATTTGGTCTTGATGCCATGCTCTTCAATCCAACACTGTTCCCTTAATCTCTGATGCAGCTTGAGGGACAGTCCGGCCGTCCTTTTGCAGTGTACCCCTGAGGGACACAAGCTTACGGAGCACACCTGCCAAAAATGACTAAAGCCATAAAAACTGACCGTCTCCATTACTCACTTAACCTCAGATAAATAGAAAAATATACAGACTGTAAGTAATCAATTCATTAACACTAAAAATGGAGAAAGCAACAAATTTTCTCATCAGGTAAAAAGCCCACTGTTGTGAAGCTTTTAGCGCATATAGTACTGGTAATGACACACCGACCCCCACATCAACAGAACGTTTTACCGAATCTCTCTGCTTCAATTCTGCTTCATGAGTTATAATTCAAATTTACGCGATTTCTACTAAAACACAGAGTATGCACGATTTCTACTAAAACACCATGCATTTGAATATGAACAGTGGGCTAATGGCCCCCTTATGCTTCAGAAGAAGGACAGGACATGTCCTCAGAACCTAAAATAGTCAGCCGTTCCAATGTTAATGAAAATCAAACACATCAGTATGAGATCATACTACTTGCCTTCTTCACTCGGCCATGCAGTAGTGAGATGCTCCATATGAAAGTGGATGACTGCATACTGTCCTAACAGTCTTCATCCTCTTAGGTATTGTCAGTGCTTTCAAGAAGAAAGACCTGTAGTGCTTTGTGGACATTTGGGATCCATCACACTGGATGGGCTGGAGATTTCTTCTTCAAGATCTCAAAATTACTGTGGACTGTAGTGATATGTCTTCCAGATGAGATGTTAAAACTCATAAACATCAGCCACTGTAGACAGGTTCTTTGGATGGCCAGTATTGCAAACTCAAGCCTGTACAACAAACAATACAGACACAGAAATGAAAAAAAAACCATGATGAATTATTGTGTTTTTGCCTTAAATAGTTCTTGAACTATGAGCATACCTCTGGGGCTCAGGGCGGATTGGAATTAGATGCTCCTCAGCATCCCCAAAGGACAGTAACTTCTGCATCTGTTCTGCAGTCTGTTTCTTGACGCTGAGTATTAAATGCATGATTTTTTAGCAGACAAAATGTCTAGAAAAGGAAACACTGAATTAATCATGACTGTTTGATGAGGTTAGAAGACAGCGTTGTAAAAAGTATTCACTTACACTAATTGTGAACAAAGGGACGCACCTATAGCTTGCAGACACTGCTGTCCAAACAAAAACTATTTGGCTTCTGTCACATCCACACGCTCACCTGCCCACCACGCCCATGCCCGCCCACTCAGTCAAATTCCGCATTGATTACAAAATACTTCTTATAACTTATAAAGCTCTACATGGCCTGGCCCCACATTATCTGAGTGAACTCTTAGAGTTTTACAATCCAACTCGTCTACTTCGTTCGCAGGGTGCAGGACTTCTTTTAGTTCCTAGAATTAAAAAAGTCACAGCAGGGGGCAAGGCTTTCTCATACATGGCCCCCCAACTATGGAATATAAACTTCCCACTTTCGTTCGAGATTCAGACACTCTCCAAAAGTTTTAAGTCTAGGCTAAAGACATACTTATTTACAACAGGCTTTTGACTAGATTTAGACCAGGATGCATGGCTTGGGTCACTGGGGCCGGAGTCTGGAGTCATGTCTGGCCTGCCTGCCTTGTCCGCTAGCCGGGAGTGTCGAGTGGGCGGTCTGGCTGAACTGGGCTTCGGTCCTCGTGATCTTGACTCGTACATCCTTGCCTTAGAATAAGGGCAGAGCTGGGGGTTCATGGTCAAAGAGTCTTATGGTGATCAGAGACGTTGGGTTGCTGTCTTCTGCCTCCCGTGGGGTTGCCAATGTCTCATGTGATCCCTCTTGGCTGTGTTTCCTACCAGTTTTCTCCTCTTTCTAGCTATGCTGCTATAGCTAATGCTGCCGGGGTCTCATGCTACACATGGCATCAGTGATTGACATGGCATCAGTGATTGTTAATAGAGACTGTGCTCTTAATCAATAACTAATTACATTTTCTGTTTTCTCTCCGAGCTGTGTTCCAGCAGTTCCAGCCCCACACATGATGTTCATCTGCTGGAGCTCCAGTCAAGCTGCTTCCGTCATCAGCTCCAGCCCCATCATACCCGGGCCACTTAATGTCGATGTGCATACTTCACATTTTATTCGAACTTTGACTCCATGACTTTAATTCGCTCTTAGATTTATCATCTACGCCGCCCAAGGAGGTTGGGTCCCTTTTTGAGTCTTGATCCTCCCAAGGTTTCTTCTTAGAACTAGGGAGTTTTTCCTTGCCACTGTCGCCCTAGGCTTGCTCAATTTGGGATTGGACGTAGTTATTAGGAGATAATCTAAACTTGTAAAGTTGCTTTGAGACAATGCTCCATTGTAAAAAGTGCTATATAAATAAATCTGACTTGACTGATTTGACTTGACTTGACTCACTCACTCACACACACTCTCACTCTCTCACTCTCTCTCTCTCTCTCTCTCTCTCTCTCTCTCTCTCTCTCTCTCTCTCTCTCTCTCTCACACCTTTTATCAGCCACCCCTGTTTCTCATTTTCTAGTCCTTCTCATTCCTTTCCCTTCTCATATTTATACCCTCTCTCTCCCTTGTGTCATCACTAATTACTTGGTCTCCATCTCGTCTCTAAACTCTTGTATTGCACATTACGTACCTGGTTTCGACTTATCTTCCTCTCCGACTTTTGGCTCAGTCAGTCTTTGCCTCTCCTGTTTGACGACCTCTGGACGGTCTCAAGGACAGATGACCTCTGGAACAAATGTTCTATGGGGCTGAGGTCTGGAGACTGGCTAGGCCACTACAGGACCTTGAAATGCTTTTTACGGAGCCACTCCTTCGTTGCCCGAGTGGTGTGTTTGGGATCATTGTCATGCTGGAAGACCCAGGCACATTCCATCTTCAATGCTCTCACTGATGGAAATCTCACGATACATGGCCCCGTTCATTCTTCCCTTAACACAGATCAGTCGTCCTGTCCCCTCTGCAGAAAAACAGCCCAAAAGCATGATGTTTCCACCCCCATGCTTCACAGTAGGTATGGTGTTCTTGGGATGCAACTCAGCATTCTTCTTCCTCCAAAGATGACGTGTAGAATTTTTACCAAAAAGTTCTATTTTGCTTCTGGATCATCCATATGCTCTCTGGCAAACTTCAGACGGGCCTGGACATGTACTGGCTTAAGCAGGGGGACACGCCTGGCACTGCAGGATCTGAGTCCCTCTCGGCGTAGTGTGTTACATGTCCCTGGGAAGGTGACTTCTTCTGAATAAGTAGCTGAATAAGTATTTTTAAATTAAGTAGTGGAACGGAGTGTTTAAAAGATCTGCTCTAAATTTGGTAAAGCTGCAGTTTGTGAGGCTGAAATACAGGGACAGTATCTGACAGGCGATGAGAACTATAGTTTGGGTGTGAATATTACCATGTCTAATGAGTAATTTAGCACCATTTATAAAAAAAAAAAAATCCACAGTTTAATCTCATGTCTGAAAATGTTTTATTCTAAAGATAATGTAATTTGTATGATTTTTGCAGATGATTTGTGCAGTTTGTGCAGCAACAAAAGAAGGCCTGTTTAAAAAATGACATAGAAAGGCTTTTAAAAGCCTTTTTTAACTCATTTCAACTTTTTAAAGTACATTTAGTAGGATGTATTTCTATACTTCTGTGTGAGTGAAATATTGTATAGGCTACTTGGGTATTTTTATTAACAGATGAGTAGTTTTAGTACTTTTACTACAAGGATAAAAAAACTGTAAATGGGGGCTCTGTGGTCCTAATGCAATATATGACATTAAAATTTATTCTTAACTGTCTGATCTCTTCCTCATTATTTCCTCATCAGCCTGTCTGTTTACCGCACCCAGTTTTTGTTTTGCAAAACTAAGTCTTCTTGGAATTCAAAACCATAGTCGTGTCCTCAAGCCCAACAGCGCCTGCTCATAACGTTACCTCCACCTCATACTTGCCCTGGTTCAGACACAGCAAGGCCAGGTTGTTCAGCTGCATGGCCACATCTGCATGATCCTTCCCAAGGACCTTCTCTCTGATCTCCAAGGATCTCTTACATCGTGGTTCAGCCTCCTCACATTTGCCCCTCTTCCCATACATCACAGCCAGTTTATTTCAAGTGGCAACGACTGCAGAATGGTCTTTCCTGAGAGTCTTCTCTCTGATGGACAGAGCAACATTGAGCAGGAGTGTCGTTTCTTTGTATTTGTTCTGATCCCTGTACACAAGGGGAAGGATGTTCAGCAAGGTGCCGATGTCAGGACGATCATGGCCTGAGGTTTTCTCCTAATTTTCCAGAGCCTGGTTATACTGCAGCACTGCTAACTCATACCTGCCCTGAGAGAGGTACTGAATCACCAGGTTGTGAAGGGTGTATAGGCGTGCTGGGATCGCTACCAAAATCATGCCAAGCTGTTCTTCTGGCAAAAGTTCCAGCCCTCACCTGAACCTCCTGTCGGCTGAGGATGCAAAGCCACTAAACACATTACCTAGATCACAAAAGACCTCTACTTTCTCAACTTTACTTTTAATTTCCTGCATCCACCTCCCATATCTGACTGCCTTTCTGACATCCTTTCCTGGATGGCAACATGTATTCGATTTGAACAAACTGAACTGATCTACCTCCTGCAAAGAACTCCTCCAATGCTGGATCTGTCCATCGACATAGACAGTTTTAATGTTAATTAAAACTAGCAGGAAGAGATGGTCATTTTGACCATTTTTGATAAGTAATAGCTTATCAAAACAACCCATGTCTATCAATTTATGACTTCACTCGAACAATTTGGACATCAAATGCTCCATTTGAATTTTTTTTACCCCAAAATCGAACAAAAGTTCAAACTTCAAAATGTGGGCACCCTAAATAAAAGACTCAATGGTGCGACCTTCCAAAGATGATGCAAGTAATCCAGTCCAGTCGGTGCCGATAATGCACCAATACAGTAAGGCAATCACCATAAACCCAAAAGCAGAAGAAGAACTAGGGCACGACCATAGGCAAATTATGTATATTGTATTATTATATTACGTATATGTACATATTATCAGTTTACTTCGTTAGTCTCAAGATGCTGTCCCAGTGATAAGAAGTTCTGAAACTGAGTTCACCTCAGCGGCTATAGTTTCACTTTATTTTCACTTATTTCATGTCTTTGTATTTCACAAATTTCATGTATTTATTGATTATTACTGTATTACATTTCTTTGCTTTATTAATGATTTTAATCATTAATTATATATGAAATATAGGCATGAATTACAAGCATTCGGGGATCGGGAATGGATTAGACCTAATTCTATTACTTTTTATGAGGAAATTTGATTCCAACTTCAAACAAATCAGAGTTTGAACGGCCTCCTGGAACCAATTAAGCTTAAGTTCTGAGGTTCCACTGTATACTTTAGTCTGACATTGTGATTAAATTAATAGTGCTGTCAAAATTAACGCCTGCAATTAATTTGACATATTTAACGTGTTAACGAAAATAAACACAGCTCCATTTTGTGTACTTTCTGTGACTTGTGATGAGGTGTGCTAATGACAGAAAGCTCATAATAACTGCTCATAAATATTTAAGTGAGTATTTCATGTCATGGAAGTAAGTCGTTATAAATGTTGTTTAGAGGAAAACAATTATGCAACAATAATAGTGTGACATTTGTATTAGATTAAAGCAATTTGTGTTCATATAATCTAAAGAGTTTAATTTAACTGACCCTGCTGGTTCATTCAGTGTTTACATTATTGCGTTGTTCTGCTCGTGTTTCATGAATGAGGTCCCCAGAGTGTTTCATATTTTAGTAAAGCTTGTTTCAGGTTTCAGAGATGTTATGAGGCAGCAGCACCTCCTAATAGAGAACATTTTTGTCTGGGCTATAGTCTCCAGGTTTGTCCAAAGTCCGGCCCTAGGGCCAAATGCGGCCCATGAACAGATTTTTACTGGCCCACAGTAAGCATCATTCAGGAACACATTGTTAGTGGCCCGCCGAGACGTTGCAGTTTTTCCTTTCCAAAAGTGACGTTAAATAAAATAAATAAAGGAACAAAATTGGTTAGGCAGCTTAAGATATATACGTCTAGCCTTGTTACTGAGTTCCTTAGGTCTGGTAATGCACAGCAACGGAGTAATAACATACAATCTACATGAGACATACTGAGGGAAGACAGAAGTATTATGCATACATGTTTTGAAGAAAATACTCATCATAAACAATCTGCAGTAAGTTGTAGTTATTGTGCTAAAATTAATATTGATTTTTCTGCACGTTTGTATTATTTTTTCATATTTTGAACACAATGTTTTGAATAATTTATGACTAATAATTTTGGAAAGAGAGACTGGCCCTTAGGTATTTTGATATGGTCTGATCTAGACACCCTTGCTCTATAACAGGTCAACAACAGATCTCTAATGACGTCAATGCCAGGGAGTATGAATAAGGAATTGACTTTGATAAACAGCATAATATTCAACAAATTCAGCTTTTAATCATGCCGCTTGAATTCCCTCATCTAAGAATGCATGTCTTTATGGACTGAGGTATGACTACATCATACGGCAATGCCCCGGCTTTTCTGAAGAGGCTCATATTGAAGCGATAAGCACAAAGCCGGAGCAACCTTGAGTATGTAAAAGCATCAGAACTTTCTTTGTTGCTAAGTTGATAAGTGACTCAAGCCTGAAAACTCACAAACTGAAAATCGACGTCACGGTGCCAAGGTCAGGGAGTGCTTTACTTCTGAGCTGGAAATGATTCGTGTAGAAATGTTCTTTGCTGCTTTCCCACCTATAGCACATGCTCCCCGGATCTTGTGAGGAAGGCCGTATGACTAAGCTTGGGCAGAGGCTTGTAGGGATCCATCATTAAAAATGCCCTGAAGTAACCCTAAGCATACTTACTGATATCCCTTGCTTTGCTTGAAGCTTATTAGAAGACTTTGTGGCTTCACCTTTTGGTAAATGAGATTGTATCTGGCTAGTCTCGACAGGGTAAAGTAAAATATCAGACTTCAATCCAGAGGAAAGGTCACATGAGAGGATCAGGAGGCCTACAGGGGATCTCTGTAGAGTTTAATAATGTGTTACAGGTGGAATATGGGAGAAATATGAAATGGGTTCTCATTTTTTCATGGGATTTCCCTTTTTTTAAACTTTTGTACCTGCCTGATTGTCTAGTGTCCGAAGCCTTTGATTTTAATTGTAAGCCACACATATCATCAACAAGTCGTAACATTTAAGAAGACGATATGATAGACCTGATTTTTTTTAATGGAAGTCAAACATGCATTGATAGCCAGAATTACAAACAACACAAAATATTAGCCAGATGAAAGACTCAGCTAGTGAATGTGAACCAGTTTATATAGCTATAGGTTAGAGAGAATATACAGGTAGTGGAGGATAATCAAAGGAGTACTACTTACAGTAGGACAGGCACATATACTTACAAACACCATTTACAGCTTGGTACAAATGAGCTATGGGAAGTAGCTACAGTCTGCTTAATAAGTTGCCAAATGTTGCTAGATGATGTAATGCTCAATTGCATATCTGTGACATCATCACATCATATTTACATACCACCTAGTGTCAGATGGTATCAGTCTGTTACAGTTGTTGCTTTCTTTCTTTCTTTAAAGGACAAACTAAACAAATTCATAAATAAAACTATGCACATCTTTCAAAAGAACAACAGTATGTACATAATGGATGCACTGAAATTCACAAAATGGAGTTTCTATGTTCAGCTGTCATGTAAACTGTAAGTGCTGCACAGGAGACAGAATGAGCTGTGCCTCTCGCTCATGGGCAGTTTTGGCGATTCTCTTCTATGGAAAGTAGCTATGGTTTTCACTTTTACAATAACTCGCTAAAGTGGTCTGCAAAGTCACTCAACTGGCAACACTGGGCAAGGAAGTTACACACACATGAATGACGGATTCTTGTTTTTAAACTCTAAACTCCCGCCTCTGCTTGTGGGTCTGTAGTATTGATTGTATGTTGAGGTGACCGGCCGCAGTGTCTGGAGTTAAAAGACAGATTTTTATTTACTGTTATAATTTATTATAATTTGTAAGACCTTGGTTGTCAAAGCGAATTTGATTGGTTGATCGTTAAACGGCGCATACCTGTATTGTATTACATTCTGTAGTTTTATAATTTCTAAATTCGTCATAACATTATAGTCTTTATTATAGTGTATTTTATGTTGTTATTTTTTTCTATTTAACTTCTGTATACTTAAACTATTATTATAATATACTTTTAAATGTATTTACATATAACATCTAGGCTGCCCAAAGACGTTGGATCCCTTTTTGAGTCTTGGTCCATGCAAGTGTTGTTCCTCATCCCATTTAGGGAGTTTTTCCTTGCCACAGTTGCCCATGCTTTTGGAGCTTTGGGGCTTGATAGTTGTAAAGCCGCTTTGAGCCAATACTCAGTTGTAAGTGCTATATCGATAAATTTGGCTTTGACTTTGGACTTTGTTGGTGCACGTGGTCATTTATCTAGATGTCCCAACCCTGAATTTATCTTGATGACGTTCTGACACTGACCCAAGTCATAAAAAATGTCTGTGAAGTGTTTAGAGAGACAAACGGCAGCGAGCTGCTCGGGCGATCAAGCACTGCTCGTGATAATTGCTGGAGATGTATTGCTTAGAAGAAAAACTGAAGCCTGGTGAGCTGCACCCTCAAGAAATAATAACCAGCGGCACTCGAGCGGTCTCATTCTGTCTTGTTCGCATTCCACCTTTATAGTGCTGAAGTGTCCTCACTCTCAGCAATCAGTATCAAACCATCTCCTCAAAACTCTCCAGCTGTAATGGGGACAGAAACGAGTTGCTCAATACCACCCTGGGTCTTCAGATGTCCGGTTCATATGCTTCTCTCTAAAAATAAACAAACCCCAGCTGGTTGGTGCATGTTTCAGTTATTTTACACTACATATGTGGAGTTTGTATTACAAAACATTGTCACTAAATGGCCATCCATTCTAACCAGTGGTTCGGCCAACATTAACCATACATATAGCTAACAGGTCCATAAAATCAAACTGTCCGTAGAATAGGCCATAGGATGTGGCTCAATGGTTAGATCTGTAGGCTACAACTCAAAAGAATGACGGTTCAAATCCTGGATCTACCAAGCTGCATTTGTTTGGCCCAATGACGGTCAAAAGACCTGCACTCAGCACTTCTGGGTATATGTAAGTCAATCTGGCCCAGCACTTCTACTGTTGAGCAAGGTTCTTAACCCTCTCTTCAGGGGACCTAACCAGTGCATATGTAATCTCACCGGACCAAAAATTAGTCGCCTTGTGTATTTAAGGTGGTAGTAACTTGAGGCTCCTGCAGATGGCGTTGCACATGGATAATCAGGCTATAAATACCTGAGGGATGTTTGATGGGATTCATAGATCGAGAACACGTGGTAGAGTGCAGCGAAAGTCTCGTTAGATGTGTGGAAAATGGGTCACAAAGCCGATGTTAATAATTGACAAAAATGAGTCATTCTATTTGGGTGTGCCAAAAGCCATAGTGTGAAGGAAGTAGCTGAATTTGCAGGTGTATTGAAGCATACAGGTCTAAAAGCAGTGGTTAAAATCTCAGTCTACAGGAAATTCTTGTCAGATTTGGGTCCGAAAGACAAAACAGATGGATGAATTGCTTAAGTAAATGAAAAAGAGCCATACATATCACACAGTCCTTTCATGAGTTCATTATTTCATTGTCCGACTCTTTTCCACCATTTTGGTTCCATCCAAAGCGGGTTCACTGCCTATTCTTAGAGATGAATTTAAAACAGCCAAATATTAATATTCATCATTTTATGTAGGTAACATTAGAACTTATTAAATTATCTCCTGTCTTCAGGAACAACTTGCTTTACTTAACAGTTCACTGATCACATGTAAGACGGAAGCTGTGGAGCAGAATGAATGTGACTTTATTGTACCGGTCTAATCAAGCAGAGTCTTATTGAATAATGGCCTGAAAACATACCTTGCTATACAGTATGAAGACAGGAGTTCCTTCAGGGTCTGTTTAAATGTGACAGTATTGTAATTAGTGCATGTGGAAAATGAGAACCTGTCTTGATCAGAGTCAGAACCGATAAAAGTGATTCTGAGTTTACAGTGGAGCTTACCTACTTGAAAGGTTGTGAACCCTTTGGAATCATCTATACTTCTGCATAAATATGACCTAAAACATCAGACCTGAAAGTAGACAAAGAGAACCCAAATAAATAAATGAGACATAAATACTGTATTATAGCTGGTCATTTATTTATTAAGGAAAATCATTCAATGTTACTTATTTGTAATTGTCAGAAGTATGTGAAGCTTTAGGATTAGAAGTTAATCTGAAGGTGAAATTAAAGTCGGATGATCAATCAGTTTTGATTGGACGCCCTGCTGCATTGAAAGAACAGGGATCTATCAACGTCTGCTCTTCACAACACTTTTGTGGAAGTGTATCATGGCACGAACTAGGAGATTTCTGAGGATCTCAGAAAAAGAATTATTAACACTCACTAGGCTGGAAACGGTTACAAACCATCTCTAAAGAGTTCAGACCCCATTGACACACAGTCAGACAGACTTATACATTCCAGTATAAGAACCTTATGCCATCTGTGAAACGTGGTGGTGGTAGTATCATGGTTTGGGCCTGTTTTGCTGCATCTGGGACAGAACGGCTTGCCATCATTGATGGGGGGACTTTTACGCCCTCTTGTGGTAAGACATGATCTGTATCATTTCCATACCTGCTTGAGTTTTGCAGTAATCCGACGTTTGGGTGCATTATTATTTGCCAATGTGTTTACAAGTGTTGCATTCTCCAGCAGGTACCAGTTTTGGTGACGTGGCATCCTCAGTCAACAGGAGGAACGGAAGGGGACTATGGGTTCTCTGATGTGGTCTGGATAAAGGTAAAGGGACTAGAACTGGTGATGGAAGGACAAGTCAGGGTCAGGACTGGGAATTAAGTACTAATGGATTTTATTTAAATTTGAAGCTAAACAAATGAGAATAGCATTTTATAAAAATAAAAAAAACATCACACAGAATCATTAATAACTACAACACACTCTGAACTCAGTCTATATTTCAGTTGTTGGTTTTCCTTTGTGATCAGCATCATTTTCTTTTTATAAATTCACAAATCCAAGCAATTTACTGCTTTCTCCTTTTTAGGCGTCATTCTGAGATGGCAGTAAGCCTGTATAATGCATGCACCTCATCCATAACCAAGCCACTTCTGCTCTTTTGCTCTCCATCACCAGGACATAACCTGACCCTCGTGTCCGAGTCATGAATAATCATGAAATGCTTGGATTCGTTTCTCATTTTTTTGCGTAATTCGAAAGTGCAGTACAGATCTCTGCATTCCAACAAAACTCAGGTTTTTTCATACAGCAGTGAAGGCAGGTGGCCTTTAATTCTTTAAAAGAGTCAGTCAGGGGAACTTGTATTGAAAAACAACCCAACGAGAAAAACAATCCACAGGTAGAGACACCCAACTGCCGTATTAATTAGCGAGGCCAATGGCTTTGAATCCTTAGAGGAACAAAATTGCTTTATTGTGATAATTTCCGTCAGAGCTCAGGCATTGCAGTGAAAGAGCTCTCTGACATTGGGAGAGATGATTGAGTAATGAAGGTTGGAGCGCTGACGTAAATACACACAATAAGAACTACAGTGTGAACTAAACAGGCTCATTCACTAAAGCAATATGACCCTGCTGTGAAGTATTTATGTTTGTATAGGACTCTGTGAATCCCCTGTGGGCGATCTGTATTCACCGAACAGTGCTGTGTTTATACAGGGAAATGGAAATGACTTAAAAGATTAGATCTACTCAGAACAAACAGACTACGACCATTACATCCAGCCACAACATTTCTATTGGACTAAAGGTCAGGACTTTGACTTGAACCATTCCAAACGTCTTTAACCAATCTTTGGTAGAACGACTTGTGTGCTTAGGCTCGTTGTCTTGCTGCATGACCCACGTTCTCTTGAGATTCAGTTCTTGGACAGATGTCTCGATATTTTCCTTTAGAAATTGCTGATATAAACTAAGAGAGGTGCATTTCCTGAAGAAATGCGAGTGTGGTTGCCACTCTGCACAATGGCCCCATGGGCATGACATATCATCTCAGATTGCACCCTGGATCAAGCTTGTCAAATTTCGTGGCCGTAGGTCGAAAACTGTCTGAGTTACAGTCATTGGCCCCACCAGGGGTTCCCAGTGCCCACCCGGGGGGTCCTCATGGGACTCATGGGCATCACACATCACCTCAGATTGCACCCGCGGATCAAGCTTTGCCGAAGTCGTGGCCGTAGGTCGAGAACTGTCCTGAGTTACAGGTCATTGGCCCCCTCAGGGGCCCCAGTGCCCACCCGGGGTCTACAGGGGCCCCATGGGCATCACATATCACCTCGGATTCCACCCAGGACAAAGCTTGCCGAATTTCCATGGCCGTAGGTCAAAAAACTGTACTGAGTTACAGTCATTGGCCCACCCCAGGGGCCCTAGTGCCCACCCGGGGTCCTCATGGGCCCCATGGGGCATGAACAGATCACCTCAAGATTGCACCCGGGATCAAGCTTGTCAAATTTTGTGGCTGTCTCGGTCCCCGAAAACTGTCTGAGTTACAGTCGTTGGCCCACCCAGGGGCCACAGTGCCCACCCGGGGTTCTATAGGGGCCCCATGGGCATGACATATTCACCTCAGATTGCACCCGGGATCAAGCTTGTCACATTTCGTGGCTGTAGGTCGAAAAACTGTCTGAGTTACAGTCATTGGCCCACCCAGGGGCCACAGTGCCCACCCGGGGGTCCTCATGGGACTCATGGGCATCACTTATCAACTCAGATTGCAACCCGGGATCAAGCTTGTCATATTTTCGTGGCTGTAGGTCGAAAACTGACTGAGTTACAGTCATTGGCCCACCCAGGGTCCACAGGGCCCACCCGGGGGTCCATAGGGCCCAATGGGCATCACATATCCTCCTCAGATTGCACCCGGGACCAAGCTTGCTAATGTCGTGGCTGTAGGTCGAAAACCTGACTGAGTTACAGTCATTGGCCCACCCAGGGTCCACAGGGCCCACCCCGGGGTCCATTAGGGCCCAATGGGCATCACATATCACCTCAGATTGCACCCGGGACCAAGCTTGCCTAATGTCGTGGCTGTAGGTCGAAAACTGACTGAGTTACAGTCATTGGCCCACCCAGGGTCCACAGGGCCCACCCGGGGTCCATAGGGCCCCATGGGCTTCACATATCACCTCAGATTGCAGTCAGGACCAAGCTTGCCGAATTTCGTGGCCGTAGGTCGAAAACTGACTGAGTTCATTGGACAAAAAAGTCATTGGCCCACCCAGGGGCCCCTTTTCTGTGCCCACCCGGGGTTGCCATAGGGGCCCCATGGGGCCCCATTCAACATATCACCTCAGATTGCAGTCGGGACCAAGCTTGCCGAATTTCGTGGCCGTAGGTCTAAAACTGACTGAGTTACAGTCATTGGCCACCCAGGGGCCCCAGTGCCCAGCCGGGTCCCATATGGGCCCAATGGGCATCACATATCACCTCAGATTGCTGTCTTGACGCAAGCCTTGCCGAATTTCGGTTTTTCGGCCGTAGGTCGAAACTGACTGAGTTTTCACAGTCATTGCCCACCCAGGGGCCCCAGTGCCCACCCGGGGTCCATAGGGGCCCAATGGGCATCACATATCACCTAAGATTGCACTCGGGACCAAGCTTGCCGAATATCGTGGCCGTAGGTCGAAAAACTGACTGAGTTACAGTTATTGGCCCACCCAGGGTCCACAGGGCCCACCCGGGTCCACAGGGCCCCAATGGGCATCACATATCACCACAGAGTGCACCCGGGACCAAGCTTGCCGAATTTCGTGGCCGTAGGTCGAAAACTGACTGAGTTACAGTCATTGGCCCAGCCAGGGGCCCCCAGTGCCCCCCGGGGTTCCATTAGGGCCCCATTGCCATCCCGGGGTCCATAGGAACCCCATGGGCATTACATGTCACCTCAGATTGCACCCAGGACCAAGCTTTGCCGAATTTTGTGGCTGTAGGTCGAAAAATGACTGAGTACAGTCATTGGCCCACCCAGGGGCCCCAGTGCCCACCCGGGGTTCATAGGGGCCATATGGGTATCACATGTCACCTCAGATTGCACCCGGGGACCAAGCTTGCCGAATTTCGTGGCCGTAGGTCGTAAAACTGACTGAGTTACAGTCATTGGCCCTCGAGCCAGGGGCCCCAGTGCCCACCCCCGAGGTCCCAGAGGGGTCCAATGGCATCACATATCACCTCAGATTGCACCCGGGACCCAAGCCTGCCGAAATTTTGTGGCCATAGGTCGAAAAGTGACTGAGTTATGATTCATTAACTTTTGGCCCATTCCATTTCCTATGGGAAAATTCGGGACTTTGCGGGGCCCCTGCGGGGCCCCCCAAAGTCCGACCGGGGGGGCCCTATACAAGCACACCATTCCCGACCAGACCCAACGCCATGACGCTGGAACGGGGTCGATATCTCGAAAAGCTGCGGCAGTTGAAACGTTGCCGAAAATCGTGGAATAATAATAATAATAATAATAAACGGAATAATAATACTTTCGGATTTCAATAGTGTGGTCTGCCTATATAGGCAACCACACTAATCAGAATTCATTGTTCCATCCAATCCTGGCCCAGATGTAGAAATACAGGATGAAATCAATGATTCACAGAATGGCATTACGGTTCTTCTGAGGACTGCAGTTGTTTTCTTTTTTCCAGATGCAATGCTTCTTCATTGTCCACAAAATAAGTCTTTCCAACACATTTCTAGGTTGTTCCACTGGTCTTCAATCAATCTGCAGTTGGGCTGCAATGTTCTTTTCTAGAGCAAATGCGTTCCCCTTGCAACCCTGCCATGCACAACCATTGTTTTTTGGGGTCGTGGTAGTCTAGCAGTTAAGGTACTGAACTATGAATCAGAAGGTCCAGGGTTCAATCTCACTTCCTTGAGCAAGGCCCTTACCCCACAATTGCTTGATTGTAAGACTTAAATCAATTGTAAGTCCCCCACTCAGGATAAGGGTGTCTGCTAAATGACATAAATGGAAATTGTGTCTATTGTTCTCCTGATGATGGACTCCTGAACATTATATAGCCAGTGCAAGAGCGTTCTTTAGTTACTTAGGAGTTATCCTAAGTTCTTTGTGACCTTGTAAACTATTAATCACCTCGCTCTTGGAGCCACCTTTGTTGGTCAACCAGATTTCCCCCGATTTTTCATTACAATGGCAATGAAATGTTATACAATGATGATACAATCTCCTTTGTAGCCCCTTTGACACAGAGCTAATAGACACTCACTGAAGCCTCTGAGTATCTATGGAGTGATCTTGTATCCCCTAAAGTACAGAAACAAAAGATTAATGGTCACAGGGCAAACATTGGAAGATTAGAAAAACGTTGTTCGGGTTTGATGAGTCTCGATTTCTGCAGTGACATTCAGATGGTCGAATCAGAAATTTAGCATAAACAACATGAAAGCATGGATCCATCCCTGCCTTGTATCAAAGGTTCAGACTCCTTCTGGTGGTTTGTAATGGTGGAACAGGAGATTGGGCATCATGGATGTGCAGCCGACAAAATCTGAGGCAACTGATGCTATTGTGTAAATATGCCTCAAAATCTGAGAAATGTTTTCATTGCCTTGTTGAATCTATGCTATTTTTTGTTTTTTTTTTTTTTTTTTTTTTTTTTTTTTTTTTTTTTTTAAAGAAGTAAGCAGTTCGAAGGGCAAAAGTCCAATCACGGCACCTCATAAAGGGCTGGTGAGAAATCTATAACAACCCATGACTACAGACCACTGTTATGAGCTTAATATTGCTGGGCTAATTTTAGAGTGGGCCAACTGATTTTTTATCCACCGTCTCCCATCTATAAAACATACACATGACTAACAGCACCACTTTCTGAGCCTTAATATTGCTTGGGCTAAGTTTAGAGATGGCACTGATTTTTTATCCCCGTCTCCCATCAGTCATGTTGGTGGTTTTTCTTCCTCCTCTCATGAGGAAAATTACAGACCAAAATTATCTGTTTTTTTCCACAGAGCTCAGTGGATGCAGACATTTTTATTTCAGTGATTTTTTTCAAGCAAGATATTTTTGACTCTCTATTTCATATCCAGCATGAATGTGCAGTTCATATTGAAATGCTTTTCGAATAAAAAACTGATATGGGGCATTTTTTCATCATCTCTAAACGATATCAATAGAACCAAAATATGAAATATACAGCCAAAAAGTATGCAGACACTCCTAATTAGTGATCATTGTTGTTTCAGGCCACAACGCTGCTAACAGGTTCTTAGAATGAATCATACAGCCATGGAATCTGCCAGAGAAACTGTAGCAGTAGAATGGGTTATATGAACACCTCTGTAACACTCAACCCTGTCCACACGAACACGGGTATGTTTAAAAACGTAGCTTTTCTATGCGTTTTGACCGTTCGTCACACACGAAAACGGCGTTTTAGGTCACTGAAAACGGACTTTTTGGAAAAAAATCCTTCCAGGGTGAAGATTTTTCAGAAACTCCCGTTTTCAGCGTTGTCGTGTGGACTGGGGAGTTTTTTTGCTTGTAACGTCACTTTGTGCGCCGTTATCTCCTTTGTTTACATGAGGCGATTTGTGCAATAGCGGACGTAGCCAAAAATGGTGCCAGCTGATAACACTGCTGACCGAACTTGTTACAAATCTACAAATACATTTTACAATTATTACTTTTTCATTACACTGAAAGAACAGAGGCGTCAGAATGCGGCTACGGAGGCACTTACTATAGCCCATTAGTGATGTTTTGTCGGTCGCGACCGATCCGGCTCTAAGAGTCGGCTCTTTGAAATGAACGACGGGAGCCGGTTCCTGATTGGAGCCGATTATATATTGTTTTACTTTAGTTGAACATGTGGACAATACTGTACATTCCGACACATTGCTGCTTATTGCACTTCTTGTTAGATGTTAAACTACATTTCGTTGCGTTATACTTGTACATGTGTAATGACAATACAGTTGAATCTAATCTAATCTTTGTGCGTTTTTGCGTTTTCATGTGGACGAAGTTTTTTGTTTAAACAGTGCTTGTGTGGACGCGATGTTTTTTATAAACGAATTTGAAAACCCCCGTTTTAGAAAATACCCGTGTACGTGTGGACATAGCCTCAGTATCTGATCTGGTTTTCAGCTCCAACATGGTAATTCATCAACTTTTTGTCCATTAATAAATGGTTTGCAGTACTGAATAGTACCATATCTAGTTACAAGCAGCATTTATTTGGCAGCATTTATTTAAAATATTCTAAATATTTTGTATATTTTGGTTCCTTGTGTCTCAAAATGTGTTATTCTGTTTTGCTGTGGTATTTTAGCTAAAGATAACGTCACTTGTATTAGAGTTTTAGTACAAACTATTATCTAAACTCAGTATCATGGATCTGTAGCTCAGTCCAGTTCCTGCTTCAAAAATTGAGTTAGAATGAGTTTTAAAGAAATACTTTAATTTTTTAAAGTACATTTAGTAGCATGTACTTTTACCAGATTAGTAGTACTTTTATTTCATTAAAGATCTCATGTACTTAAATCATTATATTAGTATATTAAAGATTAAAATACTCCAAATACTAAACCTGAGATTCAGACAGCGAGGTTCGACTGTATCCCAAAATTGCAGGTAATTTATAATAATTTTAAACTTTTTTTTTTTACCTCAAACTTATTAACGATTTATTAAAGTTTATTAATGATTAGTAGCAGTGGTGGTTGAAGTACACAAACCACGAAACTGAGTTATGTTAGAGATATCCAAAGTAAAATATCACTCCAGTAAAAGTAGAAGTTCTAACTTTAGACCTCCAAAAGTCCAAACCTATTTGCCTTCAAAGGTATTTAAGTATCAAAAGTAAACGTACCATCATTTATTATGGCTCTAATGTCCCGTTATCATTTTTATCACAAGACTCTTGCTTAATCAACTCATTGTAGTTGAATACAGTCTAGTGTCAGTCTTGGTACACCAGTCTTTTAACAGAATGTCAGTAATTAGTCCAACAGTTCAAAACAAAGTTTGCTTCTCGCTTTTGTCCTTTACACACATAAGCCAAATGGAACAACAGATTTCACATGATGTAGTGGAGTAAAAAGGAAGATGTTTGACTTTGAAATGTAGTGGAGTTAGTCACAGTAAAGATACATGGAAAAAACCCACTTAAGTACAGTAGTGAATTACATTTACTTACTTACTGTCCAACACTGATTAGTAGCCAAGTTCCCAATTATTTGCAGAAATTTGTCTGATCAGAGTTCCGAGTTTTACCTTAAAGAATTGGGTGTGGATTCCTCATACACTAATTGAACTTGACGTACAGAGGACACCCTGAGAATCGGCTATTAGCTATTTAGCGATTGCGTAATTTCTGGCGAGAGAAGTTCTGCTGTAGTTGAAGATCTGTTTTTTCCTGACTGAAGAGTCAGAATAAGAGCAGAGATGAACAGGCTTTGCACTTTAAATGTCCTCCAGGACTTTTATTTTTCCCATGCATAGTTTGGACAAGTGTGTAGTGGAACTTTTCATAGAGACTGAAATGACAAATAAAATAAAATAAAAAAACAAAAGGCCATGACATTCAATTATTTTTCCAACAACATTTGTAATTATTCACAAAATATCTTGTTTAACCTTGGGTTAGAATGTTTTTATCAGCAAGTCTTTCGGGGGGGTAGGTCTGGACAAGGAAAGTGCTGTAAAAACTTAAATACAATACAAAAAAAGGAAAGCTTCTAAAACTAAAACATTCAGCATTTTGTACAACACAGTGCAATAAAATGGGAGTCGGAAAGGTCGAAACGGGCTTTCAGCACTGTTCATAGATGTGTGACGGCCGGCCAATCAGAAACCAGAAATACTCCTGTGTGAAGTGCGACTGGTGAAGCACCAATGCAGACCCACGACAGCGCAGTGAAATGACACCGGGCTCTCACCACAGAGCCACCGCTGGTCTTTGTAACACCATTGCTAACGGAAAGGAAGTCCACTTGCCAGCTGTTTCAGACATACCCACTACAGTCTTCATTAAGGCTTTGCAAGGCCTGTTTAGTGCCGAAGGATTGCACCACGCTGCACCGCTTCAGTTCCTCCTACAGACGAACAGCAGGGGATTGAGGGAACGCTTTAGGAGGCCCAGCGTGACTCCACGTTCAGCCGGAGGACACCCGAACACGCTTCACTTCATTTCTGTGTTCAATAAAAAAAACGATCCAACAATCGACCAGCACTCAAGACGTTCGGAACGATCTGTACCGCGGTACAGACACTGATTTATCAGCAGGTCAGCGAGCTGGAGATGTGGGTCTGGTGAAGGAGTTTTACACATTTTCAGACCTTCATCAAGATGGACTCGCGTCCTCATCCACCC
The DNA here is from genome assembly GCA_025084515.1 of Ancistrus triradiatus. Lineage (NCBI taxonomy): Eukaryota > Metazoa > Chordata > Actinopteri > Siluriformes > Loricariidae > Ancistrus > Ancistrus triradiatus. The sequence goes on along the minus strand of JAJAGP010000056.1, from coordinate 900,828 downwards.
CATAACCCAACGGGCAAATACTGAGCCAAAAAAAAATACAGTGCACTCATCCTTGAACACTTCACAATCTAACGCAATGCCGTGAAAACAATCGTGAAAAGTACTCAGTGTTCCAAGTCGTACTGTGTAAAGACACAAAGCTATGCTTCAGAACCAAGAACATACAACACACTACGTTTGAAATGGTCGCTACTGACAGTATGAAAAAAATATATATACAAACAAAAATATAAATCTTCTTTTTTTCCTCAAAGAGACAGTAGGTAGTATTCTACGGACGTGAAATAAGTCAGGAATCAAATGACAAACATTTTCCCTTCTTCAAAATCTTCCACCTGGAGCCGGCAACTTCACAAAACCAGTATCTATCAAGCTACGCGGATGATCTTTTTTTTTTTCTCGTAAAAAGACGATTCAGTGTATGGACAATCTCAGCACATTATTCAACGAGAGACCTTGTCGAGCTGTACAACTCCACTAGGGGGCAGAACGTCCCCCAAATCATAATCACAAACGCGTATGGCTCAGGAAAACTACGATCGGTCGGAGGCGTGCGAAATCAAAATGACCATAAACCATCGAACACGTCGGTGATCAAAACGAAACGGTGAATTAACAGGAATTAGCAGGAGCTAGTGTCTGATCAGCAGATATCATACATGGAATAAACAACGCAGCTCTGAACAAAGAGGGTCGTCAATAGGTACAGGACCACGGGGCACACTTCTGTATGCAGGTAGCATGTGTCGCTCTTTAGTGTAATATAAACTTGACCCATAATAAGCAATAAGTTACCATAGTAACAACACCAGGAACAGCATGGTAGGCATCGCGACCTCATCGCCTGGTTAGTAACAGTCCGACTTTCATACACGTAAGATCGGGCAGGGCAATGCCACTTGCAGGCGTGACACTTGGCACTTGCAGAGTTGAGGGTAATGGTGCGAGGGGGCGAGCTCACTTGACGTGTTCGGCGCTGTGCGACGAGCAGTAGTACTTCTTGTGTGCAATAAAGGTGGACAGGCTGCTGAATTTAATGTTGCACAGCCGGCAGTATCGAGTGTTCCCATTCTGTAAAGGTGTTGCAACTGCAGCCTTGGGCATGACCGGGGTCGTGTGGTTCAAACCTTTCTCCGCTGGAAGCGGGGGGGTGGGTGTGTGTCCCTGTGCCCCCACGTCTCTTATGGTTTCACTCACGGTCGACACAGTCAAAGTGATCGAGCCGGTGGGTGACAGCGCAGGTGGAGCGGCGTTAGGAGAACCAACCCCCATGGGATGGTGTGCATCAGGGCTTCCGTTCAGCAGGGGTACAGAGGGCGAGGTGGATTCCCTCTTGGTCCGGCCATTTACGCTCTCCCTCTGCGGCTTGGACCCTGGTTTAGGCGGGGTTAGAGGAGCACCGTTGCGAGGACTCAGGCTGTGGCTGGGGCTAACGGTTACAGGCTGGGCCGACTCAGGCTGCTGCTGCAAGGCGACGACTAGACCGTGAGTTGTCCTAAAATGCTCCACTAGGTCAGTGGTGACTGCCCTGTTAGGAGGGCAGTAAGGACAAACCACAGGAGGGCTACCGGGGGGCTTCACACCAGACACAGAAGGAGAGGTAGACTTCAGGCCGGGTAAAACCGAGCCATGAGCAATGACCGTGGGCGTCCCAGTTGAGTGGCTCTTGGTGTCGGGATTCTGCTCAGGGACACGGGTTTTAGGCGAGGTGGAGGCAGGTCTCTTCAGTCGATGCAGCTGCTCTCGGGCGTGGGGTTGTAAGGCAGTGGCAGGGCAGTAGTAGGTCTTGTGGGCCAGGTAGTTTTCAATGCTGTTGAAGCTGATACTGCAGGCTGTACACTTGTGGTAATCCGTGAGGGGTAATGCTGAGATGTTGGTCGCTCTTGGAGTCTCTCGCAGACAGGGCTTCTTGCTGAGGTCAATGGGCCCATCGCCTTCCGGACTAGAACTGCGAGCAGGAGTGGAGACCGAAGCCACAGGTGGACCCGAGTGTGGACTGGCACAATCTTGTTTCACAGCCATGCCCGGTGCAGCAGCAAGAGCTGCAGCAGTGGCCAGTGCCTCAGTACGTGCCATGTGGATCTCATACATTTTCTTGCGCTTGCGTGTACGGATTGGCTGCGGCACAAACGCTGCCTTGCCCGCCAGAAGGCGATGGTTGGAAGGGTCGTGGCGTGAGGCGCAGTAAAATCTCTTATGCACGATGTAGTTCTCATGTCTGCTGAAGTGGATGTTGCAGGCCTGGCAGAAGGTGCGAGTGGGATCCTCATCCAGGTCTTCGGCTGACCCGCTAAGCTCTGCGGGGCTTTGGCTGCCCTCGCTTGTCCTACCGCCTCCACCACTCTCTCCCTCTGAGGAAGAGGAGCAGACAGTGTCCTTCGGTCCTGGAGTCTCACTCTTCACCTGCACAGGCTTGACCTCTGTAGCTGGGGCAGCCACCGCAGGTTCGGAATAGCTTGGAGAAGCGGCGGCTGTAGAACTGCTTAGTCCTGCCTGCGGAGAGGCATCGCGAGCCGCAAGAGGAGCCGTGGAACCTGCGGCATCTGTCACCTGGCCTGCTGCCTCTCCCTGCTGGTGCCTGCTCGAACAGTACAGCCTTTTGTGGACGTAGTAATTGTTGATGTTATTGAAGGTGATGTCGCACTCAAAGCATGTTGCCCCCTTGATGACGCCGCCAGGAGAGCCCGCAGAATAGAAGCCTTGCTGTCCAGCTACGGCACCTTGTCCCTGCTTCAGCCTGCTATGAACCATCTCGGACATCTTGGCCAGGATTTCAGACGCCTGGGGCATGATGGCAGCTTCGGGGTTGAAGAGGTACTGTGGCAGAAACACTGCTCCGCCAGGTAACACTGATCCTCCTGCTCCAAGGTGGACAGGACTAGAGCCTGGGGTGGGACTGGCTGGCTCTGCCTTGACTGAAATAGCCGAGGGGCTCTTAGGTAAAGTAGGGAGGGGAGGACTCGTTTCCATCGCATCTGTACTGTGGTGGTCGTCCTGCTCTCCATCCCTTGCTTCGCACTCCGAGTCAGAATGGGGCTCTTCCTTGATCTTGAGCTTTTCTGGAGGGGTACAGCCTCGGGACGTGGCCGCACCGCCATTAGCTCCAGGGCTCGAGGACTCTGGTCTGGGCATGCTGGCGGATAACTCCTGGTCCTGAGGTTCCGAAACCTCTGATGTGGGAGGGCTGCTCTGGCGAGGCGTGTGGCTCCTTTCAACGGGAACCCGCACCTCCAAGTGGGTATGGACATGCTGCTGGAGCAGGGCAGGAGTGTCTGCTGAGAAGCCACACACTTGACACTTAAGCAATATTCCAGAGTCTCCAGGACTTAGGCCTGTCGAAAAGAAGAAGAGCAAGGGAACATGTTATACTGGGGGCTTTTCTTTGGCTACAGGCCCTGTCTTAACTATAATATGACTGAGTTTGGGCAGGTATACTATATTAGACCGGCACCGGTCTGAAATCAAGCTAAACTAAAAATAAAGTGAATGCGCTAGTGCTTACTCGGCGCCAGTGCCAGTTTTTGGGGGTAGCCGTCACTGCGGGATCCAGGCTGGCACACCATGTGGCTGGTGACCAGATGGCTATAGAGGATGTCCCGTGTGGTGGAGATGAATCCACAGCCATGGCACAGACCGTTCAGAGAGTCAGTGTGCACCTTCAAATGCCTCTCACAGTTGGCCTTGGTAGTGAACGCCGACGGGCAAATCAAACAAACAAACGGACGCTCACCTAGAGCACACAGATGGGCATAAACACAGTGTCAGGCAACCCGCACGCTTCGTCTTTTATTTGCGCATTATGAGACACCGAAGTGGTAAGTGAGAAGCACTTAGGGGGTCAGCCATATAGCAACGACTCACCAGATGAATATTTATGAACGATCCGTTTGAAAAGGCTTAATAGATGCACAGTCGGAGAAGTAATGAAAAGGAGGACTCACACATGCACTTCCACCCAGGAATGCACTAGGAGGGGTTTGTGCCTTTTTAGTTTTATAAAAGACACAAAGATAAGAATGACTGTTTTATACAGTGCAGTACTCTACTACTGTACTACCTGTTTCCTATTGTGTTTTAATCAGTATTGTTTTTTAAAGTAAGTCACTATGTGCAAAGTGTCAAAACTACTATATGACTATGGTAATGGCCGGTCGGCATCCTGTTTCACAGAACGTAATGCAGACATTACTCTCTTTTTGTTCAATACTCTCTTTTTAATATTCCAGCCACAGCCAGCTACTTTCTTTGTACTTTGACACCTTTTTAGAAAACTAGTTAAAATCTTCATCCAAGTGAAGGGGCAACAGCAGGAGTCAATAAGAAGTCAATTTAAAAAATGCCAAAAACTGGAAATGATTCAGAAAAGCAGCAGCAATTGGTACTGTGCTATATTCTACAGATAGTTTTAAATTCTCCATTTTATTAAACTTGCATCAATTTATATGATATACATTATTATACTTTCTTTAAACGCACTCAAGCCGGAAAGTCTGCACACCCTTCTCCACGATTTATGTTACATACTTATCCTACAATAGATTGAGTTCATTTTTTGACACACAATTCTACACAAAATAGCCCACGATGACAAAGTTAAAGCAGGTTTTTAGACATTTGTGCTAACTGATTACAAAAGTAACACCCAAGTGAGGTGTATTTTGTTTACACCGATACTCCCTGAGATGTTTCTACAACTTAACTGGAGTCCAGATGTGGTAAATTCAATTGATTGGACATGATTTGGGATAGTCAACACCTGCCTACACAAGGTCCCACAGTTAACAGTGCAAGTCAGAGCAAACTCCATGCCATGGGGGCAAAGGAATTATCTGCAGACCACAGAAACAGGATTGTGAAAAATTGCTGCAGCTTTACAGGCCCCAAAGAGCACAGTGGCCACCATTCGCAAATGGAAGAAGTTTGGAACCACAAAGAATCTTCCGAGACCTGCCAAACTAAGCTTCAGTCAGGGAGGTGAGCAGGAACCCGAGGGTCACTCTGACAGAGCTCCAGCATACCCTTGTGGAGCTGGGAGAACCTTTCAGAAGATCAACCATTCAGGCAGCACTCCACAGATCACGTCTTTATGGTAGAGTAGCCAGATGGAAGCCACTCCTTAGTAAAAGGCGTTTGCCAAAAGGCACCTAGAGGACACAAACCACTAGAAACAATATTATCTGGTCTGAAAAAACCAAAATTGAACTTTTTGGCCTGTACACCAAGCGTCACCAGGCACAGGAGGAAACCAGGCACTACTTATCAGCTGGCTAATGCCATCCATACAGTGACACATGGTGGTGGCAGCATCATGATGTGGGGATGTTTTTCAGCAACGGGACTGGGGCGACTGTTCCTGACAGAGGGAAAGATCAATGCACCAAAGTATACCGAGATCCTTGAAGAAAACCTGCTCCAGTCAGAGCGCTCTGGACCTCAAACTGGGGCGAAAGTTTACCTTCCAATATGACAACGACCTAAGACACACAGCCAAGAAAACACAGGAGTGGCTTCTGAGAAAGTCTGTGAACGTCCACTAGTAGGCCAGCCAGAGCCCAGACCTGAATTGAGCCGATTGAACATCTGTGGAAGGAGCTGAAAATTTCTGGGTACCGACGCTCCCCATCCAACCTGATGGAGCTTGCAAGGATATGCCAAGAGTAATGGGCAACAAGATCCAGAAACAAGAGTGCCAAGCTCGTAGCTTCTTTCCCAAGACGCCTTGAAGCTGTAACTGCCGGCAAAGGTCCATCAGCCAAGCATTAGGCTCAGGGTGAGTACAGATACGTACCCCGAAAGAACCTAGTTGTGTCAGTAAAATAACATGACATATTTTCTAAAAACGTGCTTTCACTTTGTCATTGTGGGATATTTTGTGTAGAATTTTCTGACAAGAAATGAACTCAATCTATTGAGGCTTGACTGGATGTTCTCCTCTTTAATATTTAAATGCATCTGTTTATTTAAACAATTACTGTAAACTTCTTTAATTCGGTAAGCTTAATTCTCAGGGTTCCCAAGGAGGTCGGATCCCATTTTTGAGTCCCATCACATTTAGGGCGTTTCCTTTTCCACTGTCACCCCATGCTGGTGACAGTTCCTAATACGTCGTTACACTCGATTATTTGAATAATAGTGCCGATCATGTCAGGTAAGGACACCACCTAGGCCAACTCTTCCACTGCATGGTTGCACAGTTCAGCTATGGTACTGAATGCAGGACTGCAGTGGCACAGCAGTTAAGATGCTGGACTTTGGACCAAAAGGTCCAGGCTTCAGTCCCAGCAGTGCTAAGCTGCAACCGTGGGGCTACTGAGCAGGGACTGTACGCTGTATGACTGTACGAGACGTACACTGGATAAGGGCAAATGACTAACAACGCACTTTTGCATGGGAGTTACAGTACTGTTCAAAAGTCTTAGGCCACCATTTATTAGAATACAACCAGAAAACACAGAAAAAATGAATGCAGTATTACAGCACTTAAAGATAAATCAGAAAAACAAGTATTTAGTGTTTCCTCCCCTTACACTTGAGCAATAGCAACATCTGGGAGCTTCATCGGGATGCCAAGCCTAATGTTTTATTTATCTGCGGCAAAAACGTTTCCAAAGGCACACATTACAAGTACACTATAAATTGGAGAGTATATAAATTATATTATATAAATTGGTTTATATAACACTACCACGTAACGTTAATTCTAAGAGAAAATACGCGATGATTAAAGGGAAAAGGGACTAAAAATAAAAATAAATTAAGAATGAAACAACTGTGTGCATAAAGCTTGTTGTTACTTGGCAATGCGTCAGCGGAGTGATACCATTTTTGTGTGAAAAAGCCGAGCTGTTTTCACAAATATCGTCACGGTGACAACTCTTCTCAACCAATCAGATTGTGAGGTCGGACCTAACTCTTGTATAGATGGCCATTATACCATTGCAAAAACAACAAACCTAATGGTGGCCTAAGACTTTTGCACAGTGCTGTACATCAGTTCTTTTTTATATTGAAAGTGGTTTCAGAAAAAGAATGACATCGATAAGCAAAAAGGTTCGAGGTGGCTCCTCACCACTGTGTGTTCTCATGTGGATCTCCAGTGAGCTGGCACTGGGGCAGCTCTTGTTGCACTGGGGGAAAGGACAGACCCTCTCGTTGGGGTAGGACTCTTTGGCCTTGTCCTGAGGAGGGGAGGCGGTGGCCTTCTGCTTCTGCCGACTGGCGCAGTAATACATCAGATGAGCCTGCAGGTTCCTCTCGCTCCTGTACCAGATGCCACAGTCTTTACATGGGAAGATATCCTCTGGAAATAAAAACACACATCTGCTATTAACATCATATATCATTTGAACATTACCACAGCTGGGACCTGATTCTCTACCGTGCACTGATACTTTTTTTTTTAAACCAATAACACACTTGGACTGCAAAGAACTCAAACATCAGGGAGCTCCTATCTAAAGGTGGTTATAACGTTACTCATTTCACTTTCAATTGTTTAAGCCATCTCTCACCCAGAGGAGGACGGGCTTCGGATTGGAGCCTGATTCCACTTTAGATTTCTTCCGTAAGTGTTTCTGGGAGGTTTTTCTCCTCGTTAGTCACATCTGGCTGCTCATTTTTGGTCTAGACTAGGATTTCATCAAAGCTGCTTTGATATAATGTTCGAACTGAACTGTATTGATGGTGCAGGCTGATTCTCTTTGGTTTGATTTGGTTTAATTCTGGTCAGGGTTGTAGGACTCCAGTCCAAAGTCCTTGGAGAACAAGGTACAGGTGTAAGCGTGCCCAGAACAGGGCCAGGTAGTTGGGGAGTGATCCTCCCGAAGGCAACACTGGGACTTGAACCTGGATCCAGGTCAAGGGAAAAATCTACTATCAACATCAGATCATTATTGGGACCGCACTGTGACCTTTGTGGTGTTATTGGTGACAGCTCTCATGTCTTGCCAACTTTCTTGTTGGCACTTTTTTGTAGAACTGATTCTGTTAAGGTTTGCCGATTGTGTTTTTGTGCTGCTACCTTGGACAGCTGACTCCCAAAGTTTGTCATAATTGTCATATTCTGCACGGTGGTTGGTTTCAGATGGTGAATAAGTTGTTCAGGTTGGTGAGCTGTCTTTAGTTTCCATAGTTTGCAGATCTTCAGAGCAACAGCCGGTTTTTCAAAACCGAACCACCTCCAAACGAGTGAGGATTAAATCATACGGAGTATGGTGGTGTCTGCATTTGGTCTCCAGTTTCCTCACTCATTGAACTCCAGTCAAGCGCTTGTAGTCATAATCGTTTTAGCCAGGAATGAGGAACCTTGTTCATAAAGTCAGTGTGGCTGCTGCTGCACCTGATTCTACTTCTGTAATCGATTCGTCTCAGTCTTCAAACAGCCGATTTGGTGTACCGACTTTAGCTGCTGCTGGGTTAGAATGAAAATCTGCGGTCACACCAACCCCGGATGAGGTTCCACCATCTCTGTTTTACAGCTGGAATGAACCAAGCGTTGGAACCTTCACTTTTTGGCTTCATGCATGCGGGTAAAGGTAAGACTGAGAGCCTGAGAGTCGCCTACAGCGCCTGATACACAATAACTTGACGCATATCACAACAAACACACCGGCATCATCTCCCAGGCAACAGGTTTGCAGTGTGCTTGTATGGTGCCCGGGCGTGCTGAACGGGCGACGTCTGATAACGATCGGAGCGCAACCGAAATTATCCTCGCAACATGGCTGACACTCGAAGATCTGCTTGATTTATTGGAATTAATCATGGACTCATCACTCAATCACCACTGAATAAAAGGGGGTAAGAGACGCAGACATACTGAGGGTAAAAAAGAGCGTAGCACTCTACTCTCAACCAATTAACAGCGTCTCACTCGGCGGGATTGCCTGGTCATTCTATACTTAGGCAATACTGCCTCCTGGTGGTCATTAGATCGCCTGGCGATGTGACGCTTCAGTTTTAAGGTGGAGAAATCATTCTCCGATTCTCTGAATAATTATTATAAATCTAAAATATAGCCTCTGTTTAGTTAAACTATTACTATAAAGTTATTAATTCGATAAATTAATTTATTTATTACATATATCATCTAGTATGAGATTTTTTTTATATATACAGTATACACTGACAAAACTAATATTAATAATGAGACACCTAATTGCTGAACTTAGATGAATATTAATTTAATCGACAAATGCACTGTCTGTTTGCAAAAAAAAAAGTTGTATTGTACGTCACAATATTTATTACCATGTAACATCATCATCTTATTTCTGGTGGAAAAAAAAACAATGTGTAAATACTTGCAAAAAATTTACAATGTTTGACGATTGCACATGGTAGCAGGGATTTTTTTTATCCCAGCAAGTTGTAATGCAGGGAAAAAAAATTTATCTGCATTTTCGGCACCATTTTTGAATATCGGCCTCTTAAGCGGCATTATTCGGCCTGACGATTAATCGGTCTAACACTAATATAATCTAGGCTGCCCAAGGAGGTTGGGTCCCTTTTTAACTCTTGGTCCTCCCCAGGTTCCTTCCTTATAACGCTTAGGGAGTTTTGCCTTGCCACTGTCGACCTAGGCTTTCTCAGTTTGGGACTGGCCTTAGATATTAGAAGATAACAGAAAATTGTAAAGCTGCTTTGAGACAATGCTCCAACGCAGAAAGCGCTACAACAATAACTCTGACTCTGAACTGAGTCGACTCAGGAGCTGATTTGGCAAACTGGTAAAGTGCAGACATCGTCTGTAGCTGTCTAAAAATACCCGAGTACACTTAACATCCAGGATTAAAGTCTGTAACTGTAGAACTACAAAGTGCTGTGACCACTAAAACAAAGAAAGAATAAGCAGAATATAAAATCCTAAAAAAAAACGTAGCTCGCAGGTGACTCACTGTTAATGACGGCGGTCGCCAGGATGGCAGCCATGCCAGCCTGCTGTGGAAGTAGCTGGATCTCAGAGGGCAGGGCTGCTGGGTACGCAGGCTCCTCCTTCACTGCTGCATTATGGGTCTGAGACACGTCGGGCTGCTCCCCGCTGGTCCAGCTTAGGGTGGCCACTAAAGCGTCGCCTCTGCAGAGGTTCTGGGTGAGCTTACAGTACACGGCGTCGCCTAAAACACAGCAGCACATTCCCGTCAGACAGAGAGGGGATCAGCACTGCACTTGGGTAACAGCTAATTATAGCCTTCTGCTTATTGTTCTTCACAGAAGAGCCTTGTGATGAGTTCCTGAATTCTGCAGTTTTTGGATGATTTTTCTTGTAACTGAGCTTCCCTGTTCCAAGAGTTTCCCCCCCAACAGTTCACTAAAGCAATGAGCAGTGATGAGCGGACGCTGGCACAGGTCTCAGGAGTGCATTTTCTTATTTTGTGGCCAATGATTTGTGGTTAGAACCAAAAGAAAGGCTTAATATTTAGCAATCTTAGCTTTGGCCCACTGTTTTCCCCAGGAGTACCCATGTATATATAGTAGGGCTGTACCGATTTCTGAAGTGTAAGCAGTTGAAAACAATGCACAAAAAAAAAAAAAGTAATGCTCCACAATTAAAAGAAGTTACAAAAAACCATTAGGTTTAAAATCGTAAACAATATGCTCTAATGTAACTTTACCATATCTCAAATAACCGAGTGAAAACAGTCCTTGTTTATTTCTGAAGAATAACAATTCAAAATAAGGTGTACTTTTCTTGTGACAAATAAACAAATTGAAATAAAAATCTAAAAATAAAAGAATCATTAGCCCACTGCAATTAAAAGAAACGGGAAGATTCTCGCTGAGAACAGAATATGCATCCGTGAGTATGACTGCGTCCTCTGATGTTCAAAAATGGAACTGCATCCAATGGCGGAATGATCAAGAATGTATAATCCAACCAGACGGTGCATTGTCCCACCCGACGATAGAGATCGATGTATCATCCCACCCCTAATACACAGTATATAAACTAGAGCATGTTCAGTACCTCGAGTGTAAATGGTGCAGTTTGCATCTGCAGAACAGGAAGTCACAGGAACTTTAGTAATCCAGCTGTCTGCATCTTCACACTCCAGAGTCAGCACAGGGTCCTGAATACACACAAAACAAAAGACGTGGTATTAGTAATGGCCTATAAGGGAGTGGGATATGTATCATCTACAATAATATATTAATTAGGGTTGGGTATCGAAACTCTCTTACAATTCAGAACCGGATTAAAAATTCAGTTAAAATACCTGTTTTAAAAAAAGAAACAAAAATTCGATTCCACTTACCAGTTCCTACTAATGCACTGTAAAATACATCTGTATTAAGGAGGCGTCTATCTATCAGGACCAGTGCGTCACCACTCATGGTTTTGTTTTCTCATCTTTGTTCTGGGTTCTGCCGACGCCCTACCTGCCTGCCATTCCTACAGACTCATCAGGACACATCCACAGCCCTATATCACTAACCAAACTCATCCGCCCACCTAATGAACACCTCATCCAAAAGCAGAGCACGTCTCAGATGCCCTTATCCACAAGAACAACTCAAGTTTGGATGAAAAATAAAAGGCTAAATACAATATTTGTGGTGAGTAGATCTGTTGTAAAGGAGGTTACACCTGAAACATGGCAAAACATCTAAAGAACCTGCAAGATATTGAGCTTGTACCAGTCTGCTTCCTCAAATGCTGCGTTAGCCAGGAGAGTCTAGTGCTCAATATCAAAGCTTAACATGATTTAATGTACTAAAACAATGACCTAAGACCACTAAACCTCCCTTAACTACTGCTGAAATGATGAACATGTGGTCCAAAGGGAAGCTTAAATTACCATACCCATTAAATAAGGATAACTTCTCTTTTGGACCACATGTTCAACATCTCAGCAGTAGAGATTACTTGTGGCCAGTAGCAACAGAGAGAAGTTTGTTCCTAGGTCACTGCTTTAATATTTTAAGTCACATTATGCTTTTTATTTATAATGGTCTAAACCAGAAGAAAACACCTTGAGGTAAAACTGAGACAGCTCGATAACTTGTCAGACAACTTTTGAATATTTTAGACCCATGATAACATTTTAGATGATCGTCAAAATCCGAGAAAGCAACGAGATTTCTTTTTTCAATGTCGCACACACTTACTTCACACTCCTGTTGAAACAGACTATGGGTCACCTGAACACATCCTGAGAATCTCTTTGAAGGAAGATCTCATAACAGGCACAACTGCCGAAGCTCTCAGAGGTGCAGCAACAGGCAGGGGGTTGGGGGTTGGAAATCAGGGAGCACAAAGAAATGAAACGACCCCCGAGAGAGCAGCAGAACAGTGGAGAAAAGAGATGCGAGAAGACTGTGGTGGTTCCAATTCACTCCGATTCATCTCCTGACCTGAACTGAACAGACAACAGTGTGTGTGTGTGTGTGTGTGTGTGTGTGTGTGTGTGTGTGTGTGCCCACATGAAAAACCTGGGGATACTTGGGAGTAAACACACCTGGCCCTTTTTGGACAATCTCATCTTTGTTCTGGGTTCTGCAGACGCCCTACCTGCCTGTCATTCCCACAGGCTTATCAGGACACATCCACAGCCCTATATCTCTAACCAAACTCATCCGTCCACCTAATGAACACCTCATCCTAAAGCACAGCACATTTCAGACGCCCTTATCCGGAACGACTCGAACCAGGGTCCAGAACCTTATCCATCACCTTTACATTTAGTCATGTAGCAGATGCTCTTATGCAAATCATACATTATTACATACATACATACATACTGCAATCAAAACAACTGAGAGACGCAGAACCCAGCAGTGGCAGCTCGACAACTTGTTCAGATTTGAAACTGTCTGCTGTCCAGGGGCGTTTAGATAACTTCTTGTAGTGGGGCACACAATTTATAGGGGCACAGCTGTTCCCCTCTGCTTGCCAACAGTCATATGGGCACAACTGTTCATAAAAACAAGCCTGTTGAACACTAGATTAGCGATTTAACACTACAATGGGCGTGGGCGTAACTCTGCCGTGGATGAGAAATGCAGAAAGTTAACACAAATTGTATTAATTGCATTAACTATAAACATAGCTATGAGCACACATTACCTATGAGTCTGCAGCGTGGCTTTGTTTCAAATATTGGCGGATATTACTCCATGAGAAAAACCGAAAGAAACTGGTTCAGACTGAAAGCTTGCGATCTTTTAGAGAGATGCTCGGGCATTATGGGAAATGTAGTGCCTGCGGTGAATTTGCGTGGCGTATCCTGTAGTTCTGCTCAGCAAACATTTTAAATTGGGTCTGATGACGCCCATGCCACTGTCCAACGGAGAAACCAATGGACACAAAATATAAAACATACCACACTGTGTAAATCAGACTGCGTCATTAGATCCGCTTTACTGGCCCTCGTTCACCACTAGAATCAGTAAGAAAGTCAAAGTTTTCGGTTATATCCGGGGTTCCTCAGCAGACCTACAGGGAACATCACGCCAATTCACGACAGGCACCCCCAGCCATTAGAACACAGCACCCAGCCTTACTTAATCAATTCAGGAGGCGATTAGTCCCGTATTCTCGTAAACATCGTTTCGCCCACGCAAGTCTGCCCACAAAACAGCTGCCCTGAAATACAGTAATGTACAAAAGTCTCAGGCCACCATTAGATTTGTTGTTTTAGGAAAGGTATAATAACCATTTACAGTGGTGTGAAAAAATGTTTGCCCCTTCCTAATTGCATGTTTGTCACACTGAAGTGTTTCAGAACATCAAACCAATTTAAATATTAGTCAAAGGCAACACAAGTAAACACAAAATGCAGTTTTTAAATGATAATGTTTATTATTAAGGGAGAAAAAAATGTACATGAAAAAGTGATTGCCCCCTAAACCTAACAACTGGTTGGGCCGCCCTTAGCAGCAGCAACTGCAACCAAGTGTTTGTGATAACCTGCAATGAGTCTCTTACAGCGTTGTGGAGGAATTTTGGCTACTCAACAAATCTAACGGTGGCCTAAGACTTTTGAACAGTACTATAAGTTTGAAGGAACTAAAATGACTTTTGTGCCTGTATGAGTGACACTGGGGTGTACAGCTGTGCCCCTCTTAGTGTGTGCTCCCCGTCTAACAGGTACCCTAGAAACACCGCTGGTCTAACTGATTAATCACTATTAGCTTTCCCATGCAGAGATGCAGAACTAGTAACACACACTAGGGGGCAGCAATTCCACAGTGTCCAGAGCTCCACAGTTAGACAGAAACGTGTGAATGTCGTGTGAACATCGGGCCACGTCTTTAAAGACTGGGATATGATGGCATGTCTTCAGTAAAGAAGCGGGAAGTAAAGGCGCCAGGCGTAAGGCTTCAGTGTTGCAGTACTTTTCTCCTGCATTAGCTGGTAGCAGTTCCACAAAGTCCAGAGCTCAAGAAGCACCCAAGACCAGCTGCCCTGTGTAAGCAGTGGACCGTGTACTTGCCGTCCCACCAAAGCTTGCGATGTTAAAGCGTCTCCTTGGTAGCGAAGTGAAAATAAAAGGCGCCATGCAGCGTTGCAGTACTATTGACCCGCACAAGGTGGCAGCATTTCCACAGTTTTCCAGAGCTTAGTTTCACACAACTGACTACACAGTCGCCCCAGGTAAACACGGCAGCACGTTTTTGTCATCCTAAAGTTTGAAGATCAGGATAGGAAAGCATCTCTTCAGTACGAGAAACGAGGCCTAAAAGGCACCGAGCGTCAGGGCAGCGAGATGAGACGGGCAGCCACTGAGGACAGCTGAAGGGTTTCTTTCTAAATCGGTCTGTTCTTGCCTGAAGATATGGTCCGGATTGTGTTTCATGGGGAACTAGTGCTGATAAGGAGATAGGGCTCCTTTTGTTTTAATTTGAAACCCAATGCCGGAGCCGTCTGTGCCATAAGTGCTGCGTGCTTCTGCTAATTTGTTTCAGACTCATTTAACACGACTCGACTTTGGGCCGTACAAAAGGAGAGGGCAGCGTGCTCAGCCACCCCTTGTGACTCAACACGCATGGACACACCTGCTCACAGATCAAACACAATCCTTCACAAGACCTCGCGCTCGAGCACGCAAACACACGGGGTTCCCGAAAAGTCTGGGAACAAGAAATAATACGTGTTACTGCTTACTGTAGTGGCTACCCTTGAGTTATAATACGTCACCTCATTGGCGTTCCATCGACGTTCTTTCCCTAATGTTCAGCTGTAAAGAAATATGTTTCAGGACTGTTTCCTGGATGTTTAATTTGTAAGTAGTTAAAGAACAACACTGATATTAAATGACTGATAACGATAAAACTTAGCTTTAGCAAAAATTGACGACATATGGAGTCTTCTACATCATTTTAGCACCCTTTGTTTAGCAGCCCTGGTCATATTTCTCCATCGTTAGATGTAGTTGACCGGGTCTCCAATGTAACTGGAGCGCCAGTTTTTAAGGCTCTGGACCACCAATCAGAAGGCTGTGAGTTTAAATACTGCCTCTAGCTGGTCCTTTGGGTATTTGATAGAGACACCTCAACTGCAATACTTCATTGCTTAAGAAAGATGGCAGCGGCTGCTGGGTTGTGCCTATCCCTGTCCTCTCGCTAGCTTTGGCTTTAACCTCTTCGCCTTTTTTAGCTTTGTCAAATTCCACACATTCAGCGGGGTGATGCTGTTTTAAACGTCTTCTTAAATTCCTTGTTCCGAGCGTTTTGGGAATTGGTCCTCCACAGATCAACAGCATGGTCTGAAGAGCTTCTCTGACGTTCTCTGTGTCTGAAATACATCCTGACTCCCTCAGTCTCCCGACTCCCTCTTTAGTAATGCGCTATAGAGAAAGACTATTTAGTTGACCAAGTAGCGTTCAAAACACAACTGAAATCTAACACTTCATCATCATGAACATGTCATCAGCGGTCTCGAACAAAGCGGAGAGTGGCTGAGTCGTGTTTAAAGCTCCGTACACTCGTGAACTGAATTCTGAATTAAAAGTTAGTAACAGCACTGTGGTGTGTATGTGTGGCTGGGTTTGAGCTGCTATCAAGCGCTGCACAAGTTAAATGTGACCGGTACAGAATCGGTTATATAAGACTGACAGCCGATCAATCAGTGCAGCTCTAGTATTTCAGCAAGGGCCTTAAACTGGCAAAAACATGCAAAAGTCTTAGGCCACCACCAGATTTGTTGACTTTTCACCTTGTTCTGCTTCCGATAAAGTGGTTTCTTGATTGCATTCCTGATCATCCTGATGAACCTGCCATAGATGGCCTATAGAAGCTGTTCTCCTGTTTTTTTTTTAATACTGCATACAAATGTATTGTATTTTCTGGTTGTATTCTAAAAAAGAGACTGAGAAACAACTACATATGGCCATTATACCACCACTAAAACAATGGTATATCTAATGTAGTGCATCCTGCCCCCCTCTCCTCAGACATGGCCAATCGTACCCATCAATGCGGTACCCGACCTGGACCGCCGCCGCGGTGGGCTAACGAACTGCCGCTGTGCCACCCCAGCTCTACGACTACTACTATGGTAACTATGTGATCTAATACAATTCCTTCATCCATTTTTAACGTTTTTATGCCCGCCTGTCCTTTTACCCTCTGCCTGGAAAACTCTCTCACTCTTGTTCTCAATCTTTGATTCTGTATCTCTTTCGCTGTCTCTCAGGGCCCCGGCCCTTTGAGAGTTCTGCTTTAAGCTCCTGAGTGTGAGAGTCTTTGAGGTGCAGACTAAGCCCCTCGTCTGAAACCCCGTCCCTCATAAATATTAATCCCAGAGACCCGGCTTTAATCTGCCCGGTTCCTGCGCTGCTGCCACACAGATGATAGCCAATCTAATTATTTGGTCTGATATTAAGCAGCAGCACACATACGCCTACATCATCAGGAAAAGAGAGAGAAGCACCTTGCAAACACACACACACACACTTAACATCGACAGTATTCTAATATACACAACAAATGCACTTTCCCAGCCACTCGCATACAACCCCGGCCCAAGCCATCCACACAGCACACGCTCGCTTATCACGCCCCAAAGCAGCCCCTCACGCCGATAAAAGTATAATGCAAATGATTCAGAGCTGATTTCATTTCAGCCAAAGAAATGGAAATAAAAAAATCCTCTCCTCCTAGAGGAAGAACGTCGATTCCCTAACGCCGCCTCAAATACACCAGTTTGTTCAGGTTTTTTGTTTGTTGTTGTGTTGCTTATGGATGACTATGATGACGAGGCGGAAGAGGAAGTTGTGTGGTTGGAAAACCAGAGTTGTTATTGTTGTAATAAAGCTACAAATGTTTTCCATATCTGTAGGAGAGCTGTAACACATGAAAATAAAATGATGGACTGTCCTGACTGGGTTAGTGTGGGTGGGAATGGCAGAGAGCGACTGGAAAGGCAATTCACAGGGGCTTCTTTTTTTTTTTACACTCATTTACTTTCCATACCTGCTTCATCTGGGTCAGGGACGTGGATCCTTAATGAGTACTGTAGCTCATTAGTGCTACACCTAACCTTAACCACAAAAGCAAATCTTTTGACAGATCAAGAAATCCAATAAAAAGAGCTGGATTTTACCTCGGTAATCGGATTTCTCTGAGCATGTACTGATTTGTTACCTGATTTGCTGATGTGCTCAAGTCTAACCAGTATGGTTGCCAGGTCTGCTTGTAGTTTGCAGGGGGTATTTCCACCCAAATTAGCCCCTAAACTGCGCCTAATGAGTAAAGATGGTGAGGCAGTAGAGACATGAAGCTGAAAGCTGTTTGTTTGGGGGATTTTGTTGAAAAAAGTGTGTGTACATTCATTCACTTGGTTATCCGCTTAATCCTGGACAGGGTCTTAGGAGAGCCGGCGGCACAGGGCACAAGGGTGCCAATCCATTATAGGGTACACACACTAACACACTCATACCCAGACTAAGAACACTTCAGGGCAAACCTAAAGCACGTTTGGACTGGTAACCGGAGCACCCAGAGTAAACCCACGGGGACCCGGGTAGTACATGCAGACTCCACACAGAAAGGACCCAGACCTGGGGATCGAACCCAGGACCTTCTGACTGTGAAGTGACAGTGCTACCATGAACAGATTAGATTAAATATTGCTACCCAACTCACAAAGTTGTTCACGTTACTACATGAAGGTCCGTGGACCTCAACTCCAGCCAGAAGAGTAAATAATCAAAATCACAAATTTGGACCCGAGCCTCCTCACTCCTCCTTCTACCTTCCTCTCTGGCCCCGGCGTTTTAATCTCGGCATTTAATCCATTCCTCATCTGTCCGGAGCTCCACTCGCTCTTTGTCTCCTTCTCACTATCTTTTCCTATCCTCTATCTCTCCTCACATCCCTTTCTCACCCACCCACCACTCTCCCTCTCTAGTTCCTACCCCTCTGTCTGCCCCTCGCTCTATCTCTCCTCTACAGGAAATGGTTTCTTTCCCAGCAGGGGGGTGCAGAAGGGTGCACACTGTCCCAAACAAAGAGGTCAGTGTGTGAATCCTCCAAAAATACAGAGAAGAAAAGGAAGGAAGATAATAATCAGAAAGCGTCTCTCATCCGCCTGGCTCTCACTCACTCACTCTTACACACACACAGTTTTCCTGCCCTCTGATTCTCTGTATGCATTACTTTCACTGTCTCTCACACACACACACACACACACACACACACAGAGCGAGGAGCCACAATGCGGCCATGTGGTTGTCTTTAAGCCAGGTCACTGGTTCCTTAGGACAGATTTACTGAGCTGGACACAAAGTTCAGAAAGTTTATCATTAACAAGGTTTAGGAATTAACCTGCTATTGAAAGTCCCTCTAAAACATTTGAAGAATGCACATCCTAACCTGCTATCCAAATCACTACCTGGCTTTAGTACATTTATTTGACGTTACAGCAGTAGATGATGTTCTAAATGGCTTCTTACTTCAGCCTACACCATTCATGTCCTGCTGAGCTGACGGGCATCTATTTTAGGGTGCCAAGGAAGCAGGGTATTCAGCGCCTCACAGCTTCACAGACACAGGCCTGAGCCCGGTCGAGCTGCTACCTGTGAGGAATTGGCATGTTCTCTCCAGGGGTTTCCTCTGGGTACTCTGGTTTCTTAAACTCCAAAGACATGCGTCAGGTCAGCTGGCGGCTCTCAGGAGTCCCAATGTGATCGAGTGAGTGAGTGTGTGTGTGTGTGTGTGCCGACATCACCGAGTGTGTTTGCACACTGTATGAGTAAACCTGAGTAATCAGACCATGGGAAAGCATGACTCAGGCAATGACCGGATGTCTACTTTGCAACCAGCCCATAGTCTCACCGAAGGAGATGATTTAAACTTCAAACTTTAAGTAAATTCTTCATTTTCTTGAGTTAAAACTGCGTTTGAGTCTCCACATTGTGTTCGATAGCAGCTTCGCAGGTGCTGCGTCTAATTCCAGGGTTGCCAGATCCTGCAAAGGAAGCACCTTCTATGTAAAGAAGCCCAAAAGAAGCAAAATCTCCAAGAATAAGTGGACCGTGGTTCAGTTTATGATATTTCGACTTTACGATGGAATCCGGTAATAAACAAATGAGCATTCAGCAGAAATTTGACTGAGATGCTGAGGATCCAGGCAGTAGCAGGAAAAGTGACAGATTGTGTGATGCAAGGAGTGACTTGGTAGGAGGGATGAATGCTGGGAAATGGAGTGAGGAAAGGCAGTGGCCGTGATCATAACCATTTTTTCTTTTTCACTTTCAGTAGCTTGTTCAATAAATGACATGAGATATTCGACACCTTATCTTAAAATAAGTTTTATGTTATGATTTTGCCCAACTGTAGGTTAATGTGGGTGTTTTAAACATGTTTAAGGTTGGCTACACTATAATATACAGTACATATTAAACCCCACGGTTTACAATAAATTCAACTTAAAACACTTGGATCAACCTTGAGTCGGGCAAAATCATTAACATAAAGCTTATATTATAATAAAGTTTCGAATACATCATGTGATTTATTGAATAAATGTATTGAAAGTGAAAAACAAAACGATTACTGTCCCGACCGTGGCGTTTCCTCACTACATTTCCCAGAGCTCATCACTCCCACCACGTGACTCCCTAGATCCCGCACTGCCGACTTCCTCATCAGAGTGAGAAAGTATCGTACTGTGTATCGCTTGCATGGGGGAAAAATCAAAATTCAAAATTCAGACTACAGTTTCTGCTGAAAGTGTATTTATGTTTATTATCGGATTTCCATCGCAGAGTCGAAACATCGTAAGTCATGCCATCGTAAAAAGGGCACCTGTAAGGAACGAGGCAGAGATTTGACTGTAGGAAATAATGGAAACAGCACCCCATCACCTGAGCATTCACTACTTAACCATTTTCCAGACCGAGCTCCGTTCCGATAACAGACTGTATTGAGGATTTGCTTGGCAATAAATGCATGGGATGGAATTAGATTACTTGGAAGTAGGGGAATAGCCCGTGACCCCCCCCCCCCTCCCCCCGCACATGGTTTCAAACAGACAGTCGGTCGCAGCGGCGGAATCACAACCTTTCTTTCCTCTGAGAAACCGAAAACGAGGTCTGACGCAGTCCATGCAAATGACATGTAAAAATATAAAATGTGATACTTAAAGCGGGTGAGATAAGAGAGAAGAAAATGAGGCCCTCTTGGAAAGCTCCTGATCTACGGAGATGAGGTTCAGAGGTTTTCCTTCTTCCCGCGCTCTCTCATCTCTCCTCCTTTTTCTCCATCTCTCTCGCCCATTTCCTTTCCTGCCAAACTCCAGGCTCAGACAGTCAGATCATCAACCAGGACAAATGAGTCGCTCTTCCTCGCTTTTTGTTTTTTTTCTCTGCTCTTCTACTCCGTTCGTTTCCCTTTCATTGCAACGTTTTGCTTTTTCTCTCTCTTGGAAATGACTGGAACTAACCAGCTTTCATTTTAGCAGCACTCTTATCCAGAGTGACTTACGGCCGATACGAGGTACAATCCAAGCAGTTTTGGGTTACGTTTCTTTCTCAAGGGTTCAACAGCAGCAGCTTGGCAGTGCTGGGGCTTGAACCCTGGACATTCTGGTCTGTAGTCCAGTACCTGGCCTGCACTGGGCAAGAGTGGGAAGGAAAAACTCCCTAAACATGATAAGAAAGAAACCTTGGAAGGACCAAGAATCAAAAAGGGACCCGACCTTCTTGGACAGCCTAGATGTATATGTAAGAATTAAACTAATTTATCTAATGAATAGGGTTATGGTAATAGTTTAAATCAACAGAAACTAAATGAATATTAAACAGAGAGCATATTAAAACTAGATCTGCATTTTCTGAAGGAAATACAACAGTGCTTGATAGGTGGCAAACGAAAAAATATGGCTCGTGTCCCAGTACTTTTGGTCTTGTGCGGTGATCTGTCCGAATACTTTTGGCTGAGTGCAGGGACGTGTCCGTGTACTTTTGGCCACGTGCAGGGACGTGTCCGAATGCTTTCGGCTTTGTACAGGGACGTGTCCGAATACTTTTGGTCATGTGTGGAAGAAGAACTGCCAGTAATATACATAATATACAATGCTTTTCAAACACTATAAATACAATAACTAAAATAACAGGTAGACTGACAGACCACTGCTGGAACCAACTGAACCAATAATATATTACACAACATGCAACACCATACAGGCCAGAACCAAGCACTACTGTGACGTTTCTTAACATGAACAAACAGTTCACTTAAATTTCCCACAAACAAAAAAGTCCAGAAATCAGAGTAATGTTTTCTAATACCTAGAGTTTCTCCTTGCCACTATGACCCCTGGTGGCTCATTTGTGGTCTTTGAATGCAGACTTATGTGAAAAAGCCTATTGTTAAAAAGTTCTACCGGTTCCATTTGGGCCGATTCTTATTTTTTAAGAGTTCTCTGCTCTCCCACGACGTCGTTTTCCAGCAGGACGAGGTCTGCCTTGCTTTTGCTCTTGATCACTCAGCAGATCATTGAGCGAGCCTGTAATTGAAGGTATTCATGCATTGCTTTGGAGAAGAAGCTTGGCCGGTGACGGGTGACTCTCTGAAACACTCTGCTGGCAGACGTAGATCAACCAGAGCGATAGAACGCACGGTAAACAAACTCGATCGGGACGAGAGTGCGAGTGAGAGCGAGAGCGCCTCACCTTCACGCGCCCTTCGAGGGGTGGTGATTGGCGAGGAGGGCGCGGAGCACCCCCCCTCCCAAAAGTGGGCTGAAGAGCGGTGGGTGGCGCTGCTTATCAGAGCAGTTCTCCTGGAGAGATTATTGGAGGATTAGGGGAGACGCTTGTTTCTAAAACATGATGAAAAGACGCTCGGCGCGCGATAAGGCTTTGAACTCTGTACTCGCGCGCTTCGCCGTCGTGCCTTCAGGCAGCGTTTCCACGAAACAGAGGATGTGGCGACGGTGAGAAACAAAGACGGTGCGCGTGGTAAACGCTGCTGTCTATTTGTGGATAGTTTTCGGGGTGTGTGCTCCGTGCTGAGGTAGGTGCTCAGACTGTGCGCTGCACTTTTTCAGACAGAAAAGGGAAAAGACTTAAAAATAAAAAATAAAAAAAATCAGAGAAGTCTACAGGACAGGAGCAAAACATGTTTAGGAACAGCATGAGCTCGTTCTTGTGGTACCACATAAAAAGGCAAATCAAACAAAACTCCTCTCCTTTCAATACCAAGGGCGGTAGTATGGATTCGGTGTTCCTACTCCATAAGAACAGCCATGGCACTACGTATTATGGTTCCTCATACTGCACCACAATGAGGTGAAAGGTTCTCAGTGCTCTACAGTCCAAAGGCGGTGTGCTTTACATTTACTCAATTAGCAGCACTTTATACCGATGGCACTGAATGCTTTACATGCACTTCATAATCTGATCAAAGTTGTATTGCTGCAGTTATCTGATTATACAGGTCATGGAAACAGCGTCCTCTGATCTAAAATCAGATAAACTACTGATAAAGAGAGCTGGAATTTATCTCAGTAACTGGATTACTCAGCACATGTAGAACCTTACTCTGATTTCAATCGATTTTCTCAGTCTGCGCATGCACACAGCTGTTATGGAAGCGACTAGGGTTACCTGAAATGAACATTCAATTAATAATCTGATGATACTCGAAAACATACATTCATAATCTGATATATTAGATAAATTTGTTTCATTCTTACATTTGTCATCTAGGCCACCCAAGGATGTCGGGTCCCTTTGAGGTTTCTTCCTCACAATGTTTAAGGACTTTTGCCTTGCCACTGTCTCCCGAGACTTGCTCAATTTGGGATTGGCCTAAGATATTACAAGATAATCTAAAATTATAAAGTTGCATTGAGACAATGCTCCATTGCAAAAAGCGCTATAGAAAGAAGTCTGACTTGACAACTGCAGAAAATCCAATTTTGTCAGAAATCTGATCAAGTTCACATGCACTTGAGTAATCAGGATTTGTGCTTTGCAGCCAGCCAAACATCTTCAACTTCAAACTTTAATATAAAATAATCAAATTCTTTGTTTTCTCGAGCGTATACTGCATTAGTCTCCACAGCAGTGTTCAGTAGCTGCTTAGCAAGGGCTACAATTGATTCCGGGGTTGCCAGATCCGACGATTTAAAAAAACAGCTAAGGCTTTGAAAACTAATTTCAAAGTCAGTGAAGTGTCAAAGAGGAAGCAAACCTGGCAACCGTGTTACTTTTGCGTGCATGCGCAGACCGGGAAAACTGACTGAAATCGTAGTAAGGGTGTACATGCTACGAGTAATCTGATTACTGGGATAAAATCCAGCTCTCTTTATTACATTTCTTAAACTGATTTCAAGATCGGAGTATGCCGTATACATGACCACTTGAGTAATCGGATAACTGCAGAACTCCGACTATGATCGTAGTATTAAGGGCGTGTAAATGGTTGCCAGGTCCTCTAATTCTAAGAAACTACCCATCTTTTGGCTTCTTTCCGTTGACCTGGTTGCCTGTTTCTCTGGCAAGATCTGGCAACCCTGAAATGAAAAGCAGCACCCATGAAACACTAAACACTTTTGGGGAGACTCTGAAACACAGTATATGCTCGAGGAAATTAAGAATTTTGTTATTTAATTATGAAAGTTTGAAGTTTACGTCATATCCTTCTGGCTGGTTGCTAAGTAGAAATCCGAATATTGCCTGGATAAGGTAAGCCCAGAGGTTTCTCATTATCTGATTACTCAAGTTCATGTAAACTCATTGATCGGATTACTGACCATCTGATCTTCTGCAGTTATCAGATTATTAAGTGCATGCAAACGCACTCGTTGTGAATCATGATCAGCCAAAGACACCAATGTGCTGATGATGATGTTGGCAGTTTGGGATTCTGTAGTCAGTAATATCTCAGGGCAGAGACTGGACCCAAAAAGTTGCAGAAAAGGTGGCTGAAAAACAGTTCTTACTCATTCTTACTTTATTCGCCTGAATACGGGGGTCTCAACACTTTTGGTGCAGGCCATAAACGATTTCCAGTTTGGGAAAAAAAAAGCAGCACATATTTGGCAGTGATGCCATGCGAGATGCCACCTTACACTGCTTCTGAAGCAGCAAACAATCGGACCCGACCGGTTCTGTGGAGGCTACAGGATGACGCTGGGCTGATCGAAACATTATTATAGGCTTCAACTTAGCTTAATCTTCACAGAGAGCATCTTGGCGTGGAAGAAGGACCGGCCCTGACCCTTACTGACCCTCCGAGCCTCGGACAGTCGAGTAGGAGGATGTGGAAGGACAGGAATGCACGATTCTGTAGCTGTTATCTCATGAAGATACACACTCCTTCAGTTTGGAGATAGCGCAGAGTGAGAGCCGATGTGATAGAATACGAATGTGAAAGTTCTGAACTGAAAATCATCAACAAAGCCTCGCCTCGATAACGAGGTTTCAGGAAGGGAGGGAGAAAGAGAGAGAGAGAGAGAGAGATTAGGAAGATGAGGAGGAGGAGGAGGAGGAGGAGGAGGAGGAGGTGAAGGATAGGTGGTGGGAGGTAAAAAGGGAAGGAGAAAGAAGAGGGGGGCGGGGGGGGGGTGCACCGAGCAATCCTGATAATAAATGAAATCTTAGAAATGAGAGACTATCAAGGCGAAATCAATCATTGGGGTTTGTTGTCCAGGAGGATGGCGCCATGCTGAGATAAAAGAAGAGCGTCCGTCTGGGGGGGGACGAAACAGCCAATCAGACGCTGGGTTCAGCCAACAGACCCGTACGCTTCAGAGCAGAAGATGAGACGAGTTCCTTCGACAAGATAGCGAGCGGCATTTGCATATATAGCCGTATGCTATGCTTTCTTTGAGCTCGGTACAGAGCACGCTTCGTTTCTGCCCAGTTCTCAGTCGGACGCGATACTTGACGCGATTTAGATTATTAGCTTTAGATTAATTAGGGTTCAAAAATATCAAAAATGGAAAATGTGTTTTGTATATGCAATAAGTTCATTGTAATATTGCTAACTTTATAGCTTGTTTGTACAAATGAATCAGACGAACCAAAAACCAACAAATAAACACCAATAATAACAAATGCCCAGCCATAACAATAAACAACTGACTGGTAAAGTGACTAACACTGGCAGACACACTGCTGACAAACCCTGGGCACAAATGCCGGTGGCTCAAAACTTTTTTCCTCATTCTACTGGCTTAACTTCATGCACCTGAAGATGGGGGTCTCAACACTTTTGGTGCAGGCCATAAACAATTACCAGTTTGGAAAAAATATATTTGGCAGTGATGCCATGCAAGATGCCACCTTGCACAGCTTCTGAACAGCACGTGGCACTCATGGGACATGGACTTTGGGAGGACCAAGACTCAAAAAAGGATCCAACCTCCTTGGGCAGCCTAGATGATGTAAGAATTAAACTGCATATATAGATACAAAACTAAAAAGTTATCTAATTAATAAGTTACATAAACAGAAGCTAAATAAATATGACCAAAGAGAATATATTAAATATATTAAAATATAATAACGAAAACAAATAATATGTAGACTAATATTTTAGAGAAAATGCATCACAGCAGAACCTCGGAATTTGACGCCTCTTCCCATGACAATTTTCAGCTTTATTCCTGTACCTCTGCGTGCAGCCTAAAAGCACCATTAAAAGCCCCTTTGGGGTTATAGCAGCGCCCCCGCTCCTCACCCGGCTGCATCACACCACCCTGTGTATTGATTATTCTCCCATAGCACACAGTCAGGCTTTCTTCTCGAGTTATGGCATTTCTATGTACGTAAGCGCTTCTGTGTATGAATGTGTGTTTGTGTGAGAGACACAGGGCGGATTTTATCTCCAAAATACATGACCAGAGAGAAGAAAAGTCTCTACGTCACATGATCAGATGGACTTTCAGCACATGACGATAACGCAAACACTCTGTGCTAATCACACGCACCATCACATGGACCGGCCCGCTTACATCTCTGGTACAGATCTTGGTCAGAATCCCTGAACCTGACCTCTGACTGGGGCCTTGTGCGTCACCCCTACCTCCGACACAGCGCACTAGTCCTTCGCTCTCACCTCATTGGACGCTTCGTTTGCAGCCTCGTCGGACTGGATGGTCCCAGAGAAAGGTCCCCACACCGTGTCCTCCAGCAGGTCCTTACGGGCCACCACCTTCGAGTCCTCGAGCTCCTCGCACAGCTTCAGGTCATCTGTTTACACACAGAGGCAGCGTTAGAAACGCAAATCTGATCAAATTTGGGCAAAAGTTTAGGGACGCCCGGTCAAACCGTATGACTTGTTAAACAGGCAAAATATTCAATAAATAGGCGATTTTTTCGCCTCATAACTACACACACCACCTTCTTTAAGTGATGAAGACAACCTTTTGCTACTCAGAAAAATACAGACCAAAAAAAAAAAAAAATGGAAAGAAGAACAGGAGAGATTCAGCGTCTCATACGGGAGCTTTTTTCTTTGCTTGTACACCATCATTTGATTTAATCAGTCTATCCAATTACACATCGAGGTTAAGCTCATATGTAATTCGTTTATTAATAATACAATGGTACCTGTGTTCTCGACGTTAAGTTGTTCCACCAGGAAAAAACAAGTACCGAGCAAATTATTCCAAATTTTTCCCATAAGGAATAATGTAAATTGAATGAATCCGTTCCAGACTCCCAGAAAATCCACATTATATAAGGACATGGGACTGTGGTAGCCTAGCGGGTAAGGTACTGGGCTATGGACCAAAAGGTCCAGGGTTCAAATCCCACCCCTGCCAAGCTGCCACTGTTGGGTCCTTGAGCAAAGCCCTTAACCCACAATTGCTAGGATTGTAATATTGCATCAATTGTAACCGGCGACACGCACAACACTCACACAAGCATATCCGTCATCGATATCACTTCACATAACAACCAGCCAAACGTTTAACCCTGTATCCTCCCCAATCAGCTCTTTCTGCGAGGCGAACGGGGCCAGGCTGCACCACTAGAGGGGGTCCGATGTTCAGCCAGACCTGCGAGTGAGTAAGCACGCTTGGGGAAAAAAGGGCCAGAGCGAAAAGAACTTGTGTACTTCCTGTGACAGATAAGTGCAAAACAGGGATAGGAGTCAAGGCTCTGCTGATTCACAGCCGTGAGCCCGACACAGGAACAGACACGGTGAGATATGTCAATTCTCAGAAACAGCACCAGCAAAACTCCCACATGTGCCAACAACGAGTTATTAACGAACTAGAGAGCAGCAAACTAAAAATAAACACACAGCAGCATCAGCATTATCACGGCTAGGCTGTTTTGCCACACATACAGTAAAACATTCTCTGCTGTGTCTGCTTTATCTCTAGGACAGGATCTCGTTCCAGAAAACGCTTCATCTGAACTTTACAATTATTACTTCTATGGGAAAATTCCGTCCAAGCACTCGAGTGAAGCAGCAGCAACAGCCGCGGTGACGTACCGAGTCCCGGCGGTGCCTTCTTACTCAGGCGTTACATGCAGACCTGACTTGGACTGTGTCTCGGGGAAGTGAGGGGAGTTAGTGAGGGGGGATCATCCCGTAGTGCTACAACAGCGACGCTTACCCAGCCCTCATGGACTGACCTTAAATGGATCTCACTGACCCTGACCAGAAAAAAGGAGTTAGATTTAAAAAACATAACTATACTGTGGAGGCCAAAAGTCTGAGACCACTAGTGAAATTTCTTCTATTTGAGAGTTGAATCTGATTGTATCTGTCACTGACTTAAGCTCCACTGAGCATTTATGGGGGCACTTGAAGATAAAGTCAAGCACAGAGAAGCATCACAAGATGCAAAGCTCTAAAAAATGCTGTAAAATCCTGCTGGATGACATGGACTTGGCACACTTGAGGATAAGGGAAGGGCGAACATATCAAATACGGTGGTACATCCGTTCTCGACCACCTTGGAAATTGTTGAATTCGGTTCTTGACGTATTCTGACCAGAAAAAATTGTCTCGGCTCTGTTTGCTTGGTACTCGGCGCACTTTAACTGTTCAAATTAAAGCAGCCACTTTTGAGTAAAGCAATTAAAGAAGTGGAACCAGCAAAACTGCCAGGTTTTTCTATCATTAAGAGGACATTTTGTCCTCAAAAGTATAGGAAGACCAGGACCTCGCACACACAGACATTTCTGTCCTCATAAGTCAAAACATCCGGGTTGTCCTATCATCATCAGGACTTGGTCCTCACAAGTATAGCAAGACAAGGCACGCAACCAAACACAAACACACACGGTGCTGAATCTAACAGTTAGCCGACAGCTTCGGGATTGTTATGCTAGACGTACTGAGCAAAACTTTGATTTGACTTCTTCCTGCCCCGCTGCTCCTGTAAGAGGCGAGCTTTATTTGAGCGACGCTTCGATTTCGCTCCATCGTTCCATCATATTCCTGTACACACCTGCAGGTCTCGCCGTGGTTCAGGCTCACTTTGGGGGTCGAGCTAAAGTGCCAGCGACGATAAGAGTGTTTGTCTAACACTCTCCATGTCAAAACACTCATCTATCTTCTCTGTATCTATCCCCACCAGAGAACAACAGACAGGCGCTGATAAAATGGCTTTCCCACAGCCCGGACTGGGGAGACGGGGAGGGAGAAGAGGGGGAGGTGCAGGGACCGAGAGAGGAACAGAGACGGAAGCAGTAAGCCATGGAGCTCTCCGACTCAGACCGGGTCAGGCCTGCGCCGGGCGAGCGATGATGCGAGGAACCCCTCTGTATTAGCAAGTCCATGATAGGGCAGGTTGGATATTAACCAGCTTGTCATTAGCCATCAGAGATTGTGCTGCTATCAACGTGCTGAAGTCCACTGTCCAGGTTGCTCGCTATCTCCTCAGTGGCCTAGGAGTTATCAGCGTGCCCTAATCTCAGCATCAGAGCCTGCATTTACCCCTCACATGACCCATCGGCATACGGCGAGCAAGACACGTGGCCCGTCGCTTCATAAATGGTCATCGTTCCAGTGAATTAAGAATGAAAGTCCAACTATTTGATGATAAAACGTCCCAGCTTTATATCGCACACGCAGTAATTTACTCTATTTACACACGATGGCAACAAACGAGCTGTTATGTTGTTAGAAAGTTGTTTTGTGTCACGGGGAGGGTGGTAAGGGGCACCCCTGATCTGGGTCACCTTATATATACGCACTCAAGGGCCACTTTTATGAAGGGCATCTGTTCAACTGCTTGTTAGCGTAAATATCTAATCAGCCAATCACACGGCAACTATTTCAGTCGATATCGATAATTCTTGTTCATTTGTAATGAAATATTTATGTTCTGATGTTTGTACCTGGAACAGCAGTAGGTCTCCATTAAGCTTACACATTATTCCACTTCAAGATTTGGAATATTTAGTGTCATATGCCTTGGAAAAAGTACGCGTGAAAGGTTTATGAATTTAAAAGACATCCCTTATTACCAAGATATCTATCTATCCAACATCTCACTCTGGGCTAATGACTCAGGCGCCGCCATTCTAAAGCTCCATCGACCTAATCGCCACGACCCAACGATCTCCCACACAATGCCCAGCCGAGCCCTCTGATACCGGCTTACGTCTGGCCTTAGCAACGCCCGGCAATAACCTCATCCAGGCTTATCGATGCGATAGTGTGACCAGTGCCCAAAAAACTGCATGCTGGCCTTATCAATAGCAGTGAGTCCACACAGCTCTTATCAATACTGCTCCACACTGCCAGTGTCCACACAGGTCCTTATCAATAGTCCAGACACCTGGTCGCTATAAAACAGCCACTCCATCATTAATGAAATAACTAATGGCAGTGGCCACCAGGAACAGACTATGAGAGGGCGAGAGAGCACGAGACGAACGAGAAGAGGATAACCAACCGCATGACCTGAGACACTAAGTGTTGAGCAGTGGTCAGGTGGTTATTAGTGTGGCTGTAAAGCTTCTTTGTATAGGCTGCACTTAAAAAGTCAAGATCAATAAGTGTGGCTCTAGAGTCCCAAAACAGATCTGAAAGTCCATCTGCTTGAAGTGGTTTTAACCAGAAGCAGTGTAACACTGAAGTAAGGTCTGGTGCTGAGAGGAACAGGAAACAAATAAAACAACTGTGTTACAATGGCATTGGACACTGAAGGAGGAGTCTGTCTGGTCTCAGTCAAAGGAGTGTGAGAGGCATCATGAAGTAATAAGAACAAGAAAGAAGAGAACAAGAGAGAGTTCAGCTTGGTATGACAGGTTTAAAATGGTTAACGATGCATTTCATTTACAGGTCCAAAGAACCATCCAGACTATTATGAGGAACAAGTCCAAAAGCCAGGCTGTGTCATAGTATGGGGTCGGGTCAGTGCCCTCGGTAAAGGTCATTTACACTTCTGTGATGCAGCATTAATGCAGAAAAAGTACAATAACCTTTTAGAGCAACATGTTACCTTCAAGATTCCCATGCATTTTTCAACAAGAATGCAAAACCACATTCTGCACACATTACAAAGGGACGATTGCAGAAAAAGGGGTACGGGTACTAGGGGTGTAACGATACAGTCTGTTCACGATTCGATTCATGATACAGAGTTCACAAATTTTCTCACAATGCCAAATTTTACATTCAATAAAGGCATTTCTTTTTATTTCTGAAGTGTAAAAAATGCAAAACAATGCGCAAGTTTCTAAACAAAAAAAATTAGGCTCCTGCAGTTCAAATAACTGTAATAACTAGAATTCCAATGATCAATTTGTAATTTAATTAAACTTTCAGTTTCAAAATGAAACCATGTCCTCATGCTCAGTTTGTCCAAAGCACTACAAATTCCTTCAAACATCCAAAATCCCTTCAGGCCCTTTGGAGAAGATATGAAGAAAGATATGCGTTATATGACGTACGATTCAAAGAATGCAACGATGTCTATAAAGACGAGGCCTGTGATATCTCCACGATGACATCATGAGCTGGCACCCCTAACGGGTACCGGACTGATCTCCCTGCAGTCCTGATTCGTCCTCAATAGAGAATATATATAGAATTTTGAAACAAAAAATGTGACGCTGACCCTGTACTGTTGCACATCTTGAGCCATGTTGAGATAAAACTGGGAAAAATAAGTTCAGAAAGTTAAACTATTGTGTTAACTGATGAAAAAAATTGGAAAAATACATACCTTCCACAAAAATTCGAGAGCGCCTAATCCGTTTGCACAGCACTGCGTATAAATGATGCATCACCTTTACATATCCTTTGATTACACAGATAATAATTACAGCATCCCCGCCCACAACAACACACCTGACTGCATGGTAACCCAAAGGGAACCTCCTGAATCCAACTGAAGCTCAGCCCTTCTTCCCATTGCCCATCTAAAAGGTCCATCTTATCCACATCAGATCCACCCCCACATACTTCTTCATCTTCCCAATCCACCCCATCAGGAATAACTGATTTAAAAATCAAACAAGCAAACCAAAAAAAAAAAAAGACTAAAGTGGATATCAAATGAAACAATAGGTGCCATTGATTATTTGGACAAAGTACAACAGGAACTCTTTATCTGAGGTGCACTATGACCCAGCACTAATAGGTTTAACCTCTGCTCAAAACATTTCCAACACAGGCTTTGTATACACTCTTACGCAAAAGATCAAGCAAACCTGGTCAAATTACACATACACTTTTTAAATCAAAAGCTTATTATGACCTATGCTATAATTACACACTTGTAACTACACTGCCTGGCCAAAACAAAACAAAAACACAGACGTTGTGCAGACTAATATTTTGTCGCACCGCCTTTATCTTTGGTGCATATTCACTGTGTCCCGATGAAGATACCAAATGCTGCTATTGCTCAAGTGTATGGGGAGGTCACACTAAACACTTGCCACTGCAGCCTGTAGAAGTTGTTTTTTTGTTTATGTTTAATACTATACACAAATGTCCTGTATTTTCTGGTTGTATTCTAATAACGAGACTGAGAAATATTTATGGTCATCATGCCACTGCTAAAACAATGATATATCTAATCTAATGGTGGCCTAAGACTTTTGCACAGTACTGCACGCCCCTGTGTTTTGACAGCTCATGTTGACTGACTTAATTTCATTTGGAAAATCAACACAGTGTGCAATTTGAATAAATACTCAAACACTCAAACATGTGGAATTTATATTTCCTGCAGACCAATACCAGCAAAACCATCCCCATCCCACACAATAACACACACACACACACACACACCGCCTTAATTCCAACCGTCCATAGACAAAACACTGGGCTGACACAGATACAAATTTGTGGAATCTGCTCTGCTTCTATGGCATCATTTCCATTTCGCCTGCTTTCGCTGGTGAGAGATAAGACACCTGCGTTGCCACCCAGATGAGCTTCAACAGAACTTTATCATTGACATTTACTACTGTTTACACAACTAATTTCTCTTAACTGTACTTCTGAACATTTATCTGGCCGGCACAAGGCCTAGTAAAGAGCACATGCCAAACATATGGAATATGCCAATATGTGAGCAGGAGGAGATAAATTCAACACACGCAAACAAAAACTGGAACCGTGCGACGCTCTAAAGACGTACGGCAGCAGAAACAAATAAGGACGCCACAATCTGCTCTCTGCAATCTGCATTTCCAAGGAGGAAGAAAGTGGCTATAAAGCAGCGGCATGACTCGCAAACTGCAGTGGTGTAAATTAACATTTGGTGTTACTGGGGTACGAGACTGATTTGGAGGGGGCACCGAGTGCCCACTCCAAGATGCACTGTTTAATAAAACAAGTCTCCAGTCTTCACGGACCTGTCAACCGTGTTGGAGCGCTTTGCACACGCACAGTCTGAAAACAGGTGTTAGGTTAATTGGTGTCTCTAAAGTGGAACTAGTGTGCGAGTGTATGTGCCCTATGATAGATTGGCACCCTGTCGCGAGTTGTTCCCACTTTGTGCCCTGTGCTGCCGGCTAGGCACCGGCTGTCCTGCAGCCCTGATCGGATTAAGAAAATAATAACATTGATTATAACAGCAGCAATAATAATAATAATAATACTTGCTATTATTATTAATACGCAATCAATGGAAGGACCTCACAGATATTGTAATACAAATGTGTGTGTGTGTGTGTGTGTGTGTGTGTGTGTGTGTGTGTGTGTGTGTCCTCCACCGCCGCTACCCCCTCATAAATTGAAAGTGGAGACCTTCGAGAAACTCCTCCTGATTATCACACATAAATTAATTAGAAAATGTTTCTTGACATTCCCAGTGCATAGGCGGGCGAGGAAAGACTGCGGCAAAAGCACAAAATTAATTGTATGCTATGTGACTTTGATAATTAATTCAATAATTATTTCACGTCTACTTTAGCAACTCCTTCTGGCTTTGAATTGAACATTTTAATGATAAAGTCAAGGGAATTTAGATTTTAGAGAAGGAGGAAAGCACTCTGGAGTTCATACCAACTGGAGTCACTGTTAAAGAAGTAAATGCTTTATCGATGGGTAACAAGTAAAGAGTGTTTGTGGCACAGTAGAACTGTTTAATAACATTATCATGATGACTTAAATTAATGTAGGCCTCACACCAACTTGATATATCTTCCTGACTGGCTTTCTGATTAAAACAGTTCCTCTCTTGCAGCTCTGTTTCCCTTCACTGATCCCCTCTCTGTATATTTCAGGATGCCACGTCCATTCAGGGTAACAGCAAGGGAAGGGCGTCCTGTCCAGGGCACGCTCTCGCCTGTGCTGTGTTCTCCAATATAGCGATGGCCTGACTGGCCTCTTACTGACTTATATTATCAGGATCGAACCATTAGAACGTCTTTGGAGCCTCTTTAACGTTCCCTTGCTTGCTTTCGTACTGTTAAGACTGCCCCTCGTTTCACACTGCATGATGGGAAGTCGGTGCAGGCGAGATAGAAGGCTTGGAGGAAGAAAGCCAAACTGAACCATGGAGCAGGAAAGGACAGGAAGGGGCAGAAAGGCTCAGACATCTGATAGGGCAGCGATCGAAGAGGCAGTATCCAGGTCACATGGTGCAGGCGGGGTGATAGCACGCAGCTAGAGATTACACACCACACCTCTCAATCATCAACACTACACAGTCAGCAACGGCCGTGGATAAGAGCGAGCCAGGATCAGGAAACACTTCCTAACTTTCCAGGACTGTCAGTCATTGTGGGAGCTCTACAGAGCCAAAAGTATGGGGACGCCAGGGCTGGGCGATACGGGAAAAAAATCTTATCGCAATCATTTTTTTCCAGTCGATACAATATTAATTAAATCCCTATCCATTCCCAAAACAACAAATCTGATGGTGGGCTAAGACTTTTGCACAGCACGGGAAGTATTAAGTTAGATTGAAATGAATTAGCTTTCAACTGGTGAACCGTGCTTACAGGAAAAAGGCGTACTGCAAAACTAAACTGTAACTGCATTTTGCATTTAAGCCAACTGAATGATGATTATCTGCTCAATCCTAATGAAGGGCCACACAAACCTGCAGCAGAGTGCTTTTTACAAAAGCTGGTAAGCGGAGTTTAAGGCTTCCACTGGCAGTGTGATACAAAAACTCGCTGCCAGCGCCAATCAGCAGCTTTATGTTTTTATTTAAGAATATAATAACAAAAAAATGAATTGTCCATCTGACATTTTTCTGGACGACTACGTCACGACTTTTTAAATGGCAAATTGTGAGCACAAACAAGCCTAGTGTCCGTACACTTTTGGTCATGTCGTGTCTAAACCGAATATGAATTCACATGCACAGAAACCGAGTCACAGATCTATCAAATTCCTGATGTGTTTCCTGTGACATACATTAAATTGTCGTTACACTTTATTTCCAACCACGTTTCTCCCACAAGCGACCGCACCGGCACTACAACACAGGTGTGTGGGACACGGGCCAAAAACTTCAATAATACACACATAAAAAATGCTTTATCTGACTGCAGAGGAATTAGAAACTCCTTCAGATCACAAACGACCATTTCAATTAAAAAAAAAAAACGACATTAGTACTAATGACAGAGTCACAAAGTGTTACCCCTACATCCTATTAATAACAGAGGCAATAATCCATGTACACACATATACATATATACATATACTAATAAAATAATTGAATAATTATACACTATAGACCAACTCCACTGTAATACCTATGTTTTGGATATAATTTGTGGGTGTCTACAAACTTTTGGTCATATAGGATCTTATGAAAATACCCTGTATTTTTGTTGAAGTCCATAAAACAGGTCATGACCAGCAAGATTGTCCTGATAAAGTGGCTTTTTTAAATAAATAAAAGCAGTGTGCTTCATTTTGAATCTGAAAGGTTAAAACCATGTGCTTGTGGTTGGAATCATTATTAGCCCTACATTGTTTTCTACACATATTCTGTATGTATGCATGTTCATGATGATGATTGCTATGTTATGCACACACACTTGTCCTATGTCTTTATATGTGTGTGTGTGTGTGTGTTGTGTGTGTGAGGCAGGAGTTGTCGGGTGAGAAGGGACGGGGGTTAACGGTCTGATGCTGAGCCGCCTCTGTTCGAGCCCAGATAAGAGCTCCGTCTGAGCCCCTGACTCCGGAGCACAACCACAGCCACCTCTCAGGAAGAAATAAAGACAGATTGAAGAAAACGCGATGATAAACCTGACAACTAACTGAAAACCATAAAACTTCCCACAAGGCTGCCATAAAACACCGGTACTGTCATTTCAGAAGCATGGTCCCACTGCTAACACACACTCCTGCTCCGGCACCTATTAAGAAAGACAAAGACGAGCAGAAGAAACACTGCGAAGCGTTCTGCACTCGCTTTATTTCCCACCTGCATCAACCGTTCACCTGCGGGAAGAAACAATAAACACAACCAGAAATCAAGCTGGCATCGCGCCTGCGTTTCTCTTCGTTTTTACGGACAAAACGAAATAAGTGAAACATATATTTGATCATATATTAACTTCAGTTCTTACCCAGAGCGAATTACAACAGATTAAGAAATCTGATAAAGAGGGCTTGATTTTATCCCAGTAATCTGATTTCTCACAGCATGTGTTATATACCAGTTACCCAATTTCAGTCAGGCCCAACCAACACGGTTGCCAGCGCCGCTTATTCTAAAGACTTGGCTTTATTTGGGCACTTTTTCCATTGATTGACTTGGCAACCCCAGAATTAAGCATGCTACCGAACTAAAGGCAGCGAGGCAGCGACCGAACACTTTGGGGAGACTCTGAAATGCAGTACATACTCGAGAAAATGAAGAATGTGATTATTTAATATAACAATTAAGTCTACGTCACATCCTTCTGTGAGATTATTGGCTGGTTGCAAAGTAGAAATCTGGTTATTACCAGAGTCATGTCACTCGATCGGATGACTTACAAAATCTGATTCTCTGCGGTTATCAGATGATTAAGTACACGTAAGAGAGCCGGGATTTGAACCCATATTCCAGTACCTTAAACGCTATGCCACCAGAGTCCACCACCCTGAGTGAAGCTTTTTAAGTAAACTCTAATTAGTTCAGAAGTCAAAATACTGAAAGAGTTCTGCATATCTTACTGTCCTCCTGAAGCAATATAGCCCATCTCCAGCATTTACTGCAGCCGAGCCGATCTTCAGTTAATCCTTACGATCAGTTGTTGCTAAGGTAGTTTAAGACCTTCCTAAACTCTGTGAGGAATGAATTAGGAATGCAAACTGATGGGTCCAGATATTAGAACTACTTGTTTAACCTGAATTATTATTAGAATATTATTTTGGCATTGAAAAAGGCAGCTACATTGGGCGGAATATGCACTACCCGGCCAAAAAAAGGTCTCACACTAATATTTTGTCGGACCGCCTTTAGCTTTTTGCCTCAAGCTTCTGCAGTGTCACAGCATTTATTTCTGTCCAGAGCTGCATTCATTTTCCCCCCCAAGATCTTGTATTGATGATGGATTTGTTCCACTGCCAAAGTCTCCTCCAGGACATCCCAAAGATTCTCAATGGGGTTCAGCTCTGGACTCTGTGGTGGACAATCCATGAGAGAAAATGAGGTCTCCCTGAACCACTCTTTCACAATCTGACCCTCTGAAACAGATGAACATCTTGTCCACGACCACAGGATGTCTTTGGACATGGCTGTTTAAGAAATGAGAAGCTACTCACTGCATCAGTTAGGGTTCAAGAACTTGTTACCAGCTGAAACAATCACCTATGCAGTAATTATTATGGGAGGCTCTTTAACTATTTAACTATTTGCTTAGTTAAATCTAAGTGGTGACCTTTTTTTGGCCGGGCAGTGTATATGCCAGGACATCAAAGGCTATGGTCTGGTCTGAACCAACAGAACAGCTACCGTGGTACAAGTCACAGTAATGATTGATGCTGGTTATGGCAACACACAGTGCAGAATCACCTGGTGAGCAGAAGGCTGCAAAGCCACAGTGAAACCACTCAAACCAATAAAAACACGGGTGTTACAACTGGAACAAGTGTCAGTCCGATGCTAATGTGATGCTTAACATCGCCCCAAACATTGTTATGAAGCAGGTGCTCACAACAATTATGAAGCTAAAGATGTTTCACCACGCCCTTCATAAACAACAATCTACCAACATCCCATAATACTCAGATTCCTACTAGATTTTGCATGTAAACACACCCACCACATATTAATCCAACTGTAAAGTAAAACACAAGTGACAAATCTGCACAGAACAAATCAAGGAATCAGCGTTTCAGTTTCGCTTTCATAGGCAAATCCTGGCAAAACCTTTCCCTGTGGACTTTGAACACAATTTTAGAGACTGTGATAAGAATCTCGAGCATTTGAATAACGCACGGCGGCCACAGGTGTTCGTACATTTGAATAACGTTTGAGACAAATCCGTCATCGTCGAGTCCTCAGGGACACCACTGCACCCATGCACGTCTGTGATTTGGTCTGTTCCCTGGTCAGGGTCTCGGGAGCTCCCAGGGAACCAGGGCAGAGGTGGGAAGCCAGTCGGTAGCAGTCCTTATAGTTCATTATAAATGGTAATAGACCAGTTTAGACCGTGGCTGTGTCCAAAATGGCGGACTTAACCAACCAGTATTCACTGCTCGACCGGTAAGGCAGTATGCTCTTCCAGTACACGAGTGTGCAGTAGGCACAGGACCTACCTGCTCTCACATACTGTCAGTATGGAACAAGCTTTATGTCTTGATTGCGCCAAAAATGGCATCCAGCCCCGCCCTCGATCGATGTCAGCTATCTGCCCATCGCGCTGAAAGGAGATCAGTATCAAGCCCAAAAAACGCTTATCAGACTGACTGGTGTTACAGGCTGTGGAAAAGGAGACTGAAGTACATTTCTCACAAAGTAATCCATTCTGACAAGAGTAGTCCTGGCTGATATGTACCATTGTGCGTTGTGTGTATGTGGATAATCTAGTACATACCCTTCATTAGACAAAGACAATTGTGTCCGCTGTGCCCCAGCAGTGGGTGGCCAAGTGCCCACGTGTGTTATAACACAAAAAGCGTAATAAAGTTTTATCTTGGTCTACACAGTGTTACACAGGTTTTGGCACCATCAGAAGATCCACTCGTTTTTCTGAGATGTCTTTTCTCCATACTTCATTAAAACCCATTTAGGTCTGATTGAAGTTTGATCCACGTCGAGGTTGTGTAACGTCGTTTCTTTAATGTAATGAAGAATAGCAGGGCTTTGGTGTATATCCCATTCACCAAAAACCCACCCACTCCTCCTCGTACCCATCAAGAACAATAGCAAAACTCAGCGCCCATACAAAGGGCTGCAAACATTAGAGGAAGCCCTTCGCCGCTCATCGGTGCCCCGAGCGGGAACGACGATTGAAAGGTAGGAAGTGTGCGAATTGGCTTTGAAACCGACCGGAATGGGACGTTGTATCCATACACCGATCTGAAGCGGAGTAATTCTGCTGAGAAACAATAGAGACGGGAGGAAGACTGAACGACGCTCCGAAGCATTCTGCTTTCTCACTCGAGTGTTGTAACCGCGCCAGATAAAGGCCACACACACACACACACACAACTCTCTCTATTGTCTTCCCGAGAACAATCCCAATATGTTCCTTCCACATGGCGTGCAATTAGTACCCATGGTCTAAATTACAGGCAAAATCACAAACTCATCACTTGATTGAACAGATAGTTTATTAACATAAAAAAAAAACAATCATAAAACAAATTACCCTGTTCAGGAGAAAAACCCAGAAGCACACTACACTGCCAAAAGTATAGGAACACCACTGCCATGGAAACATCAGTGCTACAAGTCGTACCAACCAGTCTCAATACCGAATTTTCACAGGACGCCATTTTTCAGCTGGGTTCCTCCCAAACCGCTATTCCGCAGCACAGTCGATTGAGAGCAGCCTTATATAAACCTAAGAGGCCAAGCAGGGCAAGAGGAGCATATTTGGTTATCAGAAAGGCAATTCAAAGCTAGAGATAAGGAATAAAAATATACAGTACTGTGCAAAAGTCTTAGTAATGGTATAATGATTGGACTCAAATATGGATTCATCACTCCATAATATTCTTTT
Organism: Ancistrus triradiatus; assembly: GCA_025084515.1. NCBI lineage: Eukaryota > Metazoa > Chordata > Actinopteri > Siluriformes > Loricariidae > Ancistrus > Ancistrus triradiatus. The sequence goes on along the minus strand of JAJAGP010000056.1, from coordinate 860,821 downwards.
CCACTGATCTTCATTCCAGAGCCGTAGCACATCTTAGTCTTTTCATCCGGTTCCCCTTCTGAAAAGTGCCCTCTTGGCTGCTACCCATCCAAGAACAATCCATTCCTGATCAAGCTTCTTCAGACTGCACAAGGGTCGACTTGGCATCCCGATGAAGCTGCCAGAAGTGTAAATACTAGCCAATTTAAAAAATAAATAAATACATTTCCTGTATTTTCTGGTTGTATTCTAACAAAGAGACTGAGAAATGGTTAATTATACCATGGCTAATACAAACTAATGGGTGTATGGTGGCCTACGAGATTATATAGTCAAACTCCATTAACCACATGAACCTTGGTTTACATTATCAACATTCAGATAAAGGGATCATATTTCTATTACCTATGGGGATATCCCTACCTGATACCTGTATGTTCAAACCTACTTTCATCAGTTTTTTCAACGTAGTCCAGCAGGGACCTGTTCAACACGTTTTTGTTTATTTGGTTTATTTAACGTCGCTTTCAGCATCAGTGGCCATTTCAGCGACACACAAGGTTATATCAAGACTAGTCACATATATATATATATGCCAATTTAGCGTAATCAATTAACCTAACATGCATGTCTTTGGACTGTGGGAGGAAACCAGAGTACCCAGGGTAACCCATACGGACACGGGTAGGATTGAACCCAGGACCTTCTTGCTGAGAGGTGGCGGTGCTACCCACCCACGTGCAGAATTGTGTTTTCTAATGCTACAACATTAAATATACAACTCACAACCAGCTCATCAATCCCAAGGTGGTAGGTGTAGGTCCTGCAACCCTGACCAAGGATTAAGTGGATGAGAAAATGACTGGTACAAAATTGACCATTTTAAAATGTCCTGCACTTCCTATTATATTCTGCCATAATTCTGACGCTTTACTACAGACTGAATATATATTTAGCTTATCTATATGAACTAAATATATACGACTTACAACTGGTACAGTCGTACAATCCAAGCAATTGTGGGTTAAGGGTCTTGCTCAAGGACCCAACAGTGGCAGCTTGGCAGAGGTGGGATTTGAACCCTGGACCTTTTGGTCCATAGGGTTAGCCCGCTAGGCTACCTAATACTACATAATGCTCCAAATAGCCAAGATTCTGCAGTGTTTCCCATACACACTGAGTTTCTTTCTTTTTCACTATTTAAAATGGGTACTGTCTTAACTCACTGCAGCTGTGTGATTCCCTTACCGCGCATTTTCTCAAAAACTGCCTTTTATGTGACAGCGCAATGGATTTCCTGTTGTATTTATGATGCGAGTAGGTATGCGCATAGTTTTGGAATGAGATGCAACATATGTAAGAGCGTAGAAGGCTGTCTAGATGTGCATCTTGTTTCTCCTCCCAGTTTCTTGACCTGTTTCACATAAAAGCTTACAAAGTCCAACTCATTTCCTTGAGGAGATGTGCTTTCCACAATGCACATCTGTGAAAAACAGAATAAAAGGAACGACTCAAATGAAGAGCCATTACATGGCGTGCATCTAACCAATGTGCTGGATTAATACTTTCCTATTGCCGCACGCCGCTTTTCGCCCTTCCTCGGCTCCCTCCCCTCACTCGATCTGCACCGTCCTGATATGTTTTCAATTTGCCAGCGCTCAGGACTCTTCAGGAAGCCTATGCAGATTTGCCGGCATCTCTGCTGACAGCAGAAAACCTGGACTGCACCGTGGCACCTATCAGCCCCGCTCCAGCCTGCTCATTAATGCCAGCACGCCCAAATAATTTATCAGGCTTTAAATGCCAGCGATAATGTGCATTTGCTGTCATTAAAAATGACTAACACGGGCACCGGGGCTAAATAATTAGGATCACTCCCACTATCGGCGCATATAGGCAGGAAGTGCCAGAACTGTTGGTCTGGCAGAAGCTTGGTGGGTTTACTCAGGCTCGTCTTCACACAGGAAGGGGGGGTGAGGGCGAGCAGCTAGAAGGGATTACTGCGCTGGCCATTTGCATATCAAGAATTTTAAGCATAGAGGGAAATATCAAACCCTCCAGCCAGCAAGGTCATTCTGAAGATAATTTTTCTTCATCATTTATTTTGCATATCACGCAGCGCTACACATTATAGATTAAAAACGCCGCTCCGCCCTGTCAGCCACCTATCATTCCGTTTAAAACAGCCGCACCCTAATGAGACATTTCTGTCACTGACGGCACAAACCATTAACGCTACTAATTAACGTTAACCAGTTAAACCAGTATACTTAATGGTCGTCTGAATATTAATCATTACCATGCACTACTAGTAATAGATAAAGGGTAGTAAAATAAAGGGTACCCTTTATTATATATTAATAATACAAATGCTCATTAGTGTAAGATGCCAGTACAGTGCCATGCTGGGCAACCAGTTAAGCTGTGCCAGGTTACTAACCAACTTGGACCACCTCACAAATCACCAGCAAACCAGTCTCCAACAAACAATATATTCTAGTCTTTTCAGAAATTTTAGCAGGGTCGACATCTCAGACAGTGCAAACCCAAATCACAAACCTAAATTACAGACTGAATACAGAGACCTGATGAACGACTTAAGCCCTTTAAGTAAAAAAATGTTAGGCAAGTAACTGCTCTGGTGAGACATTCTCATAAAGACTGGTTTTACATTTACATTTACAGCATTTAGCAGACGCCCTTATCCAGAGCGGCTTACAATTGGTACAGTCTTACAATCCAAGCAAGGGCCTTGCTCAAGGACCCAACAGTGGCAACTTGGCACAGGTGGGATTTGAACCCTGGACCTTGTGGTCCATAGTCCAGTACCTTACCCACTAGGCTACCACAGTCCACCACAGGTTTTAGATCTAATTAGCTCCATACAGTGCCTTCACATTTTCGACTCAAACACATAATAATTAGAGATGCAACGATCCAATTTTTCAGTTCCGATACCGATACATAAACCTTGCATATCGGACGATACCTGATATCGAACCGATACCATTGTTGAATTAATAAAACCATAAACCTCAGCATGTGGGAGAGACCTAAGGCATCAGGATTGACTTAAACATTACTTTACTAACTCTGTAAAACACAATATGACAAACACAGATATAAATGTACTAAATTGCTATTTATCACAAACATTGTGCACTGGATTCAAATTCAAAATAATAATTTAAAAAAAAACTGTATTTATATTTTATTTGCACCTGACCCAGCTAAATTTGTTAATATCAGGACCGATATCTGATCCTAATATCGGATTGGTGCATCCCTAATAATAAATAACAATAATAATAATAATAATAATAATACATAAATATCTAACTTACATTTTTAAAATGGTGACAACACTAAGAATTATTATTATTATTATTATTATTATCCAGTATGAGTATATCTTCTAACTGAGATCATTTTATTTTAAAATCTCCACTATTGTAATACTATTATATTATACTATAGTATAACATTACTTTATTACCATATAAATAAATGAAAATGTACAAAAATATACACAAACTGTATTACAATATATCTATTATATGATTATATATATATATTTTTATATCTCTTATTATAGATTTTTTTAATACATTATCCTACTATATTTTCTAAACATACCCTACATTTTTACTCCACATCTGTACAGTATATACAATGCATTCTTTCATTTCTTTATTGTTCTTTTCCTATTTATGGTTAGATTTCCTTATTTTATTTTACACTTGAGGTTGTGCCGTATGTTAGTGACGTAGCGTTCTGTCCCTGCTGCTGGAACAATTCAGTTCCCCTCAGGATTAATAACGTTCCATCTTCTTCTAATGACTCGGACGCCATGAAAACTAAAAAAAAGAACTTATTTCGTCTTGCTACTAACGTGCAAGCAGTTAGCAGTTAGCTAGCTGAGAAGCTAATTGGCTATGCTAAGCTAAAGGCCGCATCTCAAACTGCTTGCTGCGTTTGTACTATACAGTCTGTACGAACACCAACAACAGCTTTGAAAATCCACATTAAATGACATTTAGTAACGAAGTATGAAGTTGTACGATAGAATAGTGGCTGTTCTGGTTTATTTCAGCACCTGTCAGTCGCTATGTAAAACTCGGATACTGAGACTGACAAACTGTAAATGCTAATAGAAAAATGAATGTATTTTGAGGGGTTCAGCTCCTGTTGAATAAATAATTGAGACCATACACAGTGAGGAGCTGATATTGAATCCCACTTGCTCTACTTGTAAGTAATGTGAACTAACCAAAGTAACGTAATACCAGTTAGCAAGTCCGCCTGCTGTTAAAGGACAGTAGGAGGATAAGGGGGTGCTTTCACCTTTCGGATTCATTAACAAACATTTCCCCCCTTGCTTATTGTAGGGGTCGCTCTTGTAGCACCAGGGGATAAACCCCTACTTCCAGACCCCCCCTCCATGAAGGCACTGCAGGGACTCAAACCGGGCCACCAGGGTGGAAGACAAGTGGATTGTCACTGCACCATCTGAATGCTTATTTATACAAACCATAGTTTTTTTAAAGAGCAAAACTGTAGAGACGTTCCTAGAGCATTTAGGAACATCTTCTAAAGACATAAAGATAGCAATATGTTCTTTTGAATAAAAATATTTCCAAAGGTTTAAAATGGAATATTTTGGTTGGGAATATGGTAAGATTACATGATGGAAAATGACTTTCTAAACAAAGTGCGGCGTGTGTAGTGGCTTTGACAAAGCTATCTTTAACAAAAGACACAACCATCACGATTATCAGCTCAAAGAAATAAAAGAACGACACCAAGGACAAACACCTGCCTCATACAGAGTGCAGCAGAAAGAGCTAATAAAGAGTGGGAGCTGTTAAAATAGGAAGGACGAACGGATAAATACGGCAAATAAAGTAAATATAAAAGAGAAAGATAAACGCAAGGCCACATAGAAGCACATCACTTCAATACATCGTTAATACAGATTAATAACTTGTGGCGCTGCATGGCCACAAGTGTTTGGACACACCTTGTATTTAGTGAGATTGAGCTTTTTGTTAGGGCTGTGCTAAAAAAAAAATCGATAAAGAAATACATCATGATATTTTCATGATATACCACATTGATTTTCAGCTCAAAATGTTCAGTGTTTTGACTCTGCTGAATTATCAGTGTGATATGATGTATGAAGACGACAGACTGCACACCACTTGTATTTCAGCTGTTTTGAAATTTTCAGTGAATCGTGTGAAACATCGCAATAGATCTCCAAATACATTGTGCTATATGTATCGCGATAGTATCGCATCGTGACGCGTATCGTATCGTGAAGTCCTTCCCAAACCCACCCCTACTTTTTGTGTAGCCATAGTTAAGCACTACAAAAATAAATCGAATCTGACGAATCAAGCTTCACCATAACGGTCTGAAGGATGAATGCGGGATGGCAAGAGAACTACAAATGCTTTACGTCAACTGTAAAGATTGTTTGGTTATTTGGATTTATTTAACGTTGCTATCGGCATCCATGGCCATTTTAGCTACACATCGATGCACCAGGTTACACCAAGACAAGTCATATATACATTCAGGTTGGGCCAATTTGGTGTAATCAATGAACATAAGGCACGTCTTTGGACTGTGAGAGGAAACCGGATTACCGGGAGTAAACGTCAACATTAAAGCTTGGTGGAGGAAGAAAAAAGGTTGTCATTGACGGTCTAGGCCGGACCTCTTACTCAAAGTTACATGATATAATCACCCTCGACATTACATTACATTTCCAGCATTTAGCAGGGTCTGAGCAGTTAAGGGTCTTATTAATTAAGTTATTAATGCTCAAGGACCCAACAGTGGCAGCTTGGCACAGGTGGGATATGAACCCTGGACCTTGTGGTCCATAGTCCAGTACCTTACCCACTAGGCCACCACAGTCCACCACAGGTTTTAGATCTAATTAGCTCCATACAAAGTTACATGATATAATGATATAATACCCCTCCACATTACATTACATTTCCAGCATTTAGCAGGGTCTGAGCAGGGTCTGAGCAGGGTCTGAGCAGGGTCTGAGCAGGGTCTGAGCAGGGTCTGAGCAGGGTCTGAGCAGGGTCTGAGTAGGGTCTGAGTAGGGTCTGAGTAGGGTCTGAGTAGGGTCTGAGTAGGGTCTGAGTAGGGTCTGAGTAGGGTCTGAGTAGGGTCTGAGTAGGGTCTGAGTAGGGTCTGAGTAGGGTCTTGCTCAAGAACCAAACAGTGGCAGCTTGGCAGAGGCTGGATTTGAACCTTGGACCAATCCATGGTCCAGTGCCTTAACCACTAGGCTGCCACAGTCCCAGTTCAGTCTCACTTCTAGAGAGCAGACCCAAAGTGAGCCCCACTAATGGGGCTAGTGAGACTGGTGCAGGAGAACCTGGCTGACCTCAGCCCCATCACCGACCTTGCTCCCAAACAAACATTTGATCTTACTAAAGATATTGTTGTGAAATACCAGCAGTCCTGTTTCAAAACCGAATTTATCGCTCTCCCAGAAAGAAGCTGTTCCAAGAGGTTACGGAACGAGTTCAGCAATCACACACGGACGTGGCACACCACCGCCGCTCAAGTCCTTGACATTCAGGGGAGCCGAAAAAAAGACAAGAAGGAAGGTGTGCACGTCTGCATTAGGGGAGGAAAGGAGGGGGTGTTAGTAATGATGGAGAGACTGGTGTTGGGGGTTTGGAAAGTAGGGGGGTGGTGACGATAAGAGAAAAATTCAGACCGGTCAAAGTTTCCCTTTTGCCAATCGTGCTCCTGATAAAGGCAGCGTCTGCTCCAGTACTGATAGAAGGGCTATCTCTCTCGCTCTCCCCTTCTCTTGCTTTTCCTCTCTCTCTCTCTCTCTCTCTCTCTCTCTCGGCAGTTAGTTGTAGAAAAAAAAACCTATCACACTCCCATCACCAGCGCAGCCATCACACAGCAGCCGCACGCCAATTAATATTCTTCCAATTGCTGGTAAAAGCACATACTGCGTTCCCGCGATAAAATCCTCAATTGAAAAATATATATTCTCATTAAAAAATGCAGAACTGGCCACAATTCACATCACAATAAAACTTCACTAAGTATGCAGGACGTTATCTAATAGCTGACAAGTGATAATGACATATAAATATGGAGCTAATAAATGATTCTCTACGGATAAACAATTCACTGTTACGGCATTTATATGACAATCCGCAGTCACACTGCAAAGATAAAAAGCCAAGTCAGATAAAAGTCAGGTTGCATAAGGCAACCATAGCAATGCTACCATAGTAAAGGTACAAACAGAGTCTGGGACTCTAACACTGAATTAATTAAACACTTAATTATCAAACATGACGGGTCGGACTCGCTTTACCTTCTGCGTCTCATTCATTATTGCAGCATTTACCATGCGCCCTTAATCAGAGACGTGGAACTGATACATTTACAGCAAATGAGGGGTTTTTCTGCTTAGCAGTGCTGGAGTTTGAACCTTCTGGTGAACAGTCCAATGGCTTAACCTCCAAAGCTCAAGTCCACCACTGTTTAGCTTAATAATAATCCCTGAAAATATGTGATTACGGCCAGTAATGACTAAGCAGACTGCCTCCTGTAGATCTGAGACTAGATCCTGACTCATTCTTCATTAACCGACAGACACAGGACTAAGTAAACAAGTGCTGACAATGACCTGGACCATTCCAGTGAGGCTCCACGTCCTCCTTATCTTCCATCGGCTCTTCCTCGCCATCATCTTTCCACCCTTTTTCATCTTCCTCACCAGCGTCCGACGTGCCGGGAGACTCCTGTGTCCTGGGCTCTGTGGGTAAGAAAAGGGAGATTAAGGAAGTCTTTCAGAAAAGCTACCGGTTGTCTGCGAAAGAGCTTGAAACTACGTTGTACCGACGTGATTTTCAAAACTGAAAGATCCCAGGTGATAAAACGCAAACATCTAGGAAAAGTCATGAAAGGAGGGTCCTGGAATTTGAACAAGTACAAATATTTATGGTTTTAAATCACTGTGGTCACATGACTGCTGCTCGGCGCTTATAGGTATAAGTAGGATAATCCCAGAGCTGTGTACTGTGATAGAATATTTAACACATCGCCCACCTTATTTGGAATTGACCAAAGAATTTAGTTAGCCACATCGTTTGTGTTCTCCATGAACACTTGAAGCTTTGACTGGTAAGAATTAAGATTTAGTATACGCATTTCGTTTGCTTACAGTTCAACTCCTGACATAACGTAAACAATATTTAAACCAAAATCAACCTCAGGAGTAAAAAGAAACCCTTAAGCTTGGCAGAAAGTGACTTGGTTTACATTGTGATCTATATCGTTATCGACTTATAAGATATTCTTCCATAAACACCCACCCCTAATATATATAAAATAAAATCCTGTCTTATATACATCTTACTCACGTCTGTATGACAGAACCCTAGCCACCTGCTGACAGAAAAGAGAACTGCAGTGTAGAAGGCAGAATACAACGACTTTCCTTCCTAAAACAAGCGTGCAAAGTATCTAAACTACTGTGAGACTATGGTACTGGCCAGACAACGCCCACTGTGGTCAACATCCTGTGTCACAGAACATAACGCAGACGGCACATACCTGCATACGAAAGATTTAAAAGTCACACGGTGTATGCATCTGCACAGTCTGTTCTACTTCCTCAGTGGTGCTTTATGAGCATGGCGGCTCCTGTCTGATGATCAAACGCAGCTTAAATATGAGACCTAGCTCCCCAGGAACCCGACACCTCCAGGCTCTTTTGATTTCCCAAGCGAAAAAACCTGACTAAGAGCCCTCCTCATGAGCAACGTGTGCCCCTTCCATAAAGGTAAAGCTATGTCTTCGGTACAAGAGCCTCAGTGTCCATCTTTCAATCTCTGATGGAGGTGATTAGGGTCGTCCTGATCAAAACGATCTCTTCGCCTATAGGCACAAACAGCGCTCTGTCTGTGCTCCCCGAGCCCCCGACTCACTCACCCCACCTTAAAATCGGATTATCAATGCGCACAAAGGCCACGTTTAGCCTTGCGATAAACCCGCGATCGATAGCAGCCATAAACAGCCCGCGTGACTGCAGTTATTAATGTAAGAGATTAGATCTGCATTGTCCAATCTCAGAGAGCATGCTCACCTAGATGCAAACACACACCTGACCCGTCCTGCTGCACGTCGCCCTCATGCCCCCCTCCCGAAACTAAAGTACCCCATTATACCCCAGCTATAAATCACGATGAATGACATCGATTTTATCCTGCATCAGCCTACTGGAGCTGGAGCCACGCTTATTGCATTTAATATTATCAATATTATCTGCCCTATCATCAGAGCAGCGACGGCAGGTATCGGAGGCCTGTCTCTGGCACCGAGCCTGCTCCTGAACTTGTTCCACTCCCTACACACACCACACTTTCATCTGATAACACCAACTTCTTCCGTCACACCTGCAGGGCAAAGTCAGCCAGCTAGCTTCAGTACCACTCACAAGGTTTCTCAAAAATCTGCTCTCTGTTTTACTTCAGAGTGAATTACTGTACTTGAGATCCACATGGAGACGAGTTCTCCACATGGCTCCAGCGTAAGGTGTGGGTTTTTGTAGTGCGCCACGACCCCGAGCAGCAGTGGCATGCTAACTCGAGTACGACAGATTAAAGGTGCAGCCAGCAAAGTTAGATGTTCCTCAAAAGCCACATGAATACTGAAAGAAATGAGCTTCCTCAAAAGAAGATTTTTGCTCCATACCATTTGTTCTTACAAAACCCCAATCAGCCAACAAACCCATAACGCATTCAGAATTAATCGGTTTAAGACAAAAGTGTTTCTTTTGGTCAGCCATCTTTTCAGGTAAAGGCATACTGTTGTGGAACATATTATCTTCAGAAGTTAGAACAAGGCAAGCAAAGTTTTTAATGCAAAAGTAAATCAATGGTTTAAACAAAAACAAAAACAGTTATGGAACTTTGTTAACTAAAGCACAGCGGACTAAAGCTGTAGTCAACAAATCCAGCTGCTCACTACAGAACTGGGTTCAATCCCAAACCCCACAATCTCAGAGCCACACAACCTCAGGAAACACCATGAGTGGAAGAACTGGGCATAACAGGGAAAAATGGCTTTTCCTCACTAGTTCCTCAACCAGCACAAGAACTGTTCGACTGCTCACCAGGACTGTGGTAGCCTAGCGGGTAAGGTACTGGATTCTGAACCAGAAGTCCAGGGTTGAAATCCCACTGTTGGGTCCTTGAGCAAGGCCCTTAACCCACAATAGCTTGGATTGTAAGACTGTACCAATTGTAAGTCGCTCTGGATAAGGGTGTCTGCTAAATGCTGTAAATGTAGGAGCTTCATGGATCGTTTCCATGGGTAAATATGTATATCGGTTGGAAGGGTGTAAAGCTTGGCGTCATTGAACTGTTTATTAGTGGAAGAATGTCCTTTGGAGTGATTAATCAGGCTTTAATATCAGGTGGACGAAGCTGGGTTTGGTAGATAGGAGCATAGTGCCAACTATAAAGTTTCTTGGAGGCCTATTTGTCATGGTTTGGGTTTGATCTCTAATAAATGAAGGTGAATCTTAACACAAGGACCTTCTAGAGAATTTGTGGCAAGCTTTCTTATATGGGATGGATTTGAGGAACCCTTAATCTTCCCATCACCATTGTTACTTTCAGCCCATCCCAGTTCTTCTATCCAGTGCTCCCATTAGTAGAGTCCTGCCACGTTAATGGATGTATTAAAGGTGGTGTCCGGAGGCCGTGCAGGACTATGTATCCTGCGACTGTCTGAATGCGTTTTTTTCCTGCGGCGGTTATCAAGCGGTTATCTCTTGTTTCTTTCTCTCCCAGATGGTGGATAAGGGAGCTGGCCTTTATTAGCCAGCGCTGGCCTGATAAAGACCTGGTATTGATCACAGGTTGAAAGAGCAGGTTCGTCAAACACGGCTGATTTACAGAGGTCTGATAATGGCAGCATCGGGCAAGCGAGGAGCTCAGAGAGCGAGAGATAGCGAAAGAGAAAGAGCGGGAGATGCAGAATATGGTGACGTGGCCGCATGTACGGGGCGCAGATAAGGATAAAGCACGTAGACAATCGCACGGATGATCCGAACACACACAGGTTACACACTTCCAGCACAAACGGTCACGTCATGCGAAGCTGCGAGCTCTCGTCACGGTGACTGCATTATTCAAACATTTCTAAATAAGAGCAGGCGCATGCTCTCAGACATAGAAGCGCAATCTCTAATCTAGCGCTGATTAGCACCTGACAAAGTTTCCAGGCTTTTATCAGAAGCAGCCAACGAACAGACGCTTATCGGCGCAACACAAAATTTCACAAGAACAGGAATTTTCCAGATTAAAATAGAAAAACAGAAATTTATCTAAGAATGTATTGTCTGAATTAAGGCTAGAACAACAGACTGGAAACACAAGGTTGATTTTTCCTTTGAACAAATGCTTTTAATAACAGAAACACATTTCACTTGACATACTGTAGTGCCAAAAGTCTTAGGACACCATTTGATCAGATATACCATTGTTGGTGCAAGGGGAGGAAGACCATTTATAATTATTTCTCAGTCTCTTTACTAGAAAACAAGCAGAAAATACCGTGGCGGGTTTAATTCCAGGGTTGCCAAATCCAGCGAGAAAGAAAAAAAAAAGTCAATGGAAAAATAGGCAAGGTAAAGCCTTCAGAATGTGTGAAACTTGAAACAGTGGGGCTGTGAGCAGTGAGGCTCCCTTTTTTTTTTCTTTGAGTCAAAACACTTCTTTGGGGCTTGTTTCCATAGAGCTGATTGCTTATTTCTGTCTTGGGATCTGGCAACCCTCGAATTAAATGTCGCCATGGAGACTCTGAAACACAGTATATGCTCGAGGAAACTAACAGCTTGAATAATCTTCATTTGATTTGATTGATTTTTCCTTTGAACAAATGCTTTAAATAATAGAAACACATTACACTTGATATACTGTAGTGCCAAAAGTCTTAGGACACCATTCGATCAGATATACCATTGTTGTAGCAAGGGGAGGAAGACCATTTATAATTATTTCTCAGTCTCTTTACTAGAAAACAAGCAGAAAATACCGTGGCGGGTTTAATTCCAGGGTTGCCAGATCCCGCGAGAAAGAAAAACACTAAAGTCAATGGAAAAAGAGGCCAGGTAAAGCCAAGTCTTTAGAATATGTGAAACTTGAAACAGTGGGGCTGTGAGCAGTGAGGATCCCTTTTTTTCTTTTCTTTGAGTCAAAACACTTCTTTGGGGCTTGTTTCCATAGACCTGATTGCTTATTTCCCTCTTGGGATCTGGCAACCCTGGAATTAAATGTCGCCATGGAGACTCTGAAACACAGTATATGCTCGAGGAAACTAATAATTTGAATAATCTTCTTTTATTTGCACTCAGAATCCAGTACAGTAGATTATGAACAGTAAATCATGAATAATGAATCAAGTTTCAGCTGAAACAAGTGACATGATGTGACTCGTACAAGTTTAAGTAAGTATGCCTAGTACCGAGCAAATGACGAGACCTGAGGCAAATTTTTCTAGTTCTGAGGTGGTCGAGAACCAAGGTACCACTGTACTTCATTTTGCCACTGCTCGTCCCTCTGGTGAAGTTTAAGAGTATGACAACACTCGGTTAGGAAATTCCTCACATCAGAGTTTTTCCCATCATTACCTTTTCTGCAGCACAAAGAAAGAAAACACAAACCACACCACACGACTGACTAAAAGCTCTTAATGAGACCACTGGTCTAAAGCTGAGGATGGAACCAGCTCACAGTCACCACAGGGTTTAATGAGGCTGACACAAGGCCAGGTCGTATTACTCCCAGTGTTTATTAGCAGCTCAGTCACTACGCAACCCACGGCCCACGGAAACGGCGTCCAGCCAAAGGATCATTTACCAATTCCTAAAACGACCTCATGTGCCGGATAAAGAACGTTTACCTTCATTATAAAGAGGTGCAAAGGAAGGACTCGACCCATCACAGTCTGCCGAATCGTCCTGATCTGAGGCGCCGGCTTCCTCTCCAGAGAGGCTGACATCATCAGGTGGATTGTCCTCACCACCATCCAGATCTCCAAGAGAGCCTGCAGAAAGACAGAATTATTGAAAAATTTTAGCTACAGTTTGTGTATTAAAATTCCTCAAAATTCAAGACAGCGATATTTAAATCACTCTGGTCCTACCCAGAAAGAATGGCACCAATTGTACAGGGCAATGCCAAGCGACTTTGAGATATCCACTACTAGGGTTGTGCGATATTTATTTTTGCAATATACCGCTTTGATTTTCAGGTCAAAATATCGATTTCTTTGAAGGAATAAAAACATTTGAAAAATGGGGTGCAAACTACAACCTCCGCTCCTGTAGATGTCGCTGTAGTGTTCTGTACTCAATTTATCCGCCGAATGACGAGTATGATGTGATGTATTAAGAAGACTCGGATTGTGCACCAAGTTGTATTCCAACTGGTTCTACATTTTCAGTGAACTATGTGGAATATCGTATCGTATCGCAATATAATCGTATTGTGATGTGTATCGTATCGTCAAGTCCTTTCCAATACCACCCCCTATTCGCTACAGTGGTACGCAAACCAATGCAAACCATCCATAGACAGGGACTGAGAATTGGGAGCACTGGGAACCAGTGCCCTACCTACTGAGCCACTCATTCCATTTGATCAAGTATGACAAACCATACTGCTGGTGCGGAGCCACCTTGGTTCACTCCACACCTCTGGCTCTTGACCTTCTACAATGTCAGAAGTATAGATTGTGCAACTTTGGGATTATTTTCCATTGCATTTCAGTCTCCACTAAGTGTGCATTAGCTGTTTTAATTCTGCGGCGTGTTTAATTCCAGGGTTGCCAGATCCCGCAAGAAAGAGTCAATGAACAAAACACTTCTTTGGGCTTGTTTCCATAGACCTGATTGCTTCTATCTCTCTTGGGATCTGGCAACCCTGGAATTAAACGTAGCCCCCGCCATGGAGACTCTAAAACGCAGTATATGCTCGAGGAAACTAATAATTTGAATAATCGTCATCTCCTAGATGGTATGAAACACTAAAACAGAGACTAATTAGACTAAACATTGTTAATAAGCTCTCTGGCAAAAATGTTGTTTACGTCACGTCCTTCTGTGAGATTATTGGCTTGTTGCAGAGTAGAAATCCGATTATTGTAACTCATAAGCCTGGAGCTTTCCCATTATCTGACCTACGTGGTGGTGTGTTATATAAGAGGTATTGTAAAGAAATGCAACAATATACAGTACTGTGCAAAAGTATTAGGCCACCATTAGATTTGTTGCTTTAGCAATGGTATAATGACCATATATGAAATTGCTCAAGTGTAAGGGGAAGTCACAATAAAAACCGTTTCTCACAAAGAAGCCGTTTCTTCAGTTGTTCAATACTGCGTACTAATAATAATTATATGTAGTTAAAACAATGGGTCTAATCTAAAGGTGGCCAAAGACTTTTGCACCAAACTGTAGATGCTGTTAAAATAAGGCATCATATCATCAACTCAGTTATTAAAATGTATTAGAAGATTGTAATTCAGCTAAACTTTGCACTTGTTCAATCACACACCACAACAAATGGCACCAAAAGAATCAAGCCAGCTGTGTGAGCCAGAAGCTCAGAGCCGGCTAACGACGTCAGTCTGCATGTTAATCCGTTCCTCAGCCTCGACTATCATTTCAACGAGGATTAAGATCTAAGAGGCTGCGCGTGCTGGACAGTTCATAAATCAATCCATAAATAAAAAGCTCCTGAGTATGATTAGTGCATCCGAGTCGTGCAGAGAGCCATTGTTTCCGAAAAGATCTCCATTTTGACGCTGTTTGTAAATTAATTTTCCTCGTAGCAAATGAGGAGGTGATTGTGCAGAGCTAAAGCCGTGACCAGAGGCGTATATATTTACACCCGATCCAACAATGAGGCCTATAATCTATAAAAAGCGCACGACAATACCCATGAATAAAGAGGCTTGTAGAAAAAGGCGAAGGCAATTTTTCTAATTCCGTTAATTTCACTTCCAAAGCAATTAAAACATGGTGCAGATAATGCTTCCAAACAATCGCTCCCTGACAAAGTGTTTCTGTCTTTGTAAATGAAACATCTTTAGGCTAATTTCCACTTCCACGCCTGCATGGTTCACTGTAATTTCAGATAAAATTAACATAGTTAGATTTGGACCTTAATAATGAAGAGAGAAAAGGGGGGACGGAAAAAGATCGATCCCCGCATGCAATTTTTGGAACGGCGCTCGAGCCTTGGTCAATCTCATTTTCTGTATCTGCGAAAGACATTTTCATACAATTAATTTTCCTTTAATCACAATTGTACAAAAGAGCTTCTGTGTTTAAAAAAAGTCCAATTATATTCCGGGTTTAAATGCAAGTTTGAATGATGATTTTTTTTCCCCTCTTTCCCCATTACCACTCGGCTCAAATCACTGCATCAGACATCAAATGGCGCAGAAAAAGTTTCTTCTTTTCTTCCTTTTCGAGCGGAGCGCTCCGTATCTCTGCCGGCAGCCCAGGGGAAAGGATATTACTGCACGCATTCACTACCAACCATCATTTGTTTGTGGTCAATTAAAACCAAGGAGAAGTGGTCCAAAGGACAAAAAAAATGATATTCAGCCATCTCGAAGCAATTCCACCAGGGGTATTCATGTGCCGTTATCGTTTCAGAGAAAAATTACACCAACGCTGCTGCTGCCTTCCCAAAGGGGAACCAGGAGTTCATTCAACTGTTGGTACATGGCAGAGATTTATTTTAGTAGTACACGGATAGATGCAAGAAAACTCAGGACTCTTCATAATCATTAGGTTAAATATTACACACTTACCGTATTTTTCGGACCATAAAGCGCACCGGATTATAAGACGCAATATCAACGATCGGCTGCTAACGAGTATATTTTCATACATAACGCGCACCGGGTTATAAGACGCATTAAATGAAACAAAACTTTAAGTTCCGTCGGAAGCTCAGTTTGGTCTTTACCTGGCGCAGGGCGTCTTCTTGCTTCCTCCACTTGATTCCGTACCATTGATTCGTTAATGTTGAATTCTCTCGCAGCTGCTCTATGACCATGTTGTACTGCGTGACTGATAGCGTTGTGTTTGAAATCCGCTTCGAAAATGAATGAATGAATGCACGTACCCTAATGCTGAAGCACGTACCGTATTACTCCGCGATGCTGCGCACTACGGTGGCCGTAAGCTTCGTAACCTACCAAGGCCGTGCTAAAACATTGTGACAGATTTATGAGCGCCGTGTACCATCTACAATCGGTTCTAGGTCAGAAAGCACAACCAGAATTAATTCATACATTAGACGCACCGCATTTTAAGGTGCACTGTCGATTTTTGAGAAAGTTAAAGGATTTGAAGTGCGCCTTATGGTCCGAAAAATACGGTACATATATTTATTTCATTAGCTATTTTTAGTGGTCGACCGATGTGTTTTTAAATGCTGATGCCCATATTTAGAGAGAGCAGGGTGACCCATATATGATGGCAATATCACACATTTTTTTGCAACTCATAAAACTAATAATAATAAATGAGACACCGAATTGCTGAGCTTAAATGACCATTTATTTACGTTTTAAAAGCACTCTGTTTGCACTCTCTTCTTTATAAATTAAAAAAAAAGTGTTATTGCTCTTAACTACAACATTCATTCTGGGAAAAAATAAGAAATGTTAGATCAGTGCACACAGTATCAGCATCTAATCCCAGTACCATTTATAAGCAATAAGCTGTAACGCTGGAAACAAAGTTTTCGTCTCCTCATAAACGACCCCTCTGTTTTTAGTCACTCAGCAGTCCCAGTTTATGAGCTGCACGTTCTAATGGAGGAAAATAAAATTTCTCTGCATTTTCTCCACTATTTTTGAATATCAGCCTCATAAATGCAGATATCAGCCGATACCGATTATTACAAAATGGTATCAATCCGTCCGACTGATTAACCGGTCTATCACTGGGTCTACTACTTTCACTAGTAACCTATCCCTGGTGTCCCTGGCATGTTGTCAAACCTTACAGCTGCTCCACTGTCACACAGTAATGAGCAAAGCATACAACCAAGTGTTCAGAACTAATTACTTCTCTTAATTCCGTTACAAAGAATGTCAAATGTAGGGAAGAGCAGCGTTCCAGGGATCGTTCACAGGATCCCCACATGCACCGAGACAAAAAAATGGGATTAACAAAAAAAATCTCCATGAACCCCCATTTTACCAGCCCAAACGTAAAAAGAAATGTTCATGCTGTGATGCAGAACGTGTAACGTCTGACACGTGCACACACACACCTGACTCCTAGCACTGCTAGTTGAAGTGGCAGAACAAAGTGGATGAGCCGATGAAGGTGGAGGAGATACTGCTTCATTAACAAGCCTCGTCCACATCAAACCTGTGTGCTTAGCAGCACTGATTAAATACAGAGACAACACATCAAAACCTCCGACTGATTAAGCACACACTCGCACACATGCACTCTCACACTAATCACTGTATTACAAAAAAGCCCACGAGGGGACTCGGCTGGTATCAGGCAATCAGGAATACTCTGAACGACGTGGTGAGAGCAGGAGAGGCCCTTTGGTGCCACGGAGGAGGAATTATAGTGGGTCGTTTAAAAACGTTGGTCAATTTAGCAGCACATCTGAGAGGGTCCTCGAGTGCTCGAATATCAGGAAAGCTTCGAGAGCTAAATGCTGTATAACCTACAATAGGTTTACTTTAATTATTAATAATCACTGCGTGGGTGATTGTGTTTCAGCTGGTAACAAGTTCTTTAACCCTAACTGATGCAATGAGTAGCTTCTCATTTGTTAAACAGCCATGTCCAAAGACACCCTGAGGTTGTGGAAAAGATGATCTGTTTCAGAGGGTCAGATTGTGAAAGAGTGGTTCAGGGAGCCATCATTTCCACACATGGATTGTCCACCACAGAGTCCAGAGCTGAACCCCATTGGGAATCTTTGGGATGTGCTGGAGGAGACTTTGTGCAGTGGAACAAACCTCCCATCATCCATACCAGATCTTAGGGGAAAATGAACGCAGCTCTGGACAGAAATAAATGTTGTGACATTGCAGAAGCTTGTGGACACGATGCCATAATCAAAACTAAAGGCGGCCCGACGAAACATCAGAGTGTGTGACCTGTTTTTGGCCAGGCAGTGCATCATGTCAGGACGTTTGACATAACCTAAGAGGAGGAGAATTAAAAGGAGCGTCTTTAAAGGAATAAATAACTACATACAGAGTCGTACTCAAATGCGTTATACGAAACGTCACAGATATTTATGGTAGTCACGTAGAGTTTGATTCCGAGGTTGCCAGATCCTGCAACCAGGTCTATCGAAGAAATCTGATTACTGAGAAAAATCCAACTCTTTATCAGATTTAATCTTAATCTGATTTCTAGATCGGAGTATACTGTCTACGTGGCCACTAGAATAATCAGCAGAAACAAAAACCACACGCACAGAGGCAAAATACAAAAACATCTGCAACAAGCAAACGTGGAAAAACAAGATTTACTACTGAAATTACTCCCTTAGATGTTGACTTCTTTTGACTATATTTGTGACTACTTCTGAACGGCATACAACAAAAATAAATGGTCTCATCTATTTGATTTCTTTTTTTGGTATATCATGCTATGATGCCATCATCTTTTTTATAATGGAAAATATCGAAATCCTCTAAGCCTGTCAGCTTAGCCAATGTTAGCTCGCTGGCTAACAACGCCTGTAAAAATAGCCAAACTAATAAAAGTCACGGCTTTCTTTTTTCCCCCTCTTAAATACCTCCATATATGAACTCAAATCACATCCATATACTGCTCTAACCTTTTATGTACAGCCTCAGGCAAGCGTTTGGGCTCCCCAGTGCTGATTTTCTGCATGAAAAGAAGGTAACTCAATTTTTGCAGGAAACAAACTGAAATGTGGCAAATCTTTCCAATATGTACGTGATGCAAAGTGGGCCCTGTGACTCGGATAAGGGGGCAGTGCACCACATAACACATCCCACATTCATAAAGATTGTTAGTGCTAAGAGTAGATCCTAGTGACGAAATTCTAAAATCTTAGAATTGATGGCTTCAAGTTAGGAGTAGATCCTTGTAAAGATATAAAGCATCTCAACCCCTAAAAGGGCTCCTGAAAAACTGAAAAACTGTTGAAGTAGGGAGGAAGACTTAGGAAACTTAGGACTTCTCTTAAGCGGAGAAGAAAAATCCGGAAAGATGACGAAGCAGAAGAAACGTTCTCCAAACACTGAACAGTGAATCACATACTAAAGATCAGATCATGCAGGAATAATGTTTGTGGTCACATCTCCCACTCAGCCCAACAATGGTGTAACACCCGACATGAACATTACGTACAAACCAGCTTCAACAGTTAAATAGATTAGACACGGCAGCGATCAAAGTAACTGAAAGCAACTCCAGTTCTTAGGCTATCCAATTTATTAAGTAGCTACAAAACTTACCCTCATGATAAATAAACTGTTAATAAAATAAAGCAAAGGCTTACAGGTTATAAGGTTCATGACCAGACCAGAAAAGGCCTCTGTCCTGTAACGAGGCCCACTGGATATACTTCCTACTTACATATGTAGGCTTTTCCCCCCAAACCTACCAGACATACATTTTTTTGTGGCTCATTTTATGCCTGTGTTTTATTTGCCACCACGTTTCAGAAGCAAGACACTTTAATAAAGCCATGTTATTAAATTCAAACATTCAGACAGTTATTGTGATCCCTGCTCACATGTGAAACTTTCCCTAAAGAGCTACCTGCAGATTAAATGATTCTGTTCATTAAAAGCCGTAATAGGGTATCCCTAAGAAAGAAAGAATCAGCTATAAAAAATCCCCAAATACACCCCAGCACTCCGATTTAATATTTCCATGAAGGCTTGAACAAACAGGCAGGTGTAGTGAAGGTATTGATCGTGTTGGACGGCGTCGAGAAAAGCTGCTGAAATGATTGATGAGATGGTGTAGCTCGACTGCTAGGACTCGGGCCTGGACCACGCTATGTGTCAGCAGAGTCACTGGAGCTGCAGATAAGCCGCGAGCCGCAGGGCTAAGGCACTTCAGCTTGCCAGAGAGTGAGTGGCAGTGCGGAAGGACCACAGCCTGTGGCGGCGACGGGGTTAATCATTGGGGGCTGAAGCTCTAGATGACTGAAGTGCAGCCCCAGATGTTTTTTTGTTTGTTTGAGATTAAAGAGGAGCACAGAGGAATTTTAGTCGGGGATTGAATTTGTACTGGTGGCAACAGAGTGAGGGAGATGTTAAAGGTGAAGCCAAGTTTTAGTGGACTGTACATTTAGTGTTGAAGACATGAAGCAAAATGGAGCAGCAGTCAATGGAGCAGCTCCAATTCCAGCCCTCACCACAAGCTGTCCTTCCAAAACCAGTTCTAGCTCTCGTACCTTTATCCAGACCCCTCCACTCCGGCTGACCAAAACTGTTACCTAATAGAAGTCATGAGACCCTTCAGTGGCTGCTTTAATACTGGAATGAATTACACCCAGAGACTCTTATACTGTCTATTTATTCTTTACTTAAACTCTTTACTTATTTTACATTTCAGCAGGAAAGAAGGTCACTTTAGCCAGGGTTGTCTGTAATGTGGGGGCACCCCTGGTCATGTGAAATAGATACGTTGATATGAAATACATCCAGGCCTCACCCCAAAGAGCACAGAGTCCCCAAACCCACCCCTAGCTAAACGGGAGGTAACCCACTGAATACACTCTCACAAACGAGCTCCAGCAACCTGCTGGCTTAAGGGAGTGAGGAACAGAACAGACAAACCTCACCTTGCCAGGGGCGGGGATCGAACTAGGATGGTTCAGCTCTGGAAACCTTACCACTGTTACATGAGACTGTACATACTTAGTGTATGAAGCTCGTTCGAATGCAGATCACAAATAAGAAGATAAACAGAGTTAAATCTGCACTCGCTTGCATCAGGATGATCATTCTGATAATGGCTGATTATTCTGTAGTAACAAATCCTGATGATATTCGTGTGCACAGGGCATGAGCGACCTCAAACAGGCCCGGCTGATCCCCTCTGTGGATCCGACAGCAGAATGTCAAACACCGAAGCATGGGCGCAGGACACTGAAGAGAGGTCAAGTGTGTTTAATGACGTACTATCGTTCTTTTATTCATCCCTTATTATCATCAGGTCCTGATTAACTAAGATCCCTAAAAAACAGTGTGTGTGTTTGTGGTCCCAGTTTAGATATTTGGGACTATATTAGGGACTAAAATGTGCCCACATGGATTAGGAGTCTCCACAATCTGCCTTAACAGAGGCAGTGCAAAAGCTGTCAGCCATATTTCTTGCGCCGAACAAGAAATATGACAGGAATAAAAAGGAAGCCCCCCAAAGCCAGCGCTGAATCAAACTACAGGAACTCCCCATTATGCACATAAGTAAACTGTGAGGCTCCTCAACCAAACAATTTGGACATGGAATGGTCAGTTTGAAAATTTTTTGCCCCCAAATTTGAACAAAAATCAGGTTACAAAGATGAATTATGTAGTGAATTATGGTGTAGCTAGACTTCAGAACGATATGCGATTTCCTATCGCACCATTACGAGATTGCTCATGGACGCCTAGAACATAGTGGTGATATTGATATTTTGAGTGCACTTTGTTGGTTTGCTTAAAAAGGTTCTTCTAGCCTAGGTGGTTTCTGTTGTGTTGTGGATTTTTATGAGTAGAGAATTTAGCTGGGTTGCCATGTTCAGCTGATAATCATGACAATATCGGGATCATCCTCAAGCCAAAAAACAAAGTAGTATGCCATTTCCGCCAGATCGCCCACCAGTGCTGTAAGCTTGCATTGGTATTGCCTTTTTTCATATTCTTCATCAGAAGCAGCGCAAACTCCACATTCATTAATACAAAAGTGTATAATGAAGAGTTTGCGGATTTGATGGAGGGATTATTATAAACACTGCGGGTATAAAGTTAGTACTTGATTTGAGATGCAAACCCCTAAAATCGGGGCCTTATTCTCTCTTACTTCCTTCCCTGTACGATCACCCCTTTCTCTTTACCTCTCTCTCTCTCTCTCTCTCTCTCTCTCTCACACAGAGTCATTCTGTGTGGATAGCTGCGAGCCGTTCGCGGTTATCGGCTCCTGCAGACTCTCTCTGCCGGTCTGATCTGTCTCCTCTTCATTAAGCAAATACGCCGACGTGGAAATGAAAACATAATAGCTATTTGATTTCCAGAGAGATATTTTGCATATTGGTTCAGTGCTGATAGTGGAATTTCATCAAGTCAAGATTTTTTTTTCATGCTTTAAAAACGACATGGCTGAGCCAAGCAGGAGGCTTCAGCAGGATTTCTTTACATTGCTGAGAAGGAAAGTGAGGGGAGAGGAAAAAAAAAAAAAAAAGAGGACCGGTTCCCCAGGAAGACTACTTAACCGATTAAATATCCCCGCTCTCCCTTTTTCTCTTTTTGATAACGGAAAGAAAAATGTAAAGAATTCACAGTGCTTTAGGTTCACTATACTAATCAGAGATAGCGAGGAGAAAATTAACTCCTTAATGAGCAGGAGCCATCTCCCCGATAACGCTCCAGTCAGGACAGACCGACCGAGCGACCGAGCAAAAGCATAAAGCTGAGAGATTATACATTCTCTCACTGGGCAGAAATCTGATGCCCCCCTCTTCTCTGGAAATTGTTCTTTGTGTCCGCGGAGGGCAGGTGAGATTGGAACCAGCGATAGGGCACGGCTACAAGTAGGCCAGGAATGCCACAGAGATGTATTGTCCTGTGTGGGGACATTTCTCACAGCGCGCAGAGAGAAAAACTAGCCCCGCGAACACCGATCAACGGAGCCCCCCGCGGCAATCTATCAGATCCCCCTCCTCTACCCCACAACTCTGCCCGGGTGAGACGCGCTTAAATACTGCGTACTCGTTTCTTCCACATAGATCAGGGACAGCATCCTAATGCTGGACTACTAGCGCCAACTTTTAAAGATTATCGTGAAAAATAATAAAGGCTTCTAGATGGATCCTTCTACTGAACTGGCACAGAAACGCCAAGATGAAAATTAATTGTTGCTGGTATGTACACTCACTGGCATTTAGGCATGTAGACATGGTCATGGAAAGGGAAAGACAGGTGATTTAAGTGACTGAACACGGCATGGTTGGTGGTGCTGGGTGGGTTGGTCTGAGTATTTCTGAAATTGCTGATCTACTGGGATTTTCACACACAGCGCCATCTCTAGGGTGTATAGAGAATGGTTCAAAATGGGGAAAATATCCAGTGAGGGCAGTTCTCTGAGCGAAAATGCCTTGTCGATGCCAGAAATCAGAGAAGGATGGCAAACCCCCATCAACCAGCAGTAACACGGGCCAACCTCAAGCCTCTGAAAGCTCAGGTGTATGAATTAAGGCAGGTATTGCTCTCCCAGAAGAACTTCAAAAAACTAAAAAGCCTGTCCCATAATCCCCGTTGTGCCGTTGGGACAGGAGTCCAGCTAGCCCCTAGACCTGCAACCGCTATCCCTTCCCGGCCCTGTAACAGACTGGCGTGCGATGGAAGCCCATGCAACCCTGGCATTATTATTATTATTACATACAGGACGCAGCAAATAAATGAGGGAAATCACGTATCAGTATACATTTAGTATTCAATTTAGCGCATTGGTGTTAATTAGCTCATGTTCCAGATGAGCAGACAGTCTTGTGGGTGTTTTTTTAATTAGATTTGATTTGCTGCCTTGCAAAAATGTTCTTCCTGATCTGTAATCATCCACATTCATTCCTAAAAGTAACGCATGCAAAGTCTGTCATGAATAATCCATAGAAATAAATTACAGGGAACTATTTTTGAGCTAATTTAGTCAACGTGAGCACCATCTGACCTCTGGTCTAGGCAGGTCAGGTCAGGTCCCCCTCCACTGGCGTACAAAGTCTGGGCCCCCTGGTCAAATGACTCATCTTTCAAATCTGAACGCAAGTCAGCAGAGGAAAACACAGATTTACAGACTGGTTCATTGTTCTACAGGTTTTCCTTTTCTGATGGTCAGAAGTGACACTCTGGTAAAGGCTGTCTATACTTATTCCCTTGTTGGATATACTCACAGGTAAGCGTTGTTTAATGACCGCATTACGCTCTGGGATAAAATATAAAGGGTATTTTCACAAGAAAACTGCATGCAAATGATACAAAAATGCATCAGAGATACCGCTGAAAACGCATCAATGCATCAATAGTCAGAATTACGAACAACATGGAAGATCAGACAGATGAACCAGAGACTCAGTGGGTGAATGTGAACCAGTTTATGTAGTTAGAGATTAGAGAGAACATACAGGTAGTGGGGGGACAAACAAATAAGTACTACTCACAATAGGACAGGTACATATACTTACAGATACCATTTACTGTCGGTACAAATAAACAGAGGACAGTCATAAACACAAACATGAGGAAGGTACACATAAAAGTCTCTAAACACATCAACCGAGTCAGGACAGTCTCTAGACCAAAAGCGCCAATGATAAAGGTAGTTACTACCTTACTAGGGTTTCTTGATATTATGATAGAAACAAGCCAAAAGAAGCAAACTGGACCCAAACAAGCCCAAAGAAATCAGGGGAAAAAACAGGCAACCTGTTACAGTGTTAGACTGAACAAAACCAACTTGGAGCCCAAATAAACAACTACACTTTAGAAACAAGCCCCAGAACCACCAATATTTGTAAGCAACTTTATAGAAACATAAGTCTGTCAGCATAGGTACACCTGGCAACTGTGACATGAATCTGAAATCTGCTCAAAAACTCCCGCCTCTGCCCGTGGATGCGCTGCATGGACCGGCTGGTGAGGTGATCAGGTGTTTACAGCCACAACGTCAAGACTGCATTTCCCATTACACTTCTTAAGATCTCAGTCTTTAAACTGATCAGATATTGATCGATCGAATGGTCGTTACACCGCGCTTACCTGTGTGTGTGTTGTGTGTATATGCAATGCCCTGTTTGTGTATGAGGGAGCATGGGTTTGTACATCTGTGTCTCTACCCTGTCAATGGCCTTGCAGATTGTTTGGGGTGGGGGGGAGCTTGTAGAGAGATAGTGAGAGATGAAATAACTAGCTGATTTACCCCCTTCACTCCCCTGTGGATCTTGGGATGGTGGGAAAGTTGAAATCTGCTGCTATTTTCTATCATTTATCAGGCTGCTTATCGCTTGGCTCTTGTCTGCATGCCTGGCTTCCATAGCAGGGTCTTAGCTTGGGCAGGCTGGCAATTCAATCATCCATGCTTCCACATGACTCTGTACTCAAAATCCCCCCAAACCAGTGCAGCTAGGGCTAGGACTGTGTGGCAACAAACACCAGCAATGAATGGTGCAAAAATCCACTCAAAGAGTTAGGCATTTAAATGCATTCATTTCATTTCCATTACATTTTACTAGGAATGCACCGAAATGAAAGGCTAAACACCAAACAGGTTTTCTTCACAGGTTTCGCAGTTTGATCCAGCACAAACTTATTAACTTGTTTAAAGTCTCTTTTTGCTTTATTCCTCCAGATTAGGCATGAATAAACACGGGACAAGAAAAACTGAATGTTCCATTTTGTCAAGGCAGGGTGAGAAAGTTATCCAACTTTGTGGATGAATATATATATAGCACAAAGTTGCTTAGAATAAGCAAACCTGGCAACTAGATGCTTCTGGGACAGCTCGACGCTTGATCAGGCATAGACTAATCGTACTATGGGTGTAAACGTGCTCATTGTTGCCCGCTGATCCCCCAAACTAAAGCAACTTACAGGGGATCAATCTGAGGTGATACCACTTAAGCATCTGATGGTTAAAGGCCTTGCTTAAGTTCCCAACACTGAATGCATGAAAGAGTCGGGATTTGAAATCTTAACGTTCCAATTAGTAGAACAAAGCCCTAGAGTCATACTCAAGGGCCCAACAGTTGTAGCTTGATGGAGTCAGGATCTCAAGTAACAACATGGAACCAATCCTCTACTTTTGGTAGATGCTTTTATCCAAAGCAACTTAAAGGATTAATCCAAGTAACTTGAGGTTAAAAGCCCAAAGAGTTGTTGCCAGAGCTGAACCCTCATCATTACAGCCAACAGAGTCCAGTACCTTCTGCATAACTAACGCACTGTTCAAGACGTTACTACGTATGAGCTGATCAATAGTACTATACACCCAACAGGTGGTGTTCCATCTCAAAGCCATGCATCTATAGAGGACGCAGAGCAACAGCTGCCATCAAACGAGTTCACTGAATAGATAATGAGCATCATTTTAACCAGGAGCATGGGGTCACAACCCATCCTCACATATGTTACATAACCCAGATGCCTTTCCCATACATAAGCTATAAAAACCCGGCCAACCACAATGAACTCCAGTTTGCTTTCAGATCCACAAAACCGGAAAAGGACGAGCGTATAACGTAGGTTATACAGCATCTACTACAGCACAGTGCTTTGATCCGATACGGTATGAAGCACAAAGTTAGTTCCCGAGCTCTGTTCTGGACTTAAAAGCAGAAAATCCAGAGACCAGCCAGCAGCTGAAGGATCTCTCAGAGACAGTGTTGCATCCGTTATCAAACGCTCGACTTGAAAGATATGAACTGTCCTTGGATAAGTCTGAGGAAATTTTCACACACATTCTTCTAGGCAGCAATGTTACCTTCTTACAATAAAGGAGGAAGGTCGAAAAGCATCGATTAATTAATACAAAAGAGAGGAGTGAGAGAACAGGTGCCGCTTCGTTATTAGAATCTACTAGCAGAGTCATGTTTGAAAAAGCGTTTGAAATGTGGCTTAGTCATGCCGTATGACTGAAATTTAAGCAGACTGGAGATCTCTGGTGGAACCAAACTACGCTGGTTAAGTAGAAGGTCAGTTTACGTACAGCACTTTTACCAACAGACACAGAGTGTGTTTACTTGTGCTTAATCATCATAAAATAAAGTTGACAGATCCTCATTAACACAAAGCAGCTTGACAAAAGGTACAGTCTAGGCACCAAGAAAAAAGTCCTTATGATGTATATGGAAGAAACCTTGAGAATGGGACAGAAAAATAAGTTTCTTGTCTAATAGATGGGCTGTGATTAATTAAATACAGGCACTTCTGCTAGAAGATCCTACAGACTGTAATGGGATACATCTCCCACCCCTGCTGTGCATCAGTCCATCACATCACAGGGTGTATAAATACATTCACGTGTGTCTAAGTGTTACAGTAGTCGGTTCGAGAGTGAAAGCAACATGGCGGGTTCAAAGGTACGTGGGAGGAAGACTCGGTTTTCCCTCTGATCTTCTCTGAGTGCCATTGGGAGGATGATGGAAGAGGAGAGAGATTGGGCTGGTATGCAGAGGACAGGACTCCCATCCATCCCTCTGTCTGTCTGGTGGACCTCAAAAGAAAAGAGTTTGCCTTTTCCATGTTCCCTGCTGGGCACCAATCTACATGCACTTTGGCAAAACTTCAGCCTGTTTATGCTTTCATCAAACTGGCTTCCAAAGCCTTCCAATGAAGCCACTGGACCTGAGAAAGCAACCACGGGATCATCCAAAACTGTGGAGGAGCTTTAGCAGAGCTGACAGTAGGTCGTGTAGTCACTTTGGTCAGGAGGTTGCTTCAGATTATCAGAAAGGCACTGTGGATGGTCAGGTAGCTGCTTTGGATGGTTCAGATGGTGGCATAAGCACTATGGATGGTGCGACATGAGTCATCCGGTCCAAAGTCCAGTACCATAACCACTAAGCCACAGCAGTTCCTGAAGCATTACATGTTACAATTGCTTCAGGTTCCGATATGCCATGAATGCTCTTATTATTACTGGATGTCTGAAGCACTTCACACCCCTCACACCACCTTCAAACTCACCTCCCAGCAGCAGCAGCCTGCACCTTAGACTAAACAGCCACATCACGGCCGAGCGCACCATGTCACCCAGTGCGCCGCTAGGTCACATTCACACAGCGCGGAGGCTGGAGGACACGGCGCAGCACGCGCATACACAACAGTGTTTAGACTAGACCTCCACAGAGCGGAGATACAACCAGTACAGGTCTAAACACACACTGCCGGCTGAAGCTAACCTCTAAATGAGGACACCAATTATCATAAAGGCGCTTCCATTACATCTGTAGCATCTGACGCTTGCACGGCTTCGGCTCAGCTACTGTGAGAATGTCGGGAGCAGGTCACATGAACTCAACAAACAACACTGGATTTCCAGAGTGCCTCAACAGTTTTCGGTTATTATAAGTCATAAAATTCGATCCCATTTCATTAAACAAAACGATCGTATTTTTCTCTCTCTCGAGTTCTTTAATGGGTCGAAGTCTTTGCCTAGTGGTTAAGGTACTGGACTCTGGACCAGAAGGTCCAGGGTTCAAATTCCACTTGCCACTGCTAGGTCCTTCAGTAAAAGCCCTTAATCCACAACTGCTTGTTGACTGTATCAGCTGTAAGTCACTCTGGATCAGTGCATCTGCTAAATGAGGGAAATGTTCATGTAAATTTAACTGCATAAATATTAATCAAATAAGGTTGGAAACAGAGATGTTTAAAACTTTTGATCTGTAGTGTAGTTAGTGGTCGTTATGAGCGTTGTATATACGTGTGTGTGTGTGTGTGTGAGAGAGAGAGCGAGAGAGAGCACGCGTGTGAGAATGACTGTCTCATTTCTATTGCTGTGAAAAACGGATGTGGTCCTTTATGACACTCGTATAATTGTTATGACTTAATCACCATAAAAGCACATAAAAACTGAGACAACACGAGGAGCTACTGCTCAGCAGCCTGCCCCAAGCAAGAGGTCACTCACACACACACACACACACACACACACACACACACACACACACACACACACACACACACACACCTAACCCTTTGGCTCTCTAGTTTTTCAAGTTCTTTTTATTAGGAGAAACATATGCGAACACACTGTAGTGGATAACTGCCCACATATTCCCATTAAGTCCAATAAAACATTAGTTATTTTTATGTATAAAGCACAGAGAGCACCAACAGGGACGGCACATTTACAGCTTCAATAAGGGTTCGTTTAAGTTCGGTGTCTCATTTATTTTATCACTTAAATAACCAGCACCAGTCACCCGTCCCCTGCTCCCTGAACAGCAGCATCAGGACCAGCCATTAAAAACCCGTATCGGTCGACCATTCACACATTCAGCCAAGCTGTTCTGAACGGGAGGCGACTCTTTAGAGTTACGTTACGGATTGCCGCCTGCAGCCACAGCTCGTGTTTTTCTGCACGGAGTCGGACTTTGTAAAACCAAACCATGTCCCCTTAACACAAGTCTCTCCTCGTCTGTAAAACGGAGTAAGCCACTCTCCATGAGCTGAGCTCTGTTAGAGCGATGCCCAAAGCCTACAAACACCGTAGTATAAAGGGGAACACCAACTCATCACACAGAGCGTACCAAAGTCACACCGCCAAACCCTGCCGTGTTCTATGACCGGACGCGTTATCCTGCTGGAAGGAGAGACCAGAAGATACTCTGTGCTCATAAAGGGGTGCACATGGCCAGCACCAATACTCAGGTAGGGGGTTTAGACCATGCTCAGTCGGTAATAAGGGGCTCAGTGTGTGCCAAGAGAATAGAACACCATTACACCAGGAGCAGCCTGAACCGATAACACGTGGCAGGAGGGATCAGTGTGTCACGCCAAATTCAGACCCGATCATCTGAGTGTCGCAGCAGAAACCGAGACTCACCAGAGCAGGTAAGGAGCCTAACAGACACCAACCCTGGACAGGTGCCAGTCCAATGCAGGGCACATGCTCTCACTGAGTTCCTCTCACACACACACACACACACACCCTCACTCACACACACTAACTCTCTCTCTCACACACACACTCACACACTTACTCTCTCTCTCACACACACACACACACACACACACACACACACACACACATACTCTTACTCTCTCACACACACACTGTCAGACACACTAACTCACTTTCTCACACACACACACACACACTCGCCCTCTCTCATACACACTCTCGCTCTCAGAAGCACACCCTTACTCTCTCTCACACTGTCATGCAAATTCTCTCACTCTCACCGGGACACCAAAATCCACACAGCTCTGAGACAAGAACATTAACCCCTGTAGCCCACCATCATCTTTAATAGGTCCAAAAAACAGAAGCAATGCACAGTGCGCACACACACACACACACACACACACACACACACACACACACACACACACACACACACACACACAGCATGATCTGATGGAAACAAGCACAAGTGTAAGAGGTGATGTGGAAGACACAGCAGGGAAAAAAGAAAAACAGAAGCAGCAAAGGCAAGGGATAAATACACAAACGGTAGTTGAAATGTTATCTATCACTCATGTCACATGAGCTTCAAAAAAAAAAAAAAATCCACCGAAAGGCCCCGGAGATGGTACGACTGTGCCAGCGATAAGTGTCGAGCATGCAGAGAGGGGATGTAGGGCAGATAGAGGGGGCTTGTTCAATATAACCCACTGAACGGCTGGCAGCAGGAAAGAAAGGGGGTATTTTCAAGAGGCAGGGCATCAGTGGAGCCCCCAATCCTCTGATAAGGCGCATGTTCAGAGAGAAGAAGGAACGCTGCCAAGGAAAGATGCACGCGGAGATGCCGCCGCCGAAAGGAAGTATCACCGGCACGCGCACGCAAAAGTCACTATGGGATTTCTGATGGGAAAAATGTGTTCTTTTCAGATGAGGAGCAGATAGAAGCAGCACAGCCAAAATGTCAAAGATGATAAATGGAGGCGAGCTAGGAAACACAAGCGCGCTCTTACGATACGCACAAACCCGGCCTGTTTGCTTACTTTCTCACACTCCGACACAGCCAGCAGACTAAATACCATCTGTGATTAGTTCTGATTATTAAAGGAAGAACTGCGAACACGGAGGCGCCGGTGAAACGTCACTGCATTATGTGTGCCCATGCACGTACACAAACACCTACCATTAATTAAACCGTTATCTACGCTACATAGCCCCACTAAATCTAATTACCACTCGTTTGTCATTACTAGGAAGAAAGGTGAGGAGGCATTAATGGGAAGTCATTGTAAAATAGCAGTTATTAGTCAACTAGAGAGAGGCTTCTGGTGTCTGTGTGATGTCAGTGGAGCTGAGCGGCGAGGGTTCCTCCACAGACCAAACGCAGGGAATTTGGTTCGTTTTACAGATTTACATTCATGTCAATTAGCAGACGCCCTTATCCTCGGCGACTTATAACGGATACGGTCTTACAGTCCCTGCAAACTGTGGATTAAGGGCCTTGGGATATTGTGTGGAGTTGGATTCTTGTTTGTTCTGGCTCCCAGGTGGAGGAGAAACTTCCACTGGATGTCCAATGGCTTCACTCACCTCCTCACTGAGCACTTAAGTAAAGGCTGAAAATGCAACTACACAATATATATGTAAATGTCGTTTACTACCCCATCTAATGCAACTGCACATTTTGCACACCAGAGGGCGCAAATCATAAGTCATGCTCACAGATGCATACATGCTGTTCTCAGTGAGACTCCTAACCTCTCTGCGGGAGACTAAATATTCTATTAGTTTAAATTTTTATACAAAGAAAAGTACACCATGTTCTAATGTCACTTCAGAAAGTAAAAAAGGACGTTTTCACTCTTATTTAAGACATGTTTTGGTTCAAAACTTGCAAGAAGATGTGCATCGTTTTGCAACGTTTACACCAGAAATAAAGGAACGTCTTTTATCCGATGTAAAAATCAACAATCGTGAATCGAACCGTGAGCAGAGTGCATCTTTACACCCCTAATACTTAAATACTGTCTTTAAGGTCAAACGGAAGGGAAAAAGAGATGAAATATTATAATCGTATGAATCAGATGGAGCATTATTATGATGGGTAACTGTCCTGTATTAGGGAACTGTGATGAATTAAACTCTGTTTTTGTTAGCACGATGGGGATATTTAATGTTGCATTTGAGGCCCATCTTGTCCTGAGGATCTGGGTGAGGGTGTGTGTGTGTGTGTGTGTATGACTGGAGATAATTTTAATATCAGGCCAGTGTGGATTGCTGATAGTGTTTTAAGGCAGGGCCCAGTGGACTGAGAGCTGGTAGTACCTATCTGTAATTAGTAACCATTCGCTATTGCTGATAAGATAAACTCACCCTGACCTTTTCCATTTGGTCGTCATGGTAACAGGCCCTCTCCCCCCTCCCTGATATTATTTTAGTGATTAAATAGCAAATAACAGGGAGATGTGAGAAACTGATAAGGATGATTAATAATGGGGCTGGTTGAACTGAATGCGTGTATGCACGCCGTTCAGTGTGTGTGTGTGTGTGTGTGTGTGTGTGTGTGTGTGAGGGGAGGAGGGGCCCGCGGTGTCAGAGAAGGGCCACGTGAATAGGCTTGGCTTGGCTTTTTGTGGTGAATAATGGAAATTTAAGATGAGCAAAAAGGAAATAAAGGCAGGAGACGGGCGATAGATGACACTTTTTTTCAATGAGATGCACTTCTGGAGCAAAGAGAATATTAATGCCCCGTCTCATTGTGCCAGTCCTCTGCCCATCATCGTACCATGCTCATCATTTACCTTTTAAGCCTTATCACTCCTCTGATTATTAATAACACCTTCTATCATCTCACTCACATCAGGTATTTTTATTCTCTCAAAATGAAAACGCTTCGTGTAACAACACACAACTGTAGGCACCAAACATAATTAGTGGGTTTGCCTGCCTACTGCCAACATGTGCCACACAATAAGCGGCGCTAAACACTGGCAGGAGAATGAACTGTACTACTGAAATCAGTGTCTTGTCCCAGTGAAGTGAGCAACAGCCTCGGCGTGAATCAAGAGGCCACAGAGGCTCTTTGGTCTTGGGCATGGTTGGGTTTGGAGTCTGACTGTTTGAGGCTGTGGACAGGTGTCTTTTATACAGATAACGAGGTCAGACAGGTGTCATTAATACAGGTAACCAGTGGAGGACAGAAGAGCTTCTTAAAGAAGGAGTTACAGGTCTGTGAGAGCCAGAAATCTTGCTTGTGTGGGTGACCAAATACTTATTTTCCACCATGATTTACAATTAAAATCCTACAGTGTGATTTCCTGGATTTTTTTTCTCATTTTGTCTCTCATAGTTGAAGTGTAGCTATGATGGAAATTACAGACCTCTCTCATCTTTCTAAGTAGGAGAACTTGCACAATCAGTGGCTGACTAAATACTTTTTTTGCCCCATTGTATGACGTGAAAAATTTAAATTCCACTTATTGGTTCCTTCTGAAGCATGAAATGCCTTAGAAGGAACCAATAAGTGGAATCGAAATTTTGGAAGCAAATCCAAAAGCCATGTTACATGACATGATGGTATCAGGTGTTCAGCAACACTCCCATACTGACCTCTGACCAGCTTACATTTCGGCTCCTGTGGCACAGAGGTAAGAACCAGGGGCCGGATTCATCAAAAATCCATCAAAAGTTTAATTTGGAGGAGTTTTTAAATATATACTTTATATATCATAACTTACCCTACCTTAAGCATGCGTAAAACACCTACATTAATCTACACTTCAGCAAAATCATTAACTTATTTGATAATAAAGTCTTAAATATCATGTATTTATCAAATAATCTACTGAAAATGAACAACACGGCTTTCCTCACTACATTTCCCAGCACTCATCACTCCTGCCATGTGACTCCCTACATCCCGCACTGCCGACTTCCTCATTTAGCACTGGAGAGTGCAGGAGAGTATCGTACCACGTATCACTTGGGAAAATATTCAATATTCGAAATTCAAAATGCAGAGTATGGTTTCGACTGAATGGGTATTTATGTTTATTAGGGGATTCCCATCGGGAAGTCGAAAATGTCGCAAAGCATGCCATCATAAAACAGGAAGTACCTGAACATGCTTTTAAAAGAATGTAAGCAAACAAACCTCAATAAGACAAA
This sequence comes from Ancistrus triradiatus, assembly GCA_025084515.1. Classification (NCBI taxonomy): domain Eukaryota; kingdom Metazoa; phylum Chordata; class Actinopteri; order Siluriformes; family Loricariidae; genus Ancistrus; species Ancistrus triradiatus. Next base: position 826,740 of record JAJAGP010000056.1, on the reverse strand, counting down.
TTTTAAGGAAACTTTAACAGTTCTGATGTGTCCAAATACGTCATATTTGCCAATGTAATGTATTAAGTCCATGCAATGTAGTGTTTACAGCATCTTGGCCTTTAAATCAACACGACACGTAACCAGGGGCTTTACAAACCACTTTGCAGTTATGTCATTACCTCACTTGTGACCCAGCATCTCATCAGCACGAGGCTTTCACATTTAAATTTACATTTCCTCTAACCCAACCAGCAGCCGCACTGACATTTGTTTCCAGGGTGGCCTCTCTTGGGAACCTCTTGGAGGGTATTTGCATAAAAAGGACAAATCAGGAAGGCATGCAAACGGCGAGCAGTTGACTGAAAGGTCAAACCCGAAGCTGGGTCAAGCTGAAACTGTCCAGCTACAACATTCATAATCACCAACTCAGTCAATCTAAAGGACGTTTTGAGATAATTAGTCATTAAGATATTTAACCACATTACGTCAAATCGAATAAAAACCCTCTCGTTAACGTTAATGACCTTATCAAGAGCATCTCGACAAGCAAAACGAATGCATTCCTCCACCTAAATGGTTTCCATCAGGTGCTTATCTACTGAACTGGGAGCAACACAGAGTCTCCGACGCTGCTCCGTAGCCATTGGTTAAGCCACGCCGTGGAATGCGGCCGCCTCGAAAAAATTCGGGCGATCTGATGAAGGTTTAGCCGTCCCGAGATATTTCTGAGATAGGCCTCGCCACCATATCTGCGTGAAGACATTCCTCCCTGAAGATAATGGGTGCAGTGTATCTGCAAGCCATTTCAAATCCGACAGTGACACATGTGCTCACACAAATTCCCTAATATCACACGCACTCAACAAGCTTGGTAATTACTGCGAACTAAACTAAGGCTACAACGCAGGGATGTGCGATACTGACGAGAAAAGATATCGCAATATGTTCTGGGATTGGATTTCTGGTATTGTCTTATTTAAGTTACTCCAAAAGAAATCCAAGTCTATTAAACCCTTATATATTATTTATCCTGTACTAATGAAGACAGATCTATCACCTACAGTGGAACCTCGGAATTCAAACTTAATTGGTTTTGGAAGGCCGTTCAAACTCCGATTTATTCGGAATCAACTTTCCCCATAAGTGCTGCAATGTAAATAGGGTTACCCCGTTCCCGACCCCCACACGATTGTTTTTACGCCCATGCTCGTGTGTAATTAATGATTGCAATACAATAATAATCAATCAATACATAACACAACTGAAATTTCAGATAGGACACAAGTGAAAAGTGAAACTTCACAGGCATTGAGGCAAACACGGTTCCTTATCACTGAGCGGCGCCGAGACTGAGGGTGTGTCTGAAATTGCACCCGTAGACTGATATGCATAATATAATAATAAAATAATATACACTATATGCCTAGTTCTTCTTCTTCTTTTGGGTTTATGGTGATCGGCACACCGTATTGGTGCATTATCACCACCGGCTGGACCGGACGTTCAGCGTCTTTGGAAAACCACAGCACTCAGAGCTCTATTTAGGGTGCCCATGTGGGAAATCGGAATTTTTGTTCGAATTTAGGGGTAAATAAAATTCCATATGGACCATTCCATGTCCGAATTATTCAAGTAAAGAGGCATTTGAATTTCGAGGTTCCACTCCATTTTCTTTTAATTCTAATTATATTATCCTAAATGATTCAAATGTTATATGGTGTGTTTATGGCATTCAATACACAAAGAAATACTCCAAAATGTATTTAATGGAAATTATGAGGTGGCAGTCAGACGACTTTAAGGCATTAATAATGAGTTTATTTAGCATGTGAATAAACAACACTATGTTTTGTTTTACCAAGGGGGGGGGCAATCACTTTTTCACACAGGGCCATGTAGATTTGGTTATTTCCTCCCTTAATAATAAACACTTTCATTTAAAAACTCACTTTTGTATTTAATTGTGTTGTCTTTGACTAATATTAGAATTGGTTTGATGTTCCGAAACTCTTAAGTGTGACAAAGATGCAAAAAAAATAGGAACTCAGGAAGGGGGCAAACACTTTTTCACACCACTGTATATCCATTTTCTCTTTAAAGATCAAACACAAAACCCCCAAGACAAAATGAGTAAACGGCTCAAACGGAACCGCATGCTACAACACAGTTAAATAGTAAAAATACTAGACTGTGTGTTCCTGGGAAATGAAGTCAATGAAAAATCCCTTTAAGGAAACAGAACAATTACACCATCCCTTAGAAAATCAACAGCCTGAAGTCATGTCAGCACTCTGAGACAAACACGGTTACACAGTCCCACAGACAGACGCACACACAGACAGACGTACAATGGAAATTCACACAACTGAAAGAGCGAGTGCATTAGCTCCAGCCGGGGCTGAGTAAGAAATAAGACGAGAGGGGAGGACAAAAAAAAAGATCATCCGTTATCTGTCATCCCAAATAATTTTTATAGTCCCTATCACTTGCCTGGCAGTTCATACTCGACTTTTTCATTATTTATTTATCTATTTCTGCTTTGTGTGAATTCAGCTAAAATACTTCTAAAGTGCTTAATGGTGATATCGGCAGGCGAGATCTGCTGCCATGCACCGCCTGACGCTTCCATTTGAGAGATTCACAGGGTCGCCCCAAAGAACCGCGGCATTATCAAACGTTTAACGAGTCCGACACGGCCAATTATTGACAAATTATTCTTTCAGAGAGGGCTGGATCCCTTGATGAGCTCGCTGCCCCCGTCCATCCTCTCGGCCTAGAGACTAGCGCATATCAGATCCTATTAAAACGCTCCACACTAGCACGAACAAAGCATCCCAAGTCTGACTGAGTGCTCTTATTCTGTACTACCTTTTAACATTTAAGTCCTAATATGACCTAATTTAAACATTTCCGGATAGACATTGCATAGGCATAATGGCAAAATAGAAGGATGACCCAGATGTCAGTATTTTCATTCAAGTGTAGCTGCTGATCAGACGGTTGGGGTGTGTTCACACTCGGAAGGTTGGGTTCGAATGCACCCTTAGACCATTTCTGGGGTTTCTTGTCCAAACAGCCCTCCTCAGGTCACGCTACAGCAACTCCAGTGGGCAACGATCTGGACGCTGACATGGCTCTTTAAAGCATTCTAGTTTTCAGTTTGTAATGATTTAAGGTGAACCACAGCTGTTTATTGTTTAGGGGGTGGGTATTGGAAAGGACTTCACGATCCGAAAAACAGCTGTCTAAATACATCACATCACAATTCAAATAATAATTCAAACCGAGTCAACACACTATGCATCTACAGGAGCAGAGAATCGATGTAGTATACCACGAAAATAAATCGCGATATACTGCTGTATCGATGTTTTAGCACAGCCCTGCAATTATAATGACTTCAGTTCACTGGTTTCAATTATTCAGTATTTCACTTGTTTTGGATTTCTTACTAAATTTAGTAACACCCCATATCCCTGTCACTGTTCCCCACCGCATTTAAAGAGCCACTTCACTGGCGAATGTTGATTTTAGAATCGTTATCTGTGTGTGGGCTTCATCCAGGTCCTTCCACATTAAAATGATATCCGTTAGGTTCATCCAAAAGTGTCCAAGCCGGTAAGTGTGGGTGTGAGCAGGTATTCATACGATAGTGGGGACCACGTCACCAAATTGATTGGGGATATTTTCAACGTGAGGACATTCTGTTGGTCCTCACAAATTCCTTGGTCACAAAAAAACTGGCACTATTATTTGAAAGAAAGCAAGGGCCAACATTTATTCATTTTGGTTACTGAGGTTGGGGCAACATTAATAAGCTACAGTAATCACCAAGTCTATGAAAAGTCCCCATACAGTCTAACCTCGTTATCTCGCCAACCTCATCTTTAGCTACCTGTGACGGCAGGACGGATTTTACCTCGAAAAGCCACCAAGCTCGCTTCTCGAATTCGTCAACCTTAAAATGTGACAAATGTCTTGCCAGTAATTAAATTCCAGCCCGCTAAGCCTCCATGTTTCAGACTGTCAGTAGAGCCCCTGTCTGTTATCAGAGGCGTTATATAAGGAGGAGATCGGTCAGTGGTTGAAATATGAATGGGACTGCAGTACAGAGGCCCCATCCATCATTAGTAAATGTGTTGTGGGGTCAAGTCTCGGCCCCTCTGTAGTGGCGGGATGCGCATGCGCAGAATAAATAATTGTATTTTTCTGTTATTTGACTTGTATATATAATTACCAAGACTGTGTGCGAGTCTGAACGCACGTGCCCCGTGACGGACCAGTTCCTGTATGGGACCGGTTGAGCACTGTCCTGCCAATTAGCCACACCCCCATTCCCCCACCATCGCTCGACCCCGAATCGGATTAAAGCAGGTATGGGAGCTGCAGCGTCTGAGCACTTGCTGTTTTATGACATCAACATGCAGCTTGGGTAAACATGCAGAAAAAGGGCTAATAGTCTAAAAAGCGAACTCTCAGCACTTAATATCTGACAAAGAGGCGATGCTTTATCGCCATTTGCCCTGTGCACTTTTCAGAGCAGCTTCCTTATTGCCTGCGCCGTCATCAGGGGACTTTGAGGCATGACACAAGTCCTAATAGATGAGAGGAGCTGATGGGAGGGAGTCTGGTCGGACGAACAGAGATGAAGGGGCCCGATTCCCACGCCTAGGTAAACGCGGGCATTTGCATAGCTTAATCGGTTTCCGAACCGCGGCCACAGAAGGCGTGAAGGCAAAGATGTGTGTGAAATAACAAGGTTCTGACCTTCCACTCGGTGGCCAGGCGGCACTCGCTCCCAGTTTGGCCTCCCTCCTGTCGTCCTGCCCTGCCAAGTCCATATCCTCTCTAACGAGGGTGCAGTTTCTTAACATTCATCATCGCTGAACTCTGAAACTTTATCAGCTATGGAGCACGGCGCCATGGCCCCGGCCCGGCTCGCTCCGGCTCTCAGATAGGGCCGATAACAAGCTGATAGATTACAGCAGATTGTTTTACTTCAGGGGACACTGCTGCCTCTAATACTAATACTCAGACAGGGCTCACCGCAGATACAGGAAGGGGACGAGAGGCACCAAGTAGAAAGAGGAAAGGGCAAAAGAGCCAAGAGTGTATCCATGTGTGTACAGTGCGTCTGCGTGTAAGGGATATTCGCAGGAGATCCTTATCGTAATGGGCGCTAGTAGTCTGGCTGATTTAATATGAGCGTTTATATATAATTCTTTCTTCCAACATCTGATTTAATAACGCCACGCAAGCCGAAACGGGTGCACAATGCTTTGGGTTGGGCTAATAAATCTCAGCACAAAAAATAAATAAATAAATAAATGAAGAACGAGCCTATTTTGGATATTTAATCTTGATCCAAACCGAAACTGAAAGCAGAGTGTTATAAATTGTAATGAGATGGAGGGAGAACGCAAACGAAATTATGAACAAGCCGAATGAATGTGTGAGCGCAATCTAATGGCTACTCTATTACATACGGCACGTTTCAAATGAACTCGCATTAATTTCATACAAACGGCGGCCCTCCTCTGTATTACTGCCGATAAGAGCCACGCCACATATTGGCGACATATTGGCGAAGTTTATTGTGCGCCGCGTGCCGACGTGAACATATTGTCTTCCATGCGCTCGCATTCACCAAGGCACTATATTGGGTCCGTTCCATTAATTATGTAGAGTTAGGGTTGGGTAATGTTTGCGTTTTATCGATTCGGATTCCAGGTTTCGATTCAAAATTGGTGACAAATGTGCCACAGGTTTAGGTACCAAAAATATCTTTGTTTTGTTTTTTCAGCTTCAAAAGTAATCATTTTTACGTTAAGCATTTTTCTTCCCATTTAAACCTATTACAAGTAAACAGCTCAACGTGGCTTAATGATCAAAACAATGTTCAAAACAATGACCTAGAGGGGTGACAAAAGTCGCTAAAACTACTCACAAAATAGCCAAGTTGGCAACATTGCAGCAGCTGTCTGTGCTTACACTGTGGTAGCCTAGCGGTTAAAGTACTGGACTATGGACCAGAAGGCTCAGGGTTCAAATCCCACCTCTGCCAACCTACCACTGTTGGGTTCTTAAATCACAAGGACGCTGCGAGCAGGAGTTATCGGGGGACAGTTCACCCCCCTCCAAACTTTCAAGGGGACAGGACTGACATTTGCCTCAGCAGCGCTGTCCTGTTAGCACCGTGCTAATGCATCATCATTAGCAGCTCAGTTACAAATATCGTAGTGCTAACCGAGTGAACAGGCATCTGGTGCTAATTCCTTCAATGTTATTGCCACTACTAGAGAAAAAAGTCCCATGAATTTTATCAAACGGGATGGTGAGTGTATTGTTACAGCTCTAACGCTGAGAGCCTGAAGCACAATGAAAGGAGGAAACCTGAGGCAGCTGCAGGATGCAGAGTGCCAGCTGACCTACAGCTAAAAACAGGGTCAAGTGTGAGACACTAAGCCCCCGTACAAAGACCTCTGGCACCACATCATACAGAGGGTCTAGAACATGAAACTCAAAGCCCCTTTTCCACCATACAACACGTTTGGTGCCTTTAAGTTCAGAGGCTAATGCTGTTAGCAAGTAAACAGCTTAGCACTGTGCCTTCCTGAATCATGCACTCGTCACAAAGAACATTTAGCTAAGCAACGAAGGTTTCATAATATACCGAAACATAGCTGGTGAAGTCCTAAGTAAATCTGGAGACTAGGGGTGGGCGGTATGGGAGAAATATCACAGCACTAACCGCTGCGCCGCTTAGGCTAGCTGACGACTGATTTTTTTAAATCAACTTTACTAAGAGCACTTCAACCAAACGTAAACATTTTTAAAATGTAAATATCACCACCACCTTTTCGGTTCCCACAAATAAAACCATGACAGTATTATTAAAAAAAACATATATAGTAATATTAAAAAGAAAGAAAACAAAAAGAAACATGGTTCTGAAGTCCGGTTAGTCCACAAATCACAAATTGGGATTTAATTATCTCTCTGCATTTTATGTGGCGATGAATCCAATGCTACACCGGTATCGGGCCCATATTAACGTCACTCAATCATCGGATATCAGACGGACAGGCCCGATCCATTTTCCATTCCACATATCACCATACACAATACCAACAATAATTATCCTAAATTAAAGTTAAAAAAACTCCTGTATCGGAATCTGTATCGGTATCGGCAGCAGTGCACTGGAATCAAACCAGAACCGGAAAAAGTACATCACAGGAATTGCTTGATAGTTGCGATAAGGACCAACAATTTCTAGAAGTCACTAAAAATCCTAGTTCGAGACATTTTTTGGCAAAAGGCAAAATGCCATCAATGATCCTGTATGATTCAGTACTGCTTCTTGCTGTGGCACCACGGACCCCATGCTATCTGGCTTTCATGGAACTCTTTGTGGTGCTTCCTTTTGAGGTGTAAAAGTTCATAGAGTTTCCACCAGACTTGCCAATATTGTCTTTGTATACTTTGCAAACAGCTGCTGTTCGGGTCTAGTGAGAGTAATCCAAACCAGTTCCATATAACTGAAAATTCATTGTCCATCTCCAGTGTGATACTGTGTTGCCAAATTATAGAACACAACAAAAAGGACCCACTATGGGTTTATCTCCTGTTTTGCCAGGGAAAGCCCTACCTGAGCTAGTGAACAGAGTATCATTTGGGTGTTAAAACACCTTTGGATGTTATGTCAGTGTTTACTTGGATGGCAAGTAATAAAACGTGTATAGTATGACGGTTCTTGTGATCTCTCTGATAAGGCTGATCATCAGCCACCTCAAACTGTTGACTATCTATGCCTGGAACACGCACAGGTGGAAGAAGCCTGGACAGGGCAAGTAGTCCGTCATGGGGCACCACAGTCACTCATTTCCTTATCGGATATTGAACATGTCCTCTTTGATCAGTAGCCCAGAGACCAAACCGCCGAGCCACCACTGCACCAAATGCTGGCCACTTCATTCTGTGACCTGGTACAACAGCAGACCTGGAGAAGGTTTACTGACCAGAATGATATTCCACTTTCCCAACACTGCTGGCGCAATGGAAAGGAAAGCTGACACAAAAGCTGCACAACACCAAAACTTTAGTCCAGCAATGGCTTGTAATCACTTTTTCATCGTTCTTCGAACTACAGCCTCTTTGTCGTGTTCTGGCACCACAGGAAACTGGAACGAGTGCAGTTCTTAGAACGCTTTGTATAGGACTCTTAGCTCCTACTTCAAGGCAAGGTCTTTGGCAAACTCCAGATGGGCGTCTTTTACTGAGGAGAGCCTTCCGTCAGGCCCCTCTGCCATAAAGTCCAGATTGGTGGAGAACTGCAGTGATGGTTGTGATCCTGGCTCTGTCAAGCAAACTGTGTCATCGTTCTTCTTCTCCTTTGTTATGAAATCTACCCAGAGAAAGACAACAATGGCCTGACTCAGTTACCACAGTATAAGCTTGGCAGAGGTGGGATTTGAACCCTGGACCTTCTCTAGTCCAGCATCTTAACCGCTAGGCTCCCACAGTCCCATAAGTCACTGCTGCAAATATAAATGGTACCAAAGACGTTTTAACCCTGACTGTCATCCAAACTCATCACAGCCATCACAGGGTCTTCTCCCAGTTTCCCCAAATTGCTCTGCTGCATCCTGAAGACCTGCGAGCTATCTTCCATAGCAACACATGCCAGTCCACTGCGTTTGGGGCTCTATATAAGTGTCAGATTGAGGTCGGCCTTATCTGATTCCTGCAGCTCTGGACCAGGGTGTGTTTGTGTGTCACATGAAAAAATGCTTGTCTGACAGGGGAGGAGCAGAAAGGGTTAACTCCGGTTCAATCACTCAAGCTCTGACAGAAAAAGAGAAAGAAACGGCACACAAACCGATCTCAGCCCGCCGCGCTCAGCCTTAAAAATAATCCTGGCGAACAATCGGGTGGAGAAAAAGCAACCTACTCTTAATTTTCACGTCAACATTTTATCAGCAGGCCCCATGAATAATCCGTGCGGTAATTTCTTTCTTTCTCCCTTTTTGTTCCTGGCATTTTGGTGGAGCGAGATAAGGAGTAAAAAACAACAGACGGGCTAGGAGAGTGAAAAAGAGATAGATAACATTGATATCAACTCCTACACAACACAGTCATTCCCTTATCTAGGCTTTTTATCGTGCTTTCTTTTTTTCTGTGTGTGTGTGTGTGTGTGTGTGTTTTTTCGCCTCCACTCCCCATTCTTTGTGGCCTAACTGAAAAAGGTCTGCTGCCCTTAAAAATAAAGTCAGGCTTTTTGGTATCGAATTTACCCTAGGCACGCTTTTTCAGTCGGCTGCTAATGTGAATAATTCAGTGATCTTTATGTAAACGTGCTTTAGAAAGAAAAGAACAGACGGCTGAAACATGCAAGACAGTAAAGCATGCACCAAATGAGAAAGAATTCAGGAAAAAAAACGATAAAACTTATCTTTTCGGTCTCACACTCACTCATACGGCCCCGAGAAAAAAAAGTGCTCTCTAATCTATCAAGGTCAGTTACACTGCCCTGAACAAATAGTGCCTTGTTCCAGCGGGCAGTTCACTATGTAAGCAGAGAAGTGACAGACAGACAGGCAGATAGACAGATAGATAGACAGTCGGGTCATAAAACTAACGGACAGACAGAATTTCTCTGCAATGAACACCGTCCCACACTTTCCATGGAAACGTACAGTAAAGATTACAAAAGGCAGAGACCAAACGATATAGTGCCAGCTTGCTGGTATACAATGGGTACCACGTAGTAGCTCACAACTCAGTATGCAAAGGTTTGGGCAACCCAGATCAGAATCAAAATTGAATGAATCGGTTCCAGACCCCCAGAAAATCCCCCTGTATAAGGCATTATCTGCATTAATGCAGCTGTATTAGTGGGACTGTGGTGGCCTAGTGGTTAAGGTACTGGACTCTGGATCAGAAGGTCCAGGGTTCAAATCCCACATCTGCCAAGCTGCCACTGTTGGGTCCTTGAGCAAGACCCTGAACTCTCAATTGCTTGGATTGTAAGACTGTACCAATTATAAGTCGCTCTGGATAAGGGCGTCTGCTAAATGCTGTAAATGTAATTGTAATGTACAGGAGCTCCCTGATTTATGATGCGGATATGTTCAATAAATCCATCACAAGTTATGCATCATGAACCGATGAGTTTAATATAGTCTATACTGGATCATACTAGACATTAACACTTAAGTTAACCTACAGTTGGAAAAAAAATTACCACAAAGCTTATATAAGTGCTGAATATCATGTAATTTAGTGAGTCATGGATTGAAAGTGAAAAGTAAAAGCAAAAACACTGAACTGCTAATGCTAACCGCTCAGCCAAGAGGATGGAGTTCCTGTTTTGCTTTCGGTTGGCTCTTATTACTAACCATTTTAGGCCCCATGGAGACTAAAAATAAAAATAGAGTAATGTAGATGTAAAAACAAAGAACAACCCAGTGGAGTTCCTTCAATGGGCAAGACCTGTTGTGAATCTGAATCACTGAGTACTAAATCGTGAATCATGAATCGGGTTGAGTGTGGCTCAACTCATACAAGTTCAAACAACTGACGAGGACCGAGACATTTTTCTAGTCGAACTGCTTCGAGAACCGAACTCGACGAATTCCGAGGTGGTTGAGAACCAAGGTACCACTATACCTCACTACTTACATTACACACAGAGAGCAGTTTCCAAAAATCTGGTTGTCTGGTCTCACCCAAGTTAAGATTGGGGGCCTATTTGAATTTGATTCCCGGGGAATTTTTCTTTGGTACCATCACCTGCTCACTTGGGTCTAGATTTTAAATTTACTGTCCAACAATGTCCACTGCTAAAATCACAATATCAGTCAGCTGAACTAAATGAAATGACGTCTTCTAAATCTGCACCTGTCCTGTATCAATGTCTTCTTCTCTGAAGCACAACCACCCTGTGGAGCGCCACATGCTCTGCCATTCATATTTCAACCAATGACCTGTCGCTGCAGATAAGGTCTGTGCTGACATCAGCAGGGTGATATAGGAAGGTAAAGCACAGAGGGAAACTCTCCACTGGAAGGAAGTTTATGGGTGGAAGGAACAGGTCACAAAGGGAGGACACAGAGGAAAACACATGCATGGTTTACTGTAAATGCACATGCCTCATCAGGGCCATCGGAGCGCTATCTCGGTGGAGCGATCGGCGATAAAAACAGCACCCTGGAAAAGTGTAACTGTAGATGGGAGGTCATCGTTACTCTGATAGAGCTACCCACGCGCTGCAGTACTTCCTTCAGAGGGAACCAAGGAGTCACTACGGGCTTCCGTGGCCTCTTTTCCAGGGGAGGGCTAAATGGTGACGTATGGGGCCGTCCAAATCAGGGCTAAATACCTACAACGAACTGCTAGTGAAAGGCAATACAACTTGTAGTGCACTTATTGAACACACCTCGTAGTCGTGTCTGTGCTTTAGGGATGCAACAAAAAATGAACGTACTTTCTCCTTAGAGGCCAGTCAAGTAGTCTACTCATTATGCCATTACTGTCTATTCACATGATCGTCTCAAATGACTGCAGCATACAGCCTGCTGTTGGGGGAAGCATTCATCTAAAGAATAACTGATTATAGTCTATTTCTGGTGTAGCGATGACTCAGCTGCCTCACGCCGATTATTCTGCTCCTGTATGTGTAGCCCAAATGCTAACTTAGCTACGTTTGTCCAGAGAGACTCGTAGTTAATACAATCTTACAAAGTAATTGGGGTTTAAAAGTCGTGCTCAAAGACCCAACAGTGGCAGCTTGGCAGATGTTGGACTTTCTGGTCTACAGTTTGTATATATGCTGTGTACAGGGCCTTTTTAAGGTAGGCACACAGAAGCCTATGTGGTGATTGGTCCAGACGTAGTGCCACAAATGTATAGCGATTGGTCAAGTCAAATTTATCTCTGTAGCACTTTTTATGACAGAACATCGTCTCAAAGCAGCTTTACAAATATCTAGGCTCTAAGCCCTAACTGAGCAAAGGTTATAAGGGAGAAACCCTGGGAGGACAAAGACTTAAAAAGGCGACCCAATCTCCTCAGGTGGCCTAGATGCTAAACGTAAGAGTATAATAGTAGTTGAAATAAACAGAAGGTAAAGGAATTTAAGAAGGTATTAAATATAATGTACAAGTATATAGAAGGTATGAGAATTTTAAAGTATGTATAGAAAATACACTGCTTAAATGAGAACATAACACAGGTACCCCTCGTTTTATGATGGCCCGACTTACGATCTTCAACTTCTTCTTTAAGAAGCTCTTCTGTCCTCCACTCATTACCTGTATTAATGGCACCTGTTTGACCTCGTCATCTGTATAAAAGACACCTGTCCACAGCCTCAAACAGTCAGACTCCAAACTCAACCATGGCCAAGACCAAAGAGCTCTTGAAGGACACCAGGAAGAAAACTGTAAACCTGCACCAGGCTGGGAAAAGTGAATCTACAATAGGCAAGCAGGTTGGTGTGAATAAATCAACTGTGGGAGCAATTGTAAGAAAATGGAAGACGTACAAGACCATTGATAATCTCCCTCGATCTGGGGCTCCACGCAAGATCTCATCCCGTGGGGTCAAAATGATGATGAAAATTACAGACCTCCCTTATCTTTCTAAGTAGGAGAACTTGCACAATAAGTGGCTGACTAAATAAGTACACCGATATGATCAACAGATCTTTATGCTAAAAATGGGGGGGAACCAAAAAGGTCCAGGGAACGACTGTAGTTCTCAGGATAGCTCCACGGGGGTGGTTCCTCCCAGATTAGTCCCTTGAACATTTTGGTGGAAAGCACCCATGGACTGCTGTGGTGCTCTGGGCCTGGTGAGCTGACTCCACCAAGGAAGTCTCGCTGTTCACAACACTGAATCGCTCCACCATGAATTTAAGTGGAAACGGCTCCATACAGTGACTGAAACTGGAACCATCGAGCCTGGATGAGTTCTGGAGTTCGGTGTAGGAGGAGGGTGTGAAGGGTGTTTACACGCCATGTGTTTATGCAGATAATGAGATAGCGCTTTGTCGTGTATTAGTTGACATGTTTCCAAACGTAATAGTCCCCCAGAGGCAGTCTCGTCCTCCCCCCGACTCACCTCGAGCGCTCGCCCTCCTTCGAAAACTTTCTTATTAATGGGTCCATCTAACAATCTCGCTCACATCCCCTGACTCGCTATCTCCCCTCTATCCCTCTCAAATAAACCTACAAAGAAAGAGAAAATAACAGAGGAGAGGTTTTTCCTCGCTGTTGCCCCCCCCTCCTCCTCCCTGCCTTTCTCGATAGTGCATGAGAGAGTAAGAGGAGGGGGTAGAGACAGAGGCAGAGAGAGAAAGAGGGGAAAAAGAAAAAAAACATAATTTATCTATGTATTATCAAGAAAGGCAGACACTTTAATCAGTCAGCTATGAAGTCAGTATTTCCATTCTTATCTGTCGCAGGAGTGGAAATGGAGAGCAGATAGTGCGCTGGGAGCCCATCGGTGGGCAGGAATGATAATGGGGGAGAGAGGGCTGGCTATTGGACCGCTGTGTCAGCTCTATCTGCACCCATTATCAAGGGCCTTATCGGCGCTGCCATCAGCCAAGCTGTAATGGGGCCAGTTCAACTTTCCACATTATCATATGCCAAGACCTGGTTCAGTCAGGCTAGAGGTCTGACTGGAGACAGAGGCATAGAGGGTTTAGGGGAAGAGTGAGAAGGGGGTTGGATGAGAGGGGTGAGGAGCACGAGAGGCCTGGGGGGGGGTGGAGAGAGAGAGATGGTATGAGATATAAAGAGAGGGCACTGGAGCAAGAGAGGGACAGAGACAGGGAAGCACAGGACCTAGAAGGTACACTTAAAAAGAACTTGGTGTACGCAATTGGTTTCGATGGGACGGCAGGGCAACTAGGCATCGCCACAAATAAGTAGTGAACCAAACTCATAGGACATTATGGGACAGCAAGTGGATACGCCAAGATTCAGAAGCAAGGTAAACAAATGCAACAGCACAGACTGACACTGGAATAAGTGCCCCCTGGATTTGGTAGTGCTGCACTGAATGCACTGGCCGCCACTCTAAAAAAGACTCCAAGCCACGGATGGTATCATCAGGACCTATCACAAGCATGGTCTCAGAATGAAAGGTCCAAACCACCTCATGAAAAATTTGTTTTCTGGCCCAAAAAGTACACCAGCAGCTATAAGGAGAGAGCAAAAGTTCTTGGACATTACCATAGTCACATAGTCTTTTTAGATGATTGTGATGTAAATATAAAGAGTATTCTCACAAGACAATGGTGTGCAAATGACACAAATGTGTCAGAGATACCGCGGAAAACACGAGTGAAACGCTAATGCCACCACGTCTGCAGCCTTTTTACGTTATGGAAATTCATCACAGTTCAAGAAGTTAAAGCCGTAACACTTAAGAGGAGGGTATGATGGACCTGATACTTTTGTTTGACGAAAGCCAAAAATGCATCGATAGCCAGTATTATGAACAAAACAGAAGATCAGCCAGATGAACCAGAGTGAATGTGAAGCAGTTTATGGAGTTAGAGGTTAGAGAGAATATACAAACAAAGGAGTACTACTTACAAAAGGACAAGCACATATACTTACGAACACCATTTACAGCTTGGAAGAAATAAATACATGTACATTTACAGCATTTAGCAGACGCCCTTATCCAGAGCGACTTACAATTGGTACAGTCTTACAATCTAAGCAATTGTGGGTTAAGGGTCTTGCTCAAGGACCCAGCAGTGGCAGCTTGGCAGAGGTGGGATTTGAACCCTAGACCTTCTGATCCAGAGTCCAGTACCTTAACCACTAGGCTACCACAGTCCTAGTGGAATAGCAGAAAGACACAAAGTCTCTAAATGCATCGACCGAGTTAGAACAGTCTCCAGTACAAACCTGAACGCAAATGGTAAGGTAGTGAGCTTTTGAGTGAATGGATTTCTGCTCTTAAAACTCTTAACTCCCGCCTCTGCTCGTGGATCCGTAGCGTTGATTGGCTGTTGAGGTGACCAGCTGTTCAAGGCTGCAACGTCCAGATTTTTTTCCTATATAATTTATCATCATTCTTAAGCCCCCAGGCATTAAAGCAGACGGACGTCGATGGAAGGTACGTTAGATGGAGCACTGCTGTGTGGTAGGGTACAGAGCGTCAAACCAGACAGGATTACGCAGTACACAGGTTCAGAGCTCACGGCAGGCAAAAAGGTCAAAGTCTGCATTTATTAAAGTGCAGTCATCAATATTTCAACAGCTATCAAGTCTGATAATCTAATCATTAGCAAGCATCTCGATCTGTTTGCACTGTTTCGCTTTGTGTGGCCATCACTTGATTGATAACCAAAGGACGGGCGACCTTTGATCAACTGAGATCTATATCTTATTCGAAAATTTTAAGTAGGTCAGCGTGCATTGCTCAACAGTTAGCAATACAGAAGAAAAGAAAACAATGGAAAGCAACTAATAAATAGATTGTAACTCTAAATACAATTAGATATTAAGGCCGAAATGCTGTTTTGTAATACTTGGCATTGTTTTACAGAAAATTAGCGCTGTAAGTGATTAACCACTTAAATATAAACTGATACACAGTTGTGAAAAACAATCGTTGCTGTTCAACGTTGGCAACAGAACTGTCCTGCCATGTCTCATCAAGTGCTCTTATTATGAAACAGAAATATCTGGGAACACTCAGATTGAAAGTCATAACCAATGGAGTCCAAAAGTCTTAGGACACCATTAGATTCAATATGCCAATGTTTTAATGACCACATATAATTAATTTTCAATGCCAAGTTGACCCTACAGTCTGAAGAAGCTTGATCAGAAATGGTCTTTTTGGAAGCAGCCAAGAAACCACTTTTGTTGAAAAGGTTAAGACATGATAAAGCTCACAAAGCCTGGAATGAAGATCAGTGGAAAAGAGGATTATGGCGTGATGAATGCAGGTTTGAAAGTTTTGGGTCCAATCGTCGACAATATGTTATATACGGTCAGCTGCTAAAACAAATCTAATGGTGGCCTAAGAGTTTTGCTCAGTGCTGTAAGTAACACTGTCTGGTTGCAAAACACGGTAGAGTGAGAGAGTTCTGGAAGAAATTTCAGCACAGAGTTGGATGCCAGGAGCATTAAAGATCGGCTCTTCCATGGCTGATCGGTGACGTGCAGCGACGAGCCTCGGCTGTAATGGTGTAAAGAACAGTGCCAATGAACTGCAGTAGTGGAAATATGTGAACAGATTCATCTGAGCTGAAAGAAAGTTTGTTCAAGGACGGATAAAGGTCTGGGGATGTGGGCAGACTTTATCGACCAACATCAGCACTTTGTCTTTCTAATGATATCGTGGGTAATGGAGGAAAATCCCAACAGGCATGTTCCAAAATCTCATGAAGAATGTGAAGGCTGTTCAATGCTTATTGTATTAGAATGACATGCTCCACAATGACCTTCAGACCATCCGACCAATGGAGGTCTGTCCTAATACTGCCACCCATCATCCACTCGTGTTTTCAGCGGTATCTCTGACACATTTCCATGCTCTTGTGAAAACACCTTTTATATTTACATACAGTAGCCTAAAAAGACTAAGACTGTGGTAACGTCTGTTCCAAACATCCTGTATGACAGGACATAATGCGGTCGTTAAGCGGTCCATGCCTTACAGAGGGACTCACTGCACACACATCTAAGCCCGAGGCTTACAGGAGGGAGGTGGGTAGTCACCTTCTGGCTCTCTATCTGGCTGTTCAATGGCCAATCAAGTGCAGAGTGTGAGAGCAGAAAGAGGAGACATTCTAGTCTAGACCACCTCTGTTAAGGGGAGCTCCCTGGAGGCAGTCTAACCTCTCCTCTTTCTCAGGCCTTTGTCCCAGTTGCCCTGCTGCTCTTATCTCTCCTCTCTTCTCTTCCTTCAAACCAGGCCCGGTGCACCTGCCCTACCACAGCTTCCTCTAAGCACCCAGCCAGGACCGCTTCAGCCAAAGCCCAAGAGTAAAGAGCTTTACACTCAAACACACAAGAGAGACTCTGGCGTTCAATTCCATTTTAGCGGCGGACTCGAAGTTTTAGGGATTATTAAAGGAAGATTCCAGGAATTATTTCTTGTCCCAAATGTTATCCACTGATAATGGTCTGTGGAGGAAATACCATGGAAACAAAAGTTCTACCCATAAAGCAGAAACTCCGTTGTGAAATTTACTAACAGGTCTTACATTCCGCTCTGATCCAGTTCATTTACAACGTGTCTATTAGTAATGCACAATATATCGGCGGCCGATATATTATTTGCCGATATATGGACTTTTTTCAGATATCGGCATCAGTCCGATATTAGAACTTTAGCCGATATTATAACCGATATTTATAATATATTTACATATGAATATTTCTTTGATTTTTCTTTTGGCTGTTATTCATTAAGCAAAATATCTGATGATGCTGACTGTATATTTATGCATGCAGTTCTGTTCTTTCTTGGAGCTTCTCAGTCATAAGATTGAGACACACTTTATTGTTCTTGTTGCTGCCTGTACCAGTTCAAGACCCAAAAAATAAAAGTTCCCTACCTTTTTCAAGGAAGGTTAAAAAATAAAATGGAACCATTTTGTTTATTATTATTTTATTGCAAAAATTATTTACTGTATTTGAAATGCAGAAAGGTTAAATTATCGGTTTTTAACATCGGTATCGGCCATAATAATGTGCTAAGAATCGGTTAGCGTATCGGCCCAAGAAATTCAATATCGGTGCGTCCCTAGTGTCTATATATTTCTTGTGCAAATTAAAAACTTCAGAATTCAAACGCCTCTTCAGTCCAATTTTTGGCCCCAAATTCAAACAAAAATTCAGACTTTGAACATGGGCATCATAAATAAAGCACTCAATGGTGCGATCTTCCAACCACGATACGTGTAATCCAGTCCAGTTGGGGCGATCAAGCCAATCGCCATAAAACCCAAAAAAGGAAAGGAGAAGAACTAGGGTGCATTCATAGGCGTATTATGTATATTATATTATAATATTATTCTATTACGTATATCATTATACGGGTGCGATTTCAGACACTCCCTCAGTTTCACTTTATTTTCATTCAGGTCTTTCATTTATTTATTTACTATTATTATTGTAATTTTTTTTTGCTTTATTCATGCCTTTATTCATTAATCACATACAAATATAGGCGTAAAAACAATCATTTGGGCGTCAGAAATGGATTAATCCTATTTACATTACTTCTTATGGGGAAATTCTGACTGAAAAAGATTCTGACTTTGAACAAATCGGAACAAACTTCTGGAACCAATGAAGTTCAAATTCCAAAAAATCCACTGGATATGTTTTGTTTGTTCGGGTTTGTGCCATTCTAGCTCACAAAGGCTATGCACATGGCAGTAAAATAGGTTCAGACAACTTCCATTTCGGTCAGAGTGAAAGGATCAGAAAACATTCTGTATCTGGTTTTTGATCTTTAGATAGTCTAGAGAAGTTCAGAATCTTTTTCGGGGAATTTCATTCAAAGACATCTTTCATCTTATTGTCTTTGTAGAATTTTTTCCTGGTACCACCACTTGCAAGGCATCCTATTAAGACATGTTTTATTTTTACAGCTGGAAACCAAATAGAAATGCATTTAGCAAATTAACGCCATTTTAACTACCATTTCTACTACTTAAGCTCCTATTTATCACTGATCAAGGAACGGTTTACTGACTGCCCTCACAACTGCCCTCAGCCACTACGAGTGAGTTTTCAGTATTTATTTAAGTAAACCTGTTCTGTTATTTACTCAGAACAGAGAAGCATGTACAAATCATACACACACACTTCAGATGCAGTGTGTAGATTGAGATCATTTTTTAAAATGTTGTGCTATTCCTTAAATAACGCACAACCAGCCCTGGTGAACAGTCCATCCAGCTAATGCTCCTGTTTTATAGCTTTACTCTGCAGTTATAAAAACACGTCATTGGGTAGCATTTGTTCACAGAAGGCCTGTTACACCCTGGAATGGAGATCTGAGCACAGTAGGAGAAAATGGCCTCTTATCACCTGTGCTGGGGGAGCTGTCATAACAGCGATACACCATCCATGAGCTGATAGACTGCACACACACACACACACACACACACACACACACACACACACACACACACAGACCCTAAAGCACGAGTGCGCCTGAATCCACATGAACACGACACACCTTCAGCTCTAATATACAGAGTCAGGTTTAAAAGTTTTCAAACCTATTAAAGTATTAAATCTGGTCTGTAAACAGCAGTGCTTAGAATACATTTTCCATTTGTGTTGTTTAAGAAAATGCTAAAACGTTGACATACATGGGTGTCCAGATGCCCTTTGGAAACACCTCCTGTCCTCCCACCATGCTAAAACATGCTAGTAACCAACTGCTAATAAACAACACAGCTAGCATGTGTTCCGGATAGTACCGCCAGAGTGTATCACATTGTCAGCTATTTATTTCAAAACAGCAAATCCGGTGACACAACATTCATAGCACTGTATTTGCCGACTCTGTAAACCAGCTTACACAGGCCAACATGAATTTGATTAAAAGTTTACACAGTATTCCAGCTACAATCACACTGTTGTTACTTATGACATGTCAAATTAGCAAAGGGATCAGTAACGCTACACAATGTAGTGTGTGTGCTATTCCGGACAGAGCTGTTTGCTTAGCATGAAAGTAAACAAACCTGCTAGCTTACTGCTAGCACTCTAGGCTAAACTGGTCACAGTTAGAAAGACTTGTATGATTTCAGTTTTATAAATAAAGGACAAATGCTGATAACGCACACCGCTAACAACCCGACAGCTACGATTTCTATGGATTTAATAAAGTTTCTTGTTGACAAATGACTTCCGTGCTGCGATTAAGCTCATGAAAATTTTGACTTATATAATCGCAATAAGTGACAAAACGTCAGCCATTAAAAATCCTACCCTTGAGCTAATATTGACTTTTTATTTTTAGTTATTTTATTATTTGCACAAGGGCCAGTAAATAGAAACAACAAAAACATAAAATATATTCATTGTAATTATATAAAAAAAATATTTGCTGTGTTTTGCGATTTTTTAAAGTGTTTTACATTTAAGCTTGTTAGTGTGAGAGTAAATGATTTTTAAACTGTTTTTTTAAGCTGATGAGACTTAAAAATGAGGTGGTGTTTGTGTTTGGGCTGAATACTACTGCTCTAAAAAGTATGTAAAATTAGTTACACACCTTAACACTTGTGTGTTTATATTATTACACACTTTGTAGTACATGGTATGTGTTTTAAGATAGCTTACTGTGCTAGCAAACGAACAAAAAAATTATGTATGTCAAAATACACTGCTCAAGAAAATAAAGAGAAACACTTAAACAACACATATAACTCCAAGTAAAATCAAACTTCTGTGAAATCAGACTGTCCACTTAGGAAGCAACACTGATTGACAATCAATCTCACATGCTGTTGTGCAAATGGAAAATAGACAACAGGTGGGAAATTATTGGCAATTAGCAAGACACACTCAATAAAGGAGTGGTTCTGCAGGTGGCGACCACAGACCACTTCTCAGTACCTATGCTTTCTAGCTGATGTTTTGGTCACTTTTGAATGTTGGTGGTGCTTTCACACTCGTGGTAGCATGAGACGGACTCTACAACCCACACAAGTGGCTCAGGTAGTGCAGCTCATCCATGATGGCACATCAATGCGAGCTGTGGCAAGAAGTTTTGCTGTGTCCAGAGGCTGGAGGCACTACCAGGAGACAGGCCAGTACACCAGGAGACGTGGAGGAGGCCAACAACTCAGCAGCAGGACCGCTACCTTTGTGCAAGGAGGAACAGGAGGAGCACTGCCAGAGCCCTGCAAAATGACCTCCAGCAGGCCACAAATGTGCATGTGTCTGCACAAACGGTTAGAAACCGACTCCATGAGGATGGTATGAGGGCCCGACGTCCACAGATGGGGGTTGTGCTCACAGCCCAACACCGTGCAGGACGCTTGGCATTTGCCAGAGAACACCAGGATTGGTTATTATCATAACAACCATAGATGTATGACACTGAAAGCCGACATTTTCCAGGCATCACCTGGTCTGAGGTGAAATCATGACCCGCAGTACCAAGTGTCAGTATTCCTACACACCAACAGCTTGCAAACTAGCTTGAACTGGTCATAGTTAGAAAAACAAAAGTATGATTTCAGTATCAGACTCTGGATTGCATCATTATATTCTCGTTTATTATTCAAACAACAGCCAAACATCAAAATGTCTCATAGCAACCATGGTTTTATGTAGGCATCTGTAAAACTACGCACAAAAGGAATCAACCTATTTGGCGGCGTATATAATGTTAATATGTAGCCAACAGGCTGGTAGCTCAAGTTTTTAAGAGATTTCCCGAAGTGCCTCTGTGACCTAACCCAGAAGCAAAAGTCTACAAACACAACAGCGTTTAACACTAAAACATACGTCATACGTACTTGTTTAAAATTTAAATCAAGTGTCAATGAACAGGGAGACTTTTGGGCTACGAAGACTAATTTGTCATAAAATACTAATCTATATAAAATCTATATCATCTGAACCAGTCAAACAAGAGGATCTAAGCATGAACAAAATCATACTATTAAGTTCAGGCGGACGTTAATTATAAGCATGAAATCCCTCAATACAAAATCTAGATATCTACTGCAAACACCGCCATGCTCCAATCCTGCCGTCTAAATCCACTGCCACAGGAAATCTGATCCCCCCCACCCCACACACACACACCCCCAGCCCTCCCAATTAAGCCACATCACATAAAAGAACATGACATCAAACCAAGCATGGAAATCAGCCAATCTAATCAAGTCTGTTACCCGTGATCCCATCAAATGTGGCTCCTCCACATGGGCACATTATCATATCTCCAGTCTCCATAAAGACTAACTGATTAACTCCAACCAACTCCATTATAAACAGGGCTTTAAATCAACTCCATTAGCCAGTCCTCCACAAAATACATCCCTCCTGCCATGGAAACTCCGTTCTAAACACAGATCAACAACTCATAACCCGTGCAAAGAAAGAAACCTCCATGCGGCTGGGGTGAACATACCAACTCTCGCCATTTCTGATTATTATTTAGGCAGAATATCATTGGCACCATTTGTTATCATTGTAAGTTTGCAGAGGCAGAAATGGGTGAAAGTTCAGTTCTCATCAGAGGCTGAACTTCAGTTGCACAGTGCAGTGTCATCGCTTACCCAGCATGCTTTGCAATTGTGTTACACGGTAATAAAATGAACAGCTGTGCCTGCACTTCAAGTACAAATGTAAATACAAAAAGCTCAAATCACTATTTTATTGGATGGTCCAATGGTTTCAAGTTCTAAATCATTTGAGTAATTTATGCAGTTATTCAGCATATGGTAACTTTAATATTTAATAAGCTTATTTACAAACATTTTTGCAGATATTACCCCATGAATCCTATAAACTAAAGACTTTGGTCATTATCAGTAATAACTATTATCAACGTTTTAAAACAACAGTGGTCAAAGACTACACTTATACATACATGTACAGTCTTATAAAAAAGTTTGTCAAATGATGTTTTGGTGATCTACATACTGCTGAATGCTAAAATTCGAAATGCCAACTATCATTTAAAATTATGACTTGGCCACTCAAGCACATTCCCATTCCTATTCTGATGCCACTGTTTAAGTTTTTTTTGTTTAAGGTTGTTGTTATGATGCAACATGAACCATTTGTCCATCTTAAACTATGGTAGCCTAGCGGGTAAGACACTGGACTATAGACCAGAAGGTCCAGGGTTCAAATCCCACCTCTGCTATTTCCCCATCACTCCTGGCCAATTGCCCAGTGAAGAAAAACACCACCACAACATAATGCTGCCATCTCCATGCTTCAGAGTATGGCGCACTGTGGTTGCTAGTTGTCAAATATAATGCTCATCTTTTTTGGATTTCAGTCCAAAAAGTTAGATCTTGGTCCCTTCTCAACCTTTTGCCACATGGCATCTTTCTTGCCACAATGACATACAGGCCAGCTTTGAATAAAGCTTGTGAGATTGTTCTCACATCCACAGACCAACCCATCTCAAAAGCAAAGATTGCCATGTTCTTCAGAGTTGCCACTGGCATCTTGACAGCCATATTTAAGCAAGGTCTCGGGTACGGCCACACGCTTTCCGCTTGAGCGCTGTAAATATGCTATAATCTGTACCCGTTTCGAGCAGCGTAATTAATGGATTTCCAAAGATTTCTCAATTTGGGCAGCAACCACTGTGATACTATCATGTTCCTCATAATTCATGCTGTATAAAAAGCAGGAAGAAGTAATAACTCTTAACACCAGCACTCAGGTTTGCTTTGACAGCAGGGCAACATGCAGCCACTTCCTAAGCAGTAAATTTTAATCCACAGGCTGTTTAAGGTCAACACTTGGTCACCCGTGCACAGTAGCGTACAGCCAATCAGTGCACATACAGCACATCCAATTTGCAGTCTTCTGACAGACCAAGCAGGAACTTGAGTGTTTTAGGATTAAACTACCAGCTTTCACACTTGATCCATAAGACAATCTCAATGTTCAGATTCTCTGATGAATGCCACAAAGTGAAAAATCGAGTAAAGGGCACACTAACAGAAGCCAGTCTTACAGTCTAACACCATGAATTACCTTTCTGCTTTACTCATGGCAGAAGGTTTAGTGTGATACTTGTTTATCTATGGGAAAGTCCCAGCTGCAACTTAATTCCTAAGGCATCAAGGAAGCTCGATATTTTATAGGCATTTTTCACATTTAGCACACAGTTTATGTCTAATAATCTGTTAAACACCCATTCAGGAGAGAGGAAACAGATTAAGGTCAGTCTGAGGGCAACGTTTATCTACTTACACTTGCAGTATTTAGCAGACACCCTCATCCGGAGCGACCCACAATTGAGTTGCGTAGTTGAAAATTAAGATCCTTGCTCAAGGGCCCAACAGTGGCAGCTTGGCAGAGCTGGGATTTAACCTCACAACTTTCTAATGGGTGATCCAGAGCCTTTACCACCAAGTCACCTTGTTTGACTGAACCGACCCAGTTACTATCTGAAATGAATCTGAAAGAATGGTGTGGACTAGTCTAAGAATTTGCACTTAGATAACACACAAAATGTATTTGTTACTCGCCCTTTTAGATTTGAGGTCATTGCATTCCTGCAGGACTCACACACTCCTCATTGTGGTGGCCCAGAATACCAAATGGAAGGAATACATCGTCATTTATGTAATTTTGCAGATCTCCTTATCCAGAGTGACTTACAAGTGATAGTCTTGCAGTCCAAGCAACTGTAGGTTAAGGGTCTTGATCAAGGAGCCAACAGTTGCACCTTGGCAGACGTGGGATTTGAACTCTGGACCTTCTGGTCCATAGCCCAGTACCTTAACCACTAGGCTACCCAAGGGCTGTTTTAACGATGGGCTAGCTGACCTTACGAACAAGAAAAACCTGTCAAAAAACACACTCTAAGAGTTCATGGATTCATTGCATTATGTAGTGAATGCAGTGTGCTAACATAGGCACGTTCACCACAACACAAATCAAGCTAGCTTTCTACTTATAAATACATGAATGAAGTTAAAAATGAGTGAACAAACAGCACCAGGGGACAAAATACAGACACCACCAGCCTCGCAGTGTATGTCGTTGGATTTAAATGCTAGACGTGGCTCATCTTCACTCGCTTGGAGGTGGCTTTTCTTTGAAAAGACGGAGATCACTCAAAAGCCGGCAATCTTTTATGTTATTTTCATTTATTTACCCAGGCGAGTCATTAACACAAGAGACTCTGCAAACTATAGCTGAAATCAGTTCACAAAGTAAATCCTGTAGGCCACTTTGAAATGGTCTACAAATACTTTACTGGCACCGTTTGACACAACAATACTTGCACTGTTGTTTGGGTACTGTTTTGACCTGAATGCTTCAGTTTTCAGTAAATAAATCACCCAATCTTTCAATCTTATTTCCCTTTTTGTCGTTCGTAAGCAACTATTAATATTCTATTACCAAGAGCACGCTAGTCCAATGCAAGACTGAAAGACTTTGTCAGTATCGCACACCAATACTTTAAAATGTCTCAGTTTAACTGCAAGTCATTTCGGATACATTTGCCACGTGGACTGGATGGAAATTAAATCTGATGTGTCAATAGAACAGGAAGTAATATGGTAAGAATGTTATGTTGCCACTGCTGGAGCCTTGAGAAAGGCCATCAACCCTCTGCTCTGCTCAGCTAGGACAAGGGTGTCTGCTACATCCAGTTAATCACTTTCCAGAGGTGGTTTAATAGTTTAAACTCATTGGTAGAGTGCAAGTTCAAATCCCGGTTCCACCAAGTTCCCACTGTTTGATCCTTGAGCAAGAACCATGACTGACAACAGCTCAGCTTGACTACAAGTTGCTCTAAAGCATCTTCTTACTTCTGTAAATGTGCAAATGGTAATGGACAGAGTTCGGTACGAGGTACTGGACCATTGAGTGCATCCACATGCACTTAATCTAATAATTTAATAATATAGTAACTGCATAGGGTATTATGGATTGTGGATACGGTATTAATCGGATTTCCAAAAATCTCACAGAAGGATGTTACGTAGCCTTACTTTTTATATTAAAAATGGAATTCTTCATTTTCTCGAGCATATACTGCACTTCAGAGTCTTCACAGAAGTGTTCGAAAGCCGTTTAGCGAGTGCTGCGTTTAATTCCGGGGTTGCCAGATCCCACTAGAGAATCCCACACAAGGTCTACATAAATAGGCTTAAAATAAGCCCCCTCTCTATCAATAAGAGGACCTGGCAACCGTGTGTTTCTCCGCTCTGCATGCATGGACAGACTGAGAAAACTGTTTGAAATCGGGTTACTGGTATACATGCTATGATTACTTAATCCGATCTCTGGACTATACTGTCTACTAAATCCGACTATAATCAGATTAACTGCATGTAAACACGCTCACTGACTAGGTGGTTGAGAGTGCAAATCTCACCACCATCAAGTTGCCACTGTTTATCCCTCGAGCAAGGCCCCAACCCTCGACTGAATGGGCGGGACTATGAAAGTAAGTGAGTAATCTGCGTGCAGACAAAGTTTGAATGGTTATTCCAACCTCAAGTGGCTCACAAGACACTTCAAGACAACCACAAAAGTAACGTTTTACATATTTAACTAAAAACACAACAACATTCCTCGTTAGATCGGTTTGAAACATGTGCAGCTCTCAGATGGGTGACGTCACACAGCCGTTTTGTGCAGCAGTGTGAGATGCTTGCACCAGAAGCAGATCACTAAACACTTGATAGATAAAACGAGAAAAGGGTGATGGTTATCTATCAAAACTTCTTCCACGAAACCAACATGATTAGAATTTATTCTCTTCCTTCCACTCTCCTGTCACTGTACACTTACAGTGCAGCTACAAGTCCAGATTGTCTCTATTATCAGTCTCAAAACCATTACTCAGAAATTCATCACGAACAGTGAGATTTAAAGTGGAAAGGATGTCTTTGCATGGTTACCTATTCTAGTTAAAGTCTGTATGTATAATAAGATGACAAGGCCTCAGAGCTTGTAACTCATAAGCAAAGCATGCTAGGCTAAATAGCCGGGGTTTTCTCTACGTACCAACATCACCTCAACAAAATGATAACTATGCTTTGTTTTAACTTATTTGGCAACTATGAAATAGATCTCGGAGAAAGAAAAGATGTAAAGTTACTGAAATGCCTCTTGTTTTTACCCATGCCTGCTTGAGGATAGCAATTAGCATGAATGCTACAGCACTTACAGATGCACTAGCTGCTAGTCTGATTGCTATCATGAAATATTTGGATTAGGAGTCGACTAAACCGATATCTGAGAATTAAATGGTATAAACTGACAGTGAAACCCCACTGAGTGCCAACTCGAATCACACAGTACACACAGTATACAGCTAATCACTGTTAATGCGCTAATCAGATACACTACTTAAGAAATGGTAAAGGTTGTGGTTTATTTTCACACTTCTCCAACTTACACTGGATAAGAAAGATGCTAAATATGATCAGTTTAAATAAGTACATGACAGGCTTGGTTTCTAATTTCATTAACTGAGCTATTATGGGATAACTGCACATCCATGAGCATTTGTGGCCATTCAAATGTACATCTTATTTTGCATACAGATTTAAAACTGCACTCTCAGATACTCTGATACTCTCAAATGAACTTCCATACACTGATGTCACATAAGGCAAAGCAGCATCAGAGCCACACAAACGCTGGCGTTTAGCATTAAAAGTCAATTTCTATAGGGGAACGTTCTGCGTTACAAACCCCCAATCAAAAGCACTGTAGCGATAATCATCGAGGAACAAAAATCCCCCACATTGCAAGGCTATCTCAGACAGGATCTACTGTGAGTAATATGTGGAATTAGTTTTAATTAAATTAATCGACTACGATGGTTGTTAGGAGAAAAACACAGGGGCGGGGAGCGGGAGGAGGGTGCGAGCCGAGGAAAGCAGGAGGAAGGGCAGAAATGCATTCACACCTATCATCTAATTATACAACAACATTAATCACATTAGGGCTGGAACTGATTGCCAGGGTCCAGCGCCCTGCTGCTGCTACGTGTCGCTTTGTTATTGCAGCAGTCTTAACTCCTGCCTGCTCAGGCCTGATAACAACTCTTATCGCATTTGGCAATCTCTATCTGCACCAGAGATCAGGCCTGAGGGCTTATCAAAAGTTCACATCGAGCTAAAAGCAGAACAAAGAAAAGAAAAACACACACATGCACATAATCAAAAGCCACCAAAGAGCTGCGATGTGTGTTAATGTGCACGTATGCACATGACCTAACCTATATGTATAAGAAGGTATATGAATATTCAGAAGTTGTGAGTTTATACAAAGATTCACTTTGAACAATTCAGCGTGTTTTGTAGTCAAACATTGCAGCAAAAACAGGAAGTCTAAATATGGCCATATGTCCAAAATGGTGTTCTTAAATGGTTCAGTTCTGATTATCTAAATTCATTTTTCACTCAACAGTCTCACACCTACTTACTAAAGCACATACTCCATTTAGAAAAGACTTTGAATACATGTACTCCCCATTTCACAATGGCCCGGCTTACGTATTTTGACTTCACAATGGGAATCCGACAAAAAACAAATTCATATTCAACAGAATCCCTACTCTGAATTTTGACATTCCCAGGCAAATGTTACGTAGTATACGCTAGTGATGGGCCGATCCACATTTTCTCAGTTCTGATCCAATTCCGATTCAGGACTTTTTTAGTTTTTCTTTGATATTAGGATTATTATTGTTGGGATTGTGTTTAATGTTACAACATGCCGTCTTGCTTTTCTGCGTTTCCAGACTAAAAATCCTCCACAAACTACTAGGACTGTGGTAGCCTAGCGGTTAAGGTACTGGACTCTGAACCAGAAGGTCCAGGGTTCAAATCCCACCTCTGCCAAGCTGCCACTGTTGGGTCCCTGAGCAAGGCCCTTAACCCACAATTGCTTGGACTGTAAGACTGTACCAATTGTAAGTCGCTCTGGATAAGGGCGTCTGCTGTAAATGTAAATTTTAGTTAAACCAATGAGTGAATGATGTCAATATCGGTCCAGATACCAATACAGGATCGGATTGGACTCATCTCTAGCACTCCTGGCAGTGTGAGACATGGGGCGTCATGTGGTGGGAGTGATGAGTGCTGGGAAATGTGAGGGAAGCTGTGGTCACAATAATCGTGTTTTGTTTTTCACTTTCAATACATAATCGATAAATTACAAGAGATATTTTATTATAAAACAAGCCTCATGTTCAAGACTTTTGCCCAACTGTAGTTTAATGTAACTGGTTCAAATACGTCTAAGTACATGCACACTCTGACACTCGTGGTGGGAGTGATGGGTGCTGGGAAATGTAGTGAGGGAAAGCCACGGTCGGGTTTAAACATGTTCCATGTGACATACAGTATATATTAAACTTCCAGATTTATGATAAATTCAGCTTACGATGGATTTGCCGGAACATATCCCCACCGGAAACTGGGGAGTACCTGTACTCATGGAAAAAACCCAACCATTTAAAGACAATAACATTCCAGCTTAAGCGGGACACATGGTTTGTTAAAAGGCGTGAAATACGTCACGCTCCAGTTTGCTTCCTGCAGACGTTCTGTCACAACATGTAATTTGACCCCAAGCCTTTACACAAGAGTGTAGATTTGTTGTTTGACAA
This sequence comes from Ancistrus triradiatus, assembly GCA_025084515.1. Taxonomy (NCBI): domain Eukaryota; kingdom Metazoa; phylum Chordata; class Actinopteri; order Siluriformes; family Loricariidae; genus Ancistrus; species Ancistrus triradiatus. The sequence goes on along the minus strand of JAJAGP010000056.1, from coordinate 797,412 downwards.
TGCTGCCGGTCAGGCCCCAACTCCCCCACGACCCTGCACCGGATGAAGCGGGTATAAAAACGGATCCAAGCACCGGCGCCAGTCGCCACACCTCTGGCCCAGCACCTTACGAGAAACGCACGCTGACCCTGAAGCGACTTGAGTGATGTCATCCTGTGCAAAGCAGCCTTTATCTCTGCACAATCTCTTGGCCCTTATCGCTGCACCCATCTGCACGGCTGCCTTATCGGCGCTCACGATCTCACCGTGGGAGGTGCTTTTAAAACCCAGAATACATCCATCTATCATTTCTGGATTCCTGCCTCTCTCTCTCCTAACCCTTATCAGGCCTGCGATCCTATTCTGCTCTTATCTGCTTCTCCCTCTCTCTCGCTCTCCTTTTTTAACTTATCTGGAGATACACCCAGCCGGTCCCAAACAACAACACAAACACGGCATAGATGAGAAAGCAGCAGCCTGATGTAATTAAAATGCCAATTTCATCTCGGCTATCGCTTCCATCTGCCTCACGCCGGCGCTATCGGTGCAGAGATCGCCGCCTGGCTTATCTCGTCTCCCATCTCAACTGCCAACATACGAGGCCCGAGATCCAGGCCCGCTGAGCCGAGCAGTAATCTCTCCATCAGGGAGGGACGGCTAATCTATCGGAGCGATCTTCGCCGTTGGGAGAATGACGCACAAAAGACGCGCACAAATATTTCCTCCGACTTCCAACATAGGGATACGAGCTATTTTTGCCCGAGGCCTGGATGTCGAAATTTCCCTTAGGACAGGTGTCACAACACAACATTAATAATCGCACATTGTCTGGCATTCAGCGTTAGCCATGAGTGCAACGATTTGCATTAAAGAGGATCACAGGATCGTGGAACCGCTTCAGTCAAACTGTGCTTCAGCTCCAACTTTCATTCAAGGTGCAGCATGACTGCCAAGAATCTCATCTGGCATCAGCTGCTTGATCCAATCTACCCCCGACCCTGATTCCGATTCCGATCTGTTTTATAAGGGAACAAACAGGTATAATCACAAACATGTGGGTTTGAATACGGGTGGTGGATACAGACATTAAAAGGGTTAACTCTAGGATGTTATTCTAAAAATCCCCATAAAACAAACCGATCATGTCCTCGTTGTGGAACGGCCCAGGCCCGAGTGACCTGAAATGTGGGCCGTCAAGTTTGTCCACAGAGTCGTGCAGCGAATGAGACAAGAACGTTTTAATCAAGAGCATCACAACTGTACAGGTTATTGGCATGACTGCCCAGCAATGCAGCTCCGCAGCTGCTGAACCGAACTGCGCCGCCACCCTTTACGCTCGGCGCTATATGCTAATGCCGCCTTATCGCTCCATTTTTTTCTCTTTCCTTTTCAAGAGTCACTTTCTGCCTTTGCCTCTCATTAATATTTATTTTCGAGCGGGTCCTTTCAAACTCAACCTGCAAGATATTGCTACTGTGCTTATCGGCTCGAAACATCTCTTCTGGACGAAGAACTGAAACAGCATCTGGCATGGGTGCAAAATGACTTTTCAGCACCACTATTTCTTTTGAGAGAGAGCAAGCGAGAGAGAGAGAGAGAGAGAGAGCGCGAGAGGGCTGGGGTGAGAGGGGCTGAGAAAGGGCGAGAGAGGCAGAGCGGTGCCGTGGCACTACATTTTTCTTTTTATAACTTAATTGTATCAACTGGCAAGATCGGAGAATTGCGATAAACCTTGGCACGTTTATAAACAGGAAGAACGAGTCAGATCACTACGAAAGACAAAGTTCTCGCTCGAATTCCTCTTGATATTTGGAAACGGGCTCCTTTAGCTTCCACTTAAGCTACCCCTGTGAACTGCTGCTTAACAAACAACTCCTGAAATGGTCTTTAAGGCACAGATCCGGGTTCATCTAAGAGTCAGAGTCTATGTGGGACTAAATCGGTGTCATCGCCCTTTAAAGTCCTGAATTGGTGCACAATTATGAACATGATCTCCTGAAGTACAAAACTTCTACTTTGTACCAACCAGGTGGACGCAGGAGATCTGGTTGCAGGAGACGGTTTTAAAAAGTGGGTTCAAATAAAAGATCCAATTGCACATCCTTTATCAGGCACAGAGATCAGCACTGGGCGCTATCAGGCGGCCCATCTGTGGGGAGAGAACTGAATCAGCCGAGGGGGGGGAAGAGGAGCAAGGGCCGGCCACAGACAGAAACCCAATGAAAAATAGATCCAATTTTAGTGCTTATCTCGCCCGAGATCGGATCGCTCCTTATCTGCACTTGCATCTCCTTTTTTCAGAGAACAGTGACGTTTCCACAAGAAAATTACAACAGGAAACTATGGTCATACTCCTGCCGGGCATCCGAGTGAGCTCTGTGGTTTGTACTCACTGAAGGCAAACACTGCCATACACACTGGGGCACACACAGAAGTTAGAGGGGCACAGCTGTACCCCCCTGCTTGCCAATCATGTGTAGCATAACAAATAAACCTGATAGACACTAAACATTGCTTTAGTGGTCTAATGTACTTTTGGTAGGTTATACGTGGCCAAAACCTACAGATATGAGCCATCATTGGCCGCTTTTAAATATTTGCGTTCGTCCATGTGAAAAACCACAAGAAACTGGCTCTGACTAAACGCCTTAGCTGCTCAGGCTTTTGGAGAGATGCTGGGGCATTGGGGGAAATGTAATTGTAGTTGCGCAGTGGAGTGTCCTGGAGTTCTGCTCTGCAATCCAGGATACTTTTTACTGCGGTGATTTTAGAGGGGCACAGCAACATTTGCCCCTGTAAAGTGGGTCTGATGACGCCCCTGCATGCCCATGAACAAGTAGGTTATATGAGCTCAACTTCACAAGTAATGATTTGAATCCTAACTTAATGGAGCGCGTAAGCGCAACCCAACCAGCGCTTGTTATTATGATTCCCGTTTCATACCCGACACGGTACGGGTTCCGTGGCGGACGGACACGTTATGGCTTTCGTAAATAAGACACGTGCTTTAGACCTGGAATATCAACTCTACGAACACGCAGGAGGCTCGATACCAAGAAACGTCCGTGCGTCATTAGAACGGACTACAGTGGGACATTAGTACGTTAACCTGCTGAAGCCGCAAAAAAGGCAAAAACTTTCGCGCTTACGTTTGATCTGGCGGGGTTTGCTCTGCTTCCTGCGGGACATGGCTCTTCCTCGGTCGGCGGTGTACTTGTGGAAGCGAGGCTCGTTTCTGGAGCGGCACTAGCAGCAGCACTGGGACTCGGCTCGCCCTGCGTCCGGAGACACCCGCATGACCTGCGCTGAGAGCTCCTCCGCCGGGAGAGGTGGCTACCTGTGGCCGGGAGAGCGCTACTTCCTTTCCCGCTGGCTCTTTCTCTCCGTTGTAGTCTCAACGTTTTCAGTCGCACCCCGAAATACGTCCACGCTGCTCTTAAAAACAGGTCGAAAGAAAACACAAAGCTTATTTCAGCCCCGTCTGGCAGTAAAAACCGCCGTGTTACAAACAGAACAGCTCTCGACAGGTCTGAACCTCAAACAGCCACATGAAGCTCGGGAGCTCATTATGCACGGGCACACCCCCGGGAACGCCTCCGAGAACGCCTCCGAGAACGCCTCGTGCGCGTGACGCAGCTCCGTTCGCCGGAGCGCGCGCCCTCAAGGAACCGGAGCCTGGGAGGAGAAATGGTTTGTGCACGGGTCAGTGACACGGCGTGCAATTCATCTGTCTCACACGGGCTTGTGCGAAGGTTTGGTCACCTCTAGCCAAATGACATGCTCTGGTGTAAAAGGAGAAGGGAATACTTTTACGTTACTAAATTCACAAAACGTCATTAAGCGTTTCCATAAGACTGTCTATGCAATGTAATTACAGTTACAAAATATGCCCAGCAGAACACATTTAATACAATCATTAAGTCATGTGATACAAACTTAGAATCCAAGCAGTTCAGGGTTAAGGGTCTTGCTCAAGGACCCAACAGTGGCAGCTTGGCAGAGGCGGGATTTGAACCCTGCACCTCATGGCCCATAGTCCAGTACCTTAGTACAGTCCAGTCCAAGACCACCACAGTACATAAAACATCTGCATGTAGTCATTTGGCAGATGCCCCTATCCAGAACTATTCACCACTCCAATCCAAGCCATTGTGGGTTAAGGTCCTTACTTAACCACTCCATAGTGGTGAGGATTTGAACCCTCAACCTTCTGGTCTACAAGGCAGTACCTTAACTGCTGAGCCGCTACAGTCCCACATTGTGTGGGTAATTCAGAAAGAAAAGTCCAGTTTTGACCATCCTGGTCAGAGTCACAGAAGATATTTCCTGGTTTGTCTGATCAACTTTATTTTGTTTGTTAATAAACATCCATTCCTGCATTCCAGGCCTGCAACACATTCCAAAAAAATGTTGGAACATCAAAAAACAAATTGAAAAAAAAAAACAAATGAAAAAACTAAATAATGATGTGATTTCAAACAGGTGATTATAATCATTATTTGGTACAAAAGCAGCAAAGGAAAGGCTGAGTCTTTGAGGAGCAAAGATTGGCAGAGGGTCTCCAGTTTAATAAGAAATGTGTGAGAAAATATTTGAAACGTTTCAAAACAATGTTTGCCAAATAACTACTGGAAGTGATTTACATATTTCTTCCTCTACAGTGCATAATATCATTAAATGATTCAAGGAATCTGCAAGAATTGAAGTCCATAAAGGCCACAGGTGCAAGCTTAAGCTGAAGAAGGGTGATCTCCGCTCCCTCAGACGGCACTGCGTCAAGAACCGTCATTCATCAATAGCTGATAGAACCACATGGACAAGGGATTCCTTTATGAAACCTTTATCAAGCTCTACAATACAGAGTTACATTCACAGATACCACTTAAAACGTTACTGTGCTAAAAAGAAGCCTTATGTTATAACCATGTCCAGAAGCGTGTGCTCCGGACCAGAGACGAAAAGAAACATCATTACTAGCCCTACATTGTCCCTGTTCAAACTTTTCTTGGCATGTCTTGCAGACCTGAGATTCAGGAATGGATGTTTATTAACAAATACAATAAAGTTGACAGAAAAAAACACAAATTTTATGCATAGACTTTAAATTGTTTGTTTCTAATTGGCATGCTAATTGTTTATCAGATTAGTTGTCATATTTCTGTAAAATATTTTTTCTTCAGTATTAATCCCACTGTTTCCTGGTCAGATCTGCAGAGTAGTGTTGCATCCTTCAACCTGCCTCCCTTCTACAAGGGGATGCAATCTGTGAGCAAAGCCCAACCAGCTAGAAGGCACCACTGGGACTTGAACCCTGGTCTCCATGGGAATAAGCCAGCATACTATACCATTGCGCCACCTGAATGCAATATTTCTTTATCTCCGAGCCCCTGGTCAGAGTCGCAGGAGCTCTGGTGCCTTTTCCTGGAGAACACAGAGTTCAGGGCAGGGTAGGGGTCACTGCTTCAACAAGGAGGGATGATCCCTTCGGCCTTCCCTACCTCAGCTACAGTCCGTCCTGTCTGGCTGTGATGCCTAACCTAGTCAAAGGCCACCACCAGGACCTGACAGGTCACTGCACCGCTGGCCTAATGGTAATATATGCAAAGCAGATCAGCAAGTTGTAATGGTCTCAGCCTTGTGTGAAATACAAACTCGCTGCTTCCATCTAGTGCCTACGACCTGGGTCTTCATTCCCATCTTCTGAAACGTTACGTAATATCATTCCTGTCTCAAGAAAAACGTGATTACTTTGCAAAACTCTTGAAAGATGACCTTGAAGCATCAGAAGTAAAACATTAATATATTAAGTGAACTTAAGATGGTATTAATCTCACAAGAGGGCAGGTTAATCAGGCGCTGAATCACACACACCACTCACATCCTGTGCCTTTTAATTAATCAGCACACAATCAGCTAGATAAAGGAATGCCACAAAATCCATCGTAATCAGTTTTCTATATGATACTGTAGAAAGGTCCGAGTATCAGCCGATACTGATAATACTTCAGTATCGAAATCGTGAGTCAGTGCATGCATACAGTTATCTGGAACAATAAAGGTACTGATAGAGGCTTTCTAAATAATGTTATGCTCGTCAGGATCATGAAGGAAGTGCAGCACCGCTAGAGCCAAGTCAAGACCAAGACTTTTTGTAGTCAAAACTGAGACAAGACCAAGATTGGAAGTGGCCAAAACCGAGACGAGACTGAGACCAGATATAACACTATGTAATATACTGTACAGCTTACAATTAGTACCGATGTCCAGTCATTAGTAATAGTAATCTAAACTAAGGCAATGTAACTTTTGGAGTTACAGGTGCTCAAGCACACCCAAATTGAGTCCAAACACCCCTAAAGACAACAGTAAAATGTAGATTTTAGTTCTTGTTTTATTAACGTAAGTTCGTGTATGATAACCTAAAAAATGTAAAAATGTTAAAAGAAAGTTTATGGGTTAAACATAATTTTTTAACAACAAAAATACAGCATTCTCCCTTGCCTCACAAATGGCAAGAAAATGAGTTTCTCATTGGGTACCCAGAACCCCTAAAACTCCGATCCTTTTTGTTTTCCCTCAGTTATTTAATTGGTTTCTTTATGTCTACTTTTAGGACTTGTGTGAAAATAAGATGATGGTTACATTTATGCAAACATGTAGAAAATTCTAAAGGGTTCACAAACTTTCAATCACCTTTACGTACGTTTTGTGAATGTATTAATAATGTTTAAAGACTCAACAACTCCGTGTAACTTTGATCGCAAATACATTGTTCAATAACATCAGGATACCACTAGAAGGCAGTGTATCTCTAAAGTTGGTCTTGGCGTTAGTGTATGGAGTCAATTTGACAACTTTAATTTTTCTTGATTATGAAGAACCGTGATCGTGCAGTTTAATATAGTTGAAATAACATAGAATGATCATTCTCATAACTTTCTATATAGCACTCGCAGTCACAAATAATTCCTCAGGGGCACATAGAAATGATTGAACAACAGTTTCTATTGTATTCGTTTATTTAAAGGAGAAACAGGAAATTTGAGATATGAATTATTATAAATAAAGCTATAAATAACCTATAAATTATAGGTTGCATGAAAGTGGATGTACAGATGTATATAGATATCAATATTCATGAATATGTGACCTCATTCTCCTACTATAACAAAATAGCAGGCAAGCTAGCCAGCTGCTAACAAGTTATATTAGCTTACATTAGCTGCAGGCTCCAAGTGTGAAATGTGATGGTCCGGGTCTGTTTTTCACAATTTGTTTTACAGTAGATCCCTTAATTTCAATGTAGTGAGATCTTCTGGATCCAGTTTTCATGATTTGACCTTTACCTCCTGGTTGCACTCGGTCCATTTTTCATAATTTGGATTTGGGTTCTGGCAGTGGAGTCATCCAACCCAGTTTGCTGCCCCACTAAAATTATGGGGGTAACACATCAGTTTAATTCTGGATTGCTGAACAGAACTACACGACACGCCACGCAACTTCACTACAGGCACTACATTTCCCATAATGCCCCAGCATCTTTCCAAAAACTTGAGTGGCTATCACTTTCAATCAGAGCTTCTAATCAGTTTCTCTCGGTTTTTCTCATGGATTAATGGACAAATATTTAAAAGAAAGTCAGCTACGCTGCAGGCAAGTAATGATAGCTCATAGCTACATGTTTAGTTAAGGCAATTAATACAAATCTTACACAAATTACAAATCTTATTTTGTTGTTTTTTTTCTCATTCATGGCAGAGTAACGCCCATGTTAGCATTAAATCACTTCATTTATTTAGTGTTTAACAGGTTAATTGTTATACACAGTTCTGTCCTTGTGACTTATTTGCAACCACAGCTGTGCCAATTGAAATTCTGTGTGCCCAGTACAAGTAGTCTAGACAGGCTCCTGGTTTCTGGCCTTGCTCCAGCCCAAAGACGTTAAGATGTTGTGGGGCTGTTTTAGTTCCAGTGGAATTAAATGTTCTGTGTGGGTTTTTTCATGATTTGGTTTGGACCTTGTAGTTCCAGTGGAATGCATTATTTGTGGAAAGTTCTGGATCTGGTTTTTATGACCTGGAACTCTTAGTTCCACTAGGTTTGATTTTCATAATCTGGTCTAGGCAAAAACAGGTGTGTTCCAGGTCTGTTTTTGGATCTAGGCTACACCTATTAGATCCAGTGGATGAAGATGTTCGGGATCCATCAGCTGCAGTGTTTTTGGTGTTTGTTCATTTGGACTGGGCCTCTTAGTTCCAATAATATGGGATGTTCTGGCTCTAGTTTTGTATTTAACCTGGACCTTTTAGTTTCAGTGGAAGGAGATTTCTTTTTGGATTTCTTTTCTTTTTTTCCATGATTTGAGCTTGTTTTAGTTCCAGTATAATATGATGTTTAACAATCGATGCTTTGGTATGTATTTTATGCTTTTGCTCATGTATTGTCATTTTTTGTTATTGAAATGCTTGTGCATTCATGTTTGCCTTTTTGTTTTGTTTGATCAGATGTGACCCACCTGCCCTGTACTGTAACCCTTCCCCTACACAAAACTGCATGTGTGCAGAACTTGTTTTTTATTATGAGCTTGACCAGAGCATGTTGAGTGCAAAGTCCACTTAATAATCCCCCTTTACCCCAAACAGCCACGTGTCTTCAGTGTGTCCTTCTTACCCTCTTAGCCAAATTATCCTATCAAACTAATAGCTGTCTGAATTCAACTTTTGTAAATAAATGTAGCTTTCTTATGGTAAATGTATCCACTGGGCTTTAAAACAAAGTACTGGTCATCTTTTGTTTTGCTTGTTTCTTTGTACAGTCTTATGGCAAAGTTTGGGGACCCCTCTTCAATGACACGTTTTGATGATTTTTTAAAGTAAAAGAAGTCAGCATTAGCAGAAACAAATGAAAACAGAATATATTTCTCCAAATTTCAATGCATACAGTAGAAACAAAGTCTGAGACGACTAATGAAAATGTATTTTGCATTTTTCTCAAACTTAACGCTTTTCTTTCAAGATCATATAATCAACATAACAGTTTGAGCGAAGTTAAAATCTTAAAATTTATAATTAAAATGAAAGAAAATAAACAGAATTTCAGAATCGGTTAGGATTTGGTATGTTCCCCCTTTTGCTGTAATGACAGTGTGAACCTGACCTGCATGGACTCCACAAATTTGTGTAAAATCTGATGATCCATGTTATCCAGCAGGATTTCACAGCATTCCAAAGACAATCTTGTGATGTTACTGAATTTTAAGCTTTCTCTGTCCTTGAGTGCCCCCATAAATGCATGTAAATTGAATGAATCCATTTCAGACCCCCAGAACATCCACACTGTATGAGGCATTATATGCATTAATGGAGTTGTACTGTACAGGAGCTCCCTGGTCTATGATGGGGATACGTTCAACAAATCCATCATAAGTTAAATATAACGTGAACTGATGAGTTTAATGAGTGTTTGATTAAGCCTATGATAAGTAATGATAAGTAAATTAATGTTTAAAACACTTAAATTAACCTACAGTTACCCAAAATCATTAACACAAAGCCTATTTTATAATAAAAATAAAACTCTCATGTCATTTAGTGAGTAATGGATTGAAAGTGAAAAGTAAAAGCAAAACACTTACTCTATTGATGAACTCAGAGAGCTAGGATAGCTGCTAAGCTAACTGCAGCCTGGGTTTCCTTTCGATTTCAGTTGGCTATAAAATAACCTTTTTAGGACCCATGGAGAATGAAGAAAAACACAAACGCAGCGAAGATCTTCAATGAGCAATAACAAATCGACTTTTGGCTGAAATGATTCACGCAGCTCGACTCATACAAGTTTAAGCATGCATGCTGAGGACCGAGACAAATTTCTCTAGTCAAAATGCATTGAGAACTGAATTTGACGAATTCCAAAGTGGTCGAGACCCGAGGTATCGCTGTACCTCTAAACAGAAACTCACATAAATTTTACCTGAAAATGATATTGAAACCTAGTAAAAAAAAAAAAATCTTATAATTAAAGTGAGCGTTAGTGAGTTAAAGTCCATGTACAGTAAACATATATTGTACAGTTTTGTGCAAATGTTTGGGTTCCCCTGGACAGGTACCAGACTGTGGACTAGAGAGTCCAGGGTTCAGCACTGTTCTTGAGCAAGACCCTTAACCCACAACTGTTTGGATTGTGTGATTGTATCAGTTGTTAAAGGGGCGTCTGCTAAATGGCTGTAATGTGTAGTTTGAACTGGGCTCCATGTGAGAGCCTCTGTGTGTGTGTGTTGTGTGTGTGTGTGTGTGTGTGTGTGTGTGTGTGTGTGTGTGTGTGTGTGTGTGTGTGTGTGTGTGTTTAGACCTTACTTTATGTGTCGGAGGGTTCAGACTCTCTCAGTCTCTGGGTGAAGAGCAGTTACGATGGAAGGAGTTCTGCTTGTCCTGTCCATGACCATTACCTCTGTTTTTACAGCTCCCGTGGATACAGGCAAGAATCGATTCCTCTTCCTTTGGCAACATAGAATTGTGTTTTTGTCACTTACTGTAGCTAATGTTTCTCATTTTAGTAACGGTAAATAATGCCATGATAAAAGGATTTCAGGTCTGTCTGCCTTTTAGTTAATTTAATATAGCAGACTTGTGAATCAGATATTTTTTTTATCAGATGCACAGTCTTATGCAAGAGCTTGTGCGCTGCTGGTCATTTTCAAGTTTTGTTCATTTTTTAATTAAACAGATGGTAACAAAGCTTAAATATAAAATATCTGCACATGTCAGTGAACCATGACTAACTCTAACAAGTTCTTAGACTTTTCAAGAAAAACTAGTGCTTCATCTGGAAAGGTGCCTAAACTTTTGGACATAGCACATTTTATTTATTTTTTTCAATATGTTAAAAAAATGTATGCATTATGTATGTGCTGATTAGGTTTGGCCCCTGCAGTGAGGTTTTGTTATCTTCTTTTGAGGTTAGAAAATAAACAAAACATACACTCGTTGGCCTCTTTGTTAGGTCAATCTTGGCCATCTTGTTATTGCAAATATCTAATCAGAATCAAATTTTGACTCATCACTCCAGAGCACCTACTGCCATTTATGTTTTCATGCACGTTGGCTTTTCGGCCGCAATTCTTTCATAAAGACCAGTTCTGGTCAGAGTTCTTCGAATAGTAGATGGGTGTATCACTGGTTCATCATTCTGCCAGTTCTGGCCTAATGGCACTGCTGGACATCATCTGATTATGATGAGAAGTATCATCTACTGCACTAAGTTTCCTTGGCCGGTCTCTGCGTCTCTGGTCCTCGACATTGGCTATTTCTTTATGCTTCTTCAAAACAGCTTGAACCCCAGTCTGCTTTGAAATCTTTGCCTGGAAGAGATCTTGCTGATGCAGTATAACTACCCTGTGTCTTGTTGCTATGCTCAGTCTTGCCATGGTGTATGACCTGTGACTTGAAACTGTCTTCCACAACCTCACCTTTGTAGCAGAGGTTGGCTGTTCCTCACCCAGTTTTAAATCTCCTACACAGCTGTTGCTGTTTCAGTTAATGATATATGGAAATGATGATCATTGTCACCTGACAATAATCCTACAAAATCACAGACTTTGTGTGAGTGTACCTAGAAGGATTGATGCAGTTTTGAAGGCAAAGGATGGTCACACCAAATACTGATTTGATTTAGATTTCTCTTTTGTTCAGCAAACCATGGTGCTCTACCACCTTTCTTCTCAGTTGGGATGAGGCATCACATATAGTTAGCTTGGTGTTATATTTGCAAGCTTCATAAATCTCTACAATTATTCTTGTAAGGTATAAATATTTAGACACCTGATTTTTGGTGGAGCCGCTACACACACCTTTCCAGTCTGGACAGCAAATGATTAGTCCATAAAAAGGGGTAAAAAGTCTATTTTTTAGCAGTGATAGCAATTCGGCAGAATTGTAAATAGTTTGTTTGTACTTTCTTTGTAAAAAAAGCTATCCATCTTCTCTTAAACCCCAAAGCTGTTCTTGTTTTCAGCTCTCACCTGACTAAAGTTATTTACTAAGCACCGTTTTGGTTAAGTCTCTTAAGGGATTATGTTGTTTTTGTGCAGACTCTGGCCCTGTGCTGGCTCTGAAGCATGGCAGTGTTCGTGGTCAGTACGTCACAGTGAAAGGCTCAGACTCAGTGGTGGAACAGTATCTGGCCATTCCTTTTGCTCAGCCACCCGTGGGTCCTTTCCGTTTGGCAGCGCCCCAACCGGCTGAACCCTGGGAGGGAGTGAGAGATGCCACACACCACCCTAAGATGTATGTTTTGTCCTAATATGTGATATTTAAGACAGGGTTAAACGCGTGTTAAACAAGTCTCGTGTTTAAAAATGTTTTAAACATTAATCTCAGTAAACCATTTCTTTATGGAGCTTGCTTTGTTGACAGAAAAGCAAAAATTTACATTTTAGTGCTCACTGCACTGTCTGTTCTAGAGTTACAGACTGTAGCACAGGACCAGCACAGATCAGGTACTAATTGGGTGGAGGATCATTCTCAGCACTGCACTGACACTGATGTGCTGGTGGTATGGTAGTGTGTTGTGCTGGTATGAGTGGATCAGACACAGCAGTGCTGCTGGAGTTTCTAAAACACTGTTCACTCACTGTCCACTTTATCAGAGACAGTCACCATATTGCTCCAACTTATATATGTAAAGTCAGAGTCAGTAGCTCATCTGTTGTTGTACAGTTTGTGTTAGTCATCCTCTAATCCTTCATCGGTGTTCACAGGATGCTGGTGGCTGGATATTTTTGGTTGGTGGGCTGTTTTCAATCCAGCAGTGATGCTGAGGTGTTTAAACCTCCAGCAGCACTGCTGTGTCTGATCCACTCATAGTAGCACAACACACACTAACACACCACCTCCACATCAGTGTCAGTGCAGTGATCCACCACCCAAAGAGTACCTGATCTGCGCTGGTTCTGTGGGGGTCCTCATTTATGGGGCATGGGGGAGTTCTATTCCTACTGAACTCCCTAATTATTAGGATTGTCCACATACTTTTGGCCATGTCGAGTATGTGAAGATACTCAATGATATTTCCCTACAAAATTTCACTTTGTATTTTCTGTTGAATCCGTCACATGGAAGAACTTTGGGCCATGATCATTTCAACACACTTGAACTAATTTCTGTCCGTCAGATCTCCTAGCAAGTTTGGTGCCTAAGTGCACTGTGTTTATTCTGTTACCCCCTTCTGCCGATGTGAAATCGTAAGGTTCTTGTCCATGTGTGTGTTGTTTCATGTGGTGTTGTGTTCACCCTATCTGCTGCTGGGTCTGTGCTTTCGCTTGGTCTTTGTCTAGTTCTGTATTTAGTCCTATTCTCTGTGTGTTTAGGTTTTCCATGTTTGTGTTTTGGTCTACGTCTAACTCGGTGTTAACTTGCCATTGTGAGGTTAGGTCTCAGTTTAGCTCTGTATATTTAGTACTGTGTGTCCAACTCTGCTGGTCGCCTTTCATCGTAGTTTGCGATAGCTGTTCCTGGAGTGTCTTGCTTCCTGTGGTCTGTCAATGTTTATCAGTATTATCCTGTAAGTCCTTATGTCACTGTGTCAATAATCCACCCACTATACATCCTGCCTCCTGCTAAGCAGAACAATTCCATGTACAGCATCACCCCAACACAGTTTCTCAGCTCAAAGGCTTTCCACTAGATTTTGGAACATGATTACTTTAGGCCTTGTTTCATCCCAAAGGTGTTGGATGGGGTTGAGGTCAGGGATCCGTCACGTTCTTCCATGCCAAACGAAGCAAACTATTTCTTTATGGAGCTCAGTTTGTAGACAGGACACTAAGCTGGAGGCATAGAATCACATCTCTAATCAAGAGCAACATTCGTGAATTGCTGAGGTACCGTACTCGTCTACTCTTCTAACCCAGTTCTGTCTAGGCTACAGTTTTAAAAAAGCCTGCTGAAAAACTGGGATGGTTTTCAAACCCTTCCAGCTGTAACTCATATCTCAGAAAGTTTCATTAGCTCATCTGGACACCAGGTTTTCATGGGAGAAACGTTTAGTCAGTCATTTACATGACTTATTCAGTCTCAGCAGTTGGAAAACTTCCCCAGTCTTATATACAGCATATTTGCATAACAGTGGGACCGGGGATCGGTTTGTATGCGAAATGTCACGGCCATTAATTCCAATGGTCACATGTGTTATTCACATAGGATTGAGGAATAGCTGCAGTCACGGAATTGTAAGATGGTGAGAAGTGTACTCTCAGGCTTCTCCTCGGTTCAGAGAATGAGGTGTAAATAGCCTGAACAGAATCCTGGCTCACATCCCTTCTTCTGATGCTCGCCTTAGTCTTTCTTTACATTCTTCTGTAACCTTCATTCCATTCCGTGACTCTGGTAGGTGTCTGCAGGATCCAGACCGCATCATGTCTTTGTCAAAGATCATGGCCTTAGATTACACTCCCACTCCCGTCTCAGAAGACTGCCTCTACCTGAACGTGTACACTCCCTCTCAGCGCTCGGCATCAGAGAAGTTACCCGTGAGTACAAAGCAGCACCCTAATATGACTTTTGACTGTTTTCCGCCCAAACGAAGAGATCAACGAGTGCAGCTGACCACAGAGTCAATAACTGCTGAGAGTCTTTGGACCTCCGACCTTTACTCTGGGTAAATGCACAACATCCTGCAAAGTCAAGCCGGGGCATAAGAACAAGACATTCTCACAAAATAACTTCTCCTATCTTGTGTAATCTAAGAAATTTTCTCCCCAGCATCTTTCTAAGTGCTCAAAGAGCCCATTTCGCCTCGCAATCAGGACAATGAGCTTAGCAGAGATAGGAAGAACTGTGACCTGCACACTGATCACTGATTTCTGATAAAGGCTTTTTCATTCACATAAGAAGTAAGAGAAGAGAGCATACAACACAGAAGATGTTCCATTACCCTAAGATGTGTGAAATGTTCCGATTTAAAGATAAACTTCTTAAATAACAAGGGATCTTTTAAACGGAGCTAAGTGGAAGAATATCTGTGCTTCTTTTCCAGTAGTGTAACCGGAAGCCATGGCCAGTTCTAAGAAGTACAACTGCATTTAAAGTCAGTGCATGAATATGAAAATGTTTGGCCACGCTGGTCAAATATATGAATTAGGGCTGTCCGACCATTGCAATATTTCTTCCCGCTAATCGCACATGTACTATCACTGGGATTTTTGCCACTGCTGGTAAGCTAGCTTTGATAGACCTGCAAATTCAGCTACTATGGCCTACACACCCAAATGCAATCACTCCTTTTTGCCAATCATTAACATCCCAAACAAATAAACAATCAAGCCAGTGAAGATTTTTTTAATAGACGTCTCCTTCGCCAGGCGGGATACGAACCAGGGTTGTTCTGCTGAGCCACACTGGTTCAGTCTATTCCTGATGTTCCTGGCACCAGAATATGGATTCTGCTGGCACTGAAAGAACAGGTTGCACTTCAAATGTGTTCCCGAATACACATTTTTACACCTCGCCAGAGTTTCCTTAGGCGCTGAGCCTGTTCTATCACGTTACACTTGAGGGGGTCACCCCACAATTTACAGATCAGGTTGTAGGGTTACTTTTAAGGAACTGCTTCGTGCACTCTTGCTTTGGCTGTACAATTTACTCTGACTAACCGTCCCATTTTCGCAGGTCCTGGTCTGGATCCATGGAGGAGGCCTGACTACGGGAGGAGCCATCATGTATGATGGATCTGTTCTGGCTGCCTATGAGAACATCGTGGTTGTTATTATTCAGTACAGGCTGGGCATACTGGGTTACTTCAGGTATGATTTATGTCCAATCACCTGTTAGAAAGAGATGTACTTCCATGAGCAGTTAAAGAACTGGATTATTGTTAATCATCTTTACAGTTCTCATTGGATTTGAAGATTTTCCATAAACAAATGTTCAGGGGTTTTAGACTGATAATAGACTGATTCAGCCAAATGTTTGTAGACACCCCCAAAATGACACCCACAAACATGGGTAGGAGTCTGGAGTATCTCTCTTTGAGCCTTCGCTCCTCTGGGAAGCTTTCCATTCTATTTTGGAACATGACTGTGAGGTCAGGCAGTGATGCTGGACTAAAAGCCCTTGCTCACTGTTGGCATGACGTTCTAGCATTCATTCATATTCTTATCCGCTTAATCCTGGCCAGTGCCTAGCCTGCAGCACAGGGCGCAAGGCAGGAACAACCATAGACAGAGAGAAAGAGAAAATTAAAAAAGCCACAATTTATGCTGATTTGTGCCAATGGTCTCCCTGTGTGTGGGGGCTTTGGGTGGGGGCAGCTTTCTTAGATACTAGTAAGGGGGCTCCAAGGAAAAAAGTTTGGGAACCTTTGTTCTAAACTATAATATATAGTACAAAACCTCTTTCTGTGTATATGAGTCCATATCTTACCGCTTGATTCCTCAGCACTGGAGATGAGCATGCTCGAGGCAACTGGGGCTTCCTGGACCAGATAGCAGCACTGCAGTGGGTGCAGCAGAACATTGAAAGTTTTGGAGGAGATTCCCATTCGGTCACTATTGGTGGAGAATCTGCTGGAGGAATCAGTACCTCCCTACTGGTACGTGCTGTATGGCTTTGGTTCCTAACTACAGTATCTGTTGTACTGTATTACCTGTATTATTTTGTACAGTGTCATTGGGCTTAAGGAAGACATCTAATCATAATGTCTAATATTTTTTACACATTTGAATTCCATTTATCATGGTCAGCAGAGCATCTACTCCTCGCTCATGTGCACATTAATTTGACTCATGGTCATAACATTTTGGCTCATTGTATATGTGAAACAGGGACAGTATTTTTCTTAACTTCATTCTTAGGAAAAAAGTTACAAAAGTTTGTTATTCTTCAAACAACGTCTTAAGAATGATTTTTTATACTCCAGTCTCCCATAGTCAGGCCTCCTCCATGGATCCAGACCAGGGCCTGCGAACATGTTTGTAACATTTCTAATTTCAGTGCAGTTTAGAACATAACAAATAGTTATTTAATATACGTGTCTACATTTATTAAAAAAGAGATACAAATGAGATTGTCACTAATGGCCTAACCATTGAAATGAATATTAGAACAAAAGCTGACGTTGATCACTTCCTTTTTTGATTCCAGACCCTGTCCCCGTTAGCCAAAGGCCTGTTTCACCGAACCATCTTTCAGAGCGGCATGGCAACTTTAGGAACCTTCTCAAAGAAACACCCAATGGTTGTTGGCAGGGTTTGTATTCACTGTCTAGTTACAATACAAATCTTCCATGGCTGGTAATGATGACTCTCACTTCCTGTTGCTTAATACTAAACAAACCTTACCTAGTACTGTGTGTAACGTTGTATTTTACTGCCATATACAATTGCAAGATATAGCTACAAGCCCTTTAGGACCAGCTGGGTTTCCTTAATTACATAGGTCCTTGACCTCTTCAGAATTGTCTATATTTTCGCATAAATGGGACCGAAAACATCATCAGATTTTCATACAAGTCCTAAACGTAGATAGACAAATGAAACGAAGATGAACTAATGAAACAAATGAGACAAAAATATTATACTTGGTCATTAATTCATTGAGAAAAATGATCCAATGTTACATATTTGTGAGTGGAAAAAGTATGAGAAATGTTTTTCAATAACTGTAACTAGTGTTGTAGTACTCGAGTCCGGTCTCGTCTCGGTCTCCAATCATTTGTTCTTGGTCTTGTCTTGAATGTTAGGTGGACTTGGAATTTGTTGTGATGGAAAAGGTGCAGGGTGACAAGACATAGGCTGCATCCAAAACCGTGTACTTCCATACTGAATAATATGTGAAAGCAGTATGCGAGACCGGGTAGTGTGTCCTAATACATAGTATGCATTAAACCAGTGTTTCCCAACCACTGTGACAGGCGGAACAATTACATTCTCTTCCACTAGAGGGCAGTAGGATATCAGCTTTGTGTTCAACTAAACAGGCCCAGGTTTTACACTAAAAAAGTAAATTGAGTAAATTGAGACTAGATTTTCATTATATTTCAATAAATATACTGTTTGTGACATTTTTGTTTGGTGGTGTGCCTTGTGATTTTTCTAATGTGAAATATGTGCCGTGGCTCAAAAAGCTTGGGAAACACTGCATTGAACAGTACGTGGAAAGTCCCCAGATGACATCCTGTATCTGAAGCCATTTTTAAGTATGTACACAAAGCACATTGTCCCATCCCAGGAAGAAAGGAAGAAAAAATGGAGGAGGAGGGGGAGGAGGCGGCTGTTTACAAATGTAAATAAGATATAAATACAAAAATAAAAATAAAAAATATTATGGTCATGTACAACTACGCTCTGGCTGGCGTAGTGCGTCCGAAGTTCTGTGCATACCCGCATACTGAAAGTGCGTACTCGAGTCTATGTGACTTAGGAGTGGGTGAAGGCGGAAGCGGTGTTTAAATGTCCTGGCAGGTGATGAGGTGATCAGTAGACAGGCGAATTGGACTGGAAAGTGGATTCTGGGTAACGGAGTCGCGGATGCCGGATGGCACGACTGTGGCAGCAGGAATTTGTTTTGTATTTTTTTTAGCGCAGGTTCCTTACGCTAGTACTTTCTTAGTCATTATTTAGCAGGTTCTAGATATTTCTGCAGGTTTTTGTGGTTACTTTTGAAATTGTGAGTAATTAAGAATCACAGTACTTCCAAAGAGTTGCCAGTTTTAAAATACTAAAACTGTGTTTGTATTGGTTGTGTATAAATAAATATAAAGGCTCTCTGATATAAAATCTTGTGTGTAGGTGGTAGCAGATGTCACCGAGTGTGACGGCAGTTCCACCGAGCTCTTGGTCAAGTGTTTTAAGAGAAAAAACAGAAGATGATTTTATAAAAGCAGCTAAAAGGTAAGATAAAGTAAACAGGAAGTCACTCCCTGCCAAACTCCATTCACCTCTCTCTCTCTCTCTCTCTCTCTCTCTCTCACACAACACACACACACACACACACACACACACACACACACACACACCCACACACACACACACACACACACACCACACAGAGTCTGAGAAGATAGTGAAAATGCTTGATCGGATCACTGTGATGAAGGGACTCATACTGCAGCAGAAGACTGACCCAAAACACCCTTTGCATATGCATTATATATATATATATATATATATATATATATATATATATATATAATATATACACACACACACACATTAGATATACAGTATATATGCAAAGGTGTGTTTTGGGTCAGTATTCTGCTGCAGTATGAGTCCTTCATCACAGTGATCCGATCAAGCATTTTCACTAGTGCTCTCAGACTTTTGGTCCTTACTGCATACAGACTACAAATGAATACAGAACGATAATAATTGATTTCCTATAGGGAAAAATTTTCCTGGGAGCAACGGTGGACGGAGAACTTCTGAAAGATGTGGCAGAGGAGGTTTTAAAGAGCAAAGATTTTGAGAAGGTTCCAGTGCTTGTAGGAATGACGAACCATGAGTTCGGATGGATTCTGCCTCTGGTAAGTAACACCCAACAAATAGTGAGACAGGTTCAGTTTTCTTACTAAACATTTAAAAGTGTATTTGTTAGTTGATCCTTTGTGTGACTCAGTGTCCTCTGTAGGACATTGTTAAGGACCCAGCCCCAGTGCTAATCTTAGTGGCATAAAATCCATTACTCTGTATTGCTAATAGTAACAGTTGTTGTACAGTAGTTTCAAGTGGTGTCATCACTTGCTATAATTGTGTGTTTTAGACATTTGCCC
Organism: Ancistrus triradiatus; assembly: GCA_025084515.1. Taxonomy (NCBI): domain Eukaryota; kingdom Metazoa; phylum Chordata; class Actinopteri; order Siluriformes; family Loricariidae; genus Ancistrus; species Ancistrus triradiatus. The sequence goes on along the minus strand of JAJAGP010000056.1, from coordinate 777,669 downwards.
CTCCAGGCTGGGAACAGGGGATGACTAGACAAGAAGCGAGTGCAGTGATGAAGCAGTTCTTCCCGGACGAGGTAATAACCACCACATTCACTCAGTTTTTGCACCACAAAGCATTAGAGCTTATTACGAAACATCTCACACTTAATTATTAGGAAATGTCTCCCTCTGGTGGAAAACAACCGCAATTGTAACTCACGGTCTTTGATAAAACGAAGCTCCACTTTTACTCAGAAATTCGCCAGTAATTTAACATGCAGAGGCCAGTGTAAAAGCTCCGGAGAAATCATAATTAGTCCAAGAGTAATTAATAATTTTGTGATTTAATCTCCTTACAAGCGTATTACACAGAAATAGCTTAATTAATGTGCCCGCAAAACAGAAATACCAGATTTAGCATGCTAGCCTGAACATCCAAAACACCACACAGATCTGCGACTGGCTAAACAAGCCTGGAGTTTTTGTCCCACGCAAAATTTGGTAAAATGACTTCTTACAGACAATCTTACAGTCCAAGCAATTAAGTATCTTCCTCAAAGATCCAAAAGCTTGGAAGAGGTGGGATATGAACCTGTGGGATATGAACCCTGGACCTTTAGGTCCAGACTCCAGTAGTCACTACACCAGCACAAAAATATACGTTTCCATTTAGAACATGGATCGTTTACGTGTTCGATCCTTTGATTGCTTTGTTTGTTTTACTACTGTAAGGTATTGATCTAATTTAATCTAATTTAATTTAAAGCTGATATTCAAATATACCAAACCTTTGTTTGACCAGTAAGCTTTGAGCCACACTGTTAGAACATGCGTGCTGTGTTTTCTAGGTTTCAGAAGCCAATGAGCTTATAATAAATGAATATCTGAAGGATGCTCAGACTCCACAAGATGTGCGAGACAGCTTCACTGAGATGCTGGGAGATGTCTTCATGGTGCTTCCCATTATAAAAGTGGCTGGCTATCATCGAGGTATTCCTAACCCAGTGTTAGGTCAGCTGTGTGTTGAGTGAATCATCTTTAAGAGTGTTTCTGCTTCTCTAACAGATGCTGGAGCAGACGTGTACATGTACGAGTTTCAGCATCGGCCCATGCTTTTTAAAGATCTCAGACCCAGCTTTGTGAAGGCTGATCATGGAGACGATACAGGATTTGTGTTCGGGGCCTGCTTCTGGAACGGCCATATCAAAGTTATAGGTACATTTACTGGAAATGAGAGAGTAAATAATTTAACATAAAATAGCTGTAATGTAAAATGCAAATCTTCTCCAAAAAACTTGATTTTCAACACAAACGGAGCACTACAGAGCCAAAGTAACATAAAAAGTAATGAAAAGCCAGCGGAGGAACATCTTAGTGTATGGGACTGTCGCTGGTACCAGAATACAAGCGTTTGGGAACCCTTGAATGGTTCTGTAAATAAAAATAATTTGCTATGAATAAACTCAAATATGACTGCAAATTGTATCACATACAACTGAAAATATTGTGTTGAAAATTTGACACTAATTTGGACATGTTGTATTGTGGGGTCACCTCAGGAAGTGACATGATCAGTGAATTAGAAGCTCATCTTTGTATTATGTTCTTTGTATTGTAAGGTTTAGTTGTCCACATGTGCCAGTAATTGTTTTGATGACAGTCACTATTGGTCAGATAAGTAGCTAAACCATAACAGTGATTTATTGTTTTCGCATCCAGGGACAGTAAGTGAAGAGGAAGAGCAACTGTGTAGGACCATGATGAGATACTGGGCCAACTTTGTCCGCACAGGGTAAGCAATACAACACTTGCATGTCCGTGTAAATGCACTCACTGATCGAAAGAATCTCACCCTAATTTCACCTACACATTAACTGCTAATCCTGGAGGGTCACATACTTTTGCCACACAGATATGTATGATGTTGGATCATAACTCCATTGTTTAACTGACTTCCATTTCTGTTATTTTATGACTTTAAGGAAAGTATTTGGTCATATTTATGTAGAAATGTATAAGATTCTAAAGGGCTCACAAACGTCCAAGCATCACTGTACCATGTAACCCATTAAGGGTCTTGTTCTTGAACCATCCACCTTTTAGTACCTTAACTACTGAGCCAACGCTGTCTGCTGCCACTGCAACTCACTCATTCACACATGCACACACACAAACACACATACACATACACACGTTTGTCTTTCTATCCTTGTGGGGAATTTCCACTGACATAATGACTACTGTAAATAATTAATGCTACGTCTACAAATACCCCTAACCTAATGGAGATCTTTTGACTCTTTTGGCCTTTAAAACAATGAGTGCTTGTCATACCACTCATTAACTGTGACTGGTAGGACGTTGCATGCCTAACTACAGAGAAGTCAAATAAAGCAAACGTAAACGTTACCTTAAGCAGTTTAGGAATCTAAATAGCCGGAGGTGGCGATCTGAATATAGTATCACAGTCGGGTAAAACCGGAGGCTTTGTTCTACAGTAGTAACTATTGTGACCTAAATGGTTATTGGGCTTGAATTCCCCGAATAATATGAGCCTAATTTCCTCTGTGATAACCTTCAGTTAATCCTATCAGGTTTTCAGAAGTGCCTTGGGTTCACGTTAGTAGGTGTTTAACCCATCCTGGTACAAATGCACTCCAGCCCAAACTAAACCCCTTTAGCTGCTGAATGTAAAACAGCAATAAACATCGTACCCAGGTGAGAAAGTAGTCCCGTACTGCGTTCTGCTACAATATTCAGTGGCCATACGCCGTACCGGAAAGAAGGGAGAGTAGCTCCCACATTCAAAACAAACCACGGTCGGAGTTTCAGCAAGAAAACTCATCTACTGACGTGCTAAGTTGTTCTGAATTGCTTCTGAACCTTCCATTTAAAAATTACAGACCTCTCTCATCTTTCTAAGTAGGAGAACTTGCACAATCAGTGGCTGGCTAAATACTTTTTTGCCCCACTGTAGAAACAAGCCTCAAAAACCTGCAGGGGCGATTCTAGGATAAAACTTTATGGGTGCTGAGCACCCAATGAGACCAATTTTGTTTCTATTAAACAAAAACTGTACATTTTAATGTAATTTTGGACTATCATTTTCTCACATGTGAAGGAAGAACATCCAAACGTCCATTACGGCTGAGGCTTTACATGGATCATACCATTTGCAGGGCAAGGGGGGCTGCTGTATTCTCAATGTTTAAAATATTATGTTTCAACCATATACTTTGTATGGTTTTAACATTTTTTTAGCTTATGAAACAAACTTCTGTTCAAAAAAGGACCAAAAAAGACTTTTTACCATTTTAGGGGTGCTTGAGCATGCCTATTTACGAGGGCTTATGAATATATGCGAGGCAGTTAAACACAAGCAAAGGGGTGAAATAAAGGTCAAACCAAACTATGGTCGATCGTGCAAAGTTGCTTTGGCTCTAACTCTGTTGCTACGTGGTCTATGAGCATCAAATAAAAATCAGGCTGAACAAGGAAGCAGCACTTTCACCAAAAATTAGCCTTGTTATTTAGAATGATGTCATTTTTGTGACATTGTCAAAAAAATGATACTCTTTACTTGATCGGGAGGGGAGGGTAAATCATGTGTAAGAAAACGTTAAAACGTTAATGTTTTCCTACACGGCTTCTTAATTCATCTTCACTCTCCAGTGACTAGTAAGTGTTACAGCTCAACTTTCAGGGCTTTTATTCAAACAGTTTGCTGTCTTATAAACGAATACTGCTTCCAATGACTCAGAGGAGGATGGGTTCCCCAACTGAGCTGGGCTGCTCTTAAGGTTTCTTATTTGAATATTCACTGTATCTTCTTTATGTGTCTCAAATCTCCTTAAGGAGCTTTTCCTTGCCATTGTTGCTCGCTCATTTGGCATCTAGGCTCAGCTTTTGTACAGCTACTTTAAGGCAAATTGTACTGTAAAGAGCACTACAACTACTTCTATGAAAAATGCATGTTATTCAGTCTGGATGCTTTCTGAACACGGTATTATATCCTGTAATATGGAAGTAATATGGGATACTGGGGCTGCAACAAACGAATGTTGTGATAGTTGATTGATCTGTCAAATATTGAAGCGAATAATCGATTTTTCAGATTATGAACTGCTGAATTATGAAATAACTCTTATCTCGGTATGATTTATATGTTTTATGCATTTGCTTACTAACAACAAAAACAATACAGATGAACACCTTATTCAAAAATTCACTGTGCTAATGAACGTTCCTGCTAACGCAAAACAATAAACAAAACTCCAACATCTTTGTCCTGTCGAAATCTAAAACCAATGATGTGCAAAATAACAGCAATACAATTTAACAACCAAATCAGTAAGTCTGTATTTCCAGCCTTACTCAACTACAAACACAAACACATTTCTGAATTGCAAAACTGTCTTTTATGTGACAGTGCAACCTATTTCCTGTTATATTTACAACTGGAGCGGGTATTTCAGGAGAGGGCAGGGAACTGAGAAGCCTGCAGAAAGTGAAAAAGGCTGTGAGAAGTGAATTTGTTTAACTCTGATTGCTGCAAAGACACCGTTCTTGTTTCTCTGCTTGAATTGAACTTGTTTGTACAATATATTGACTCTACATACTAGAATGATCAGTTACTGAGCAAACTTCACCCGTAACCATATATCTTCTTTTTCCTGACTCGCAGCTCACCTAACGGACCTGGCCTTGTGAATTGGCCCCGCTACGACAGTTCTCAAAAGTATTTGAACCTGGGTTTGCAGCAAAAAGAGGGACAGGAGCTCAAACAGGACAAACAGCACTTCCTGAATGTGGAGCTTCCTCAGAAGCTTGCTGCCCTGCACTCAGCCTGAGAAACATCTCTACCATCATTAAGCTTTTTATAGTCATTGCGCATAATAAATAGCTTTCTGAACAAGTGTGTCTCTGTTTTCCTTTCTGAAACCAGCAGGTGGTGCCTTTTTTGGGAGGGTTGGAAAACTCAGAAAAAGTAGCTGAAGTCATATGTTATGTGACGAAACGTATGTAGAACATCTCGTACCATGGATATTACTATGAAGTTGGCGTGTTGTCAAGGAACAAGTTGGAACGTGACTGAGGGGATTCACTTATATTCAGCCCTGTGAGCATTAAGTTGGGCATGGTGTTGGGTAAAAGGTCTGGTTTGTACTCTGTGTTCCAGTACATTGCAAATTTGCTGGATGGGATTTGAGGACAGTGCTCTGCCAACACAATGTCCCCATCAACCTCAGCAAGCAGTTCTTTATTGATCTCACATTGTCTACAGGAGCATTACTACTAAGAAAGGGCCTTCCCACAGTGTTGGGGAAAATCCCTTCACTCAACAGGAGCACAAAACCAAAAGCAGAATGCTTTAAAGTGTGGTGGCCAAGCGATTAAGGTTCAAATCCCACCTCTGCCAAACTGCCACTGCTGTGAGCAAGGCCCTTAACCCACAATTGCTTGGTCTGTATCAATTTCAAGTCGCTCCGGATGAGGGCATCTGCTAAATGACATGAATGTAAATGCGTCGTTGACACTATGCTACTAAAATCGACATTTGTGTCAGACTGCTAGACAGTGAAGCCTTTATCATGAGTCAACACATACACATTACACCAGAGTCCAGTGTGACTGGTGGGAACTTTACACTGGCGCCCTTCCTTTTTTAATTTTTCCCCCTTTTCTACCAATTTGGATTTGTTCCCTGCTGTGTGCTAACCCCTACATTGGGGAAGAGGGCCAGCAAGTGTCTATGTACAATTCAGTCTTCTATAAGCAGACAAGAAGCATGCCGCATTGGGAGAGAATGCCGCACTTCCGTACGCTGTCACTGTTGAGATGATGTTTTTTTTTGGGGGGGTCACAGTCCCTTTTCTGTAAGTGTAGCACTGTGCTTAAAACCTTATATGGAAAGGCAGCACAGTGCTGCATGTCGTTAGTGCTGTTGCCTTACGGCTCTAGAGTACCCCGGTTCGATTTCTGGTCCAGACTCCACCTGTGTGGAGTTTGCATGTTCTCTAAAAGGTCTGGATGGGTTTAATTTCATTTTCTCGCACATTCCATTGGCATACTGTACATTAGGTCAGTTGGTATCTCTAAAGTGTCCCACCTTCTCTAAAGTACTTCCACCTTCCTTTTTCCACCTGCTTCAGCATTGGACAATGCAGTACTGAATCTCCTTGACTTGTTTTGGAGTATCGCAAATGCTTGCAATTCATGCAGGTATACAATTATTCATCTATGGTCATGTAAAATATGTTTTGATTGTGGGATGGTTCAGATGAATCGATCATTTTTGAGACTGAGAATTTGTGAGGCTTTTTATAAGGCAGGGCACCTTTAGCTTTACACCCCACACATCCAGTCTCATCCCATCCATTGCCCTTAGCCCTGAAGTCCACCCTTATAGTTCTAGGCTGTGATGGACTAACGAAGGGTCAATAGTTCATAAAAGGATTGTTTAATCCCCAACTAAAGGCACCACTGTGTGAAAAGTACATAGACAACTGAATCCATACTGATAGCATTAGAACACTGAGCACATTCTAATGTTTTACCAAAAATATGTTACAATAAACAAATAGCATCTATAAACAGGATGGTAAGCTGAGATTGACCTTCTCTGTCATGATTACAATGCAAAAAGATAGGAAACATATTCAGAACCCACTTTTCACATGGTGCTCAGAAGATCCAGATGATATCAGTCTTGTGGGACTGAGTGAAAACATAGGGACATGACTAAAACGTGAATTTTAAATTAAAGGATTATGGATTTCTTATGTGACAATATTTAAGGCATAAATGGGATATGAAGCGGTACAAGAAGGATGTTAATATTTACATTTCATTGTAAAGTGTAATGTTAGAGATCAGGGACGGCTCAAATGCTACTTCTCAGTGGTCTAGGTAGGCTTTTATTCATGTTTTAAATGATATACCTTAAATTTGCAACTGCATCACTGTGCAGGACAGTTCATTTGCTTAATGGGGATGGAAAGGGCACTCATTCGGTGCAATAGCTCGGCCATTTTCACGAACTGGGTTATGAGTTTATTAGTAGCTGTTCACAAACTTTTTCTTGTGACTGTATTTAGGGGAAATGCGAAATGAATGCATGTAGACAAACCAAAACCGAGCAAACGACGGGAAACACCGAGACTTCACGACTTCAGCTAGTAAACAAATACAGTACGCAGGAGCGTCACGTGATTTCTCCATTCGTCATTGGATTCTCCTCCTCTCTCTAGCTAGTAGACGTATTGCGCATGCGCACTCCTCGACTACTGGGCAAGGAGCACTAGAAAGGTGCAGTCAGTGCAGCCGAGCAGAGACGCAGCGAAACCTGGCGCTTCTCAGGTGAGTCTCACTCATAGACGTGAGTTAAATATGCTGTCTGCATCGCGTTAAGCATGTGTGGTCGGTGGTGGTCAACATCTCAGAAGGTTTATATTTGCATCAGGAGTGTGAAATTAGGCAGTTTTAATGATTGGAGTCAGACTGACTGACAGCTGCTGCTTCCAATGCGCTTTCTTCGGGAGCAAGCACCAGGATGTTCAAGTTCCCGTCTCTCCGAACACAGCACTGCTGTCCCTCACATACACTCAGCTCTGCTGTCTGCTGCTTTTATCCTCAATACCCATGCATACGTCTGCATGTGGTTTATTGGCTTGTACTTATGCTGTGTTGTCTGTATTGTGTTTATATCCTAAATGTCCTCACAGGGATAGAACGAATGGAAGATCTGACTTTTATGCCTTGTGGGGACATGATGCTGGTCCCTACGGACTACACTGCTTGTTTTAACAGAAATTGCAACTGTCTTTTCTGAAAACCCTAAAAGAGAGCAATGTTGGACTTTAGGTTACAGCGGTTAGTTTTAGGGTTAGGGTAAGTGTAAGTCTTCTTTTAAGCTAAGAAATAAATATCTCTTATCTCTCTCTATATCGGCTTCTCGATAATGCATCGCTCTATCTCTCTCGCTACCTCGTCTAGATATGTTTGTGGTGTGTGTGTGTGTGTGTGTGTGTGTGTTGTTCGCAGTGCACAATGGTTAGTTTTTAATGAGCTGTCGTCTTGCACAGTGTAATAGATTTCTTATTTATCAGCAGTATCAGTGATATGGTGCGTTACTGAGTCCAAGTGCTTTGTAATTCTTAAAATAAATATGTCACAGGTATCAGTTTCTTCTGCAGTACCCTATTCCCCCTATTAACAAGCTTTCATTTTGTAAGTTTATACTTGTTATTTTGTAAAAATCAATCCATATATAAAGCTGTATAATAACATCAATAATAGTAATAATGTGGTGGTGAGAACCACCTGCTGGAAACTGGACCCGGGTCCCATCCCCTGGCTTGGCTTGCAGCCCATGTCGAGTGGTACCCAGAATAGACTCTGAACCCCTGCAACCCTGACCTGGGTAAGCAGGAGTAAAGTTGGATGCTCTGCTTGAAAGCTGCTTTGAGACAATGCTCCATTGTAAGAAGCGCAATAGGAAATAGTTTGACTTTAACCACAACATACTGGGGGTTTTTTTCTTTCTTTTTTTGACTATTTTGGGTTCCTTTTTGAGTCTTGGTCCTCCCAAGGTTTTTTCCTTGTAATGTTTAGGGGTTTTTTCCTTGCCACTCTCACCCTAGGTCAATTTGGGATTGGCCTTACAGTTTAGAAGATAATCTGAAATTTAAAGCTGCTTTGAGACAATGCCCTATTGTGAAAAGCGCTATAGAAATCAGGCTGACTTGATATCTTTTTGAGATGATAATAGATGGTAGCACGGCATTTTGAGTAGTAGCCCATTATAGGGGTAAATAAATCCTTTACATGTGCGGAATCAAAACTCATTCCCATCATGGACTTGACGTTCTGTACCAGGAGTAGCGGAAGTGTTTAATTGTGTGTTTAATATTTCTATCCGATTTGCAGACGGAAACGAACTTCCGTCTCCCTCTTGATCTTTTCTGTGTTGTTTATCTTAAATCTTGTCCTCGTTTGCTGCTCTGTGTGGCCAGCTGCAGGGGTGATTACAGGCTTATCATGGGGCTCTGCTCTACTCCGCTTACTATGTCGAGGCCGCAGTGTGATAACGCAATTGCGACTGATGGATGCACTAAACACAAAGGTTAAAATAAGAGTAGTGACAAAGGCCATGTGTTTTACTGTTTTGTTAATCAATGTGAGGAAGAATGGATCTGATACTGAGGATCAATAACTGATATTACTGCCCTGAGACACTGGATCAAAGAAATTTGAGAACAAAGCAGCCCTAATGATCAACCTGAGGCCAAGATAACATGGAAAATAACATGTTTCTAAATGACAATAGTGAAATAAAACTTTTTGTGTGGTCAGGGTGGCTCTGGCTCTCAGAGAACAAAGTGTACAGGTGTAAAGGTGTACTCAAACAATGCCAGGTTGCCTAGTACTGTGCCAGAGCATGATTGTCCCTCGTCTGCACCCTCCTCTGGCCTGCACTCACACTGTACTTGGACATTCTGGGCCTGAGCAAGCTTACATCGTCATGGCTGGAAGACAATGCCGGGACTCAAGCCTGGGCCATCGCAGTGGTGGGTGGAGACCTTACATAAACATTTGGAAGGATGGCCTTCCAAACACATTTGTTTCAGTTTGTATTAAATGTGTGCATTAAACCACGAACATGTCATCCCTCAGTTTATTAGAGATAGACCAGATGGATGCTATGCTCAGCTGTCCACATACTTTTAGCCATGTCATATACTTGCCCCATAAAACTAGGCTTGCACTAATAAATGACACAGACTCGACTTTTTTTACACATCCTGCCTAAATCTAATAAGGCTTAAGGCTTTGATGGCAGGAGGATTTTGGGGCACAGATGGATCAGTGATGCCGAACATCTGCCCACTCAGACTTGGAGGATCAAAAGTCCTTTACATCTCAACCCAGCTGCAGATGTTTGGCCGGCCGTTCATCTGTGAGACATCGATGCAAGACTTCCTGCCAATGAGGAATTTCGTTTTAATGCAGCAATGCATCTCCAACAGAAGACTAATACCAGTGTGAATCTGTTTGTGTAGATACTACCGAGTAAGAGACTGTCTGAAGTGACTCTCTTTGACACTCTGATGAGGGGAGACGAGTACAATGTCCTCAGGGGAGGTTATAGAACGCGTTGCGTAACCCTGCACATGTACACCGGTCGGCCATGACACTGACTGATGAAGTGAGTAACACTGACAGTGAGATGCTCTGGGCAGTGTTCTGCTGGGAAACCATGGGTTCTGGCATTTGTATAGACACCACAGGAAGACTTCAGAGGACTCGTAGAGTCCGTGTCTTGACAGGTCAGGTTTTAATGTTATGGCTGATTGGTGTGTTTTTAGATAAATATATGTACTTCTCCTAGTTATGAACCACCAGCCACCACTGGCATCCATTAACATAATTCTGCTGAATAATGTCCATTCCCAAATAAATGAGGTTATTATCATTATTATTAAGATCATTATCCTACTTTACTATTACTGTACCAGATATGTTATCTGTTGTGGTGCAGCGTCTGGTGCGGAAAGTTGTATTAAATACTAGTGTTGTAGTCGAGACCAAGACGGAGACCAGATTAAGATTCTTTCAGGATTAAGAGGGTTAATGAGCGAATGCACTGCACACAGCTCTACAGTGAAATAAGATTTTACCCATCTTAAATAGGGGAAAAAATAAAACCGTATGTAATATGTTCGGACAACGTCCAGGTTGCATATCATGCAATTTCACAGAGCATATTGTGGACGCGTACCTGTAATTATCACTGAGTTCCACTTTATTCCAAAGAGAACAAAAGCTTTTGACCACCCAGAGTACACAAAGCATCTTCCCCCACCCTGATTTCTACCCAGGATGCTTGGTCTCCTCACCTTTCTATTCTCTGTCCCGCTCTGCTGCTCTCCTCTATCCCTCTCCCCCTTTGATCTTTATTGTCTAAAGCCCACAGGCACAGTCACAGCCAGATCTCAAAGCCTGATGGTCATAGTGGTTATTGAGTTAAAGGGAAGTGATTCTGTAATTTAATCAGAAAATAGCTCCATCATTGTAAGGTTAATACAAAACGACGCAGGTCACCCTTTAAAGCACCATTTCACCACGGGGTAAATTGCTCTGCTTTGTGTGTGTTTGTGCGTATGGGTGTGTATTGTGCACTGGCCAAGTCATGCTTCTCTGTGTTACATAACCGTACCATCAACCCTAATGCCATCCTCAGGACCCCAGGCAGTCTAAGTGACGAGCTGTACGTGACTGTTTGTGCTTTTGAAACATCTTGTACCGAATCCATGGTCTTTAATGTGGATTTAGGGCCCCTTTTCTGCTTTATCACTTAGGGTAGAGGTGTACAAACTTTTGCTCAAAGGGGGCCATATTGAACCATATCAAAATACCTAAGGGCCGGTCTGTATTTCCAAAAATGTTGGTCATAATTTATTCGTAACAAATTCAAAATATGAAAAACAGGAACCTACGGAAGAACTAATATTTCTTTGTCATGTTAGCATTTTAGCGCAATATTATTTCAGGCCAATTCGCAGGTGATTAAAGATGTGAATACCTGTTATAATCAGTGTATTTACAAAAACATTGAGAGCTGTAATTTACATATAATTTATTAAGCTGATGGTACAATATTACAGTCATGAAATCGCCTGTTTATACTATTAAAAATGCTCTTATTTTCAATTTGTTACATTCGGCCTGTACTGAAATGATCGTTATAAATGAACGTTGGACAAACACAAGTTGATCTTGTGGCCAGTCTATTTGGCGCCATCTAGCGACCATTATGTGTCAATCACAGAATCCTTGTCTGAAGACTCAGCTGTCTTTTGACTGCTCTAGCGGTGATTTAAGTACCATTTTTTAAAATACGTCACCATTTTTGAATACTGTCATACCGCCCAACCCTAGTAAAATATCATTCAAGCTGTAAGACTCTCCAGCAGCACTGCTTTAAATGTAGGCTGCAGTTCAGTCCATTTTGAATGTGTGAACGAGACTGAATGGTGAAACATTGAAAGCCGGCCTTTCTGAATGTTTTTATCTACCTCATGAATGACACTTGCGTCTAGTGCTAAGCAGTCTTTATTAAGGCATTGTTACAGTTGAACATTTTTAGCATAATTGGAAAGCCACTCTGAATTATTATATAAAATTGTAAGAATGTTTATAAACAAGTGTCCTGTTCAGCTGTTGATTGATGCCTTGCCCCCAGCGAACTGTAAATTTAGTAATACGGCTCCTCAGGAGAAATGAGTTTGCCAGCCCTGATTTGGATTGTGTGAGACAGACACAGATGCTGTAATCACATGTACCAGATGAGCTTTGTTGTTAAATATGTGCTCGAGGAAACAGATGGCACTCTCTCACAGAGCCTTCTGCATGCTGTTCATAACCTGTTATCAAAATAAACCTGTTATCCATAAGAAGTATGATGCACTTAAAGCTGACATTTGGCATTTAACTCTTATCCTGAAGGGCTTACCATGGAGTTCAGGGTTAAAGATCGATTTTACACCATGTACACTATATGGACAAAATTACCGGGACATCCACATGAGCTTTTAGAATGATATCCCATTCTAAATCCGTAGGCATTAATATGGAGTTGGTCCCCCTATATATGCAGCTATAAGAGCTTCCACTCTTCTGGGAAGGCTTTCACAAATTTATCCCTGTACCAGTGGGATTTTTTGGCCCATTCATCCAGAAAAGCTCATCTGAAGCGTTGTGTCCCAATACTTTTGTCCATATAGTGTGTATATATATACGTTTACATTTAATTTGTTTAGCAAATGCTTTATCCAAAGCGACTTACAATTGACATGATATGCCTCAAGTAATGGAGTGATTAAGAGCCTCAAAGGCCAAACAGTGCAGCACATGGACTTGAACCCTCAACCTTGTAAGCCTAAAATACAGCAAGACCAACTTACCCAGTCCTGATTTTCAGGAACTACGGTTGGGTGACGTACACGGAAGTGTGAGTAAACCTGCATTATGTTCTAAAGACATGTTAACCCACAGATTTTGCAATGTGCTGTAGAAATCCATGGGAATTCGTATTGTGAAATCCTATTACCCAACGCCCTTCAGCTTCCACCCTGTTAGATGACTAATAAGATGGGTGGGAAAAGTAAGACAATAAAGAGAGCCTTCAAGTAGTGATGAGCAATATGGGGAAATATCATTTGGTTTTTTTCATCACAGTTACTTTTCATTAGGTTGCCTGGAACGGATACAAGATGGCGTATTGTATTCGGCGTCCCAGCCGGTCCAATAAATGCACGTTTGGCAATAAATCTGGCAACCGGGCAGGCCAAGGAAGTGATGCTTTTGGTGGAAACAATGTGTGAGCATTATCCTGCTGAAAAATTGCAATTGTGAACCCTGTCATTAGAGACAACACATGGCCGCAGGATGTCCCGCACTTATCGCTGAGCTGTTAGTGTCCCTCCTATCACTACTAGGGTGACCGACTGTATGCGTAGGCTCCCCAGATCATCGCAGGAAAGGCAGGACTGAAGCTCTCACCACGAGTACTCCATACTCGAACCGAGCCATCATCAGATCCCAAACAGAACCTTTATTTGACGGCTCCACGACCATGCCCGGGAAAAGCAATAATGAAAAAAAAAGTGGAAAAACCTGTTGATTTGTCATTTACAATGCAGGGTGGAAAAAGTTAACAGTGTTCTGGTTAATTAGGTGTGATCAAGGATATGGGTCTTAGAGATGCCCCGCCCTATAAAAAACAAACCAAGTATACTCCTTCTTTTCTCAAAAAAGATCTGTTCCTGTTAACCGTGCCACGATCAAATCAGAGGACCTAAGGGTGTTTTTGTCTGATATTATGAGCTGAATTAATCATTTTAATAATTCGCTATGACGCAGTCGGTCTTCGGATGCAGCCCCTGAAATGGGATTCAACTGTAGTCTCACTCTATATAGCGCATTATTAATGAGGGAGTAGGGACACTAATGAGGGAGTAGGGATCTATTTCGGACACAGCCATGTCTTCAGTGTGGAAGCTCTTCAGAGCGTGCTGTTTGTAATCTGTGCATGGCGAAAATAAGTCAAGAGGAACGAATATAATAAGACGTTTAAAACGCCTTTGCCACATTGAATATCTTGACAAAGCTACCAAAAGCAAAAAGTTTAAAGCTAAAGCTGGAGAGAGTGCAGAGCCAGGCACAAGCCAGCGGCTCTTCTGTCTTTCTTTAGCATTGAAGAAGTTTTCATTAAAAGAAAAGTTGACCAAAAATGTTTCTGGATGATGTAATTTATCATTCTTAGACAGTTAAAAAACGTCGGAATCTACCACTATATTTTCTCAGGTCCAGCTCCTGTGAGGGGGAACCTGACGTGGGAGAGCAGCACCCCGTTTGATCCAAGATTCGCTTTTGAGTCTTCCACATCACGTTTGTGTTCACCCCTCCCATCGCCATGGCGGGGGCTGCGGTCGAAAACCTCATAGACTTCGACATGCCGTCCAGCGCTGCAGGAATAGCGCCCGCTGCCGCCAACCCTCCAGACTTCTTCTCATCCGAGCCTCTCGTCCCAGAGCCGGCATGTGATAGAGACGAGGGGACAGAGGACAGCGACACCACGGAGTCTGCGGACAGCGAGAACGAGGTGACCGATTCACCCTCCCACCAGTCCAGCTCGCGCCGCTCGTCCTGCTCGTCCAGCAACAGCGCCGAAGACGCCGAGGTGGTGGAGCGGCGGGAGTTCATGAAAGCCTACGTGGAAAAGATGTTTAACGGAAGGTGAGGCGGTGGGGATGGCAGTCTGATCGGCCCACCTGTATTTGACCTCTTTAGCGTCCCTCCCTCTTGTATGCCATTCCTCACATTTACTACCACTCTTTTGTTTGTTGTTGTTTACCCCATATTCTTACCTGACCTGAATGTCACGCTCACTCATCAGGCCAGGTAATATATTTCCAGTCTTCTGTTATGCAGTTCTAAAAAAATGAGAAAAGCACTTTGATTTGTCATTTACAATGCAGGGTGGAAAAAGTTCTCTAACTGTCAGGTGTTCTATTTAATTAAATGAGATCAAGGATATGGGTTTTAGAGAAGCCCTGCCCGATAAAAAGCAAACAAAGTGTACTTCTGCTTTTTATCATAACTATGTGTTCCTCCTAACTGTGTATCGATCAAATCAGAGGACCGAAGGGTGTGTGTGTCTGATATTATGAGCTGAATTTGATGAGTAATACATACAGAAAGCC
Source organism: Ancistrus triradiatus (assembly GCA_025084515.1). Lineage (NCBI taxonomy): Eukaryota > Metazoa > Chordata > Actinopteri > Siluriformes > Loricariidae > Ancistrus > Ancistrus triradiatus. Next base: position 762,427 of record JAJAGP010000056.1, on the reverse strand, counting down.
AGGTAAGTCCGAAGTATAAACAAGCCTTTTTTGCAACTGCTCTCAATGTTTTGAGTACTACAGGGAAAGAGTACTTTTTTTCTTTTTCTTCAATCAACTTGTACCAGTTTGGAACAGATTTGTACCATTTTGTGTTTTATCTAAAATCACTCACTCGCTGAATTCATTCCACAAGCAAAGTCATTTCTAATCCGTCCCTCCTGCTTCTCTCTGCTTCAGGGAGGACTTTGACCAAGAGGAGAAGGCTCGCTTTGGGGAATTATGCAGCGGAGAGAATGGAAAGGGGAGGGAGTGGTTTGCAAAATACGTCAGTGTGCAGGTAAGAGTAACCCTTTAACCACAGAGGGGGTGTGAAGGTTTAATATGAGTGTGTGTGTATATACATATATACACCATGAACAGTTGCAGAGATTAACATGCAAGCCCTGATCCTAAGCAAGTCCCGGCGGTTAATATAAAATAATCACAGCCAAATGGTGCAGTGATACTAAGGGCGTGTCCTGTTTTGTTGACTTTCAAACCGAAAGGATGTTTAGACCAGACTTAATTGTAAGACTACTATTTGGTTAAGATTATTATAAGATTATTATTTGGTTTCTTGCAGCGCTGCAACTCCAAGTGTGTGAGTGAGCAGACGTTCTTCAGACTGGTGCAGTCCTTTGCCGTCGTCCTGTTTGAGTGAGTCTGAGATATCCATAGTATATCTGTAACTCTTACATTCAGCTCGTTTATTTGCACTTCATAATCCGATAACAGCAGTAAATCAGATTTTCGTGGTTGCCAGATCCTGCGAGAGAAATAAGCCACATTTCAATGACAAAAAGCAAAGTCTCATAGAAAAAGCTGACCTTGTGCGATTGTTACATGCTGTGTTGAATGTGATTGTTTCCCACAGAACTGCAAATGTGTTGCACTGTCACATAAAAGACCGTTTCTAATTCTACCATTATGAGTGTGTGAGAGAGAGAGAGAGGGAGTGTGAGAACGTCGGGTCATGCTAGTGTCCATGTGCAGACTGAAAAACGATTGAAATCCGAATAAAGGGATACAAGCGCTCCGAGAAATCTGATTACTGAGTTCAAATCCAGCTCTCTTGATAGAATTCCGGATATTTCGGATACTCCGATTTACAGATCGGATTATGCGTTTTGCGTGACCACTTGAATAATCTTATAACTGCAGAAATCTGATTATGGTCCGATTATTCTATAATTAAGTAATCATATATACAAACTCATTGTAACTAGATCTTATGAAGAATAATTTCTTAATGCCACGGTTAAAAATTGGTTCAGTGTGCACATCAGCAGGGTGTTGAAATGCCCAGCCCAGTCCTCTGATACAAACCCATTAAAACCTCTGAATGGCTGATGCAGAATCTATATGAGGGAATCTAGGAGTTTGGAGGATCTGGAGAAATTCTGTATCCTCCACTATCCTCCAATATCTTTAAGCATCACATGAAACACTGCTGCTCTGTTGGCAAAGGGAGGCTGCACAACCAAGAAGGGACGTGGAACTGCAAGTGTGCAATTTCCCTAACAAGTCATTTGCATCCCTTCATGGATTCATGGACACCTCCTCCTGTATTAACCAGATTTGGCATTTGTGGAGATGGACCATGAATTCCAGACCATCATACCAAAAAGGAAACCATAGTAACTGCTGTAGGATTCGATTTTGTGCCACCACACTGCGTATGTACATCCGTGGGGTTTGATACGGAGTCGTGAGGATGCATGGCGCTGCAGGTTGTGCTTCCTGGACTCTGCTGAGTCAGAGATGTTATCAGTAGTTCACACACTGAGCTGAAATATATTCGGAGACCTAACCTTCAAGAAAACAGCCAGTTTCCTTGTAACCTGAAACAAACCAGGCTGATCATGTTCCTACGCTGACGTGAGTCCAGATTTGGGTTTCTGCTGCCTTTAGTTTCAGCGACTCCAGTTGAAACGGTCATTCCAATGCATGCTGAGAGTCTGGAATCAGTTGATGCTTGTTCCTGGATTGTATCTGGATATGTTTTTAACCTCATCCATTTACACTTCATTGGGGAACATGCCTCCAGTTAGCTAGATGAAATCCTTCAGAGGAAGCACCAACTTCACTGAAAATGTAAACGTTTTTTTGCATTTCCCAGCTCTGTGTGTCAACCATTGTTGGTACACTGTGCTCATAAAGGGGTGCACATGGTCAGCAACAATACTCAACAACCTTAACAGCTGGTGTTAAGGTGGCCGAATGTGTGCCAAGAAAGTATCCCCCATACCATTACACCACCAGCAGCCTGAACCGTTGATGCAAGGCAGGATGGATCCATGCTTTCTTGTTGTTTATGCCAAATTCTGACCCGACCATTCGAATGTCGCAGCAGAAATCTAGACTCCTCAGACCAGGCAACATTTGTCCAATCTTCTGCTGTCCTGTTTTGCTGAGCCCGTGTGAATGGTAGCCTCAGTTACCCAGTCTTAGCTGACTGCTGTAGCAGTGTGGTCTTCTGCTGCTGTAGCCCATTTGCTGGTGTGCATTCAGAGATCTTCTGCATACCTCGGTTGTTATTTGAGTTACTGTTACCTTTCTATCAGCTTGAACCACTCTGCATTCTTCTCATGAAGTGCCCTTGCTGGATATTTTCTGGATATAGAGATGGCGTCTGGTCTTGTATGAGTGAGTAGAAATGCTTACTAGATCCCTCTATCAACATGTCTAGTTTTCAATCTACCTCATGCTTTCTGACGTCACTCCACTTATGTGTTCCCTGCACTGGCTCCATGTAGCAGCTGGTCAGATTTAGAAATCAAAGCCAAACATGGACCTCTCTACTCTCACATGAAGGCAGTAATCAAACCCTGCTCTGTAAATTGACTCCGAGAGACTCCCACCACAAGATGCAAGGAAGATGAGCATCAAGGCTCTAATGATGGCACCCAGGTGGTGGACTGAGCCTCCCCCGGTGGTCCGGATTTACTTTATGGTTGTCTTGTTGTTACGTACACCATCGTCTAACAGGGCTTTGTGGAATCGGTGTTCTTGGGCTATATGAGCAAATGTTTTCTAAGGAGAAAACAAAGCGAGCAGACAATGGTGTAAAGGCCACGTGGGTGGACTTTATTTGTGTTTTTATTGGAACAGGTCTAAACTGTCAAGCCGCATTGTTGACTGAAGTTCCTGATGCATTCCGGACATTGTCGTAGTCTGTTTGTATGTACGATGTGTGTGGGTTGTGTTTAAGCTAAGGGGATCTTAACCTTACCTCTTTGATTGCTAGATGTTACCAGATGGATGACTACAGTCCTGCCAAGCACCTAATGACCATGTGCTTTACCTACTATTACGTCGGTAAGATCATTTACAGCTTTGGATTTCGAATGCATAGTTTCAAAACACTGTATTAAGAGGAACAGCAGAATCTCTCTGGGGTGCTAATCGCCCCTTTCCAGCCACTTTATTGAAGGACTGCTCTCAGTGCTTAAAGTACAGGCTGGGGCATATTCCTACTTTTTTATTGTCTGGCATTAACTAAGGCATGTGAATCTCCCAGGGAAGATGCAGCTGTCTCCGACAGAACTGCTGGAGAAACCGAGTGCAGGTCTTGACACATACCTGCGCAGTGGGAAGGTCTGGTTCTCGGGCAAGAAGGACATTGCTGAGAAGATGATAAAGAATTCGACAGCTAAGAATGACATGATGAGCTTCTTTGGAGGCCTGGAGAGCAAACTCAGAGGCCCTGCTGCTCGCAGGAATGAGTGAGTAGCACCCATGTTACTGTTTATTATAGCCTAAGTAAGCTGTAAAGAAGCTTAAAAAGCAAATATAATGGGTCAGAATGTAATAAGGACATACAATGAGATGTATGTGAGACTTATTCCTTATTTTTGTGTCCACTGCTTTGTCCAGAGAGGCAGAGAGTCCAACAGAGGATAAGCCCAGATCACCTGGTAAATCATTTTCATTGCTATTATTCTTTTTTTTTTTGTAGATTGGTCTGGTGACTATCATTTAAACCAAAGGGTGCAGGCGTAAGAGTGGCCCGAATGGGACACCAGTCTGTCACTGGGCCAGCAGGGGCCAGGGGATGGTCTCGTGTGCATGAGACGCTCGACCAGGTCCCAGGAGCTTTAGTTTTAGCGATGTAATGAAGTGATGTTTGTAAGAGTATCAGCCTGCACTGTGATGTTCACACACTCCTTCTTCAAAGTTTTTTCTGGCCTGGATTTCTGCAACCGTCTCTTAATCTGTCTGATAATGATCAGTCCCTGACTGTAAGTACAGCTGTGCTGTCTCGCTGCACTCTATTACTGATGTGTTTGTGTTAATGTGTGTACTTATCTGCTGCAGCGTCTCCACCTCCATCACCGGAGAAGAAGAAAGGGGAGAAGATCTATTTGTACACTCACCTCAAACAGCAACCGATCTGGTCAGTGCTTGTTTGTTTGTGCCTCATATATATGTAGAGACGTTTAGTGTCAGTAGTGTAGTGTACTAATAAGCAGGTGAACTAGCAGCATCCTGGAAATCAGGTTAAGAAATCCATTAAAGAGAGCTGGATTTTACACCGGTAATTGGATTACTCATAGCATGTATGCCATTTAATCGATTTCCTAACGTGACACGGTTGCCAGGTCCGCCTATTCTAAAGACTTGGCTTTATTCGGGCTGTTTTATCCATCGACTGTGACGGGTTTTTTCTTGAAGTATCTGACAACCCCGGTATTCTACTTAGTGGAGACTCTGAAACGCACATTATACTCGAGAAAATGACGCATTTCATTATTTAATCAATTAAATATTGAAGTTTATGTCACATTTCTGTGAGATTGGCTGGTTGCAAAGTAGAAATCCCAACATTACTGCCCGAGTCATGTAAACCCGGAGCTTTCCCATTATCTGATTACTCAAGTGCATGTAACCTCGTTGATCAGATTACTGACAAACTCGGATCTATAAACATACTCAGTCTTATATCTAGATCGGATTACGCTGTATACATGACCACTTAATAATCAGATAAATTTATTACGATTATGAAGTGCGTCTGATATAAACAAAACCCCAAAATAAAATCTATTTCATACTTCTCTATGAATCCGTATTTGTACGATATACATGTGAAGGTTAACCTGTGATAGAAATCTGACCCTGCATTGTGTTTTCTTAACACAGAGAGTGCGATGACTTCTTTGTAACGACCTCCTTTCTTTTTTAAAGGCACACCCTGAGGTTTTGGAATGCTGCGTTCTTTGATGCCGTGCACTGTGAGAGGAACAAGCGCTCGCCCACTACGAGGTGAGACTCTCCTCAGAGCGAAACTTATCCTGCTCTGTAAATACACAAAATAAAGACAGTATGGATTAAATCTTCACTTAGTGAACACTGGTGGCCAGTTTGTGAGCACTGGTCTTAGTGTTGAAAAGGATCAGTCATGGAGTCACGAGCTCTTTAACAATCAGTTGTGAACCCTGGCTTGAACAACAGCCAGTGAAAGCGAAACAGCTGTCAGTGACAAACTAGAAACACAAAACAGAAATAATAGGAGGTGTAACACTAAGTATTTGGCTGCGTTCCAAGCTGCATACTAATATAGTAAAGGGTATGACTGAGAGATACACAACCAACAGTGTTGTTACTATTACAAACAGTGCGTAACGTCCGATCGCTTACACAGGCTAGCAAAAGTCCTCACGCCTTTCCCCAGTTAGGGACACTGGTCGGCTGGGCCCTCGATAAGGGGTAATATTGATAAGGGATCATATTGATAAGGGATCATATTCGAGGCTTTAATTCGACTCCCAAACTGTTTTATTTGTTATATTGTACTTGGGAGGACCAAGACTCAAAAAAGGGACCCTAGATGGGGCAGCCTAGATGATATACATTAAAAATGATACGTATATCACACCTTTAATATAGCGTTTGCAACTTAGTTTAATTTTTATGTATATCATCTAGGCTGCCCAAGGAGGTTGGGTCCCTCCCAAGTACAATATAACAAATAAAACAGTTTGGGAGTCGAATTAAAGCCTCGTCTTAGATCTTTCTAGAAATGCATCTGAAGTTCATATGAAACTGTCCTTCCAGTGCCTTTTTTAATATCGTCTTTTATTACTCATAATTAGTGCTAATACTGGTTCATCTAGACCGGTGTACCCCAAATGTGCGATCATTCATGCAGTGCAAACCGAGTGCACTAAAATTCAGTTGTGTACTTGATCTAGTCATGCCGTGTATGCCGAGCTTGAGGTACGAGTGTGGCAGGCTTTGTCAGGCTTTGTCACCACCCCAGTGTTCCTCCACACCTCATTCAGCTGATTAAAGGCTTGGCTGACTGAGGTGTGCTGGAACACGGACCAGTTCCACTCTTGTCGTGTGGCCTTCCAGACCTGGGGTGTGACCGTCTTGTACAAACATCACATGATGTGAAATGTGCAAAGGCTAAGGGTGTGAGATTGCACTGCTGATAAGGATTACACTCAGGAGAGACTTTAAGCTGCTGCTATTATGAACTGTGCATTCAAATAAACTTGACGTTCGCCTTGCCACGCCAGACCTCTTGTGATCTACACAATACCGCACATCCCAGAAGTTGAAGCAGTTCATCTGGACATAGGGTTTTGTGGGAGAAACGTCTCGGCACTCATCTTCTTCGGTCTCAGCTAGTTCGAAAGCTTCCCCAAACTTGTATACAGCATAACTGCATAATGGCCGATACCAGCACCGTTGCATAGCAGTGGGACCGTATTTAACATGTATTAGTTGAACTTTGCAGAGATCTGTCATCATTAAGCCTTTGCCCTGGCTGAAGACACCTTGCCCTGTGTTTTTGAGCCAATATGGTTCATCCTTATCCCTTAATTTATTCTGCATGTCTTTGCCCCTTGCACTTGCCTAATGGACCGATAACAACCTCCTCCTGCTCTGATAAACAAAGAATGTCCAAGGCTTTTAACAGCTTGACTTTAGGGCCTCCAAAATGCAGTTCGAAAGGTCTATAAAATGGGCTTTACACATTCCTGCTGTTGCGTAGAAAAAAATACACATGGAGTGCGAGGCTGGCAGGAAGCTGTGTAAAAGGCTGATAACATTTTTAGACGCCTTTTAAAATAAACAATAAAAATCTATCCCAAACAGCTTGCTCAGATCCTGTCGTTGATTGATTTTGTGGCAAGTTGTTTCCAGCCACGATACGATTAGATTCTTCTATATATGTGCATTTGTATTTATGTGGAGTCCAAAAGTATGTGGACTCGAACACTGTATTCAAAACCATGGGCGTCAGTATGGACTTTTCTGTTGCTTCTTATTTTATTATAATGAATAGGTATTGTAGACTTATAGTGCTGTGTATAGTTTGTAGATTGTAGGGTTATGATGAGGGCATCATTACAGACATATAACTACAGGTCCTTCACAGGGTCAGACAGTGAAAATGCGATTAGTTGTGTTAAAAAATGATTGGTGTCAATTATCAGTGTTATCTGTGCTTATCTTTTATCTTTTTCCAGTACACCCTCTCAGCTTCTGTCATAGAGTTAATCTAACTAATGTGTATTGGATTAAATGCACCGAGTTAATGAATGGTTCTTGCCTGGGGAACCCCTGGCATGTGCCCTCCTTTGTTTGGCCTTCAAATTAAAGCCTTGGCGTTTGCTTTTAAACCTCCGCAGAGAGAAGTGGTGTCATATGACCCAAGAAGAAAAGGATGACAGCTCCAGGATTGATGAAAACATCACCTTCGGGCAACTGGGGTGAGCTGTGTGTAATAGATCAGAACTGAAAACGCAGTGCAAACAATCCCTTTGTGGTTTCACATGTGTACTAGGTACTAGTTAGTCATAGTCATGTCTTGGTTTTTATGATTGGCGACAAACTATCATATTAAGAGTGTAATTTAAGTACGGGTATGTGTTCACATGTAGGTCCGTGGTCAAAGTAATTGTCCTTATAATGTAGATTATTAACCTACTTAACATATATATTACCTTATCAGATACATTAGTTGTTAATAACTAGTTGTAATGACACATATAACAGCAAAACCGAGCTTCTTATAAGCACAGAGATGATGATGAGCAGGTGCTTGAAAATTTGATCATTTGCAGATCTTAGTGACACCTTTTACTTCCTCGATTTGCCAAGCCTTCTTGGTGTTGCAATTTCAATGCAGAGGATTTTATTTGAGAATTAGTTTCTATTTCCGGCAGTAAGATGACGCAGCACATGGGGAGAACCAGGAGTAAGAAGTACTGCAGTTTTGTAACGCAGCACACCAGAGGAACAAGAGGAGGATATAAAATACTTGTTTTTGCGACACCACCACCTTGAATATTTATCACTACATCGCACATACTTTTATATTCGTAGGTTTTTATATTTGATTAGGTAGCTGTAGAGAAGAGCACACTGAATCCCGTTGTACTTGTAAAACGACAATAAAGGTTTTCATATTGCGTAGAGTTAAACACGCTCGTTTTGTACAGCTTCTCAGTCTTCTGCTCTATTCTGTAGGACCTTCACCCATAATATGGTGGCCTTTGGACTGAGCAAGAAACTCTGCAACGACTTCCTAAAGAAGCAAGCCATTATTGGACATTTAAATGAAGGTAGTTTTTGTCTATATGTGTACATTGTCTTTCTATAAACTTTCTCTAACTTGAGGACCGTTTTGGGTTTTTTTAAACAAAAATTGCAACTTTTACTAAAAGAGCCAAATCTATAGCAAATTTACTTTCAAGACTTTGCGTATGGCCATGCAAGTGGACAATATAAGCTTCAACAGGATGCATTTGTTACTTTCTAATAATTCGCTAAACGTAAGAAGCACAACTGATCTTAAACATTTCAAATTTTGCTGCTTTTAGATCCGTCATGCCAAACATATTCTATTACTCGCTCCAAAGTCTTCCACCAACCAGATGCTTCTCTATTCTGTAGTCCAGCTCACATTTACCCTGGCATATACATAATTAAACCAATAATAGTCCAGAGTGGGAGGCTGCTTAGGACTACTTACCATTTTCGTAAAGAGCTGGTAACTTAAAAAAAAATCATAATTAGTTATGGAACTGGTTAGGATTTTACACAACGTGTGCTTTGCAAAAACAGTGGCACGTATGGTGCAAACAACAAATCTGTACAAGCACTTAAAAAGGAAGCACCCCAAAAATATGCTGAAAGCCAGATGGCACAGGCAGCACACATGGGTGCAACAGTGGTATTTCTTTTTAAAGCTCCATACTAGAACACAAGTAACCATTACATTGTTACTAACCAAGGATATAATGCGGTACAAAATGGGTCAAAATGAGCAATTTGAGTGACTCCTTTGGTGCTTGCATTTGTGAGTTTGTAAACCCTGTAGAATTTTTGATTTTTCAGCATAAATATGACCAAAAATATTGTCAGACATTTCATACAAGTACTATTTTCGTTTACTTATTGGTCATTTTATGAAGTTTAATGATCCATTTCACACAGTGGAGCATGTGGCTAGCTCCAGAGGTCCCTGGTTTGATCCTGAACCTCAGACTCTGTCTGATTTATTGTCTCCACCATATGTGGCAGTCTTGTTGTGGAATATTTTGGAACAATCAGTCTGCATGTCCTCCCCATGTCTGCTTGGGTTTTCTCCGGGTACTCTGGTTTCTTCCCACATTCCAAAGACATGCATTAGGTTAACTGTTTACTCTAAATTGGCCTAGAACGTGTGGGGGCCAACCTGAGGTGCTGCGGCACAGCGTTTGGAATTTTAGGAAAGACAGAATTATGCGTTTAACACTGGATCATTTTCGTCAACTGGGTTCTCTTTCTCAGGTCTCTACTTTCAGGACTTGAGTGAAAATGTGTGATGTTTTTGGTCATGGAGAATCTAGAAAATTCTTGTTCTGTATGGACTTGTTGCTGTTTTAGTTTCTCATGTACGCCCTCTTTCTCCTTCCCCCCTTTTAGAGCAGTACAAGCTGTTGTGTGACCATATTGAGCAGATGGCAGTGGAGTGAGTGGCAGCTGGAGAGCATTCCCATTTTCCTTCTGTCCATTCCGCTGTCCACTTTTGGACTAAGAACTCCCAGCCTGACCCTGTTATCATAAAGAGCACTGATACCCTTCTCTGGTTAGCATATCTGAGATATCGTAGTTATTCCAGTGCAGCTCAGTAGCCTTCTGCTCTGTTCCAGGATCACACCAGCTACCCTCCTGCAGTACAGGCACAGTGTAAAGCAGGCTTATAAACCTTCAGAAATGCATTTCTGAACATCCAGGAGTATGTGTTCAGGATGGTTCATCGGCTGAAAATATGGCTGTTCTTTATTGCTGTAGCTCTAAGGTGACATGGCCACATCTTAAATATCATAAGGGCTGGATTCGAATTGTTACATAATAATAGAATAATAAGAATACATAAGAATTACATTAATATTTGAATACAGAGTTCTATTTCTCACTGATTATTGTGGTTCTAAATGGTACACTGGATTAAAACTGGCCCAGCTCTCTCTGGGTGTAAACCATTATTCCAGTCTCACCTGTCAACGGAGCTGAAATTCAACAAATTTGATTCTTCAATAACTGTACATGAGCAGTGGTTAGAGAAGAGGCAGTGAGTGTCAGGTGTAACCCTCTCAGATTTGGAGGATAACAGAAGACCTTTAGTGGTAGAGGAATAGCCTGGGTCCGTTGGCTCCAGTGAAGGAAAATGTGCTACAGCATATACCATTGCAAAAAGGTTGAGAAGCCATCTTTGTTATTTAGCAGGCACACTTAGCCAGAGCGGCCTACAGCTGATACGGTTTTAGAAGGTACAATACAAGCAACTGAGGGTGCATAATTTTGCTCAAGGGTTCAACAGTCATAGCTTTGGCAGAGATTTTCTCAGCCTTCTGGTCAGTGGTCCATTATCTTCACCAATGTGCCACAATTTCAACCCCTGAACACCACAGTTAGAAGCATAAAAACATTTTATTAAACTGTAAATATGTCAGTATGGATCTTGAATGAACACTGGACTTTCTGAACAGATATGTCACTAACTGATATGAATGGGAGCAGTTATGATACAAAATCCACTCCAACGTTATCCCAAAAGAGTGGAACCCTAACCTTTGTAGACTGGTAGCTGTCCTGCTTTGTAGACACTGGATGGGAATATGCAGCTAAAATTGAGAAAAATCTGTGGTCAAAACGACCAGTTTCTTTGTCTAAGCAGGATATGATTTATGTAAATGAACAACAGTATTATTAATTATTGTATCATCTATAGTGTGTGGTGTAAAGAGCCTCCTAAAGAACGTCCAAAGTGCCTTTAATACCTTCTTATTCCTGCACCAGAGGATGAACCCTAGTTTACTGTTTAGTTCAATTAGTTCTGCATTTATATGTACGTTGTACTCTCCACTGTACTCTTGTGTTTGCTGTTTACATACTGTGCTTTGGTTTATAGATCAGTGCTGACGAGCTTTCTGAAAAGTTGTTGAACATTGCTGTACCGTGTTCATATTTTAACGTACTTTCATGTCCAGCCCATAGAGGGCGATCGTGAGCTGTGGAGGATTGTGGTTGTCTTTGACGGTTGTGATCTTACTGAAAGAAAGCAGAGTTAATATATACGATTTGTAAATACAGAGATTTTATTACACAATGATTCAAAGGGGACAATGGATTTTACAAGATCTTCGTGCAAACGGACATTTATTTAGACAAGCCTTCAAAGTTTGTTCTGCAAAGCATTGTTCCACCATTTAATCCACCTCAGTGTGAATGGATTGCTGTGCAGTCTGAATATTTTTCCCCAGAGTGACCTCAAAATTTCTTAATGTACCACTGCATCTACTGTACGGATGTTCTGTGTTTGTAATAAAATATTGTACATGATAATGGCTGTAAAGGATTTAATTTGATTTGTTCCACATCTCGCTTAATCCGTGACGTCTCAGAAGTCGCACTACACTCCATTTGCCAACGAACCCACAAAATCAATCATGTGCAATCTCCATAGGCAAACATTGGCAGGCACACGCCTAAGATCACGAGTGATGTTAAGCGTGGGCTGAAGCGGTGTTAACTTGACCGCCGTTCAACTGTGGAGCAGCGCAAACACACTGTGATGAATGAAACTACAGCATCTGGTGTTTGACGGAGGGCGCTAAACTGCCTCGTGCATCATGCCAGATGTATCGTTACAAAGGGTGGAGGAGGAATAAATAATAATAAAAACAACTAGAATAATAATGTTATATTTATATATTTCCCAAGCTTCACAGGTTTGACGAACAAATCAAGGTTTGGGATGACTATCCTGTTTTACTACCCAGGTTTGGGTTATGGAAGAGGGCCTGGAGCCATAGCTGGAATTCACTTGGCACAGCTAAATGTAGACAGGGCACCTGCCATCTTAGGGTTCCGTAAATGCACCCTTTGACCTTCAAGTTGCAAGTCCCACTTGGATTCCATCAGCTGCCTCTTGCTTCCTTGGTCCAAGGGAAGGAAAACGTAACTGCATATTAGAAAACACTTTCCAGAAATGTTGGGAAGTTACGGAAATTGCAAGTATAAACAGAACCACGATGTTTCTAGCATTTACATTGAATTACACTTCATTGCAGACAGTATGAACCCAAGATATTTCATGTTTTATCTGGTCTACTTCATTTCATTAGTTAATAAACGTCTATATGGTGTCCACTTCTTTCAAAAAAGATCTGGAATACTGATTGATCTAACCACAATCCCCATTTCCAATGTGTGATGGTAGATCTCAGATGCCTCTGAGCCTAGAGAGGTCGATGTTGCTTCTGGACATGGTTAACATGAGGCTTCTTTTTTGCACTGTAACGTTTTAAGTGGCGTTTGTGAATGTAACTCCGTATTGTAGTGCTTGATAAAGGTTTGATAAAGTAATCCCTTGCCCATAGTTCTGTCAGCTATTGATGAATGACGGTTCTGAATGCAGTGCCGTCTGAAGATCTGAAGGATCAGAGATCACCAGTTTAGGCTTTCACCCCTTCCCTTTATGCACTGAAATTCCTCCAGATTCCTTGAATTCTTTAATGATATTATGCACTGTAGAGGAAGAAATATGTAAATCCCTACTAATCTTTCTTTGAGGAACATTGTTGGTGGGCAGAGGATCTCAAACTGGAGATCCTCTGCCCACCTTTGCTGCTCAGAGACTCAGCCTTTTGTGGATACTGCTTTTGTACCAAATCATGATTATAGTCACCATTTAACATCATTATTATTGAGTTTTTCTACCTCATTAGTAGCCTTAAATTGCCCTCATTGGAATGTACAAAAAATGAAATGCAGAAATGGATGATTATTAACAAATAAAATGAATTTGCCCAGAAAAAAAACATGACATATCTCAGGTTCATACTGTCTGCAATGAAATAAAAGTCAAAGTAAATGTAAGCAACACTGCGTTTTTCTAACTTGCATATTCCGTACCGCCCCAGCTTTTTCTGATTTGGGCTTGCACTCCGGTACAGTGAACAATGAAGCTCTGTGATCAATAAAGACAGATTAAGTGTTAGTTTAAGCAGAATGTGGTTGGTGACTATAACCACATTTACCAGTATCTTCCACAAGGAGCACTAAGTATTTTTGCAACTGTTTGGTCTAGTCAGCTTTCCCCTTCTCATTTTGCAAGTTTAATACATGCTGACTGTTTATATTTGGAATAAGTTTGAAAACACTCTTCATGTTTACAACCTGACATTCTGAGAATTGTGTCTTTCCAGCTTGGAGGTAATAGTAATGCTGCACTATATACCACAAAGAAGTTTGTGAACCCTTTGGAATGGACTGCTCTTGGACTGCGAATGACTAATCGCTATGTTTAATAACGCACAGTGAGGTCGGTGAATGGAAGACCACATTTTTCCAAAGGGTTCTCAAACATGTCCTTGCAACTGTAAATACATCTATAAACCTAGAACACAGCTACTCTTTCCACTCTTCATTTTGGACACATAAGACATGCTAATATTTGGAGTAAGTTTGAAAATGCTCTTAACGTTACAGCTTTAGTGACAGTCCAAAAAACTTATGTTCTTACTACTTTGTCCAAATAGTACCACAGTATATTAACACAAACCAGTTTGTGAACCCTTTGAATTAACTACTTATGGACTCTGGTTTCCTCCTGCAAAGTCCTCAACAGAGCATTGTCTCAAAGCAGCTTTACAAATATCTTAGACAAAGCCCAAAGCACCTTTTTTGCAGCGATTACAGCATCCAGTCATCTTGGGTTTGATGTCACACCTGGATTTGAGCATTTTCTGCCATTCTTCTGTGCAGATCCTCTCAGGCGCTGTCAGGTTGAATGGGGAGTGTTGGTGGGCAGCCAAATTTTAGTTTTTCCTTTTTAATACATTTTCAAAAATGTCTAAAACTCTGTTTGCACTTTGTTATTATGGGGAACTGAGAGCAGATTGTTGGGGAACTTGATTTTTATTTTAGCACAAGGCCTCAACATAGCAAAATGTGAAAACAGTGAAAGAGCATGAAGACTTTCCGAATGCATTGTGTGACCATTACTAGTACAGTACCATTAATGTCACTGCTTCCAATTATATTTTAAAGAATTGCGTCCTGTGCTTTAGCGTTACAATGGATGGTTGGTTTGGAGTTTATGGTCCGCGCAGAGCCCTGACCTCAACCCCATCCAGCACCTTTGGGATACTGGATCTACAACCCAACGCTCTTGTGGCTAAATAGAAGTGAATTCCTGCTGCCATCTGGTGGAAAGCTGTTCAGAAGTGTTAATGCTTTTATGGCAGCAAAGGGAACCAACATATTAACGCCCAAGTTATTGGAGATCCTCAACAAGCCAGTGGATGTGATGTGCAGCTGTCCATATACTTTTGGGCACGCTCGTACGTGTGTGTTCATGTGTGAGTGCTTTGAGGTCGAGAACGCTCAATGTGGTAGCGCTTAAGGCTTTGCCGGGTGAGAGAGCTGCCAAATAGCTGCCATGACTGGCTGAGAGAGTAAATAAACAGAGGTCATGCTAGCCGGCTCTGATTGGACACACGGGCACGAGCTGTGAAGTTTCTGAGCCTGCTGTCAGACAACAAGAACTCCAGCTCTGCTAATTAGTGCCAGACCTGCAGCCGAGCTGCTCCTTCTCTCACATGGCACTGTGTCATTGCATGACGGACCAGTGTCCCAGCCGGGGTGTGTTCATGCGTAGCTGATCAGGATAAAGTTTTTACAGAAAGTTATTTATTTATTTTAATTTTTTTTTTTATTTGTTTCATATATTAACCCTGCTTTATGGGCAGAACAGAGGACACAACCTTAACCCTGACCTGGATGGGGTGCCAGGCCCATCCAACAAGAGTGGGAGTTCCAGGACAGAAGGATCCTCTAATCAGACTCCCCTTCTTTAGGCATGGCCAGTCATGTCTGTATGATGCCCAACCTGGCCAGAAGGTGAACCCGTGTCACCATGTTAGTGGGCTACCAAGTTGCAACTTACAGTCGTATGAAAAAGTTTGGGCACCCCTGATAATTTTCATGATTTTTCTTTATAAATCATTGGTTGTCTAGCTCAGCAATTTCAGGTAAATATATCATATAGCAGATGAACACCGTGATATTTGAGAAGTGAAATGAAGTTTATAGGTTTTACAGAAAGTGTGCAGCAATATTCAAACAAAAATTAGGCAGTGCATTAAATTTGGGCACCATTGTCAGTTTGAATACTTTAGCACTCTTATTTGGAACACAAAAATTTTTTTTGTAGATCATTGACCCTTGATATAATACAAAGTTTGAATTCCAACATATGAGAAAGTGTTAAGGTTGGCCAATTGGAGGTTTTTTCTCCCTTTGCATCTTCTTGAAGGAGTAGCAACATGGGAGCCTCAAAAAACAAACTCTCCACATGGGGGCCTGGAAAACAAACGGTTGTTCAAACATCATTGGTTCAGGGAAAGGGAAAAAAGAAAAGCTCTCTCAGAGATTTCCAGCTGTCAGTTTTCCACTGTGAGGAAAACATAGTCGAGGGCAATGGAAGACCACAGGCCACAGTTCTAGTTAGGACCTCCCCGAAGAGTGGCCAGGGGACCAAGAAAAATCTCAGATAGGCAGAGGCGACGGGATGGTGAGAGACAAACAGTCAATAGTCAAGCACAGACACATCCAAGACCTACAACCTCAATCTTGCTGCCAGATGGTTGTCATGTGTCATCGTTCAAATATACAGCGCACTTTGCACAAGGGATGCTGTATGGGAGAGTAATGCAGGAAGAAGCTGTCTGCAGGACACCCACAACAGAGTCACTTGAGGTTGTGCTATACAGCACGTGTGGACCAATCCAGCTTATTTTGGAATAAACTTATTAAAAGTGCTGTGACTGATGAAAATACAAATTGAGTTATTTGGACCAAATAACCAAGGACGGAAAAACGAACACAGCCATCCCGAGAAAAAACACTTGCTACCCACAGTAAAATTTTTTGGGAGGTTCCCATCATGCTGTGGGACTGTGTGGCCCAGGTGCAGGTACTAGGAATCTTTAAGGTTGAGGTTCGCATGGATTCCCCAGTTAATTTCTCCCAGATTCTTGAAGAACAATGTTCAGAATCAGTGACAAAGTAGTTGCACAAGGCCAACGACCCTAAACCATGCTTAAAATCTACTAAGGCATTCATTGCAGAGGAACCAGTACAAAAACGTCTGGAATGGCCATCTCAGTCCCCAGACATGAATTACTGAACTGTGGGATTGTCCATGCTCGGCAACCATCAAACCGACTGACACTGGAGGAGGTTGTCTAAAGGAAGAATGGTCCCAAAGCACCTTCAACCAGAACCAGACTGGGAAGTGTAGGAAAGCGTTTTTTAGCAAGCTGTTTATTTCAGCAAGGGATTTGGATCTACTAAAGATGATGTCATTTTTTGTTGGGGGGGCCCAATTATTGCAACTGCCAATTTTGTTTGATTGAATAATTACTGCACACTCTTCGTTAGGTAGTTTTTGGTTTTTTTTTTTTGTTTTTTTTTTTTTTTTTTTTTGTGTTTTTTTTTTTTTTTTTTTTTTGTGTTTTTGTGAAATCCTATAAACTTTCATTCCCACTTCTCAAATATCATGTGTCATTGCTATTATGATATAGTTAACCTCAAGTTTGGACTGATATGAAAACCAATTGATTTATAAAACTAACATCTTTGAAAATTATCAGGGGTGCCCAAAACTTTTTCATAAGATGTAGGGCACATGCACTCACACACTAGGGGCACTTTAGAGACAGTCTCTCACAGACTCCAGACAGAAGGGACCCAGGACGCTCCACCACAGATTGAACCCAGTGAGGCTGTGAGGCGACAGTGCTACCCATCGAGCCACGGACCCACCGTGCCGGCAGGTAAATTACTAAATGAAATATTAAGTGAATGGGACTGAGTGGAAAGTGTAGGCTGTTTTGTTTTATTTTTTGTTTTTAGATATTGTTTGATATTATTTGACACAGTGATCTGACCATATACAGTATCAGCCTTTATATATGACACTTTATTGGCATTGCTGCAAAAGCTCACAGTCCCCAGACTTATTCAGGCTGTGGTTTCTACCAAATGGGAATCTTCTAAATACCCAGGAAAAAATGTAACCACAGTACCACCTGAACAGATTATTCTGTTCTAAAATCTGCTGACTGAGCAATGCCCGGATCTGTTAATACTTTATACTAATATTTTATACTCACATCTAACACATGACAATGACTCGGTATTGGTGCAAAAAGTCTGAAACACTACAAAAACTACGCAATAGGCTGTCAGTTGTGTTGCATCACATTAAAAAATATAAGCTTTTAAAGCCAGTTTTGACTTACTCAGACAGAGACGTATGACCATAGTTAAGAAAAAGCAAGTAAACTGATTTAATTTTACATTTAGTCTATGCTCTTATAGAACTAATACAATCTTACAACTTACTGCCCAAGCAGGTTTGGGTTAAGGGTCTTCTTCAAGAGACCAACAGTGGAAGCTTGGCAGTGCTGTGACTTGAAGCCACATCATGATGATTCATAGAGGCAAACGTTTGGGAAAGTTGAAAAACAGACCATGTGAGATGTTTGCTGTTTTAAGGCATGGTGTTGACCAGTCTGTTGAAAAGTCTCTTTGTCGATTTTAAGACATAAAAAATGGAAACTTTTGTGTTTCAGCAGTTTACATCTGGGACTGAACAGCTGTATCAACTAAGTTGCCTTGGGAAAGAAAATGTTTACAGAGATGACTAATAATTGTAACAATGATGTGTGCTTTTTAGCCACATCACCCTGCTTAAATCTCCTCTGACCCTTTTTGGCTCCCACAGCAGGCTGTCCAATTACAGCGCCTATTTATACCCTCACTTCCTATCGCTCCCTTGTCTGACATTCCTCACCTTACCCCCTGTTTCTCCTGGCTTCTGGTGCAGGGGTTGTTTATTCCTTGATTCTCTTCGGTGTTTGTGTGATCCTTTGTCTAGTATCCTGTGGAGTGAATCCTTGGTGCTCTGTTCTGTGTTGGATTGGCTGTTTGTTTAGCACATTATTGTTTGCTAGCACACTGCCTGTTAGCATTCTGTCAGTACTAGTTCTTTGTCTAGTCTTGTTACACCGTGCCTGTAGCATAGCGGCTCATCTCTCTTATGTAGTATTAGCATTGTTGGGGTGGTTAGCCCTTGGAAATCTATTTGGATTCAGCCACGTGTGTCCTTGCTCTAGGTGTTTTGTTAGCACGTGGACCTGTTAGCCTTGTTTTGCTTAGGGTGTTCAGGGGTGGCCCATCTTGTGTTGTGTCCTATTTCTCATAGCATGTCTTTGTTGTCTTGTTAGGCCTAGTCTCTTAGTTTAGTGTGTTTCTGTGTGTTTTACATGGTGGGATCACTGGGATGGTCAATTGTCAATAAAGTCATGCTTGTCTGGCCTTTTCCTTGGTGCGTTCTGTAATGGCAATCAATATTTAACTCCGTGCTTAAAAACCATGTCTGACTTTTTAAAGCCACTTATGTTTAATACGTCTTACTCCTCTTTGAAAATAACAGTCTCAAGTGGCTTATTTGCTTTTCTAAATGTTTTAGTTGCATGAGTTGTATTTGGTGTTGTATATGTATGCGTGGGATCTTGTCTGTAGGACTCTAGGCTGACACTTCATAACTTTCCAACCTCCAAGTCAGGATACATTAAAACTTCCCTTTGCCCATCCTGAAACAAAAAACTCATAAAGTGGTTTGCCAACAGTGGACAGAGGGACTTGGGCTGGGAGCCATGGTGCGGTTGTATTCCTTAAAGATTCAAAGAATTCCTTTTAGTTCCTAGAATTAGTTCAAAGCAGGGGGAAGGCTTTACATATGGGTTCACATACATGGCCCTCCAACTATGGAATGAACTTCCCACTTTAGTTCGAGACTCGGACATTCTCCAAATTTAAGTCTAGGCTAAAGACTTGCATATTTACGCAGGCTTTTGACTAGATTTAGACCGGGATGCATGGCTTGGGTCACTGGGGCCGGAGTCTGGAGTCATGTCTGGCCTGCCTGCCTTGTCCATTAGCCGGGAGTGTCGGGTTGGCGGTCTGGCTGTACTGGGCTTTGGTCCTCGTGATCTTGACTTGTGCATCCTTGCCTTAGACTAAGGGCAGAGTTGGGGGTTCATAGTCAAAGAGTCTTATGGTGATCAGAGATGTTGGGTTGCTGTCTTCTGCCTCCCGTGGGGTTGCTGATGTCTCGTGATCCTTCGAGGCTGTGTTACCTACCAGCTCTCCTCGTTCTTGCTATGCTGCTATAGCTAATGCTGTCAGGGTCTCATGCTACACATGGTATCAGTGATTAATAGACAATGTGCTCTTAATCAATAACTAATTACATTTCCTGTTTTCTGTCCGAGCTATGTTCCTGTGCCGGTTCCAGTCCCACACATGTTCATCTGCTTCAGCTTCGCCTAGGCTGTTTCCTTCATCGACTCCGGTCCCACCATGCCCGGGCCACACTGGGGGGCGGTGGCTCTCTCCCTCCTCTGGTTGGCTGGGGACAAAGTGCAGCCAAGGACTTTCCTGGTTAGACTCAGGATCCTGGAGTGACTCGGACTACATAATGCCGATGTGCATATTTTACATTTTATTTGAACTATCACTATCAGCTGCTCAAGGAGGTCGGGTCCCTTTGAGTCTTGGTCCTCCCAAGGTTTCTTCCTCATAACGCTTAGGGAGTTTTCCTTGCCACTGTCACCCTAGGCTTGCTCAGTTTGGGATTGGATGTAGATATTGGGAGATGATCTAAACTTGTAAAGTTGCTTTGAAACAATGCTCCATTGTAAAAAGCGATATATAAATAAATCTGACTTGACTTGAATTCTCTTAGGAGTTTAAGTGAAGTTAGAAGCTCTAGGTATGGTGGGGCTTAAGTTTGTGAACCCTTTAGAACTTTTTATATTTCTGCATAAATGACCTAAAACATCATCAGATTTTCACAGAAGTCCTAAAAGTAGATAAAGAGAACACAGTTAAACAAATGAGACAAAAATATTATACTTTGTCATTTATTTATTGAGGAAAATGATCCAATATTACATATTAGTGAGTGGCAAAAGTATGTGAACCTTTGCTTTCAGTAACTGGTGTGACTCATTTTTGTAACCTACTTAATCTAATGGATAGCCTATGACCTGGAGAAAATGCTTCTCCACTCTGTTCAGGTATGATTACTGGCGTGTCTAGTGTATTTAACTTTTGGGCTCGGTTTGTACGCAGTGTTCATTACAGCACTGTCGTGCTGGGTAGGACATGTGAGCGCATCTCTAATAAGATCAACTACAAACATTGCTTTTGCATGATCTAATCGATAGCATTTGATTAACTCACTGTTATTCAGGTTTTGGAGAACATTTCTTCTGCCTCATTGTCTTTCCGAATTTTCCTCCTCTGCTTAAGAGTACTCCTAAAAGTCCTCCTCCCTACTCCTAACAGTTTTTCACCTAGGAGCTTAGGGGACCTTAGACCTTAGCTTAGAACCTTAGGGGTGAAGATGCTTTCTGAATAACTTTTACCTTTACTAGGATCTACTCCTAACTTTGAGAGGGAAACATTTTTTCTTAGAATTGTCACTAAGAGCTGCTTAGTGCTAAGCTCCATGACATGGCCCCTGATCTTGACTTCATCAAACACCTTTGAGTTGAACTGCAATGCCAGTTGTGGGTCAGGGCTCATTGCCCAAGATCAGTGCTCAACATGAGTCAAGATTCTAGCAGAGAAAGCAACTCTGGGTGTCTTTAGGTTATAGATTGTTAGCCTTCACTTTGTTTTAATGATCAGGTTTTTAGCCAGAGTGGGTAAATAAATCGCACCGTACAAGCCATGTCAGTTCATGGGTGGTCGGGTTTTTAGATAAACATGATGCACTGAGGGTGTCACCATGGCCTCAAGGCCAATGACCCTGTGTGTTTTTGAGCGAGAGCCAAACAGCAAACAGATTTCTAAACCAAACTGAGTAGCAGCTGCACTTTGGTCAATGACCTAACCGATAGTGCGCATGAACTTTCTCCATTCTTATACACTCTATATTAATGTACACTTATTGGAAAAAAACCACACCAAGAAGGAGTTGCTGTATGAAACTTTGTGTATGAATGTAATGATATATGCAGTGATTCCAATATTAAAATGGAGTTTATTAAGGGTAAGTTTATTGGGGAAACTGTACAGTTGAAAGGAGGCTCTAGTACCATGTTAGGTTGCCTCTAGCCTGGATACCAAATGAGATACGGTTGGCATGGAGGCATTCAGGTTCTGTATGGTATCCTGTGGCACAGTTGCCCAAAGATGTTGCAGCTGGGCCTGTAGATCCTGCACACTCGTAGGCTGCCAAAGCTGATGTCCCAGCTAGTCCTAGTGGCTAAGTTACTGGACTCTGGACCAGAGGGTCCAGGGTTCAAATCCCACCTCTGCCAGGCTGCCACTGTTGGGTCGTTGAGCAAGACCCTTAACTCACAATTGCTTGGATTGTAAGATTGTAAGTCGCTCTGGATAAGGGCGTCTGCTAAATGCTGTAAATGTAAATGTCCCATAAATGCTCGCTTGGCACTATGGTGGGGACATTACTGGAAAACCCTTGCTGTGTGTGGGTGAGCATTAGCCTGCTGAAAAATGCCAGCTGGAAGCCTTGCCATGAGAGACAACCCATGTGACCACAATTGTCTTGAACATATCACCGAGTTGTTTGTGTCCCTAAAGTCAGTTTTGGGGCAGATCAAACCATCCTTTCTATTGGTGGTCTGTCTGGGCCGTCTGGAGTGTGTTCGTCTTGAGTGCCCTCACGGAAACACTGCTTCCCACTTTCGTTCGAGATTCAGACACCCTCCAAAGTTTTAAGTCTAGGCTAAAGACATACTTATTTACGCAGGCTTTTGACTAGATTTAGACCTGGTTGCATGGCTTGGGTCGCTGGGGCCGGAGTCTGGAGTCATGTCTGGCCTGCCTGCCTGGAGTCATTGTCTGGCGCCTGCCTTGTCCGCTAGCCGGGAGTGTCGAGTGGCGGTTCTGGCTGGAAAATAGCTTAGGTCCTCGTGATCTTGACGTCATGCTCCTTGCCTTAGAATAAGGGCAGAGCTGGGGGTTCCTAGTCAAAGAGTCTTATGGTGATAAGAGAAGTTGGGGTTGCTGTCTTCTGCCGCTCGTGGGGTGCCAATGTCATCATGTGATCCTCTTGGATGTGTTGCACTACCCAGTTCTCCTCTTTCTAGCGTTCTAGCTATGCTGGCTATAGCTAAGTGCTGCCGGGGGGTCTCATGCTACACTTGGCATCAGGTTGGACATGGCATCAAGTGATTGGTAATAAACACTGTGCTTCTAATCAATAACTAAACTTACATTTTCTGTTTGCTCTCCGAGCTGTGTCCGGCAGTTCCGGCCCCACACATGAGTACAATCTGATGGAAGTCCACGTGCATAATTCACCATTTTATTCGACCATGACTCCAGACTGTTTTTTCGCTCTTAGATTTATCATATACTGGGCCAATTAATGTCGATGTGCTACTTCAACATCTTTTCAAACTTTGACTCTGGACTGTGTTCGCTCTTAGATTTATCAGCTACGCCGCCCAAGGAGGTTGGGTCCCTTTTTGAGTCTTGAGTCCTCCCAAGGTTCTTCCTAGAACTAGTGAAGTTTTTCCCTTGCCACTGTCGCCCTAGGCTTGCTCAATTTGGGATTGGACGTAGTTATTAGGAGATAATCTAAACTTGTAAAGTTGCTTTGAGACAATGCTCCATTGTAAAAAGCGCTATATAAATAAATCTGACTTGACTTGACTTGCTCCCAACACCACCTAACAGTCAGGCCTAGGTTGTGGGCAATTCATCAAAATGTCCATCTCGATTCTCTCAATTCCATGATGTCCCCCAATCACACAGTCTGTCAACTGAATGTCAAAGTGGCAAAATGTCTTTGAGCGTGTTGTAGAGGCATGTCTAGCATTCGATGACCTCTCACCAAGAGGTACACTACCCAAAAGTAGCATCTGAGAGCCTGTTTATTCTGTTGAATCTACCTGTAAGCATTTCTGTTTCTGCCCAATACAGAACTGCATTCTGAGTTTTTAAATGAGACTAGTTGCAAAAAAAGTTTGTGAACCTAATAGACTAATCTTGACTTTTGCAGCCTAGAATGTGGTCATGAACAGACAGACAAACATTCTATATAACCCACTAATACACACTAGTGTATTATGTTTTCCTTTAGTTTTTTTTCATTGAGCACCCTAATTAATCATTAATGCTTTTTCATCTCTTCAGCAGTGCGTGTTGTGTTCTTGGTGCGATCCTTGCAGGACACCCACTGACCGCGAAAGCGGCAATAGTACTAAATGTCCTTTGTCTGGTTAAGGCTTGATAAACATCCAGTCTTTAGAAGTGCTTTTGTAGGTTTTTCCAGCTTCATGCATCTCTGCGCTTCTTTGTCTAAGCATCCCGGAAATGTTTTGATTGGAACATGGCTGATGCGAACAGACAGATCTTTCCTGAGAAGATCAAACTCAGATTCTTTTTCATTTTTGTTTTGCTCAAAGTTTATAGGATTCAGCAGGAGACCTTTTTCCGAGCAAAGGTTAAGAACTCGCATCTTTTGATCAGCAGAGTCTTAACCAGTGAGCCAGCGCTGCCCTTGACCTCCAATCTGCTCTCGTTATGATGAAACACTTCGCTGTTAGCCCAGAGGTTCACATTTTTCACCAGCGCTCACTCTGAATGATTAATCAGTGTTGAATAATAACATGAAAGGTGTAATTGCTTGTGTGTTAGTTTAGACATAATGTATTTGTCTGTTTTTAGGACCTGGGTGAAGGTCGGACCGCACCGCATGAGTAATTGATGCAGATATGCAGTTCGTTCCATCTATCTCACTCTATATACACACGTTGGGTGTCTGGAATGCTAGTAATCCAGGTGTAGTGCACATTACCGTCTATAACACGAAGCGAGTTCAGGTTTCGACTGGTAACTGATCCAAAGCCTCAGTTGTTCCACTAAAACGCTGGTTATTTGTGTAAGCATTTGTTTAGTCCATGCAACACTCGAAAATGTGACCGTTTATTTTCTATTTCTCTCGCTAATTCGGATTTGTTTTTCATTTGCTCTGAGATCTAGGCACGTCTAGTACTGCGCACGACCATCTGTGAGGAGAGCGGGACAGATATTTATTGTGCTAACCTCAAGTTACGGCTCTGCAGGCAAGAAATTGTAAGAAGGTATGTAAACATTCAATCTGCAGAGGTTTCGCTGTGTCAAAAGAACTTTTCACTATATGGTTAAACCATCATGGATGGGAAAGCACGTGAATGTGTCTCAGTGGCTGTGAGTAATATAATCCCATATGTGTGTGAGTGTGTGTGGTTTAGTTGTATGTCAGCGTGCATGTGTAAGTCCTAAAATGACCTTAACAACGTCTCGTTATTTTCTTTGAAGTGTCACCATGGTGTAATGTCTAACATCAAAATAACCCAGGCTTTACAACCCACGCAATTAACAGACAGATATATCTTTTAGCACTTATTGTACTGCTGTATTTCACATCAGAGGGCAGTAACTCCCTCTCCCTCCTCCGGCTGACTGAACATGCCATGCCCGGACCCTCATCCTGCAGTGACTCATGCTGTAGTTTCACATTCTTTATTTTAGTATACATGTCTTCATAATATTACATTTTCTCTTAAATATTAGTCTACATATATTTTATCTTAATTTATTTTTTATGTTATCTGTTAATATTTATTTAGCTTCTGCTTACTTTAAAACTTAATTAGATAAATTAGTTTAATTCTTACATAGAACAAGGAGGTCGGGTCCCTTTTTGAGTCTTGGTCCTCCAAAAGTTTCTTACTTATAATGTTCAGAGTTTTTCCTTGCCACTATCGCCCTAGGCTTTCTCAGTTTGGGATTGGTCTTGGATAACAGAAAATTGTAAAGCTGCTTTGAGGCAATGCTCCATGGTAAAAAGTGCTATAGAAATAAATCTGACTTTGTGTGTGTATGCAGCTTTGTATTGCATTGTGGGGACCTAATGTTTCAAATAAAAGCAACATGTCCACACAAGGATAGAAAGAGCTGTCATTTTTCCTTGTGTGGACATTTTGCTGGTACCCACGTGGAAAACTGCTTTTTTTTTTTTTTTACAGAAACTGCAACTTTTTATTTGAAAAAACAAATGCCAAAATAAATGTTACCGAGTTTAAGGTAAGGGTTAGGGGTAGGTGTAGCATTAATTAGCTATAGTAATCATTAGGCCTATGGAAAGTCCCCAATACATAGGTTTACCGTGTGTGTGTGTGTGTGTGTGTGTGTGTGTGTGTGTGTCCGTCCATGTTTATATTACACTGTGTGGACCAAATGTCCCCACAAGGTAAAAAATGTCAGATTTTTCTATCCTTGTGGGGACATTTGGTCCACACAATGTAATTTTGCTGGTCCCCACAAGGTTAACTTTTTATTTTTATTTTTTAAGAGTCAAGAGTTGGGGTATGGGGTAGGTGTAGCCTTAATTAGCTACAGTAATGATCATGACAGTGGGTGGTCTCCACAAAAGTATTGAGACATGGTGGTTGGAGGAGGGGTTTATATATAATTGTGTGGGCCAAATGTCCTCATGATGATAAAAATATCGTACATTTTCCTGTTCCCAAAAATGAAAAAAAAAAAACAGAGACGAAATAAAAAACACAGTTGAAGTTATGGAGTATGTCAGTGAAAAGTTTTCCCATGGGCAGAAGAATAAACTTCTCACTCATGCTCCTTTCTGTACCTCCTTAATCCAATGAATGGTCAAGGTTCCAGTTCATCACTGAGCACATGCATACTCACTCACACTGGGACACTTTAGAGACACCAGTTAAACTAACACATCTTTGACCACAGGGAAACAACAGAAGTCCATACAGCCAACAGAGATTCGAACTCAATATGCTAAAGCTCACAAAGACTGGATGAAGATCAGTGGAAAAGAGTATCATGGACTGACAAATACAAGTTTGAAATGTTGGGGTCTAATCACTGGCAGTATGTTATACAGTATATGGTCATACAACTGTAATGGTGGCTTAAGATTTTTGCACAGTATACAACTGTATATAACTCTTTAACCTTAAGTGAGTAGAAAGTGGTGAAAGCAGCCAGGAAAAACACCCTTAGGGAGAGAACTTCAAGAATAAATTGCTCAAATGGGGAACCCATTCTCTTCTGGGAAACTCACTGATTGCTCATCCAAGTAACTAACATTTCTGCTCAAACTGTACTTCCTTGAGCCACAGCTACTGGTGCTGACTCTAAGGTGGACTGGAATGATTTGCAAAAACAACTGAAATGGGAGAAATTTAATTCCTTGAGTGATTTTAAGATAATTGTTAAAGAACTGTCATTCTGTTTGTTCTTGTTTTTAATTCTGTTATAATTTAGATTTTGTTGGTTGTAGTGGTGGTGTTTCTTTGTTGATTGTTTGTGTGCTGCCTTCTTGGCCAGGGCTCACTTGTAAATGAGGTTTTTAATCTCAGTGTGATTACCCTGGTTAAATAAAGATAAAATAAATAATAGGTTGGGGAACCTATTGTGTGATAAGAGCTTCTCCAAAAGGTGTTCCAAATAATGCGATGAGATTGGAGGTGTGGGTTAAAGAGCTAGCTTGCACACCAACGTCTGAGCCCACTCTTCTCGAGCAAGATCTTTTGTGACTAATCCCATGATCAAAACCTATACAGACTTGGGTGTTTTAATGATCCACAACAGGGCCAAATGTCTACAAATGGAGGAACTCTCTGTAGGAGTCGACGTCCTGCAAAGATCTGAACAAGAACACAACCACAAAAGACCAGCAGATTCTTTACCAGATGTGTAAAAGAAAAACACTGGACCAAAATATGACGCTGACGTATTCCTTCATATGTGAATCACAAAGAAATGTGGCTGTATGTGCTAATGTGCTTTTCCCCCTCACATGGGTAATGATGTATAAAACAGTGTGCCAGGAAGCTTAAGTTGATTAACAGTCAGTGTTCCTCACAGAAACCTCATCAATCTTCATCAGAACCTCACCCCACCCACCACACCAGCACATATTTGAACAACTGAGCTCTGTTTATGTAAAGAGTGAAAATCTATAACAAACACCAAGATTAAACACCTTTTGAAGGCACTGCTTTTAAACGGTGTGATTTAATGCTGAATGGAGCTGTGATTGCTCATGCAACCAGGCTGATTACACTTCAAACGTCTCACTTCTTTCTTCTCGCTTTATTGGACACCTCCTAGATTTATCATGCCCAGTGTTCAAGACTCAAGTAAAAAGTCAAATGCACCAAGATGTGTGGAGCATGTTCTAAGGCATGTGACTTATTCGTTATCCGTTACCTCAACGTTATGTGTAAAGACCGGTGTCGCTGATTGGAGTCGTTTGAAGAGCAACATTAATTGAACGACAAATGAATCAGGTGTAGCTCTTATATGGTTGACATGAAAACCTGTATCCACACCATTTCATTGTGAATAACATTGAAGACCCCATTCTAAGGTCTACTGTCTTTTTGGATATCAATGAAGACCCACGCTTCAAGGTCATGTCCATTTGTAAATATCATTGGAGACCCCTGATCTAGGGTCTTCTCCTTGGTTACAATATCAAAGACAACTGCTATAAGGTGTTGTCTTTTGCGTATAATATCAGGGACCCTGCTCTAAGGTCTTGTCTCTTGTGGATAATTCCCGAGCCCTGCTCTAGGGTATTTTCCTTTGTGGATAATATTAAAGACCCATGCTCCAAGGTCTTATCTTTTTGGATATCAGTGAATACCCATGCTCTGAGGTCTTGTTGTGTGGGGATAATATGGAAGAGCCTCACTCCAGGGTTTTGTATTTTGCGTATAATATCAAAGACCCTGCTCTAAGGTCTTGTCATTTTGGATGTCAATGAAGACAAATGCTCCAAGGTCATGTCCATTGTAAATATCATTGAAGGCCCTGCTCCAAGATCTCTTTTGTGTATAATGTCAAGGACCCAGCTCTTGCCTTTTTTTTTGATAATGTTGAAGACCAATGCTCCAAGGTCATGTCCTTTGTGGATAACAGAAAACCCATACTCTAGGCTCTTCGCCTTTTGTCTATAATATTGAAGGCCTTGCTCTAAGGTCTTGTCCATTGTGAATATCATTGATGACCCCTGCTGTAAGGTTCTATCTGTTGTGTATAATACCCAAGGTCTCTGCTCTAGGGTCTTCTTCTTCTTTGTGTATAATATCAAAGATCCCTGCTATAAGGAATTGTCTCTTATGTATAATATCAGTGACCCTTCCCCAAAGGTCTTGTATTTTTTGTATAATACCTAAGACTCCTGCTCTAGGGTCTTCTCATTTTTGTATAATTTTGAAGACCCCTGCTGTAAGGTATTGTTCTTTGTGGATAATATTAAAGACCCCTGTTCTAAAATGTTGTGATTTTTAGATCATATTAATGACCCATGCTCCAACGTCTTGTCTTTTGTGGATAAAATGGAAGATCCATGTTCCAAAGTCTTGTCCATTGTAAATAACAGCACGCCAAGATCTTCTCTTCTATGAATAATTTAGAAGACCCTGCTCTAAGGTCTTGCCTTTTGTGTATAATACCCAAAACTCCTAATCCAGGGTCTTCTCCTTTTTGTAGAATTGTGAAGACCCCTGCAGTAAAGAATTGTTCTTTGTGGATAATATTAAATTTTTGGATTATATTAAAGACCTATGTTTCAAGGTCTTGTATTTTATGGATAAAATAGAAGACCCATGTTCCATTGTAAATAGCATTGAAGAGGGCGCTGAGATCTTCTGTTTTGTGTATAATGTCAAAGACCCTGCTCTAAGGTCTTGTCTTTTTGGATATCAGTAAAGACCCATGCTGCAAGGTCTTATCTTAAAATCTTATCTGCTATTTTAGCAATATGGCCTGCCCCAAATTAGTCC
Source organism: Ancistrus triradiatus (assembly GCA_025084515.1). NCBI lineage: Eukaryota > Metazoa > Chordata > Actinopteri > Siluriformes > Loricariidae > Ancistrus > Ancistrus triradiatus. Next base: position 732,977 of record JAJAGP010000056.1, on the reverse strand, counting down.
TGCTTCACAAATCTTGAAGAAGGCCTTGTTAATTAGTCCCGTGACTGTAAAACTATCCACATCACGTCCCTTGGCTCCTGACTCTGCCCTTGCATGCAGAAAGTTCTTGCCACAGAAAGCAATCAAAAGTTTGGCCGTCTTTCGTCTCATCCTCATTATAACATATCTGTGAATTTGCTACACATTAATGTGAACAACAACCTCACTTAGTCAATCACAAACGTACACTCCAAAAAGACCATGTGAACAGCCTATCCAAAAAACTTGGACTTTTCTTGTGAATGTGTGAACGTAGCCTCAGGTAGCAGTGAGTCCATGACTGATAAAACAGGCAGTATCGGGCAGACACTAGGGGAGTCTCCGCAACGAAAAAGCGGGCACAACTCAATATAGACTTATGTGACGTGTAGCAGATGAGTCCATGACTGTCTCACACAAATGTGAAAAGGTCACTGTGCAAAATGACAAACAATGGTTTAAAAAATTGCCATTTGACATAGTGAGTTCATTTTATTTATTAGCTCAAGGGCCCAACAGTAGGGGCTTGGCATGGATAGTCCAGACCCTTAACCGGTGAGCCACTGCCAACCACTGGAGCAATGGAAATGTGTACCAACTGTAATTAATGGCCATTTTAGCCAAATGTCTTGGATCCTACTGCCTATATCCTGTGTTGGATGAATGGGAACCTTAATACATAACCAAACACCTTTGGGACAAATTGGCCCAACATCACTAACATCACTCATGTTGCTGAAAATAATAGAATACAGTCATGTTTCAAAATTTCTTTGCATGCCATCCCAGAAGTTTGGAGACTGCAAAGGGAGCCAACTCCATACTGATGCCCACGGTTCTGAAGGAAGATCAACAAGCACACATGGATGCGATGTTCGGGTGTCAGTGTCTTCTTTACTGATCTCAAACTAACCACAGAAATTGGATTCAAATCTTAGGCCTAGCCTGTCAGCTGCTCTATAGAAACAACAAAACATGCTGGCCTCCCAGTGGAGCGTTCTCAGTTACCACTGCAAGAGAGGGAAAGTTCTCTGTTTCTCATCAACATAAATAAGAACAAGAAGTCGATGCTGCAAATGCTGAGACTTAAATGCAAATCTTTTACACTTTAAACGCTTTCGAGGATCATCTTTCTTTTTTGATGTTTGTTTTATCATGGAGATGCAGAAAGAGCAAACCCAAACTGAAGATGTTGTGCTTTCGGTTTTTCCTCTAATCTGCAACCCATCAATCGGAGTCGCTGAGAAAACATTTGCTGTGTGTGGCAGAGCTGGTGCTGCAGAACAAGGCTCAAAACACGTTTTTCTGTTTAAACATAGTCATCTATAACCCGCTCGTAAAAGGGTGATGTTATATAATAAGTAGGTTCTGTTATTGAATTTTAGTTATTGCTAAACTTTCAAACCAAAACTATGTGGCCATCCAAACATCACACCCATGTGCACTGGTGGATTTGGAGTTGTTTCCTTTTAATTCTTTAACAGTTTCCACTCCTCTTGAAAGGCTTTTTACCAGAATTTGGAATATGATTATGTGGCTTCACATCCATTTACAATCAAACCATTTCATTTGGAACGCTCTACATGGAGGCACTGGAAGCATTATGGAATGCTACTGCATGCTGTATAGTTAGCTGTCCAGACAGTAAACTAAGTTTGGTAGATCCAGGATATGAAATCACAATCTTCCACCACATGGGAAGCTACCAGTAAATGTCAACATAGGCTACGTGCAGACAGCAGGTAAAAGTGGCCCAAATCTGATCTCTTGTCATGCAGTACTGCACAGAAGTCTTAGGTATTCTATATTTTTCAGTTTATATTCTGCTTATTCTTTATTTAAGTATTAGTGATCACTGCACTTTGTAGTTCTGTGATTACAGACTGTAGTCCATCTGTTTCTCTACATGTCCATCCCCTTTACTCTGTTCTCTAATGGTCAGGACTCCTACAGGATCAGCACAGATCAGGTACTATTTAGGTGGTGGATCATGCTTAACTGGTATGAGTGGATCAGACACAGCAGTGCTGCTGGAGTTGTAAACACCTCAGTGTCACTGCTGGACTGAAAATAGTCCACGAGCCAAAAATGTCCAGCCATCAGCATCCTGTGGGTACTGATGAAGGATTTTACGAGTACAAGGTGGAGAAATAAGGTGGATGTGTCTACTAGGGTGCAGTGCTGAGAATGTCCACCACCCAAATAGTACCTGATCTGTGCTGGTCCTGTGGGGGTCCTGACCATTAGAGAACAGAAAAAGGGGACGAACAAAGGATGTAGGGAAACAGATGGATTACAGTCTTTGGGGCGAGGTGAACAAAAGAAACGCTGATCCTGAATTAAAATAGATCTTAGGTCTATCCCAAAGCTTCCAGCTGTAAGCTCTCTGTCATTACGGTAAGTATTAATCCTCATTTAGAGTGCACTAATACTATATTTCTGTGTTTGCTGGAGTAATGGAACGAAACCAGCACACTGGCATTAGCAATTAAATTTTTATTCCCAGATAAGGACGTAGTGTCCTAGGAACAATGAAGCTGCTGGACTTTTGGTAGAAAGTTCTGTCATATGGGCATGTTTATAGAAGTGTCACATTCAGTTCTGCAAACGGGAAAGTATTACACATACCAGCTTCGATGTTCTGCTCATGGGATTTAGCAGTGATGGTGTATGGTTTCACTTTGAGCGGCGTTCTTTATTTTAGTTTAGTTAATTCAGGGAAAGACATTCATCATATCCCCTAGTGTCCACTGAGAAGGATGTAACACAGCTGTGAGGGGAAAAAACCTCTGTTTACATTTTTTGGAATTACACAATTTTTGTTTTTATTACACAGAAAATGCAGTGGGCCTCTAATCTTCAATCCAAGTCGTAATAATTCTGCTAATTCAGTCTACACTAATAACGCAAACAGCTGTATTCTTCATGTCTTTAAGTGTATTTACTAATGATTATTCATTCACCACTCCAGGCTGCAAATTAATACCTTAAATAGCAGTAATAACTTTCCATGTAACTGCTGATCAGATTAACTTGGACCATTTGTCTATTCTGTGTGTTGTGATCCTTCCTCTTAATCTGATGCAGAAAATTACATCCATATCAATATGTTTCACAGCTTTGGGTGACCATTAAAGAACAGCATTAGCTTACCATTAAAGAACAGCTTTTGGGTTACCTTAAAGAACAGAATTGAGTTACCATTAAAGAAAAGAACAGCTTTTTAGCTTACCTTTAAAGAACAGCTTTGGGTTACCTTTTTCGAGAAAAGCTTTAGTTACCATTAAAAGAACAGGTCTTGAGTTACCTTTAAAGGACCAGCTTTTAGCTTACCTTTAAAGAACAGCTTTTGGTTACCTTTTAGAAAAGCTTTAGGTTACCATTAAAGAACAGGTCTTTGAGTTACCTTTAAAGAACATCTTTTGGCTTACCTTTAAAGAACAGCTTTGGGTTACCATTAAAGAACAGCTCTTTGAGTTATTTTTAAAAGACACCTTTAGCTTACCATTAAAGAACAGCTTTGGGTTACCTTTGAAGGACAGCTTGGGTTACCTTTAAAGGAACAGCTTTGGGTTACCATTAAAGAACAGCTCTTTGAGTTATTTTTAAAAGACAATCTTTAGCTTACCATTAAAGAACAGCTTTGGGTTACCTTTAAAGGACAGCTTTAGCTTACATTTAAAGAACATCTTTGGCTTACCTTTAAAGAACAGCTTTGGGTTAGCATTAAAGAAAACAGCTCTTTGAGTTATTTTTAAAAGGGACATCTTTAGCTTACCATTAAAGACACTTTGGGTTACCTTTGAAGGACAGCTTTGGGTTACCTTTAAAGGAACAGCTTTGGGTTACCATTAAGGAACAGCTTTTGGGTTAGCATTAAAGAAACAACTTTAGCTTACCTTTAAAGAACAGCTTTGGGTTACCATAAGGAACAGCTTTGGGTACCATTAAGGAACAGCTTTTGGTTACCATTAAAAATAGCTTTGGGTTATCTTTAAAGAACAACTTTGGGTTACCATTAAGGAAACAACTTTGGGTTACCATTAAAGAACAGCTTTGGGTTACCATTAAAGAACAGCTTTGGGTTACCATTAAAGAACAGCTCTTTGAGTTATTTTTAAAAGGACATCTTAGCTTACCTTTAAAGAACAGCTTTGGGTTACCTTTGTAAGAACAGCTTTGGGTTACCTTTTTGAGGAAAAGATTTATGTTACCATTAAGAACAGCTTTGGGTTACCTTTGAAGGACAGCTTTGGGTTACCTTTAAAGACACAGCTTTGGGTTATCTTTAAAGAACAGCTTTGGGTTACCATTAAGGAACAGCTTTGGGTTACCATTAAAGAATAGCTTTGGGTTTTCTTTAAAGAACAGCTTTGGGTGTACCATTAAGGAACAGCTTTGGGTTACCATTTAAAGAAATAGCTTTTGGGTTATCTTTAAAGAACAGCTATGGGTTACCATTAAGGAACAGCTTTGGGTTACATTAAGGAACAGCTATGGGTTACCATTAAGGAACAGCTTTGGGTTACCATTAAGGAACAGCTATGGGTTACCATTAAGGAACAGCTTTGGGTTATCTTTAAAGAACAGCTTTGGGTTACCATTAAGGAACAGCTTTGGGTTATCTTTAAAGAACAGCTTTTGGGTTACCATTAAGGAACAGCTTTTGGGTTTACCATTAAGGAACAGCTTTGGGTTATCTTTAAAGAAAGCACTTTTTGGGTTACCATTAGGAACAGCTTTGGGTTACCATTAAGGAACAGCTTTGGGTTATCTTTAAAGAACACTTTGGGTTACCATTAAGGAACAGCTATTGGGTTACCATTAAAGGAACAGCTTTGGGTTATCTTTAAAGAACAGCTTTGGGTTACCATTAAGGAACAGCTTTGGGTTACCATTGAAGGACAGCTTTGGGTTACCATTAAAGGAACAGCTTTGGGTTACCATTAAGGAACAGCTTTGGGTTAGCATTAAAGAAACAACTTTAGCTTACCTTTAAAGAACAGCTATGGGTTACCATTAAGGAACCATCTTTGGGTTACCATTAAAAGAATAGCTTTGGTTAATCTTTAAAGAACATCTTTGGGTTACCATTAAGGACACATCTTTGGGTTACCATTAAATGAATAGCTTTGGGTTATCTTTAAAGAACATGCTATGGGTTACCATTAAGGAACAGCTTTGTGGGTTACCATTAAGGAACAGCTATGGGTTACCATTAAGGAACAGCTTTGGGTTACCATTAAGGAACAGCTTTGGGTTACCATTGAAGGACAGGCTTTGGGTTACCTTTAAAAGAACAGGCTTTGGTTTTACCATTAAGGAACAGCTTTGGGTTAGCATTAAAGAACAACTTTAGCTTACCTTTAAAGGAACAGCTATGGGGTTACCATTAAGGAACATCTTTGGGTTACCATTAAAGAATAGCTTTGGGTTATCTTTAAAGAACAAGCTTTGGGTTACCATTAAGGAAACAGCTTTGGGTTACCATTAAAGAATAGCTTTGGGTTATCTTTAAAGAACAGCTATGGGTTACCATTAAGGAACAGCTTTGGGTTTACCATTAAGGAACAGCTATGGGTTACCATTAAGGAACAGCTTTTGGGTTACCATTAAGGAACAGCTATGGGTTACCATTAAGGAACAACAGCTTTGGGTTATCTTTAAAGAACAGCTTTGGGTTACCATTAAGGAACAGCTTTGGGTTATCTTTAAAGAACAGCTTTGGGTTACCATTAAGGAACAGCTTTGGGTTACCATTAAGGAACGCTTTGGGTTATCTTTAAAGAACATCTTTGGGTTACCCATTAAGGAACAGCTTTGGGTTACCATTAAGAAACAGCTTTGGGGGTTATCTTTAAAGAACAGCTTTGGGTTACCATTAAGGAACAGCTTTGGGTTACCATTAAGGAACAGCTTTGGGTTACTTTAAAGAACAGCTTTGGGTTACCATTAAGGAACAGCTTTGGGTTATCTTTAAAGAACAGCTTTGGGTTACCATTAAGGAACAGCTTTGGGTTATCTTTACAGGACATCTTTAGGTTACCTTTAAAGGACAGCTTTGCGTCATTCTTAAGGAAAAATTTTGGGTTACTTGTAAGAAACAGCTTTGCTTACCTTTTAAAAACAATACTTTTATCCTTTACGAATCAATTTAGATTTGTGTTGCCATTAAGAAAAAAAACAGCTCTGAGATATGTTTAAGGAAAAAATCTGGGCTCCTTTGAAGCCACAGTTTTGGGTTTCCCTTAAGGAAGAGCTTTGGGTTTCTTTTTAGTGATCAGTTTTCGATTTATTGTATGGGAAAGCTTTGGGTTTGAACCAGTCAGGTCATTCTCCTCTGACCACTGGCATCAACTAGGCATCTTCACCCAGAGAACTGCCCTCACTGGATATATATCAAAGCTTTGATTACCATTTAAAAACAATTCTTTGAACCTTTACGAATCAGCTCTAGAACACCTTTTAAGGAAAAATTTGTGTTACCATTAAGAAAAAAAACAGCTCTGAGATATGTTTAAGGAAAAAAATCTAGGCTCACTTGAAACCCTGGTTTTTGGGTTTCTTTTAAGTAAGAGCTTTGGGTTTCTTTTTATTGATCCAGTTTTGTATTTATTATATGGGAAAGCTTTGGGTCGCCTTTTAGAAACCGTTTTGTCGTAAGATAAAAAAATCTGATCTTTGAGGAACAGCTTGGGTGAGTTTTAAGGACGAGCTTTGCCTATGTGCCACTGCACTGCACTTTGTATAAGTACACATTAGTTATTATTGTTGTGTGATGTTGGCCTCACGGAGCATCGTGGAAAGCGAGCGAGTGTAATTGCTATTTTATTACTCTTCAGACACCGCTGGATATCTGTAGGCTGGTTTTACTGGTGCAGGTTTGGAGGGGGGATCCGGCTAAATTAACGCCTACAACATCGAAGCAGTCCATCTGTTGCAGGAGGACATATGTGAGCTGATGTCGCTCTATTTACACTTCTGACCAAAAGAATCGTATACACAGGAAATGCTTGTGAATGTGAGTTCCCCTGCTCAAATGTGGGGAAGTTTATTTATTTCCATGAGCATTCCTGATTTGCACTCTCCAAAGCTGCACACAGAGACCACTCAAACTGACGAGACTCATGGCTATATATAGTGCCATGGGACGCAGCTGGCACCGAAGGGGCAGGCTTTTCATCCTAAGATTAGATTTGGACAGAAAGATTAATCTAGACAGGAGATTATTGAGGACGTTCTGCCTGCTTACACTGTCTGCTTTGATATTCAGGCAACTTTAGGTTAGGGATGGTTCATTGTAGGTCTGTTTTGGAGACCAGATTTGGGTTTGTCCTCTAAAAAAGATGATGAATCCTTTTATTATTCATATCTTTTCTATTTTCAAAGTCTCTCTTGCTGAAAAAATAATACTGGTAGGAAGTTGGATTCATTTTAAGCCCATTTTTTAAAACTTGGACCTTGTATACGCAAATAAAATATGTAGAAAGGCTATACTATTGTAGAGGGCTTAAAAGCCATCAATAAGAATTTAAAACACTAATTATAGTATGCACTCACTGGCCACTTTATTAGGTACACCTCACTAGCACCAGGTTGGACCCCCTTTTCCCTTCAGAACTGTCTTAATTCCTCATAGCACAGATTCAACAAAGAGCTGGAAACATTCTCAGAGATTCTGGTTTACATCGACAGGATAGCATCCTGCAGTTGCCTCAGATTTGTCGGCTGCACATCCATGATGCCAATCTCCTGTTCCACCACATCCCAAAGATGCTCTATTGGACTGAGATCTGGTTTCTGTGGAGCCGTTTGAGTTACAGTGAACTCATTATCATGTTTATAAACCAGTTAGAGATGGTTTGAGCTTTGTCACATGGAGCGTTATCCTGCTGGAGGTAGAAATCAGAAGATACACTGTGCTCATAAAGGGGTGCACATGGTCAGCAACAATACTCAGGTAGGTTGGTATTAAGGGGCCTAACGTGTGGCAAGAAAATACCTCCCACACCATTATACCACCAGCAGCCTGAACCGCTTATACAAGGCAGGATGGATCCATACTTTGATGTTGTTTATGCCAAATTCTGACCAGACCATCTGATTGTCAGCAGAAATTGAGACTCATCAGACCAGGGAACATTTTTCCAATCTTCTATTGAACAATTTTGGTGAGCCCATGTGAATTGTAGCTTCAGTTGCCTGTTCTTAGCTGACAGGAGTGTGGTCTTCTGCTGCTGTAGCCAATCTGCTTCAAGGTTTGATGTGCTGTTTGTTCAAAGATGCTCTCCTACATACCTCGGTTGGAACGAGGGGTTATTTGAGTTACTCTTCCCTTTCTATCATCTTGAACCACTCTGCATTCTCCTCAGCATTTTCACCCAGAGAACTGCCCTCACTGGATATTCTCTCTGGTCATTCTCTGTAAACCCTAGCGATGGCGCTGTGTGTGAAAATCCCAGTAGATCAGTAGTTTCTGAAGTACTCAGACCAGCCCGACTGGCACCAAACAACCATGTCACGTTCAAAGTCACTTAAATCACCTTTCTTCCTCGTTCCGATGCTCGGTTTGAACTTCAGCAGCTCGTCTTGATCATATCTAACTGGCTAAATATATTGTGTTGCTGCCATGTGATTGGCTGATTAGATCTTTTAGTTAACAAGCAGTTGAACAGGTGTACCTAAGAAAGTTGCCGGTGAGGGTATAATATAATGAATTAAAAATCATAATAAATGTAATTTATGGAGATTCTTTATTGTAGCAAAAGGTTATTAATTTATACTAACAGAAATAAAATATTTTAGGACAATATAAATAAGTAAAATATAATTTCTACTATAGAAATCTGTGCCATAAAAATTAAGTGTAAGAAAAAGTGTTTACTTTTGCAAAAATGCATCATTTTTAATAAATAAATAAATGAAAAAATGTATACATTTGTAGTATAAGCATCCTTTAGGTAGGTACTGTTTATTCCTTCCCAAACCTTTTATTATTTATTTTTTATTATTTATTTTTAACATTTAGCAAAGTAGTGTTTATTATATTATTCTGTTTCTTACTTTTTTCATTATTTGCATTGATTTACTTTTGTCAAAATATATCACTTTTGACAAAAAAACAAATATATAAATGTGTATATTTATACGATAAGCATTCTTTAGGCAGTTACTGTTTGTTCTTTCTGAAACCTTTTATTATTTATTTTTGTAAAACATTTACTTTTGTTCTGTACATACATAACCGTACTTTTGTATGTTACTTTTGTAAAAAGGGGCAGCATGGGGGCACAAGTACTTCAGCCTCATAGCTCCAGAGATTCCTGGTTTAATTCCTGCTCTGGACACCTCTTTATGGAGTTTGCATGTTCTCCCCATGTCTTTCACTCACTTTCTAAAGACCTGTGTTAGATCAGCCGGTGTGTCTGAAGTGTCCCAGTGTGAGTGTGTGTCTGATGGATTGGCGTCCTGTCTGGGGTTGGTTGCCGCCCTGTGCTACCAGTGAGGCCCCTGGCTGCCTGCAACCCGCCCCCCTGAATTGGATTAAGTGGGTATGAAAATAAATGACTTTTGCAACAACAAAAAGAAAGCTGGAAAGCAAAAAAAGAAAATGTGGTATAACATTTAGCAATTAGGAAAGCAGTTTATTGTATCCAAATTGTTTTGGTTAGTCACTTTTGTTTAAAAAAACCTGTAACATTTATAAAAGTGGTGTTTATTGTACCCAAACCTTTTCCAACCAACATTATACAACTTTTAGAGCTTTAGTCTTGTTCTGGTGTTCTGTTTTCCCCCCAAACCTGTTCATAACCATTTCCATGCGTGAGGTACTTGAGGAGAGAAGAGCAACAGCATTATAGCGTTAGTAAATTGTCTTGTATTTCTATTACGAGCACAGAATGAAAGCATAGTTCAAATAAACATTTACATTTACACAGCAACATCCATGAGGGTTTGTGTGCCTCAGCGCTCCGCTGCTAATACATCAACAGAGTCGGGCCTCAGAGTGGACCACCCACACTGCACCAGGATGAGGATGATAATAATAATAATAACAATAACAATAATAATACTGTTCATGGCAGTTAATTCATTCCTTCCACAGCACGGCTGTAATGTGTAATTGGATGTTGCACAAAAACTAATCTGGTAGGTGATGTTCCTGCACATCTGCACTGTGTTAAGCCTTCCTGGTGACTTTCCATCCATACATTTTTAATTCTTATCATCTTTTCAGAATTTACACTTTGCCTCTTGGAAGTCTTGTCCTGTACTGTACAGCCTTATGCAGATTTGAGCACCACTGGCCAAATGCATGTCACATGCTTGCTAATTGGCTAGATGACAAGATTTCTCTTAAAATAATACACTTAAATACATATAGATGAGAAATCAAATTCGGCAGGTGCGTATCGTTGAGCTTCTTTCCAGAAGATCCCCTAGGTCTTATAGACTTGTTAAGGATTTATGTGCACAAATAGGTTATACCGAAGTGTGTTCCCTGTAGGGGCTGGGTTAAGTTGGGTCAGGAGTTGGGACTCTGGCAGCTTAGTGCTTAAGAACCTGGACTATGGACCACAAGGCCTAGGGTTCGAATCCCACCTCTGCCTTGAGCAAGGCTCTTAACCCATATATTGTAAGATTGCATCATTTGTAGGTCACTCTGGATAAAATCGTCTGCTAAATAATTAAATGTAACTTCTAATAAAGCATGGAATTTGACCAGGGGTGCCCATGCATGTATTTCTAAATGAAATAGTAAGTGCACTCAATGCAAAATTAATAATGTCACTAATGCATGAGTTCAGAATTAATTCAATACTCCGTGCCTGTTGTTAAACCAAACACATCCTATAGATCAGAATAAGGACAAAGGGGTGTCTGTGACATATTAAAAACTTTCTAAGATGTTTAAATATATTTTATTTTACTTCTACAAATTATACTTTGACCTGATTTGTAAGGTCTTGTATGTGTTTTTTTCACTCGTTGAAGTTTATGTGCCCCAGTAAAATGTTGCTGTGCCTCACTAAAATCACTGCCGTAAAAAGTCAGTTTTATCCCGGATTTCTGAGCAAAACTACAAAAAAGCCGTGCAAATTCACTACAGGCACTGTATTTCCCATAATGCCCCAGCATTTTTCCAAACCCTTGAGGGACTACTTCAGTCAGAGCCAGTTTCTTTTGGTTTTTCACACGGTCATGTTGCAGACAAGGTAATGCTGGCTCATAGCTGTGTGTTTTGGCCACTTATAACATATAACCTACCAAATGTACATATTAGATCAAAAGCAAAGGCAGTCATTAAACCTTCAAAGGCATCAGTTACGTTAGCATAAACAAAATGAATGCAATAAAGAAAATAGTTAGTGTTCATTTCACTTCACCTATTTAGTGCTTAACAATCTTATTTTTATGCACAGTTGTGCCCTATGACGGATTGGCAAGCAGAGGGCTACAGTTCTAAATTCTGTGTGCCCCAATACAACAAGTAGTCTAGACACACCCCTGACTGGAGATCTCAGAGGGTTCCAAAATGTCCCTGACACCCCAGTGTCATAAAAAAGGGCGAGTAAGCATTTATTTAGCATTTACAACCTTATACAGAAGTGCTCTATATTCTACTCAGTAGACATATCCTCTAACAAACTTGATGAGTAGACACAAATGTCAGAACTATACACAAGGGGCCAAATCAGTTCTCAAAGAATGAAAATAGTCCAGGGAGGTCCAGTTCTCTAATGCCAAGACAAACTGGCCTGCTTTCGGTTTGCTCAAACACACCTGCGTCTGAATTGGATCAGGTGTGATCTACAGCCTCCAAGGTCAAGCCACGTTTATCACACGAGTTTCTCCCCTCTCTTCTCGGTGTAGTGAATCAGAGTTTCAGGCCATGCCAGGGACACGTAGGACAGAGGGTAGGCTCTCGGATAGAGGTGCGCCGCGAGCGCAAAGCGATGCGTCTCCAAATCCGCCGACTCTGATCCCGCACTGCACGTCCGCTCGAGCCGGGTCACCTTTTTCGCTAAAATGTTGTCTATGCTAAACTCTTTGAATTTGTCCGACGTTTTCCTGCCGTCAGTCTGCGCGTTTATGGCGTCCTTAGGCTGGGCGCAACCGAGAACCGGACCACCGTCGGTGCGTTTGGCGCTCCCTGAGCTCGCAGTGCGCGTCTCGGATTGCTGCTTGAGCTCCGGCCGAGGCGCGCTAGCCGGCTGCGTTTGATTGGAGTCTTTGCTCGAAAGCAGACGGCTCTTGTCTTCGAGCAGATTTGGCGAGCCTTGATGTCGTCGAGTCGCGCAGTCGCCTCTGGGAGACTCTCGTCCCGCCTGGGACTCGTCCTGCTGCAGCTTGGAGGAGCACAGATGGCTGGCGCTCCTGATCCTGGCGCTCTTGTGCGGCTTGGGCTCGCCGGCTTCGTGCAGCTTGGATTTCCTTTTCCTCCTCCTGTAGTTGCCGTTCTCGAACATGTCCAAGCACTTCGGATCCAGCGTCCAGTAGCTGCCCTTGCCCGGGCGACCCTTTTCCCTGGGCACTTTAATGAAGCAGTCGTTGAGCGACAGGTTGTGACGGATGGAGTTCTGCCAGCCTTGCTTGTTGTCGTGGTAAAACGGGAAGCGGTCCATGATGAACTGGTAGATGCCGCTCAGCGTTGCGCGCTTCCCCGGGGCGCTCTTGATGGCCATGGCGATCAGCGCGATGTAGCTGTACGGGGGCTTCTGAGGAGGCTCCTGGCGGGGCGAGGCGAACCCCAGGGTCGGGATCACACCCCCGACCTCTCCTCCGTACAGGTAAATCAGGGACGAGTTGGTGAGGCTGAGAGCCGCGGCTCCCTGCGACGGTCGACTATGGTACAAGTTCATGATGGTTTATTCCCATAAGAGGTCTGCGCGCCTGTCCTGCGCCGCTCTGCACTGTTAATTGTGGCACATTTGCAGCTTTATGTTGACTCAGCGCTGGAAAATAAATTGTCTATGATAAACACTGTTTGTGTTTCCCTCGGCCCACCCACATTAATTAAAATTTCATTGCCTCCAAAGCCCCGCGTCTGCAACGAATCTCGCTGCGCTTCGGTCTCCCCTCGTGTCCCCAGCCCACCAGCCAGTGGTGTGCTTGGTTTATTCCCTCATTTGTTTATAGAATTAGTCTGTTGATAAGTCTGCCCACCCAAGTGGAATCAAGCTGTGTTTATTTGGAAAAAATTTCCGGGCACCCAATACATAAACGCGCTGATCTGATGTTTGAAAGATCACGTCCACCCCTGAGCGCTCAGAGTCGCTCTCACAGAGAGAACAAGCAAACAGCGCGGAGCGAGTAAATCTCACTGCGACTTTCTCCGGGCTGCTCCGAAAGAAAACAAAGCAAACGACAACAGCTTACACCATTTCCTTTCAGCTTCTCAGCTCCTTAATTCCCAAACACCAAAAGCCACGCTGCTTCACAAGAACATCGGTTCATTTATCTAATCAAACCTATGCTTGAACATTTACATTTGAGTCATTTAGCAGAGACTCCCTTATACAGAACCACTAAGAACAGATACAATCTTACAAACAATTGTTTGCCAGAAAGGGTCTTGCTCAAGGATCCAGCAGGATCAGATAAATATGTACAGTACCGTGCAAAAGTCTTAGGTCACCATTTAGATAAGATATAGCATCGGAAAATGGAGGAAATTTGTATGCGCTATTAAAAAACTGGAATAAAAGAAAAAAACATCTATAGCTTCTATAGGCTGTAGTAGCATGTGTTGTGTGACCTCCCCTTACACTTGAGCTGTAGCAGCATCTAGCAGTTTCATTGGGATGCCAAGCTGACCCTTCTACAGTCTGAGGAATGGTCTTTTTGGAAAGATAGCAGCAGAAAAGAAACAGGGAGAAAAGTCTAAGATAAGCTCACAAAGATTGGAATGAGGATCAGTCTTGTGGGTCCAGTTGTCGAGAATATGTTATGGTCTTTATACCACTGCTAAAACAACAAATCCTATGGTGGTCTAAGACTTTTGCACAGTATTGTGTACATAGACAAAATATGCATATATGCTCATATTGTATATACAAAAGACGTGCTTGTGTGTGTGTGTGGGTTCGATCTCAGGGTGATGGGGCACTGCAGTGGTGTTACAATATACACTTAGAGGTCACTTTAGTAGGAACACTTGTTCAACTGCTCGTTAAGGCAAATATCTAATCAGCCAATCACATGGCAGCAACTTAAATCATTTAGACATGTAGACATGGTCAAGAGGACCTGCTGAAGTTCAAACTGAGCATCAGAACAGGGAAGAAAGGTGATTTAAGTGACTTTGAACGTGACATGATTACTGCTGCTAGATGGAGTGGAGAAAATTTCAGAAACTGCTGATCTACTGGGGTTTTCACACATCTCTAGGGTTTATACAGAATGGTCCAAAATGGAGAAAATATTCAGTGAGGGCAGTTCTCTGGGTGAAAATGCCTTGCTGATGTCAGAGGTCAGAGGAGAATGTAACTCAAATAGTCACTCACCAGTTGGATCAGCACTGGTTTTTGATGCTGAGCTCCCCCAGTTCAAATATGGCCTGTGGAGAGATGAGGGCGGTCAGGTTAAGCATCCCCAGGTCTGGCACCTGAGAGACCAAGAGAAGGGACCAGGTCTGGTGCGTTTTGCAAATCACATCATTATTTAGTATTTTACCTCATTACTAGACCTAACTTGACCCCGTCCCAACCTTTTTTGGAATGTGTTGCAGGCCTGAAATGCCTTTGTTTATTAACAAATGAAATGAAGTTGACCAGAAAAATACACAAAATATCTTGGGTTCGTACCGTCTGCAATGAAAAAAAGAGTCAAAGTAAAAGACAGGGTTTTTATTCAATCTACATTTTCCCTTACGTCCCAACTTTTTCTAATTTGGGGTTGAAATAATCCAGAAGCTAAAATGTTGCATAAAAATTAAAAGACAGAACATGTCTAAAGAAAATCCAAGAAATAAAATGTTGATATATAGACTATGATTCATTAAACAGAACACAAATATTATGAAGTGCATAATAGAACCAGGTATCTCTCCTAACACTGCTACCTCTCAATGCATTTTACAAAACATCCCAGTTTGCAGGTTTATGTAACTAACCCCTTTAACAGCGGCCATTCCCAAAAAAGGAGAACTTGGCAGAACAGCGGGGTGAACTATATTTTTGTGAATGTGAGCGTGATGCTTTATATTATGTATTTTCCTGTTTATAGGAGCGAGGGGGATTATAACAACTTTACAAGTGCACACAGCTGGGCCGTGATTACATTACGTGTTTGGAGGTTTCTGTGGATAAACTTAGAAGTTTTCCTGAGTTTGACTTTTCCATCCGCAGACAGTGATTCATAAAGTTTTCGAAAAAAAATTCCAGTCCCAACAGGAACGTTTCACAGTGTGTGTGCATCAGACATCTCCTTCTGTTTGACATCCATCCGCTATTTGATTTTCTTGTTATGTAGATGATCCTCTGCTGTGCATGAGATTTAGTGCGCTCTAAGTGTATTGGTACTGAACTGTTACCTTCAGCATACAAACGTTTTTAGGACACATTTTTTGGAGAAAAACAACATAAAGACCCGTGGTGGCTGATGGCTTATAAAACAAGCACGTATGTTCACATAAGGTCACTTCATTTTACTGGCCAGCCATAGCAGTACACTCCCTATATCCCTCCGGCAGCTGAGGTTAGTGGTGTTGCCTAACACAAAGCTGCTTTACATAATAACCTTATTTGATATTTTTTATTCTAAATAAATTGTGCAGATAGTGCAGATTTATTAAGGTTTAAGAAGTCACTCATGTTCCTGATTCCCAATTTACTTATTGTCATTAGGTTACAAGGTTCCGCCCCACGAGGGGTCGACCAGTCATCATCAGAGAACCTGTCCGTCTACGAAAAGTGTTCTATCCAATAAAATACACCCCCCATCCCCAAAAACACTCCATTTAATCTCGGTGAAGCTCATTTTGATCTGGTGTGGCTAAAAATGGCATGTCCAAGTTGCAGGTAGGAGTTTTATTTATTAAAATATCTTCAGAGGACAGTATTAAGCACGATGGGTTCTGTGAAGCAACGGAACACGGAGGGGGCGTGGCTATAATAACTTGAGCGAAAAATGCTCATTGCTTCGATCATGCCACAGACACCCAGACACACGTGGGCTTCAGGGAGTGTCTATTAACTCTGTGTCAATGGCTTCAAAGGAGATTTAAGATAAGATAAGATAATCCTTTATTAATCCCACAGTGGGGAAACTAACAGATTAAATCCCAAACCAGAAAAAGTTAGGACAGTTTAAAAAATGGAAATTTAAAAACCCCACAGTGTTTCTTAGATTTAGATTTACTTTTATTTCATTGCATTGCATCCACACTGTCCCAACGTTTTCTGAATTGGGGGTTGATTGGCACAAATTGCATTTTAATCCAAATAAGCTTACAAAACAAATAAAGTGTGTAAAATATAGTACTTGCATGGACGGTATGCTGTATGCACATCTTAATAAGCAGATTTAATGATAATAATTATCTCCTTATTTGCTTATGTTAGAAATGCAGCTTTAGACAACAGCCAAACACATATGGAAAACCCAAAAAGGGCCAAAAGGCTGATACTAAATTGTACCGTGATCCTTTCAAGCTCCAGATCTGGAGAGAATTTCCCCGAAAGCATCGTAAACTAAGAAACATCGTAAACATCTTAAGATCGTTCGTTAATTTACGAGCGTTAACTCTATTGTTAATATCCACTGGTTAAGTCTAAAGTGCTTCTTAAGTTGTGCCTGTGTCGCAACAAGCAACATGAGGGCAACAAAACAAACCCATCAAAACTGCCTGCCTAATATTTGCTGCTATATGAACAATTAACATTCCTCACTGAATAAGTTCTTATTTTACACATAAAGCATCCCTCCGTATCAACATGGGATTGGTTCCAGGACCCCCCTGCAGATCCCAGAATCCACAGATGCTCATGTCCCTTATATAAAATAGCGTAGGATTTACATCTAACCTTCCACATCATTGTGTACTTCAAATCAACTACAGCTTAATTGGAATAACTAATACAATGTAAATGCAATGCTATGGAAAATGTTGTTATGCTCTATTGTTCAGGGAATAATGGAGACAAATACAGGCTGTACATGTGAACAAATGAGGAGAACAATGCTCAAACTAGTGCTGCACAGAGTAGAGTAGTTCTCTTGTATACTCGGTCTCGATCTCTCCTGGTCTCAGTCTTCACTACTAGAAGTCTTGGTCTTGAGTCAGACTCAATATGTCCCAGTTTTGGTCTTTACTCAAACTAGGCTCTAGTGGTCTTGGCTACAACACTAGGAGAGATACCGTGGAACTGGTGGGATCTGTGAAATTGCAGGAGCCAACAGCATATGGAATGTCAGTTACTTCATTATTTTATTTGTGTGATGTGGTTCATCTGGTAAATTGGAAAAGTATCATTATATTGGTGAAAACGTCCCTTTGGGATGGCATGTGTCATGATGAAGACCTCTCTGAGCATCGCCTGGTCAGCTTGCGCCATCCCCAAGGAGTTTTGTTCCCTTTTTGAGTCTTGATCCTCCTAAAAAGTCCCTTTCTTACAACATTTAGGGAGTTTTTCCTTGCCACTGCCTAGGCGTGTTCAGTTTGGGCTTTGGGCCTAGATAATAGAACATATGGAAAATTGTACTGTAAAGTTGCTTTGAGATGATGCTCCGTTGTTAAAAGGGCTATACAAATAAATCTGACTTTGACTTTAGCCCACATGGGACTGTTGTAGTGCAGTGGTTAAAGTCCTGGACTGTGGGCCAGAAAGTCCTGGGTACAAGCCAAACTGTGTTAACCCATAATGACGTGGATTGTTCCTTGTAAGTTGGTATCAGTTGTAAGTTGCTCTGGATAAGGGCTTCTGCCAAATGACATTTATGCCAAATGAATGAATTAATGTAAATAATCTACTCAATGACTTTAATTCAGTTTGAGTAGGCTATGAGAAGTAAAAAAACAACAAATCAACATCCTTTCACATATCACGTTCCTAATGCTGTAACTGCTCATTGATTTTACCACAATGCTATGCTATTACTCACCAGAATCAGGTTTAGACTACACATTTTCAACTCAGTTCATTTTTCATGGTGTAAACCATGAGGGCCAAACGCATGTCCTCAAGAGCCACAGATCAACAGAGTTTCACATCTTCACAGCGTTTATAATTAGCTGAGGAAATGAATAAGCGTGGTTCAATGCTAAACACAGCAGCGCTGTGACTCTACAAAGACTGAATCATTCAGCAGATTGAATCCCAGTCATTACTGTATATGTTTACCTAAAGTTGAATGACTCAGTGGAAGAGGTTTTTATTTAATCTATTATTGGTGATGTTATTTTCTTAAATCATTTGTTGAGCAAGAATACTGTTTGCGTTGTATTATACTTGTAACAGTTTGGCTTTGTGTGCTGCCCTCTGGTGGAGATCTTTAAATTATATGTGTAATGCATGACCTAAATGATATAATGTTGTTGTTGTTGTTATTTATAATTTTAATAGATTCTGCTCTTGTTTGTATATTAGTTTTACACATATTTAAACCCTCATATTGGGGTACATGCACCAATAAAATGTTGCTGTGTCCCACTGAAGTCACGGTGGTAAAAAGTAAATGTGATGCTGGTTTGCTGAGCAGAACTACATTTCCAGGCACTACATTTCCCAGAAATCCCCTTGCATCTTGCCAAAAGCTTTCAGTTAGAGCCTCTTTTTTTAATAGATGCAAATATTGTCCTCCCACTGTTAAAAAACGAATTAACTTTTACTCTGAGTAAATTTTATACAAGCTACTTTTTACTTTTACTTGAGTAGATTTTTAGACCGGTAATTGTACTTGTCTTTAATTAAAGTCTCACCAGAGTAATAGTGCTTTTGCTTGAGTAGAATATTTTAGTCTTTTTTTCCACCTCTGATAATATTTGTAAAAGTAAGCATAAGTATTTTTCGATTAAGCAGTCTAGTGGAGTGTTTAGAAGAAGAACTGCTCTGAAAAATTGGTGAAGCTGCAGTTTGTTGGACTAAAATGCAGTGACAGTGTTCCACAGTGGACGATAACTATTGTTTGGGTTAAAGATCTAAAATATAAAATTCTATATTTTGGTCTGAAAGTGTTTTCATTCTGTTTTTGCTGTGGTTTTGCAGATGATTCCTGTAGTTGTAGTACAAACTATTATGTAAACTCAGTGTCACGGATCTGTGCATCTTACCCTCAAGAAAAGACATCCTGTTTCAAGAAATTAGGCTAAGAAATATTTGACTTATTATTTTATTTAGTAGCATACACTTTAATACTTCTGTTTAAGAAAAATATATAAGCCATACTTCACATTTTGCTTGGGTATATTTTAACAGATTGGTCAAAGTAAAGAACTTAACTAAAGAACTTCGGTCATCTCTGCTTGTTTTTATGTTAGAGTTATAGCATTATGACTGTACTGTACCTACACACGGAATGAACCCGAACCGACTCGAATCGACTCTGGCTCGGTTCAGGACTGTTAGTTTGAAGACTCGGGATTGTTCGGAAGTGCTCGGCTTCTGCACTCCGGAAGATGAAATATCAGCTGATCGAGGTGTTTTTGATGAAAGTTGCCGTTGGAAGTGAGTGAAGATTTGTGTTGTGCGGATGCGGCGGTGAGGCTCCGAGACAAAGAGGAGAGGACACGGAGAGTAAAGACAGAACCGAGCGAATTAAACCCCTAATAAGCTGCGGGGACACAGGAACGGAGCTGCTGTTGTCTAGCGATTGTTGTTGAATCCGAGTGCAAACAAACACGGCGAGTGTCGGTGCGGAGCGGTTTCGTGTTTAATCCGGTGGGTTATATATACGAGTGTAAACACAATTAGCTCGGTTCGTTTGGGTGTCGACTGGAGTGAAGGTGTTTTTCAGTTCAGAAGGTCGGCTGGATTGCATAACCCCTCTGTGTGTTGTTGTCATTCTGACACACGAGCAGCGTTCACCAAATTTACACCTGTGACCATCTTAAACCCTGTCTGTGCAAACCAGTGTAAGTGCCCTGCTGAAGAAAATTGGTACTATTTTTCCTAGAGTACCTGTCAACGATTTGTAGACTTTTTCCCCCAAATAATTGTGTTTGTGGATAAATCACCTCATTCTTTATAAATATGCAGACACTGCCCCTAACCCAACAGAGCTAGTCTGATCCGGTTCAAGTCATTCACTCAACACCAGGTGTGAACCAAAGCCCGGACCATCAGGTTGATGTTTCCTCTGAGAGAGCTTCAGCTGAATCAGAGGATCTTCTAACTTCAGCGTGTGGTGTGTGAGGAAAAACAGGTCCAGCTCTGGCCCACTCCGAGAAGCCCTCTGAAAACCCAATGCTGGATCTGGAGGTGGTTCCTGAGCGCTCTTTGGGAAATGAACAATGGGAATTCGCATTAGGTAAGATCTGGCTGGTGTTTATTGAGGGTGTCGAATGTAACTCGCTTTGGGTGGCAACTAATCAGATAGTGTCAAAGTCAGATTTATTTCTATAGCGCATTTCTCAAAGCAGCTTTACAATTTTATATTATCTTCTAATATCAAAGGCCAGTCCCAAATTCAGTAAGCCTAGGGCAACAGTGGCAAGGAAAAACTTTGGGAGGACCAAGACTCAAACCTTATAGGTGGCCTAGATGTCATGTGTAAGAATTAAACTAAGTTATCTAATTAATATGTTTATAGTAATAGTTTAAATAAACAGAAACTTAATAAATATTAACAGAGAGAACACGTGTAGGATCTTGTGTGCTTCGCGGGAAAGTTTTGGTGGCATGGCATCCTCAGTCAACTGGATGGGAGAGAGGTAGTGCCCTATGGTTTGGGTAACAGTGATGGCAGAACAGCTTGGGTGGAGCCGAAGCAGAGGAACATCTTAATGTGAGCTCAGAGAGAAAGAGAATATGTAGTTAGTTATTGTTAAGAGCACAGAGTCTATTAACTGAACATTTCTACCAGGTGCTCGGGTGATGCATTGGCAATTCTACTGCGTAGTTAAAAATGAATGCTTTGAATAAATTGACTATCATGGCTGAAGGTAGATCACCAGGAGCGGTGATCCAAAACTGGTAAATCAAACACACATGTTGTAGATTAAGTTAATTAATTAAAATTATAATTCATTAAATTAAAACGCCCTGTGACATTTTCAGCAACGAGAGCATGAAGCCAGCACTCCTAAGAAGACCTGAGCACCATTCATGCCTATTTGAAGGACAAACCTGTAGACTCCGCTAAATATACCGACTGTGTACAAGTGTTTGTGTTTCTGAGGTGCGACTCGGTGGTGGTACTTTGAGGTTTTGGCTTGATGATGGGTGGTGCCTGGTCTGAAATGTTTGAGAACCATTGGGTTAGGGATTAAAATACTCCATACGGTATTTATGTAACCAGGGTTTGGATTTTGAGGTTTGACTGAATTTGGTTACATATAGTTCCTGTCGGATTTAGCCACCCATTACTTGCAGTTCAGCTAGTTTGTTGTTAATCCTGTAAGGCTTCAGTGAGACGTATTTTAAGTGTCTAAGATTCTGTGACCTCTTATAGACAGGTGTTTTTTATCATACCAACTTGTTTCTGTGTTCAAAAAAACATTGTTTTGGATATTTGTGTTCTATTAGCTGTAGAAAATCTACCCAAAATCAATGAAAGATAGTTTAAACAGAAATTATGATGCTTACCACCATATTTTATTGCCTCATGAGAAAAATTCAGGCGTTTAAGCAAACTTCCATTATCTCTAGCCCCCCCCAGTGTTTACATGACCAGGACATCAGGTTCTAGAGATACCATGTTCTAAACATGGCTTCACAGATAAGGTGCTTGTAGGTCGATAAGATGTTTTTAAGCAGTTGCTATCATTGATAGGGTGAATTAATGTTAGGAAATGTTAGAACTAAAGGCCTTTTCACACAAGTCCGATTTTTACAGATGAAAAAAACACACGTTTTAATCGGAGTCTGTTCTAATTTGTTGTTCAAAAGCGTTAGAATCAGGCTGACCAATCAGGGCTCGGTTACCGGGCAGAACAGCTCATCAAGAGCTTATAGGACGAGCAACAGGCTGCCCCTAAAAACATGGATATTAAAGAAAAGATCTGGTGGAATAGAACTGAAAGGCTGGAGAATGATGGAGATAAAGCTCACAGGGACTCAAAGGATAGTTTGATTATTTATCTAAGTGCATTCTAATCTGTTCATGATCACAAAACCACAAACTAGAGCTTCCTGCACTCATCTACACTTGTGTCTTTGGTTTTCTAAGTTGACGATGTGAAAAAGGCACGGCGAGAGACTTGAGAGGGTAAATTAAAGAAAGCAAAAGTGGACAGAGAGTTTTAAGGGTTTTTAGACAACAAGACGTGTCGGAGTTGGTGTGAAGGTCCCACTACTTTAAAAATCACGTCTGTTTTCTCTTGCATAACAATCAGACTCGGTGTGAAAAGGCCTTAAGCTGAAAGATCTCAGTATTTGAAAAACAACAAATAAATAATGGATGAACTAAATCTGAGGGAACACAGTTCTAGATCTAGATATGCTTTCTTAATTCCCTCCATTATTGGTTCTGTGCCATTTGTCTGACTGTTAAGCACATTTAGAAGGAATTAACAACACTAGTGAGAGTCATTGTTTTTGTTCGCAGGAATGCCGCTGGCTCAGGCCATTTCCATCTTGCAGAAGCACTGCCGAATCATCAAGAACGTCCAGGTGCTCTACAGCGAACAAGTGAGGCTGGTAATTCACAGGATTGATACGTGTTGCTGGATAGCTCCTGTGGGTAATTTGCATTTCTCTCTCCTTACAGTTGCCACTCAGTCATGACCTCATACTCAACTTGACTCAGGATGGAATTAAACTGCTGTTTGATGCCTGTAATCAGAGACTGAAGGTGAGAGACATCTGCAAATTTGGAAGCTGTTAACCACTTTTTCTTTCCTTGAATGTGTGAGGAACTCGCCGCTTCAGGCTTCGCTGTTAGCCTATAGGGAACAGAATTGGTGTGGGTGGTAAATGAATTCAGATCTTTCCTTATACAGCTTTCCTCTTCGATTTGTCGCATAGACTCTAAACATCGCTGCATGGTTCGACATGCCTGGCACGAGAAAACAGCTAGCTGTTATTAGCTGTACCTAATCAATGAGTACTTTGCATTAAAAAGGAATTGTTCTGGTTCTCTGTTAGAGAAGTGCTGATGAAATCTTGCGATGCCAACAAGAAAAGAGATGAAGAAAACAATGTTAATGAATTACTAAAATAAAGTGTTACTGGTAGTCCCGTTTCACGATATTTGCCTTTGCGAAGGAAGCTGATAATACACATAAATACTCTGTGTAGACTGTGGTGGCCTAGTGGGTAAGGTACTCTGCCAAGCTGACACTGTTGGGTCCTTGAGCAAGCGACATGCAGTATGATAATCTCCTGCACTCTGCTGCTGGGAAGTCGGCAGTGCGTGATGTAGAGAGTCATGTGGTGGGAGTGATGAGCGCTGGGAAATGTAGTGACTGTGGTGGCCTAGCGGTTAAGGCACCGGACTATGGACCAGAAGGTCCAGAGTTCAAATCCCACCTCTGCAAAGCTGCCACTGCTGGATTGTAGCAGTTGTAATTGCTAAGATCGTAGTTGTAAGTCGCTCTGGATGAGGGCGTCTAATAAATGCCTAGATGTAGGTGTAGTGAGGAAAAGCCGTGGACGTGCAATAATCATTTTTGTTTTTCACTTTCAAAACATTCTTAAATAACTTGATGATAATGATTTTGCCCAGTTGTAGTTTAATGTGAGTGTTTTAAGCATGTTTAAGGTAGGCCACGTTATATAGTACATATTAGGGCTGTGCAAAAAATACAGCAATATTTATTTTCGCAATATACTACATCAATTTTCAGCTCAAAATATCGATTTATTTATTTATTTATTTTTTATGATTAAATGACATTTTAAATGGGGTGTAAGCTACGAGCTCCGCTCCTGTAGATGTAGTGTTTTGACTGAGTTTGTTTCAGTTTTTTTAGTTTGTTTTAATTTGTCAGTGAACTGTGTGGAATATCGCAGTTCATCGCAATACCCAACGTATCGTGAAGTCCCTTCCAATACCCACCCCTAGTATATATTAAGCTCCTCAGTTGTCGGAACGTGTGCCCATCATAAATTGGGTCCTGAACGGATATGCGTCGCTTAACATCCACGATACCTACTCTTTTTTTTATGTATTGTTAAAGCATTACTCTACTGAACAGATTATTGCAGATTCCTCCCTTATGTAATCAAATGTCTTTGTTATTAACCTTTTTGCAGGTGATTGAAGTGTATGACTTGAGCAAAGTGAAACTTAAGTACTGGTAAGAGGGTTTTTTCTGTTTATATCAGCATTTCATTTAGGCTGTGTGGCAAAAACGACCGCTTTGCCATGAAGACCGTAGTTGTTCAGTGTTGGAACAGTGGTGGACTTTAACTTTGCCCACTGAGAAGTAGGACAGCACTACGAAATCTTTGACACCCTGAATAATGTAATATATAGGGAGTAGGGAAAGAACGCGGACTCTAAATAAATAAAAAAGCTGCTCGTCAACGGGCAGAAATGGAGGACAAAATCACCATAAGTACATTTCATAGTGGTAGAACTGGCCTTTAAACAAACATCAGTCAGTGGCTCAGAGCTACAGCCCAAAAAACAACTGGCTAGGACTGTACCAACCTCTTGTTTGTCTTATTCTATCTTTAGTGGAGTGCATTTTAACTCTCAGGCAATAGCTCCTACCATTGAGCAGATTGACCAGTCCTTTGGCGCTACCCATCCAGGAGGTAAGGCTTATTGTCAGTGATGTTATAACAGGAAAGTTCCTTCTCTCTACATACATTTCATGCATTACACCCGCGTCTGAGGATGTGCCACTATAATTCTGCTCTTTGCCCAGTCTACAACGCTGCCGAACAGCTCTTCCATCTGAACTTCCGCGGCCTCTCGTTCTCCTTCCAGCTGGACTCATGGAGCGAAGCCCCAAAATACGAGGTGAGATTTTTTGAAGCTCCATCACCACTTAGGAAGTCCTTAGGCCTTAGCAAGTGCCAATTCTAACCACCTGCTTAATCCTTTGTTAGTCTTATCCAGGTCATAAGCCGTTATGATCCAGTGTTTATGTCGGTGTGAGCTTTATTTGACCTCCCTGTTTAGTTCTTTGGTCTCGACTTGATCTTATATTGTGGGAAAGATGGTAACTACTGACCTGGGAGGGTGGAGCCTAGCATGTGCGTCCATTATAGTTTTACACCTGTGTGGCGGTGTTTTTATTTTGCACGTCATACCTGCACGCCAATCTATCCCAAGCTGTTTTGCCTTGACAGCCTAACTTTGCCCATGGCTTGGCCTCCCTGCAGATTCCTCATGGGGCTACAGTGAAAAGGATGTACATTTACACTGGAAACAACCTGCAAGACACCAAGTATGTGCCGTGTGTATGTGTGTGTGTGTGTGTGTGTGTGTGTGTCTGTTTGCATTTACCGGATGTGTATTCACTGTAATCAAGAAGACAGCTCACACCTCAGGCCTAGAAATCTAGTCCTAGGTGTATAGGTGTGGGTGTTCAAAAGCAAGGCATTAGATATGCTGCTAAGGCATGTTCCTAATTAAATAAGCAATGCTTTAGACAAGCCATTATCTGTGATGGAGAGTCAAATTTCAAATCCGTTTGGCCTCACATCCTTAAACGACTGCTTCTTTGACACTGTGTATCATGTATCACTCGCCCATTCTCTCGTCCTGTGTGCGTCAGGGCTCCGGGGATGCCTCTGGCCTGCTTCCTGGGTAATGTCTTTGCTGAGTGTGTGGATGTTCTGAGGGATGGTGCAGGACCACAGGGTCTCAGACTGCGACTCCTCACAGCAGGTACACGAGCAGCTTGCTGATGATGCTGAAGGTCTGTTAATATAAGATGGGGGTGATATGGTTGATCAGCCAGTTCACATCCCTTATTTGCTGGAAGATACTTCAATACTTGATTGAAAAGGTTAAGTAAACCTGAAATAAATTGAAACTATTACTGCATATCCTGGACAGGGTCACAGAACTGGTCCAGAGCCTGGTGCTGGGCGATATGGCCTCAGATCAGTATCACGATTAATTGAACTATTTACCACAATTACGATTAAAGAATGATTAATTTGTTAGAAGGCAAAAAACAACAACAACAAAAAAATCCCCAGAGTTCACTGACAAGGTTTGTACTGTAAATATTCTCAACTTTTAAAACTGGGATATGTTTTCTAAACCTAAAGCCTAAATAATCGACATGGGCAAGATTACGACAGTTAATGGTTCTGAATGGCGGCTTGAATAGCAGTTTTATTTCAATAGCAGACGATATAATCATAGAAATGCAGGACCGATGAGAGGAATCAATCAAAATGCTGAAGTATGAGGATGTATGGGATGGAATTCCAAATGGAGTCATTACATGAGCGATTTCTAATTCTAATTACTAATGAAATTTTATGACCAGTTTTATGACCACTCTCAGCTGTGTAGTGTGTTGTGTACCGGTGCGAATACTTGTGGCTGAGGAGTCCTGTGGTTAACACTAAGATGAGGGTCTCATGTTTTTCTGAAGCATCCTGCAAAATTTAGTTTGTCCAGCTCAGTTTTATTTCATTGAATAACAGGGGGATGGGGCCCCTATGGAATCTATTGTTATTTCATTATGAGCCGAATCATCCTGCATAATGTCCTGTCTCCAGTTCAAAATTAGATTTTTCCCATTCATTAACACTGGGCAGATAGTGGACATGTGGGCCCCTGAGGAACTCCTTAAGGTCCAATCTGCACCCCAAGCACAAAAATCCTATTTCGTTATGAGCTGAATCATCCTGCAAAATTCGTGTCTGGAGCTCAGAGTGTAATTTTCCCAATTGTTGAACATCAGTGCTAAATCGTTTCTTTGAGGGAACGTGCAACTGGAAATTGTGTCCATCTCAAACTGTAGGAGGAGAAGCGGCTCCAAAAATCGGGTGTAATAATAAAGAAAACTCAAGAAGAACAATAGTGTTGATGGCAGAACACGTTAAGAAACAAAACAAAAATAACTAAAAATAGCAAGTTAAAACAATTCCAGTTTTCCTCCTTAAGTTCACAATGTCTGCTTTAGCCAGTGATTATGTCAGTGCATCACTTATGTGAATAATTCACAAGAAAGATGCTCTCTAGGCTTTGAGGTTTGAGAACACTCCCTTGAGTTGGTGTGTTTAGTGATTTCATCCGAATGTACTGCCAACTGGTGAAGAAGAACAGCTTTATAATATTCCATAAACAAAGCATTACACTTGGTCTTTTCATGCGTTTGGTATCTGGATTGTGTCCGGGTAAGATTTTAACCACATGATTTATGATCCCGTTTATGCTTACTAGTGAAATCCGACTCCAGTCAGCCAGACTGAAATCCAGTATGTACAGTGGTGCTTGAAAGTTTGTGAACCCTTTAGAATTTTCTATATTTCTGCATAAATATGACCTAAAACATCATCAGATTTTCACACAAGTCCTAAAAGTAGATAAAGAGAACCCAGTTAAACAAATGAGACAAAAATATTATACTTGGTCATTTATTTATTGAGGAAAATGATCCAATATTACATATTAGTGAGTGGCAAAAGTATGTGAACCCCTAGGATTAGCAGTTAATTTGAAGGTGAAATTAGAGGCAGGTGTTTTCAGTCAATGGGATGCCAATCAGGTGTGAGTGGGCACCCTGTTTTATTTAAAGAACAGGGATCTATCAAAGTCTGCTCTTCACAACATGTTTGTGGAAGTGTACCATGGCACAAGGAGATTTCTGAGGATCTCAGAAAACGTTGATGCTCATCAGGCTGGAAAAGGTTATAAAACCATCTCTAAAGAGTTTGGACTCCACCAATCCACAGTCAGACAGATTGTGTACAAATGGAGGAAATTCAAGATCATTGTTACCCTCCCCAGGAGTGGCCGACCAACAAGGATCACTCCAAGAGCAAGGCGTGTAATAGTTGGCGAGGTCACAAAGGACCCCAGGGTAACTTCTAAGCAACTGAAGGCCTCTCTCACGTTGGCTAATGTTAATGTTCCTGAGTCCACCATCAGAAGAACACTGAACAACAATGGTGGGCATGGTATTGTTGCAGGAGAAAGCCACTGCTCTCCAAAAAGAACATTGCTGCTCGTCTGCAGTTTGCTAAAGATCACGTGGACGAGCCAGAAGGCTATTGGAAGAATGTTTTGTGGACGGATGAGACCAAAATAGAACTTTTTGCTTTAGAAGAAAAGCGTTATGTTTGGAGAAAGGAAAACACTGCATTCCAGCATAAGAACCTTATCCCACATGGTGGTGGTAGTGTCATGGTTTGGGCCTGTTTTGCAACATCTGGGCAGGACGGCTTGCCATCATTGATGGAACAATGAATTCTGAATTATATCAGAGAATTCTAAAGGAAAATGTCAGAACATCTGTCCATAAACTGAATCTCGAGAGAAGGTGGGTCATGCAGCAAGACAACGACCCTAAGCACACAAGCCGTTCTACCAAAGAATGGTTACAGAAGAATCCCAAATCCCATGCAAGTTTTTTTTGTTTTTATTTAAATAAAAACTTGCATGGGATATACAGTACATGCTCCTAATCTGTTTAAAAAATATGAAAGTCGAAGTTGATGAAGGCTTACAGTGCTTGTCGTAAAGTGCAATGCAAGCATCATAACACGTCATGTGTTGTTTTTTTCAGGAACTGGTCCAGGAGTGTTGGCTGATGCCAAAGTGCGAGCAATGGAGAGGAACATCTACTTTGGGGATTCATGTCAGGATGTCCTGAGTGCTCTGGGCTCTCCACATAAAGTCTTCTATAAGTCTGAGGACAAGGTACATCATATGATGATGATCTTAAAAGGCTGAAATCCATCTGGGTTTAGAAATCAGGAACATTTTCAGAACCTTCAGCCACCCTTCCACTGGGGGAATTAGGGCTATATTTAGTTCCTAGGCTGAACCATTTTAGTTCTTTCTGCAGAGTAGCTGCTCTTCTGTGCAGCTACCATTTGAGCTTTGTGACATGGTGCTTTATCCTGCTGGAAGTAACCATCAGAAGATGGAACAGAAACTGCCAGTGGTGGCCCTTACCTCAGGATTGCTTGGCCTGTAAGATCGTATCAGTTGTAATTCACTCTGGATAAGCTCGTCTGCTAAATGTAAATGATTATTTTATTCAGTATTTTATTTATTTCTACTATTGACCTATAGTCTAGAGTTTTATAGGTTCTGTTTTATTATACTCCTCATGATGTTGTTTTCTCTTTAATGTATATTGTCTACATATTATATTTGATTTACTATATTTTCTTTCAATGTTCTCTCTCTTCGTGTGTATATTTAATCTATTACTATAAACCTGTTAATTAACTTTGTTTAATTCTTACATATAACATCTAGGCTGCTCAAGGAGGTCGGGTCCCTTTTAGAGTCTTGTCCTCCCAAGATTTCTTCCTCATAACATTTTCCTTGCCACTTCCGCCCTAGGCTTGCTCAGTTAGGGTACAGATATTTGTAAAGCTGCTTTGGGGCCATGCTCCGTTGTAAAAAGTGCTATAGAAATGCATTTGACTTTGACTTATTATGACTGTCATGTGGACAGATTCTCAGGTGATCTTATTTATGCATAACATTTTCCTGTATTAGTCTAAACAAGAGCTTGTCTAGTCTCACTCATGGGAGGACGTGTTCCCATTTGAATCTGGTTCCTCCATATTTTTCTCTGCATCTTGGGAGGTTCTCTCTGCCACCGTCGCTGCTCATGTGGTGTCTAGCCTCAGATCTTTGCAGCCCTTTCTCTGCATTGAACTGAACACTCTGCCTCTATTTAGATGAAGATCCACTCGCCCTCACCCCACAAGCAAGTCCCGTCCAAGTGTAACGACTACTTCTTTAACTACTTCACCCTGGGGGTGGTAAGTACTCACAAACAGCTGATTCACTGCAGCTCTGCTCACAATGTCCCGCTGTGTTGCGAAGGTCCAGGTCTGATCAACATTAAGTGATATGAGTGCTGGGAAATTCCCAATGCGAGCACAAATTTAGATGGCAGGGAATTTCCAACTCGTGAGCCAGTGCTATCAGATGTGACCGCTCTTATTTGTTGTTATTTAGTAATAGCGTTGCACTCTAATGGAGGTATTGGTATTGATTTTGGAACATCCCTGACTGTATACAAACGCATTTCTCTTCGCGTGTCTTCCTCAGGACATACTGTTCGACTCGACGACCCACCTGGTGAAGAAGTTTGTTCTTCACACCAACTACCCCGGCCATTACAATTTCAACATGTGAGTCAGGCACAGATCCGCTCTCCGTAGCTCTGCAGACAGCATCTGGTTGCACTGATGATTTTTGCAGATGTGGGACATGAAAAGGCTCGTTTAGCACAAATGCCAGGGGAATTGCCTGGAAATAGGCTTTCTCCTGATACGTCATAATTCAGTTAACGCTTCACGTGCAGCTGTTAGACTAGAAGATCGGTGCATTTTTATTAAAGTGGTAAACAGTGGTATAAATCTATAATATTAAACTAAAATAATGAGTCGCCTCCAGTCATCGTGATCCTATAAGGTTTTGAATGCTTATTAAGATTATGGACCTACTTAACCCATATATTACCTTGCAAGATGCATTAGCTGTTGTAGTACAGCAGTTGTAATGGCACACTCTAAGGAAATGCATTGTGCTGTCACATAAAGACAGTTTCTAATTCCGTAAATGTTTGTGAGAGAGAGATGCGGAGTAAGGAGGGGCTAAGCACACACCTTACTCGTCTTAAATAGTAAAAAAAAATATAAAATCAATGTATGGTGGTCAGTGTTGATATTAAATTGTGACCCGATACTTTTGGCTGTGTACGGTGGCGTGACCCAATACTTTTGGCCGCGTGCAGGGGTGTGTCCCAATACTTTTGGTCTGTAAGAAGTATGAGAGATGATAATATACACAACAAATGCGAGTGGAACGCTGCCATGTTCAAGGTTTTCAAGACTGCAATTCTCTTTACTGTCAGCAGGTTTGCACAAGAGTAAGACCTCGGTTGTTAAAGCTAACGGATGTTGATTGGCTGGACGTTAAACGGTGCATACCTGTACATATTTTTAGTATGGTGTTCGGACTACATCCAGATGGCATATCGTGCAGTTTCACAGAATATATCGTGGCCGTTAAGAGAGACATACCTGTGTTTAAATTATAGCTAGCTGATTGCACTCTGTTCCTAATTCCAGATACCATCGGTGTGATTTTAAGATTCCTCTCATTATTAAACGAGGTAAGCAGTTTCACTTGTTTTCCTGAAAGTACATTCATTGACTAATAAAAAAAAATCAATTGTGTAGTAGTAGTATACCTCTTAGTGAGACAGTGCACTGCTAGATATGCCTCTATCTCTCACCAAGAGGTACACTCCCCAAAAGTAGCCTCTGCGAACCTTTTTATAGGGCAGTGGGGGAAGTCTTTTTACGCCCTCTTGTGGCAAGACCCAGTGTCTAACCAGACCACACCTGTAATCATTTGCATATCTTCCTACGACAGAACTGCATGTTGACTTTTGCAGCAATCGGAACTTTTTATCTTTGTTTTAATTTCTTTCTGTCAATGGGTCCATTTGCGTCTGGAGGCTCTGCTTTTGACTGTTATGCTTCTGACATTTTTCAGACGGAGCTGAAGCTCAGGAGGAAGACTGCATCCTCACCACCTACAGCAAGGTGAGTGCAGGACTCACTCCCATGCACTGCTGCAGGGCTTACTGTAGAATCCTTAATGAGAGTGTTACTGAGATTCTGTCTCTCCCTCAGTGGGATCAGATTCAGGAGCTGTTAGGACACCCCGTTGAGAAACCAGTGGTGCTTCATAGGTAAGAACGGGTGGGAACAGGTGGTTAAGGAATTGTGGTTCATATGTACAACTGGTGACCAGCATGTGAGTCTCGTTCCAAACCATGGCCTTTAATATGGAGATGGACTTCTGGTCTTGGGCACTTATGTTGAGTGATAAAGCCTGGTTAGATGTGTTTGAGGTCATGCCATTGACTTCAGAGAAGGTTCCCATGGCTCTAGAGTCTGCTGGTGCTGTGGTGAAGACAGACCTGCTAATGCTGGTCAGACTTAATTCTTTAAGACTTTGTTACAACTGTCTCAAAGCAGCTTTACATTTTTCTTGTATGTTCCATTATCTAAGCCCCAAGCACTAACTGAGCAATCCTCGGGTGCCAGTGGCAAGGAAAAACCCTATAAGGACGAACCCTTTGGAGAACCAAGACTCCAACAGGGACAGATCCTCTTTGGGCAGCTTAAATTGGGCTCGTCAGCCTTGGTAACCCAAACCATGAAGGAGTTATCATATTGACGTTTCATCCAAAGGAAGCTTAGATCTCTGTAGCAACTAGGGGGACTGTGGTAGCTTAGTGGTTAAGGTACTGGACTATGAACTAGAAGATCCGGGGTTCAAATCCCACCTCTGCCACTGCTGAATTCCTGAGCAAGACCATTAACCCACAAGTTGTAAGGTGCTCTGGATAAGGGCATCTGCTGAATGACATACATGTAAACTAAGGATAGATGAACAGCCCAGAGATATGTGCAACCTGTAAGTTGAGCTGCTGTTGCTCCTAGACATTTCCACTTTGCTAGCTTAGCGGGTAAGGTACTGGACTATGAACCAGAAGGTCCAGGGTTCAAATCCCACCTCTGCCAAGCTGCCACTGTTGGGTTTTTGAGCTAGGCCCTTAACCCACAACTGCTTGGATTGTAGTTCTAAGTCGCTCTGACTTAGGCCTAATGCTAAATGACTAAATGTAAATGGCTTCATGCTTGATTTTTATGCAGTGGGTGTGGCCAAACACTTAGAAATGTTCTACTTAGAAGGGGTGTTAACATGATTTGAAGCATATGGCATATGTAAATCGGAAAAAGCTTCTATAAATGTATCTTGTCTTCGTCATGAAAATTCCGAGTGATTTTATTGAGTTTAATGACTGGCTCGTTTGTAGGTCATCGTCGGCAAACAACACCAATCCCTTCGGATCCACGTTCTGTTTTGGGCTGCAGAGGATGATCTTTGAGGTACGAGTGTTCAAACGAACTCAGTTTGCCCATAAATGGAACATATTGTAATTATTATGTGTAAATAATTACTTAGTTTCTCATACTGGGTCATTGAGGTCAATGTGTGTGGGCGGAGCTAAATACGGCTGTATGGCATGTTTTTTTGGAAATGGCCAAGCAATCTGATGAAACTCATGTCACTCGGGGGCAGCCATTTCATTCGAGAGAAATCCTGCACTCTAGCGCCACCTATAACCCGATCTCATTCACTTACCTAGGGAAAATGCGCTTTACCTCCAGGTTGTCTCCTTACAGCCTTCAGTGCTTGGAGCATCGAAAAATGTCATTATTTCCTAAATGGTTTCATGTTTAATAAACCTTGTCGCCAGTGTCTGATCTGTCTCACCATGCTTCCAGGTGATGCAGAATAACCACATAGCATCAGTGACCCTGTACGGAGCCCCTCGCCCTGCCGGCCTGGCCCGCCCCGAGTCCGGTGCCCACTGAGGTGCCCAGCCTGTCCTGCAGGGCCCACCAGTGCCGTGTGCCTTCCCTTGAGCTTGAGCGCCACGTGCTGGGAGTTCACCCGAAGTTCTTTGCTTTTAATCCTCACACCATGTTGGATGCTTTCCCTGGCACACACAAGCACAGACCACACGGCTTCACCTTCCTCCTCCTCCTCCTCCTCCTCCTCCTCCTCGCCCTCCCTCTCCCTGCAGCATCGGTCTTAGTGTTGGAGTCAGCAGAGGAAATGCACAGTGGTTCGTTCAGCACGTCCGGTCACTCACGTCAGCACACGCTGCTTGTGCGTATGTTGCTAAGCTAAGTCGGTTTTGTAAACGGATTTCTATTTTTTAAATTCGTCCCACTCGACACACGCCGACACCAAAGGACGTCACATGACGCGTCTTTTCTTATTGGTCGCTCCCTTGCATGTTTCAGCCACGTTCCGGCGTCTCCACTCACCACATCTGATTAGCTTCCCTGTACTTAAAAAAATAGAAAGCCTGCTTATTCCAGCTCATTCCAGCAGATTAAGTACAAGAGTAAGTAAGAACGCATTGAAAAAACTTGAATCCCCTGTAGTTGAACTACGAAAACTATCACTAGAATCAGAGGTGGAAAATTGTAAACAAAATGCTCTATTGTAGCTTCACCATCTATTAAATAACCAAATTAAAACGTTCATTTTTCCTTGCAGAAGATTCAAACTAATGTGTATTTGTATAAAAATGTAAACAACAATAATCCTTAGTGCCCTGCAATTAAAAGAAGTGAGGAGTTTTAAATGCAAGTACTCCCCGATTCATTGTAAATTGAATTTATCGTAAACCAAGGAGTTGAACATTCTGCTGAACGTTTATGTCTGTTTATTGTCAGATTCCCATCTTAAAGCCGAAATATCATAAGTTTCACCCAATTTAAATAACTAAGTGCGGTCTTGCATTGAAAATTCATTTTTACGTATGGGTGCATGACACGCGCCCTCTGGTGTTCAAAAACTGCAATTGTCGCATCAAATGGCGTAATGAACAGAACGCATGTGACATCGTCAATCTCTACGATGCAGATCGTGACATTTTGGCATCGCTACACCCCTACTACTGGGTCCTAAATGTCCTTGTGAAGGCAGCATTTCACTCTAGTGCCACGTTCATGACCAGCTGTTATTTTCGCTCCTCTTGAGGTTGGAAACTCCGAGCTCTGACTTTCTCTGAGCTGCAGAAAGAGCATGGAGCATGTCGATATCCGTAGTGCAAGCAGACGAGAAAGAGGAGCACGTTTAATCCCACGATGGAGCAGACTTTGTTTGCTGCATGCTCGATCGACAAATACAGGAGGATGGTTTGTTTTAGGCATGATTTTGAACTGCTCTTAGTCATGAATTTTTACAGCTTGCATCTACATTTAAAGTAAACAAGGCACCAACCAAAAACCTACAGGAGCAAAACAAGTGCTGGTTTGCATTTATTTTTTTTAACTATATAGATTAACGTTGCATGAAGTCGCATTAAGGTGCCTGTTTTGGGTGAGTTCCGACTCAAAGTCCCTCAAACAGCATTAGGACGATGTGTTGCTGCACGTCTCCTCAGATCCCTGGCTCGATCCCAACATTGGACTCCACCTGGATGGAGTTTGCACGTCCTCCCCGTGTCCGGGTGGGTTTACTCGGGGTACTCCGGTTCCCTCCCACATTCCAAAGACGTGCATTAGGTTAATTCGTGGCTCTACCCAGCGATGCTGATGCAGCTGTAACACGCAAGTAAACCAGATGAACTCGTGCTTGTCCTGTCAGGGTTGTGAGTGGGTCCACCGAAATATGAACCGTTGTATCCTAAAAGGAGTGTCCCTTGTCCTTTAGATGCAGATCACTTGGCTTTTTTCCTTCCCATTTTAAACCTGTTAAGTAAAAAGCTTCTAGTGACTTAATGTACTAAAGCAGCGACCTATTAACATCAAACATCTCTCTGGTACTGCTGCTCTCAAGTAATCTGTACTGCTGAAATAATGTGTGATCCAAAAGGAAAGTAATCATTTTTGCGTTAAGCGTATTACTTGTAATGGGTTTAAATGGGAAGAAAGATTAATGTAAAATGATTACTTTCCTTTTGAATCACAGGTTCATCATTTCAAGGATGTTATTAGCCACCTACAAAAAAGTCTTGAGATCCCTTCCGAGGAGGTTTAACCCCATTCAGGGTGGGGCAACGACTCACTAATGGGTCACACCTTGGCCCCTGTGACTCCTGTATTGACAGGGTAGGTCAAGGACCCTCAGAACCACCTCCAGGGTGACATCAACACTAGGATTAAACACCTGGGACTCCCCATCAGCTTCTAGAACTGAAGAAGCCTTTCGGGTGAGAGGTCACGAAAGTAATCAATTTTACATTAAGCTTTTTTTCTTCCCAATTACACCTGTTAAGGTAAATGCTAAACGTTAAAATGATTACTTTCCCTTTGGACCACAGGTTTGTCATTTCAGCAGTAGAGATTATTTATGGCCAGTAGTAATTGAGAGAAGTTCGGTGTTCCTAGGTCATTGTTTTAGTACGTTAAGCCACAAAGTTTTCACTTATAATGGGTTTAAATGGGAGGAATAAACATAAAAATGATTACTTTTGAAGTTGAAATC
Organism: Ancistrus triradiatus; assembly: GCA_025084515.1. Classification (NCBI taxonomy): domain Eukaryota; kingdom Metazoa; phylum Chordata; class Actinopteri; order Siluriformes; family Loricariidae; genus Ancistrus; species Ancistrus triradiatus. The sequence continues at coordinate 696,668 of JAJAGP010000056.1, read as the reverse complement.
TTAAAAAAAATATATATATATTTTTTATACCTAATCATTTGGCACATTTTGTCTCCATTTTGGACTGGACTTGGAAACAATGCACACAATACCCAACCCTAAAATCCAGCCCTGCTATGGACTGGCACACGCTCACCTGTGCCCAGTAAAGTATGCCCTCTTTATGACCTCTAAAATATGGACCTCTTTGCGAGCCGAGTTTCTTTTCTCACGTGCTGAATCATTGTCCGTGGTCATAACAGGCGTGCTACAGATGTGGTAGTTGGAGGTTACGCCGGAGATCTCCTTTAAACGCTACATTTTAAAGTTCATTTCAGCACAGCAGCGTTGGCACACACGGGGTTTTCCGCTCAGAAAACATGAACTTGGCATCTATTGCATGAATCAAGTGTTGCTTTATGGATTGTTTACCACAAAATTACAAGCACAAAGCGTTTACTGACAGATTGGGTGCTGTAGGTGGCGCCACAGGTTTTTTCGTGCATCCACGCCCAGGTTGATATGCCCATGCTGTGTCGTAAACGTGACCTGACCTCGCCCACGTTCAGCTTCATTTCCGTTGGCCGTCTCTCTCTACCTGTCATTTCATTTGCACTAGTTGATGACCATCTTCTCTCCATTGAGGATTGTTGGGATTACTAAGCATTGGAGGAAGAAATGAGTTGATGGGAACGTCCGTCTCGGCGTTAACACTGTCTGAACTGGACACGAAGCCATTGACCTTTCCGGAGCTCTTGCTTTTTCCGTTTTGAATTCAGTTCCATTGTGAGCAATTTCTGTTTTTCCCAAATCTAGATCCCAACCCTGATTTTCTCAAATTGCCAAATCATTAGCCAAAGAGATGTGCTTTGGGAGACCTTCATTAACCAGAAAGCAAGAACATTCCCATTTTCCCAAGATTTTCATTTTGTAAATTACTTCCCTGATTGCATTCTAATGGTGGAAATCCACAGCTATGTTCATTTCTGCTCGGTTCTGTTATCCCTCTGGACAGACGTGTGGTTTTTCCACAGCGCTCCACAGCTGTGTCCATTTATGTACAGATCTGTAAATAGTGTGCTCCTCTGTCTCGTCCGTTTGAGCTCGTTGGTACGGCTGAGATCGAGTTGAACCCTTGTCATTTCGAACCTGAAGAGGGGTGTTTTTTTTTTTTTTTCTTTGTTAAACCTCGTCAGAATACGGACATTACAGCAACAGCTGTCCACTCTGATTCCACAAGTCAGTAGGACGTCTGAACAGTGGAGGATTCTGGTTAATTAAATGGCCATACTAGTGGATTGGGCATTTCAAACACTGTTGCTAACGGTGCGAAAATAAAGCATGGGATGCCACCTTTTCAAAGCCCTTACCTGTCTGTCTTCACGTATAACGTTGGAAGCAAAGTCAGCGCAAGATCTGCTCATCAGGATCTTCATGGATTGGGTTTTCATGGTTGATCGGTGGTGGTGTAAAGCACACAGCCATTGGACTCTAGAGCAGCCGAAACTAGTTCTCCATAGTCACGTTCAACATCTGGCGTCTGGCTTGGTTAAAGAGGTGTAATGGCTGTTTTTTGTAAAGCCTACAGTCACAGTGTTTGTGTTTCTCAATTTTAGTTCTGGAGCATCCCTTCCCTGCTTAGTGTGGAGATCAGATTGTGTTGGGACACTTCTTCTCAGGATCGTAGGATTGTTCCACTTTCTACAACCCATTTTGGTTTGTTTAACCAGAAAGAAAGAACACTGCATTTTTCTGGTACTCCCAATAATATTTGGATTTGCCGTTGAATAAGGAAAATTCATGCCTGTGTTGCTTTGTGCTCAGATCCATCTTCCATCCATCTTCTGTTCCAAGACGTTTAGCTCCTTAATCATGTTTAATATAACAAGTCCGATCTGTTCAGACCTTCCCCCTGAGAGGAAGGTCATGGGTAGGGGTGTGTCACGGTTGGGGAAAAAAAAAATTCTCGAGTATTTAATCCTTAATGATAATTGGATGATAGTTTGGCTGTGTACATCTTGGGTCTAAAGTATTAAAAAGTTGTTTGAATCCATCTCTCTCAACCACCTGAATTGGCACCGTGTCTTTTGTCATGTAACTGGTGACAGCATTTATGTCTTGCCATCTGTTGCTTTTCTTGTCCTAAGGCACTTTTTGTTGCAGAATGATTCCCCTAAGGTTTGCTGAGAGCCTGTCGTGGACAGCTGACTCCCAGAGTTTGTTCTAATCTTCATATTCTGCACGGTGGTTAGTTTGCAGAGGGTGAAACGAGTCTTTTCTAAGCCAAGCCACCTCCTGGTGCAGCTTGTTCACTCATTTCTAACTTCAGTCATGTGCAGTAGTTGGTCCTGCCTGGCTGACCCAGTGTATACATGAACTCTTAAGGTGTACTTAAATGTCAGCTCACATATCGTTACAACAACAATTAATATATTATATATGACCATAACACACCCCTACCCATGGCTAATCCAGGACCAGGATTAAGAAACACTGATGCACAGAATTCTGGACTTCCACCTTCAAGCTCCCGTTTCAGCATGGCAGTGCTCCCAAGCTCCTTTCGCTGACTGTGTTGTGGAACACCTTGGCTGAACTCCATCTTTGAATTTAATTGGAACGCCCATTGTGAGCCAGATCGTAACAGCTCACGGGCGGCTAAATGGGTCCAAATCCTTCCAGAACAGTGAAGACTATTGTAATAGTAAAGCAGACCAGATGCACACAGATGGCTCTGGTGTGATGTTGGGAGTTGGAGATGGACTGTGGCTGTGTAACGTTTGGTCCTTTAAGACAGAAGTTTGAAGGATACTGGGCATCGACGATTTGACTGAGTTGTGGTAGAAATGGAAACGAAACCTAAATCCCTGGACTCCCCTTGCCTCTGTGCCTCATCTCCCACCGAGCTCGTCTTGACCTCTGTAAATGAATTTATTTGACCTGCTGTGTTTCATCAAGCATGTAAGGCTAAACTCACCGACTAAAGGCTTCTTAGTCCGAATAAGGCAGCGTGAAACAAACAAAGGTCTTTTCATGGAGGGATGTTGAAGTTGTGTGTTGTAGTTTGGTTTCTTTTGGATTAACGTGTGGCAAACTAAACCATACACAATGTGGAGTCGTTCAGGTGGGGTGAATATTTAGGCAAGGCAGTGTACGTGAACTAAAACTGCCATCCTGCACGTGATCCGGATAGAAATGTTCCCTCAGTGATCAGAGCATCTCCGTGTTGATCCTTGGCGAACCCAAACCAAACCAGAGCAACCGGAGATCCCACACATTTGGGGATTTTCCTTTAATTTGTTGAGGTCAGTTTAATTTCAGTTTCCCAGAATGACTAGATGATTTCATTGTCTTGTGATCTGAAGTAGTTGTTTTTACAAGACATTCATGTTTCCTCCAGCAAAGTCTGAAGCAATGCCATCATGTTCCAGAACTTGAGTTGAACAGTGATTGGAGTTGCCTTTACCAATTTTGAGGAATTTGGTCTAAAAAGGAAAAGCATGCCACACAGACAGTAGAAACCTTCAGAAACATTCATCCCCAGTGCTGGTTGCATAAAACACACAGTAAGATTTTCCTTAGGACTGCCCTTAAACAACATCTACAGTTAAGTGTGTTGCAGAAACAATGCTGTGAGCTAAGGGCTTTCTTGTGGGAATTGTCCTAACATTTTAAATGTCCCCTCAGGTAACGAATGTCCCTTAAGTAATCCCTTAAAAACCATCAAGTGTTGCATAAGTCTTCTTAATGGTAAATTCCCATCGAATTATTTGAGACTCTCATCTTAATTCTTGGAAGATGGAGAATATGGCTGAGTTTGGAGGTTATTATTATTATTGTTATTATTATTATTATTATTATTATTATTACATGGCCAATATTATTATTTACTAGGTGAGGTTGTAGTATTATTATTATTATTATTATTATTATTATTATTGTTGTTATTATATGGCCAATATTATTTACTAGGTGACATTGATTTATTTTTATTTTTATTTCATGGCCAATATTATTATTTACTAGGTGAGGTTGTATTATTATTATTATTATTATTATTATTATTATTATTATTATTATTACATGGCCAATATTATTTACAAGATGACCTTGATTTTATTATTATTATTATTATTATTATTATTATTATTATTATTATTATTTACTAGGTAAGGTTGAATTATTATTATTATTATTTTATTTATTATTATTATTATTATTATTATTATTATTACTACTACTACTACTACATGGCCAATATTATTTACAAGGTGACATTGACTTATTATTATTATTATTATTATTATTATTATTATTATTACTATTACATGGCCAATATTATTTACAAGATGACCTTGATTTTATTATTATTATTATTATTTACTAGGTAAGGTTGAATTATTATTATTATTATTATTTTTTTTATTATTATTATTATTACTACTACTACTACTACTACTACATGGCCAATATTATTTACAAGGTGACATTGACTTATTATTATTTTTATTTCATGGCCAAATATTATTATTTACTAGGTAAGGTTGAATTATTATTTTTTTTTTTTAATTATTATTATTTTATTTTTTATTATTATTATTATTATTATTATTATTATTATTATTATTACTACTACTACTACTACTACATGGCCAATATTATTTACAAGGTGACATTGACTTATTATTATTATTATTATTATTATTATTACTACATGGCCAATATTATTTACAAGGTGACATTGACCTTATTATTATTATTATTATTATTATTATTATTATTACTACTGGGCCAATATTTATTTACAAGGTGACATTGACTTTATTATTATTATTTATTTATTATTATTATTATTACTTAAACATGGCCAATATTATTTTACAAAGGTGACATGACTTATTATATTATTATTATTAATTATTATTTATTTACTACATGGCCAATATTATTTTACAAGGTGACATTGATTTTTTATTATTATTATTAGGCCAATATTTACTAGGGTGGAGGTGATGTATTATTGTTTGCTGTCATTTATTAACTTGTCCTGTTTTACTGTTAACGCAGCTTTCAAACAGAGGTGTTTGAGTGAAAACGTTCATTTCCGATGAAGGCATTATCATGGAAACAGTGAAACTTTTTAAAATCAAACAAAACTCCCCAGTCACTGCAGTAAGTATGCTAATGCTTCAACTATTTGCCCTTAGTTAAGTGATTGAGATTATTTTTTTTGTTGCAACACACTTAAAGTAATTCCCTTGGGAAAGGGATCATCTTCCCCTTCAGATTATAACTTGTGGGAAAACGTAAGGTGTTTTCTGACCGTGTGTGCCCCTTCCCTAACCCTCTGTGTAGTCCACAAAGCCTGGTGCGGCTGTGGGTGGGGGGCAGCTTTTCATTCTAACCATGCAGACGCTAAGCGCAGCAGTGGTATTCCTGATTCGTTTCGACTTGATTCCTGCTTGGTTGGAATAAACGTGCCCTGGTGCAGGGCCGGAACCAGACTTTGTGGACTTCAGTGAGGACGTAGTTCAGGTCACGACTAATAGCAGGTGTTGGACCGGGGGGGTGGCTCTACTCATCTCACCTCCCTCCGGTCCATAGTGTTGAACTGGTTCCCTGGGGATTTTGGAATAAGCTGATGCTGATCTGGAGGCAGCCTTGCTGAGGTCCGTCGGATGACTTTGCGTTGCTATTTTGAATATTTATTAACTGACAGTCCGAGCAGCCGCCCGCGTCTGCTTGCCATCGTTGTGGTTACCTGGAATGTTGGTTTCGGTGGGTTCTTCAGCCAGGCCCTGGTTCAGGTGCCAGCTGAGGTGAGGGGGAGTCAAGCCCCTGCAATGAATAACCCATATGTGTAACAGTGTTTATAAAAACTACTTTGAGAATGGCACATCTGTGTAAAATTGACAATCCGTCAACTGTGGTTTTTATTTTACATGGAGACTCAAATAATGTTACAAAGCATTCTTAGATGGTTTATATAAAGCCCATACATGTTTCGGTTTTTCATTTTAAAAGAAGGGGCTCAAAGGTCACATGTTATTAATGGTTAAACAAGGCACTTGGGTGGCACGTGCAGTTTTGGGTTTCAGGACTCAGTCCCAGGTGGCCCATCCAGGGGTTAAAGAGTGTGAGGGGGCATAATGTACTCAATGTAAATCATATCCTTTATGTTACCTTTTACATTTCTCAGGATTCATTTCCCCAAATCTTAACTAACTCTCATTCTCATGGGAAAACAGGACAAATTGCGACTCTGTGGCCATTTCAGTAGTTTTTCCTCTAAAGTCCATTTTAGCACGAGGTTCATTAGAACATGACTTGTCTTTCACTCCGGCGGTTGTGAAGTTTCTACAGACTTGCACTTTCATAAACTCGTTGAATTCGAAAAGCTTTTTACATTCATATCAGTGTATTTTTTATACGTGACTGAAGTCTCGAGGTCAGAAGGAAATTTCTGCTCGGAAGCAGCATGACCACTGCAGCATTAGCGTGTTAGGAGAGCATGGCGTGATGGGCCGACTGCCTGCCCGGTCTCAGGTGGAGCTTTTCTTTTCTTAACGCCAGGAGCAAGTCGACGCTTCGTGTTCGTCATTCTCGTTTGTTATTTCTTCTTCTCTATTTTTGCATTGGAATGACTGGCTGTATTTCGGAACGGACGACATGCGTTCAGTGTAATGCACATATTAATGTTGTGTATTGTATCCCGTATATATTGTATGTTCCTCACCCCTAGCCTCAATTTTTTTTTGGTTTATTTGTTTTTTTGGTGCATTCAGTATAATTGGCCCATTTCTGGAAATGGGATCTTTAATTAAAACTTGTGAATCAACATTAACTGCAACGTGGTGTTTTGTATCTGATGATCATTTATTTTCAGCGAATTACAGCTAGTTAGGATATTTATCAGGCATATATTCTGTTTGTTCGTTCGTTTGTTTTTAAAGCAATAACCGTTCTAGCCGTTGTGAAAACTGCGTCACAAGGGCCGGCTCTGAGCCTGCACAAGGCCATGCAACAATGCTGTGACTTTTGTTTCTCTCGTCTAATCTACTGAAAGCAGGCGTTTGCAATTTTATAAGCTGCATTAACCTTTGTTCATTCAACATTGTTACAGTGTGTTCAACAAGTCCTATTTAAAGACTGGATGTAATAAATATGCAGGAAATGACTCCGTTTGCTTTATCCCCCCCACTATTTTTTTTCAGTCTGAAATGCATGTGGATGTGATTTTAGCAGGGGTGCCCAAACGTTACAAAGCAGCCATAACATTAAAACCAATGACAGATGAAGTGAGTAACATTGACAGCACCCCTTGATGGTAACTGGATTCCCCAACAGCAGGATGGGTCCTCCCACACTGCAAAAATTGTTCAGGAACACAAGAACTTCAGAGTGATGCCATGGTCTCCAAATTCCCCAGATCTAAATCCGACTGAGGATCTGAGGTATGCCTTTGACAAGCACGTCCGATCCAAAGAGGCACCATCTCAGATCTTACAGGGCATAACGGATCTGCTGGTAACGTCTTGTTGCCAGATACCACAGGACACCTTCAGAGGTCTTTAGTGTCCATGTCTCGACAGGTCAGAGCCTTGGGGGCATGAAGGGGACCCACACAATATTAGGGAGGTGGTTTAATGTTTTGTCTGATCGGTGTACACGATGATTTGTGCTCTGGTATTACTCTTATGCAGTTTATCAACACTAGGGGAAATACACTTATAAAGAGTAGGCTATAAAGGACATCCGATTGTTACGGATGAAAAAGAACACGCTTATATTAACGCCGTCCTTCACACCGAGTTCGAAAGTGACGAATTTTGAAATCGGAGCCTGTTCTAATTTCTGTGGTGTTCGGATGCTTTAACATCAGGCTGACCAATCAGAGGTCGGTTGCCGGGCAGAACAGCTCATCAAGAGCTTATAGGGCCCCAATGGATGTAAAGCAACGATCTGGTGGAATTTAAACTGAAAGGCTGGAGAATGATGGTGGTAAAGCTCACAGTGACCTGGGATGGAACTGTTTTCCTTGTTTTGTTATTCTAAGTGCATTCTGATCCGTTCATGCCCACAAAAAACACAAACTAGAGCTTTTCTGCACTCATCTTCGCTCGCCTTCGTCTTCTTCTTCCCTTTTCGTTTTTTAATTTAATTTTAAATTTAAAAAAAAAAAAATCGACGATATGAAAAAGACACGGCGAAAATCTCCGTGACAACACTAAGAGAAAGGGAAAATGAAAGAAGGCAAAGTGGGTGTTTTTTTTTTAGACAAAAAAAATTGTAGGTCCCCCCACCTACGTTAAAATCGTACTCGAGTGGGTGAACCGGCTTTTTTTTCCCGTCCAGGGGGAAACCATCCAGAACTTTCCATGCATGCTTACCTGGATGCGACTGGAAATGCTACCATAACCCTGCCTGCCTTTGTCTTGCAGGTGTTAAGTCCACAAGATGGAGATATGTGGGTGGACTGGTCACCAGGCCCCAGGCCTGGCTTCAAGGTGGGTTGTTCTGAAACCCTAATTTACCAGACCAGATTATACCTATTCTTGTACCTCTTATGGAGCTTCCAACAAAAGGGTTTGTTGGGCTTACTCTCCATGGCGGTGAGGAGTTTCATCCATTTGGAGGTTTGTTCATTCATCTCAAGAGAGTTGGAGATGACAGGGCACAACCCAAGAACCCACTGGAGACATTATATCCGCCAGAGTTGCTTGGAAACGACTGGGGATTCCCAGGAGGATCTGGAATCCTGGTCGGGGATGGAGAAGTCTGCAACTGAGAACGTTCCTCAAATCATGTCAGAGTTCATTGCCTATAGTGATTTCTATAGTGAATGCAGGCCTAAAGAAAGAGTGGCAACGAAGAACCCTTGGGAGGGAAAACCAAGACTGCCAATGGGCAGCCTATATATAAAATATGTCTATGATTATGAACATTAAGGATAACACAATTATTGTAGGTGACAAGTATGATAAAAGAGAGAATATAAAACTACAGAATAAGACAATAGTTTATATAATACATAAAATACTAATATAATAACGTACATAATATGCATCGGCATTATTTACCTTCTGATCCTGTTCCCACCCTCACCTGGAAGCAAGTGGAGACCGAGACTGAGACGAAAAGACTTTCTTCCAGCACCTCGATCAGCCAGTAGGGGCCACTGTTTCATAACAGGAGTGATGGCATTAATACATACTGTGTAAGTCACACTCGGTCATTCAACCTTACACAGACCTAGCAGCAACTCAGAACCAGTGCGCGAACTCGCATGATTTGGGGAGGTGAACATGAGAAGAACCTGCCAAACTCCACACAAACTGTAACCAAAGGTCAGGGTCGAACCAAGAATCCTGAAGCTGCAGGCATTGGGTTACTGGAACACATTTTATTGTTTTCCATACAAAATATAATAAGACAGATTCAGACAGCAACAGAGAAACACCAGCTCCTGTCCCACAGCACAAAGGTCAGAACGTAGGTGTAATGGGCATACGGACGGGGCATGATCCCCTGAGCAGGCCCGGCCTGGCTAGAAGGCATTGCCTGGAAACATGTCTAGCATATTAAACCATCCACGTGCAGCCATGAATCTTCACACATCTATGAACTCTCAGTCAGTGAGGAACAAACGGCTGCATTTCATAATCATGTCCTCCGGAATCCTCCATCTCAGCGCTCGTGCTGATTCTATTCCTCCACTTGAAGGGAAGCGCTGTAGGACCCTGGGTCATATGGCAGCGCACGTTGGGGTCATGCAGTAGGTTCCACATGAGCCAGATCTGAGGCACGGTCAAGCTGTGCACCACGATCAACTCCCTGTAGAAGCACGGGTCGAAGACCTGCAGGTGAGGCGCCGCCGACGGTCGCACGATCCCGAAGGTGCGGAAGCCCCCGTGGCGGCTCGGTTTCAGTCCGATCCTGAGCAGACACATCCCCAGGAAGACGTCATCTATGGGGAAGAGTTCCACCTCCTCGCAGGCCATGTGCAGCCTCAGTGCCGTGTGGCCCGACATGACGAAGCCCCCGCCGCCCGCGTACGCCGGGTAAATCCCCTGCCCGTATATAGACTCGGGCACGAAGTATTTGCTATTCCGCCTGCGAATGGGCCTCGCGTGGACGATGATGTCGCCGACGAACAGGTCCGCGTTCGTCCGTCGCCCTTTGAGCATCTCCAAAACGTTCTCGACGTTCACGTACACGTCCGCGTCGCCCTTGAAGACGAAGCTGACGTTGGAACAGCTCGTATTGACCCAGCGCAGGAAGTGGGTTTCTTTCAGCGTCAGGTTGAAGAAGGTGTCCTCAAAGTCCCACAGCAGGACGTCCTTAAACATGTGGCTTTCGTACGCCAGCAGCCTGTCCCACAGCGGAAGCGCGCTCGCATTTCGCGGAACCCCGAGAAGAAAAACAGTCACGATGTCCTTCCCGTCCCGGCCCACGACCTCTCTCCCCCAGGTGCGTCGCACTACCTGGCGCTTATCGAAGTCGGCGGCTACGGATTTGATAGCGATCAGCAAGTAAGGAGCACCTTTAGGACCTGCACACTTCTCTGGCTGGTCAATTAACATCTTGAAATCCCGCTGGTCCTTCTTGCGGAGGTATTCGTCGAAGTCGAACTGTGGCGCCGGAGTCGCTTCTGTGGGTGTCGCTTTCTTTCCACCTTTTTTCTGTGATTTCACCTGCGACTTTGGGATCTTCACCTTCGGCTTCGGTTTGGGCTCATCGATGCAACGTGGCAAATTAGGACCCTCCGATATCAGGGACACTCCCTTCGTTGGCGCCCCGAGGAGTGCTCTGGAATTGCCGGCGTCATCACGCTCGATGAGCAGCGCCCCCCAGGCCGGTGTTAAACTCCGGTGGACGTACAGCAGTACGCAGAACAGGACCAACAGGACCAGGGTGCAGAGAACGTCTCCTTTCAGACGGATTCTCCTCATTCTGGCAAACACAACGCAGCAAGCTTAACCATGGGGCGTTTGCAGATTTACTCCAGACATCAGGTCAAAATGTCCTCTCTGCCGGCGCTTCCAACCTAGCAGCCATGTTTATTCGCTCTCCGAGCGCATGCTTGATTGAGTCCAGCTGTGCAGACTCTCTTCGCTTTGATCTAAGAGCCGATGAGTCCTCAGATTCTCAGATCAGAGACTGTCACTGGATTTGCAGTTGCTAACAGTCGGTGTCGTGTTCCAGACCGGGGTCACGTCCTAGGATCAGAAATACAGCGCTGCATTAGAGACACATGGACTGTTAATGTAGAAGGTTTGTAAAACCCCTGGAGCGACCTGGATGTATGACGCATGCAATATGGTCTGATCTTCAACCAGGGTCTACAATAAACTTAATTAGATCTGCATTTCCTGAAGGAACTACAACAGTGCTTGAAATGTGGCAAACGGAAAGAATATGGCATGTGTCCCAATACTTTTGGCCACGTGCAGGGGCGTGTCCCAATACTTTCTACCTGGCCTAAGGGATCATCTGAAAGCCAGACAACATGGTCCTAATTTTTTACATTTTACTTTCTTTGATTATGTCAAGATTCCAGTCTCTTAAAAAGGGCAGTTAATGTATAGTTCTTTGATATGTCTAGCTACTGTGACATCACTTCCTGTGCTCATTAATACTCGTTAAAATGGACAATAAGAAAGCCACTGACCAAAGATTGTTATTAAAGGGCCATAGACATATAAGACACTTGAAGCATGGTGGAGAATTAGTCCATTACCCGAAGCTTAACTGAATTTGGATGAAGCAAAGACACTGAGCCAAAAGACACAAATAAAGCAACAACACTAAAATGACGTGACCTGAAGAAAATTACTCATGGAAGAAATCCCAGAGTCCTCAGGAACTCTTTCCCATTGTTCACACAGAAGCTATTGGAAATGATCCTGTTGCTATTCTACCGGCTATGAAATACAAGGGTTCACATACTTTTCTTTTTTCATGATTTAACCCTGTTTTACCTGGTCAGGGTCACAGGGAATCTGACGCACTGGTTCATCGGAGGAAGAACTTTACATGGCATCCCCAACCATACTGGCAGGGTCACCAATGCGCCACTAGAAGGCCACAAAGCAAACCAGTCCACCCATGCAGGTAGCCCAAACCAAATGGAAGGCGATGCAAACCTGGGTCCCCGGTTTATTTATTAGTTCCACTTCTCAGGCTCTGTCCAACTGTCTTGGCTTTCCCAGAGAACATGTGAACTGAAATCAGATGTTCTGCTGCAGGGCATTCTGATGTAGCTCACATCTAACAAACAGGATATTCGATGGCAGAAGATGAAACGATGACAGCCTTGAGAAAAGCTCACCGTCATTATTATTGTGGGTTTTATAAGAATCACGACTGACTTCGTGTTAAAACTAATATTTAATACAGTGCTCTTATTGCATGAGCGTATACTGAATATAGTTTATACAGAGAAAATACTAAGGAATTGGTATTTAGAACATCTTTAATGGCTCAAAATATATATAAAAGCAAACATTGTCGGAGGAGTGCCAAATATCACGTACGAACTTAAAATGCAAAACAATTTTTTTTAGGGAACAAAGTTTTTTAGGGAAAAAACACTTCTCAGCGACAATAAATCTATTCTATTCTAAGTTATGGAAAGGTAATGATTCAAAACAATAAATCAAATGACTCAGAGGTACCGTTATAAGTTTGAGGCTTGGGAGCTTCTCTTTATGCAGCCTAACAGTCAGAAGTTTTCCAGCCTTAATCCAGATTTTATTAGCTTTTCACTAACGTCATTACCAATCTGATCACTGAGGATTCAACATTTCAAAACTCACCAAAGAACGACGTGTGGCTTCCATGTTCGGTTCCCAGCAGATCGTTCGACATCACATCACTGTTTGTCCAAAAAATAAAGGTTACATCCCAAAACAAAGTATTATGGGCAGCGCCACATTCCTGCATTCAGCACTTTTTTAGGAGCCGAGGCAGAGGTGATCACGTGACAACCAGACTCTGGCAGCACCGCTGCTTCAGCCAACACACTCGATTCTGAACCGACAGAGTCGATTCCGTTTCTCTGTAAGGAGATTCGGCTCCGACATTCTAGAAGATTCCGAAACCCCAGGCTAAGATGGAGATTTTGTAAAGTAAACAGTGCGGTATTAACGGATATACTCCAGGAAAATACTTACATGGATTAAAGAATCAACAAAAAAATCTTAAAACGTTATTCACTCGACATCTATTAAGATAACTATGAGCTATGACCTGTATAAAAGTGATTCTAAAACTCACTTATGTTACTCAGTGTAACATAAAATAGTCTACATTTACAGCATTTAGCAGACGCCCTTATCCAGAGCGACTTACAATTGAGTCTTACAATCCAAGCAATTGTGGGTTAAGGGTCTTGCTCAAGGACCCAACAGTGGTAGCTTGGCAGAGGATGGATTTGAACCCTGGACCTTCAGGGCCAGAGTCCATTACCTTAACCACTAGGCTACCACAGTCCATTCATCACATATTCAAATATGAAAAACAGGAAACTATGGAATAAGACCATTCTGACCATAAACCATAGTAAGTACTGTATAATTTAAACATAATACTTTTACTACAAAAATACAGAAGTCCCCCCCTTGCCTCGCAAATATGATCCACTATCTCGCCCCTTCACGTGTTGGAATGATATTCCAAAATGTACAGGTTTTTCTGTCTGTTTAAAAATAGGGGGCCGGTCTCAATAGGTGCCCTGATCCTAGAATCGCCCGTGCCCAACCCCATTTCTTTGTTCTCACACCCCGATGTGCAGCGCCAAGTATTGCTCACATTTACAAACACAGCGCAAGGAATTTTTGCTATAATTTAATTTAGGATTTGACAGACGCACAAAAACAATACACAATCCTCATACAGTACTGAGCACCTTTTTTGTCTAAAATATCATTTGGATCTATAGATAGCGATAAAAATAATGGGCTTTTCCCAGTACACCATCAGATAGTCACAGGATTCTACAGCTGCTGGTTTCTTTTCACGTTTTAAAATCAGGACTGCATGGGGAGTCACAGGGGGTATTGGGGACCAGCGAGGATGTACTTTTTCCCGGTACTGTACGAACACGCAAACACGACTTTCCAGCTGCCACTTGTATAAACCCTGATTACTTCTCTACACAAAACTGGTTCCACAGTAAGGCCTGGAGTAGATATGACGTCTCCTTTCCACAACTTTGGTCCTGGACTGATTTCTGCTTGCTCTCCACCGAGCAGACTCTCAAGACTGACCCCCGCCCCGGAGCCAGAGCTCCATTTTGTAACACGGGTAACATCTAGAGCTCTTCCTCAAGAGGAGGCAGTTCCCGCTCTCATGATCTTGAAGAGGGCGCTTATGTTGTTGTTCTTGATGGCGTCCCTGCAGGCAGCGGTGACCTGGTTCTTTGGTTTCCCCACTGAGAGTGAGAGAGATGCAGAGGGCTATAGTTAAACATCAAGCAAAATAAAATCTCTAGGAACAGAATAACTCCTTTCCAAGTACATACTGTGCAAAAGTCTTAGGTCGCCATTAGAGTTGTTGTTTTAACATTGACCATTTTTAATTACCATTTATAATCATTTCTCAGTGTCTTATTAAGGAACAGAAAACATGTTCCCCAGCTTCTTCAGACTGGCACCATGTTGAACAAGTGTAAGGGGAGGTCACACTAAATACTATAACATTTTTCAGAGTTTCTTCCATTTTTTATACAAATTTCAGGTATTTTCTGGTCCACTAAAGAGACTGAGAAACAATTATATATGATCATTATACAATTGCTAAAAGAACAAATCGTATGGTGGCCTAAGACTTTTGCAAATTACTGCAGATTACGTACAAAGCACCTCAAATCAATAGAGAACATATACTTATATCTAAGAAATACATCATATTGCATAATGATACGTATCTGTGTGCGATATGCAAAGCCCAAGGACACGCAGAAGCATTTTTGTATCTTCCATACTGTCCCAACTTTTTCTCATTTGGGGTTTTTATCCTTATGAAGACTGATAAAGTATTCCCCCAATTTAAAAATGAAGATGTATAATGACACAGGGACACTAGAGTCTGAAACAAACCTAGCGTACTCTCCCTGTCCGTACCTCTCAGCCTCCCCGCCCTCTGAATGGCCTGGTTCACAGCTTTGAGACGAGCCAGTAAAGCGTTGTGGTTGTTGGAACGGATTTTATATTCATTGATCAGATCTCGGTTGAGGTCGTAGAGCTCTATGTACCGCTTCTTCATGGTCTTTCTGTTAGACAAGGGACGAGAGGAACACCAGCATGAGAGACCCTTGAGAAACAAAAGGTCAACGTTAAGAAGGTTTCCAGACGTACAGATCCCCCATGAGTCGGGCATCTTCTGCCTGCACCAGCATGTTCCTGATGTGGCTGGAGTGATCCGCCATGGCTACAGTCAGCTTCTGATGCACAGAGTGGAACTCATCCACCTAGCAGCACAAAGCACACAGGAACATGAACACACGACGTAACGTACACGTTCTGACAGCACGTGAGTCACAATACATCCAAAAGTTTGTGGACACCCAGTTTATATGGCTTGAAGAGCCTATTCTATTCTGAGACGGCATTTTAGATTTTGGAACATAACTGTGAGGATTAGCTTTCATTAAGCCACAAGAGCAGTGAGTCAGCGAGGTCAGGCCCTGACGTTGGGTGATGATGCCTGGTGTGCGGTCAGCATTCCGATTCATCCGGGTGTTGGATGGGGTTGAGGTTAGGCTTCTGTGTAGACCAGTCAAGTACCACTAATTTGAATATGGTGCCTAACAACTGGCTCTCGCTGCCTCTGGAAACAGCAGTTGCTGAAAACTAGGGATGCACCGATATTGAATTTCTTGGGGCGATACGATAAACGATTTTTAGCACATTATGATGTCCGATATCGATGTTAAAAACTGATAATTGAACCTTTCTGCATTTCAAATACAGTAAATCATTTTTGCAATAAAATAAAATAATAAACAAAACGGCCAAATCAGCAAAATGGTTTAATTCCATTTTATTTTTTAACCTTACTTGAAAAAGCTTTTAGTTTTTTGTCTTGAACTTGTACAGGCAGCAACAAGAACAGTTTAGTGTGGAAGAAATCTTATGACTGAAGCTCCAAGAAAGAACAGAACTGCATGCATAAATATACAGTCAGCATCATCAGATATTTTGCTTAATGAAGAACAGTCAAAAGAAAAATCAAAGAAATATTCATATGTAAATATATTATAAATATTGGTTAAAATCGGACTGATGCCGATATCTGAAAAAAGTCCATATATCGGCCGCCAATATATCGTGCATCACTACTACTGCGTTGTTCGGATGCTTTAAGATCAGGCTGACCAATCAGAGCTCGGTTGCCGGGCAGAACAGCTCATCGAGAGCTTATAGGACGAGCAACAGGCTGCCTCTAAAATCATGGATATTAAAGAAAAGATCTGGTGGAATAGAACTGAAAGGCCGGAGAATGATGGAGATAAAGCTCACAGGGACTGGATGGAAGCGTCTGATTATTTATCTAAGTGCATTCTGATCTGTTCATGATCACAAAACCACAAACTAGAGCTTCCTGCACTCATCTTCACTCGTTAAGAGAAGGGAAAACATTAAGAAAAGGGAAATTAAAGAAAGCAAAAGCGGACAGGGAGTTTTCAGAGTGTTTAGACTAAAAACGCGCCCGACTAGGTCCCACTACGTTAAAAATCCCATCCGTTTTTTCTAGCGTTAAAATCAGGCTCGGTGTGAAATGGGCTTGATTCTGATTTTCTTACTTTCTAGGCATTATTAGTGACAGCACACAGAACATTTTTGTTCCTTTTATAGGAAAGGTCTTACGTCTCAACCTAAAACTGTGCACTAGTTTATAGGACAAACCTTCTCTTTTCACAAACCTCCAAATAAAATAGAGCAACATTTTTACTTTTACAAATGAAAACAAGTGCACCAGGTACAACCCCGAATCAGAAACCAGAAGTCTTAACACATCACCTGTCACTGACCTCTGTAAGAGTGACTCGAAGCTCTTCAAAGTACGCAGGAAAATCAGCCTCTGCCTGCAAATCCTCGATAGCCAGGAAAGCAGCCAGTGATTGGATGAGCTCTCCAGCCAGGTCAATGTCGTCTGTGTTCAGGGTTATCTGATGTGGCAAAATGTAGTCGATCAACATAATGGTGTCTAATATAGCTACAGAGTAATGAAAATATTTAACTTCATTCATTAAAATCGAATTTAGAGACAGCAACTAACCTAACACATGTGTTTGAAATATGAACCAGAGTATGGACAGAACATGCAAAATCTGGACTGGGAATTAAACCAGGGCTCTCTGGAGCTGTGAGGCGTACCACCCTAAGTGTATACACCCTGATGACTTCACTACATAATCACAATTAACCGCCAATCGCGTCTGATACTGAAAATTAGAGGATCGAGAGGTCTCCGAAACACATATCTGGCAACACAGAGACACATACCTCTCCACTGGAGCGCATGCTGATGGACAGGAGTCCCCCTCCACGCAGTGACGTGAATGTAACATCTGGACTGCTAAGGCCTTCTGGTAGCAGGAAGTTCTGGTTCAGCCACATGACAACCTGAAAACAGGCAGACTGTATTAGCAAGAGAAAGTGTGTGCGGGTTAAACAGCGCTTGATCCTAGCAGAAACTGAATGCCATAAATGAGTGCTCCAATTCACTTACTATAGCAAACCACTTTGATATGAAAGTGTTTTCAAAACGTTCCATAGTTCTTTAATGCCAGGTCTAGCGTTGTAAAGACCGCTAGAGAATCTCCCATCATCAATACAAGACCTTGGGGGAAAAATTAATGCAACTCTGGACAGAAGTGCTTCTGCAGTGTCACATTTGTTTCTGTCCAGAGTTGCATCAATTTTTCCCCAAGGTCTTGTATTGATGATGGGAGATTTGTTCCACTGCACAAAGTCTTCTCCAGGACATCTCAAAGATTCTCAATGGGGCTCAGCTCTGGACTCTGTGGTGGTCAATCCATGTGTGGAAATGATGAACCACTAGGGAGCGCACTAGACTAGATCTCTGTCTCTGAAACAAGGCCGGTCCTTAGCATGTCTAAATTGGACATATCCCCTGACACAAAGGCCTTGGAGATGGTTCCTGCTTTTGTCAGAGAGCTAATATGTGTCAAGGTCAAAAACATTTACAACGAGCCGATTATCCAAGGTACAGTTTCTAACACAATAAACACTGTGAACCCCCATTATACCATGTACCCGTCCCACATTCCACACTTAGGTCAGTTGTAGAAACACTACATCGCTGTTCTGGTTGGCACTATATAAGATCAAATGAGAAACATCAAAGAAATCAGTGCTGCCTTTGTGCATGTATGTTAGAACGTCTGCAAGTGTGTTTTACCCTTTGGGGCCTGTCGTTGATACTGAACGTGACTCTTCCTGTGGGCTGAGGGCATGAGGGATTGACGTGAAGGTCATACATGGAGAAGCGAGGCAGCTGGCGGGTTATCTCAAACACGTGAAATTGGGTACTTAAGAAGGAGAAGACATGAGAAGGAAATACTGCTTTATTTCGGTATAAATTGGACGTATTTGTAAAACAGTCAAACCCTGTTATCCAAACTTACCTCGAAAATCGTTCCTAGAAATGGTTTTCAAGACATATTATATATAAACTATATACATGTCCCAGCCAAAAAAGGTCACCACCTGGATTTAACTAAGCAAACAGTTTAGAAAAAGAGCCTCCCATCAGATAATTACTTCATGGGTGATTATGTTTCATCTGGCAACAAGTTCTTTAACCCTAACTGATGCAGTGAGAAGCTTCTCATTTGTTAAACAACCATGTCCAAAGACACATCCTGTGGTCGTGGAAAAGATGTTCATCTGTTTCAGGAGGGTCAGATTTGGGGGGTGCCCTGGGTGCGACACCAGTCCACAGGCCTGCCAGGTGTCACTCTTGAAGCATCGGGGATGATTTTGAGTTATGTTTGACTGTCTATCATTATCGCGTGCGAGTGTACGCACTTTCACGTGACATTGTAACAGGTTCCTTCCTAGTTTGGTAATGTAAGAGCATGAGTGTAAATCATGCAAGTAGAACCTCATCTCATCTTATAATGAATCCCGGTATCCCAGTGTAACTTAGGAAGGAAGTGGAAGGTGCAGGTAGAGGCAAAATGGCATTCAGAAAAAAAGTCCATCTTTATCAGTTCTGTCACACTGATACACATTGGCTCAGTGCAAAAGTTTCACTTTTAGCTGGTAAAATAAACCGTATGATTTATTTTACCAGGGTTTGACTGTACTGGTTAAAATACAAACACAATATTCTTTCTATCTGAGTAAACCCATCTAGGTACAATAACTGGTGATTAAAACATACCTTGTCCTACCACCCACAAAGGCCTTTATGTGTAGGTCCACTGGAATGTCTTTAGGAGGAATTATGGGAACACAGATGCATCCAGACAAGTTTTGAGCGCTCGGGTGCACCACATGGCTCTCCCCCTCGAAAATTCCCTCAGCAAAAATCAGCACCGCTCGAATGATGGTGTCTGGCCGAACATCACACACAGGAGGAAAGAGCATATAGGTAGATTAAAGAGTTACATTTTGATTTTGACCTGGCTTTATACTTACTTAACTGTTTGGGTTATTACCCAAGCTTCTATCATTCCATATTCCATCCCAAATTCTCTCTCACATGCCACAGCCAGACCCCGCAGTGTACTGATTCCTCTCACCGGTCTTGCATTTCCAAAATCCCACCATCTACTATTTAATCCTCCAGTCTGAAGCACTTAGGGTTAGTTTGTTCACTAGTTGCCTTCTTCTCTGCTCTCAGGCCAAGCCTGAGATGTAAGAGTCGCTTATTGACCACATTTGCAAAACGTTCTATATATTTCGTAGTAATTAACTAAAATAAATACTCAGTAAATTAGAAATAGTGGAATTACTTAACACTTGAGTCATTTTTAGTCTTTTGGACGATTACATGAGTAAGTATTTATATGAGATCATCACACATGGCATATGCGACCCTAGGCTACTTAGTTATGCCATCATTTGATATGTAATTGATAACAGAATTTTGATATACTCGTCTAATTGTAAAATTTGCATTAGTCATATATACTCAGTCTAGGACAATTTGGATTAATCAGTGAACCTAATGCATGTCTTTGGACTGTGGGAAGAAACCATTTTGAATAAGGGCATCTGCTTCAGGCTGAGTGTAAATGTAAATTCTTGAGAACCTTGCCCTGGCAGAATGAAGGCACAGGGTGGCAGTAAGTACCCATGGAAGGCATGTGTGCGTGTTCTTACCATTTGGTGTAGATATGCTGAGCTCTATGTGAGCTCTCTGGCTCTCGGAGGCTTCTCGCACACACAGGGCCGTCTGCAGCTGGGTGTTGGCGGGGATCACGCCCGTCTGAGTGTCCCCTTCAGAAGCACCAGGGGCAGCCTATAACGTGGATCAAGTGTCACCTTCAGCCTCTTTAAAAGCACAGTGCGTCACGACTTTATTACCAGGCATGCATGCGGACCTTTGCGTTTTCTTCGTAGTTGCGTAGCTCCAGCAGCAGGTTCTGTTTGCGCTGGCTCAGCTCCCGAATGAGGTCTTGCTCCACGCTTACATCCATAAGGTTGCCCTTCATCTCCTTGCTGGCTGGCAGGTAACCCCGTACTGAGAGAGAACAGCAGCAAGGATGAGCAGATAACGAAACACAGAGCGTTTAAGCTCTTAGAACACCAGATCAGCATGCCCAACCCAACAAGCACTTGGGTCATGAGATGACGGGAAATCGGATTTGTTTTTGCGGAAAGCTAATAATCTTCGCAAGTTTTTTCTTAAGAAAGCTTTGTGAGTCCGACCCCAGGACTGAGAATCACTGGTTTAAGAAAAATCTACCTTTGAGATAGTTTAATAGACCTGGTTGGTTTAACTTGTGGGATCTGGCAACACCGAACTAAACACAGCTACAGAACACTTTGTGGAGACATCATATCCTTCTGTGAGATTATGGGCTGGTAAAGTAGAAATCCGATTATGACCTCAGTCACGTAAACCCGGAGGTTTCCCATTATATGATGACCCAAGTGCGTGTAAACTCATTAACCGGTTTACTGACAAAATCAGATTTTCTGCAAGTACCGGATTATTAAGTGCACGGAATCATATACTCAGGTGTAGCCCCAAACAGCACAACACCACCCACAGAACCTGTCTGTTCATTGCGTCATCACCTTCTCCATCCACAGAGGTGCAGATCAGCTGGATCTGTCCATCCATGCGGTAGTCTCCCTCCACCACCCCGGCCACAGATGAGGAGAAGTTGTCCTTGAAGATCACCTCACCAGTTCGATCACTGCGGGCATCAATCTAGACGGTCATAGGAAATGGCAGCTGGTAAGGACGCAGACGGTGACTAAGCGAATGAGTCAGTGCGCTTTTAAAAATAAATAAATAAATAAATAAATAAAAACGCCAATCACCTTCCCATTGGACCAGCCGGGTTATCAGCTCTGCTACTCCATCACCGTTCAGGTCAAAAGGCATGGATGCTCATTTGCATGGGTTTTTTGACTAGGGGAAGGAAAAGAAAGACACAAGTCCTTTTCCTCTGTTCTCTTTATCTTATATAATCGCAACTAATACCCTCGAGCTCGTGCTTTAACATGACATATTGGCCGACAACATCTCACGTTAAAGCACGACCTCTCGTTGTATTATTGCTTGAATATATCCCAGAGTTTAACATGTGCTGTTTTAATGAGATAATCAATGATTAGGATTTGGGTCTGTGTGTGGGCTTTAATCTTTGGGGCTGCTGTTGGGCTATACAGAAAGGTATCTCCATCCAAACACTGAATTTGAACACTGAAAAAAAAAGCTGTACCTTGATTCTCCAGTAGCGGGCAGTGCGGTCATACACTCCCACCGTTCCATTGGCCAAGGCGTAGCCGAACCTGCTGCGTTGCATGTGACAGAGCGAGGTTACCGTCTGAGAGGAACAGGGAACTCACAAAAAGTCAAAAAAAAAAAAAAAAAAAAACAAACAAGCTCACATTTGAAACCAGCCGTCATTTTCCATGATTGCTGCAATCCTCAGTTGGTTTAAACATGTCACTGGGCACATTTTTACCTCGTTTCTCAGCCATCTCAGACACCAGCTCGTCTTCTCTAAAAACACCCTGATGTCAAAAGTCTTCAGATCCTACAAGGAGCTGCAAATTTAAAAGACAAGTCACATGCTTCGTTTTGATGTGTGTGTGTGTCTCCATGAATTCACTGCACACACAGAGTAGATGTTTTTGTTTTGGGTTTCATGTTGAACGCTGCTTATTCTGGTCAGGCGTCTGTCCCAGAAACCGTGGTGTCCAGGCACCGGTCCAGAGCTGGGTCTGTATCGTTCTCTTACTCACAGGTTCCCTGGGGCCTAAATACACTACCGGATATAGAACCCTATTTAGGGTGCTAGTAAGGGAGACGCCAGAACATCATTGGACAGCGCTTACTTGAGAGTGTGCCGGACACACATCACAGAGACAGACAGTAGCTTAACTGAAGCTCGACGCTGTTCCAGTGCACTACAAATTAAAACACATTTTATATTACAGTACAGCAGTAGCTCGGTTCTCGACCACCTCAGAACTAGTCAAATTGAGTTTTTGGTGCATTTTGACTGGAAAGATTTGTCTCAGTTCTCTTCGTTTGCTCAGTACTTTGCACACTTGCTTAGACTCGTTTCAGCCGAAACTCGATTCACGATTCATGATTCACGATTCAGTACACAGTGATTCAGATGCTCAGAGAAGATCTCCGCTGTGTTATAATGTTTTTCTTTATTTTTACATCTACAGTACTATATTCGTAGTGCAAATAAGTCTGAAATGGGTCCAAAAAAGGTTAGCTATAACCTTAAGCCAACCGAAAGGAAAACAAGCTGCAGTTAGCTTAGCAGCAATGCTAGCGCCCTGAGTTCACCAATAGAGTAAGTGTTTTGCTTTTACTTTTCACTTTCAATCCATGACTCACTAAAGTACATGAGATTTCAACTCTTTATTATAAAATAAGCTTTGTGTTAATGATTTTGGCCAACTGTAGGTTAATAGAAGTGTTAATGTGTAATAATCTCCACTATGCTACAGTACAGACCATATTAAACTCCTCAGTTCATGATATATTTATCTTATGATGGATTTGTTGAATGTATCCCCATCATAAATCAGGGAGCTCCTGATAGTACAACTCCATTAAGGGGTCTGGAACCCCAATCATTCAATTTACATTATTTCTTATTGGAAAAATGTGCCCTGTACTCGACTCTTTTCCCACCACTTTTTCGGTTCTCGGCGAAGCCTTCTGGAACGATTAACGATGAGTGAGAACCGAGTTACCACTCTAATATTGTTTTAAACAAATAAAACACTGTGTTAAATTATCTAAACTTACATGTGACTTCTGTTTCGATTGGGGAGCAAACAATGCCCCGGGGACCAGCCAGGAGCACCCGGCCTCACCTTTCTTGCCATCACCAGTGAAATCACACAGCATCAGCGACCGCACGTTATCACCAGTCACCTAATAAACCAAAGCCACATTCAAAAATCGCCCCCAAACGCTTCGAGAGCAAGAAACAGAATTTGAACTATGACTTCAGTCAAATGTATTTGGACTTACTGTCCAAAACTGGTCATTCCCCTCATAATCAAAGCCTTGAAGAGCACAGTTTCCTCCAACGATGGCGAGCGGAGACTGGATGTTCCCTAACCTTCCCAGAACAATGGCGTTGGCTCCATCGGTCACCTGTTTTTAATACCAGAAACAGACTCGGTCGCGTACAGTTCATTCCAGAGCAGGCCGATGACATTCCAGAGTGCTTCTGTAGCAACTGTTCATTCGTACAGACGGTTCTCTCACCTCCCTGTAGAAAACGTCAGCATTGTCGTGTACGTCGTACGCCAGCAGGTTGGTTTGGGAGCCCACCAGCAGCGTGTCTCCTGCCGTGTTGGGTCCCAGGCGACCCGCCGTCAGGCAGCTCACCGCCTGGTTAATGTTAAGCAGGGAGATGTCCGAGTCCTGGGTGCTCTGACTCAGCCGGTTAGTCGTTTGCCTCTGCCCTCGGGTGTGAGGGTTATGGATGAACACCTAGCCGGGATAACAGGTCAGATGAATGATTTTGGTACAGGTAGACCCTGTTTAACAAGCATCCAATCAACAACTATTCACTTTAATGACTGAGGTCTTAACAGTTATAACTAATTATAATAGGAAATGAAAATCTGTCTTTTTAGATCTACTTATACCTAAAACTTTATCAACTTTTTTTTCACCATTTTGAAACCCGAATCATTAAAATACAAACAATATCCAACCATAGCAGAATATGAAGGCTATCACAAACTTGTGGAGGCTTAAACCAGCCAAGGTACCAGCACAAAACACACTCAGAAAACCTTAGCAGGATCATCCTGCAAAAAAGTGCATTAACAAGAAGAAAAGCAACAGCAAGACATACCAAATGCTGTCACCAATTACATCACGAAAGACACGGTGTCAATTCAGGCGGCTGAGAGAGAGATGGGTTCAAACAACTTCTGATTTAGACCCAATATATAAACTGCCAAAGTATCATCTAAAATTATCAAGACACAACACAATTTTTCATTGTTTTAGTGATAAATAAATAGCAATTTAGTACATTTATATGTGTTAGTTTGTTATATTTTGTTTTACAGAGTTAGTAAAGTAATGTTTAAGCCAATCCTGATGCCTTGCGTCTCTCCCACATGATGAGGTATATGGTTTATTAATTCAATAAATGGTATCGGATCGATATCGGCTATCGACTGATATGCAAAGTTTATGTATCGGTATCGGAACCGAAAAAGTCGGAACGATCCCTAACGCCTCGTGTACATCCTGTTAAAAAAAAACATTTATGTCTCATACCAACATAGCACACAATAACTAGTGATGCACTTGACTGAAACTGAAACCAGAAATGAAAACACTCAAAAGGTTTGTTTGGGGTTTGACATTTTTAATAACTTATTCATTCATTTTACTGTTACCTTGCCAGCTTGTGTGGCTGCGGTCAGACATGGATGAACTCCGTCAAACTTCCCCACCGTGACCATACGCGGGTTGATCTTATGGTTCAGCTTAAGGGTGAAGATTGGCACCAGCATGGTGGCACGGTGTTAAACAGGACCAGATGTGTGTTGATCAGTCTAGAGAAATAATAATATTGATAGAGGTATGTGCAGATTTACATCCATCTGAGCAACGTACATTTGCTTTAACGACTCGAAAGCACAAATTATAATCGGAAATAAAAATCTGTCTTTAATGTACGGACATTGCTGCTGTAAGTAGCTGGCCACCTCAACAGCCAATCAACATTGCGGATCCACAGGCAGAGACCAGCCCAGGATCCCAGTATCTGGAGCTCTGAGGCATCCAGGGTGACCAGGGGTTGCTACTGCAGTGTTAGTGGATGATCCCCCGACTGGATTCCCCTCTCCTCAGATAGCAACAACCACCAGAAAGCATCACCGGGCCTTGAACCCGGGTCACCACGCCACCTGAGCCCCACTTACTCTTTTCGTGTAATGAAAATAACATAGTCACATATCCTAAGTGTAGAGTAAAACAGAATATTAATCTGCATTAAAGTGTAATAATACTGCAGTAATAATCTGTTGATCTGACCGTCTAATGGAATAAACCGCTTAGCGCGAGCCTGATGCTCGCTAGGCTTCCGTCGCTTAGCAACAGCGTCTAAACGCTTTAGCTGCTCCTGCTAACGAGCTAGCGGGCTAACTAATCCCGGCTGTTTACTTTTACTTTTTAGCTCGTCGTTGTCCTTCTGACTGAAAATAAAACCGTAGCAAGCACTAATATGAAAGATTAACTGTCTCACCACGACCTCTATGTACGCTTTGTATTTTTAAAGCAGCATAGGCGCTAAAAGCATTAGCTGGCTGTGCTAAAGTGATCTCACTAATCAGCGCTACTCGTCTGTAACTCAGGAATTAGCATGTATTCACATTAAACTATTTTATCTTGCTTTATGTTGATATATGCCGCGACGATAGAGATATAACCATCTTACCCAAGTCCGTTATTCTCATTAAAGCGCCGTTACTGATTAATAATAAGCTCGTGTCTAGCTTCCTAGGCATTCGCCATAGTGCAGGGTTGCCAGATAGGAAACAGAGTCCATCATTTAAGCAACAATCACTGGGATGCCAGATTAAATGGGAGGGTATATTATAAACTGTAGTTAAAAGACATTTTCTTAGATTCGATTATCTTATTAAAATTGAATTTAAATAGTATTCAAATATATTATAAAGAATATACAAGATATCACATAAGACAGTCGGTGATCACTAGTAGTGATATGAGGGACACTAACAAGTAAAAATACATCTAATGATCCTGTCCACTGTCCTGGTTATATGCGCTGGAGATTGGCTCGTTCTTGTGAGGTGGAGGAACCAAACCAGAATTTGTAATACTTCATACAAATTTCCTGTATGTTCTAGTTGGATTCTAATAAAGAGACTGAGAAATAATTATATATAGTTATTATACCATTGCTAAAACAATTATATATCTAATCTAATGGTGCCCTAAGACTTTTGCACTGTATTACATATAAGGTCACTATACTCTTTGTATATTGCGATTTTTGTTTGTTTTGTTAAAATATATGTTCTATTTTGAAGTGTATGTTGTATGGACACACATTTTGTTTTACAGGGAGTCCGAATACTTTGCTTCAGGATTATTCGATTGTGCTTGGGTTATCTGCAAAAAACTATACACACGGAGCCTGTGGATTTCAAAAATGCAAAATAAAGGTCTTTATTTCCTGTGACCCGCTGAACGCTTATCTGGGAGAAAAAAAATTTGAAGTCTTTCATGGTTTTGCTCTCAACCCTAAATATTTGTTTGGGGAACAATCTCCCCGTGAACACACACTGCACTCGTCACATGTGACCGTACAACAATTGTCTTTGCTGAGCGAGTGAAAACTGGGAGACTCCACGGTCCGAGTGCAGAGCCACAGAGCCGTGTGCAAACAGCAGCCAGAGATACCAGCTCAGGATGACCATTCTCTCCTCATACATGTACTGCAACGAAGCTTAGGAGCTCTTATTTAAATAACGTGCGCACCCTGACAACAGCCTTAGGTTTGTTGCTTTTAATTTGTAAAGTGTCTTCAGTAAACAGAAGTCGCTCCAGAATATGTACTCGGAAACGATAGCCTATCTGCTTCTAGATTTGGGTGTTGTGCATTCAGAGATGCTCTCCTGCATAGCTCAGTTGTAACAAATTGTCTTTTTGAGTTAGTGTTGCTTTTCTCTCAGCTCGAAACAGCATGACCATTCTCCTTTGTCCTCTGGTATCAACAAGGCGTTTTCCCCCAGAGAACTGCCCTCACTGGATAGTTTTTCTCTTTCAGACCATTCTCTGTAAAACCTAGAGATGGCGCTGTGTGTGAAAATCCTAGTAGATCAACAGTCTCTGAGATTCTCAGACCAGGACCTTCTAGCGCCACAAACGATGATACAGTCAACGACACATAAATCGCTTCTCTTCCCCCATTATGAGGTCCAGTTTGAATTTTCAGCAGCTCCTCTTGATTACGTCTAAATATATTGAGTTGCTGCATGTGATTGGCTGATTAGACATTTGTGTTAATGACCAGTTGAACCGGTTTACGTAATAAAGTGACTGAGGGAGCGTATGTTTAATATATTTTTACAGAAATAGTTCGCAAGACTGGAAAGTAATACTTGGCTCAGAAAAACCTTTTAAAAATCGAATTTATTTGTGAATACCACGCAGCCGTGACACCGAATAAATATCTTAATATTTTATTTAGGGGAAATGGCTTAATAATAGAAAAACAAATAAAGGAATAAGGCTTATAGTACATAGCGCGTGCATAATTGTGTAGTGGTTTGCACCCAGTCTGAGTGACTCAGTAATTAAAAAAAATGAATGGTCTCAGGCAGGGTGCAATGAAGGGAGGGGGAGCTTCTGCTTTTGCGCGCGTCCTGAACAACCTGAGCTATAAATTCACCACCTGCGCTCTCTCAGTACATTCAGCTTTCTCCAGCGAAGAACTGCGTTTTGGAAACTTCGAGAACTGCACAGAAACTTCTTGATTGAAGACATGGATCCCTGTGACTGTGCTAAGGGTGAGTTTGTTTTGTTTACGCGTCTTGATTGAGCTCGTGGAGTGTACCTGTGTGAGTGACTAACGGTTTTGTGTTGATTTCTTCAGGTGGCTCCTGCAGCTGCGGTGCATCTTGCAAATGCACAAACTGCAAGTGTACCTCTTGCAAGAAAAGTAAGTTTTTGGCTTTTCTTTTATTAATTGCAACTGGCTTTTGGTTTTTAAGCAAGGTCTTTAACCTGTAACCGTGTGGGTTGTGAGATTATTAGTTAAAGCTGCTCTGGATAAGGGTGTTTGGTAACTAACAATGTACACTTAATGCTCTAGACTCAGCTTTTGCCCTGGGGTGTTTTTACTGTCTTACTGGGGCACGCACACAATTGTAATGTAATAATTGGCCAAAACCTGTCTGTGGAGTGGCTGACTTTCTATTAAATATTTATGCATGTAGTTTCAGGATCAAATTGACTTTTACTGTCGTAACTTTAGTGGGGCACCGCAATCTTTTTATTTTTTATTTTTTTTATTATTATTTTTTTTTCTCCCCTTCTTCCCCCCCCCACCCCCTTGTGTTTGTGATACCCTTATCCAAGAGCTCTTCATGCATTGGACAAATGGTCTCAAGATTGATGGCCGTTGATGCCACGTAGTGAAAGATGATTCTACCAGTTCTTTGTCCACTGGTAGTGTTCTGTGCTGTCTGTATTTGATTAAATACTAGTTGGCATGACTGTGGACCATGGATGTTCCTATGACTTCTATAACAGGTCTGCTTGCTACTGCTGTCCAATCCACCTGCAGCAAGTGTGCTCTGGATGTGTGTGTATGGGCTCATGTGGTTCAAGCTGTGTCAGTGAGAGTCAAAGGACTGCCAACCAGGATGTAAATTGTCTAATGCCCACAGTGAGTGTAGCCTTAACTAGGGCTTTTTCTATTGGGGTGCCAAATAATATCTCCCAACTTGCCTGTTATTGTGGATGGATTGTAACGATACAACTTATCATGATTCTGATTCACATATTGAGTTTACATTGTTTTTCTCACAATTGTTTGATTTTATATTTGATAAATGACAGTTCTTTTGTTTCTAAAATGTAAACAATGCAAAAATCACTGTGTAAGTCTTGAAAAACAATTCCAGTTCCTACAATTAAAACACTTTAATACTAATCCACTCCCTGCCTCGTATCCCCTTCCTTTTCCATTCTTCAACCATCCCACCACGCTTCGCCATTTCTCCATTCCTCCCTCCTCTCTCCCTTCCCCTTCTTCCATCTCGCCCCCTTAACACCCTCCCTTGCCCTCTCCCTACCCTCCTCATTTTCCTACTTTACCACTTTATCCCCTCATTTCCCTATTTCCCCCCACACTCCCTTTTCACACGAAGTTCCTACCTCTCCCTCTCTCCTTCTTCGTTTCCTCTTCAAATCCTCCTCCATTCTTTTTCTTTCTTTACCTTCGTCTCCCCTTCATACATTTCCCTCTCCCTCCTCCCTTCCACCCGCCTAACTTATCCCATTCCAATCTTCTAACCCCTCTTCCCCTTTCCCTCCCTCCCTGCCGCCATTCTCCCTACCACTCCTTCAGCTTCCCCCCACTTCCTCCCTCCGCCCTTCTATTTCTTCTTGCTTTTTGCCCCTCCCCTCTTCCTTCTTCCCTCTCTTCCCTCCCATTGTTCCCCCTCTAGCTCTTCACACTTTGATTCAAACTTTCTCCCCCGGTTCTTCCTCCACCCTCTGTCCATACCCCCCCCTCGATGCCCCCTCTTCACTCTTTCGCCCCCCCCTCCAGTGCTCCAATCACCTTTCCCCTCTCACCCATTCCCCCTTTCCCCGCTGCTCTCCAGCTCTTTTACCCTGCTTCGGTACTAGTCCCTTCCTACCCTCTCAATGCCTTCCCATCAACTAAGTATGATTCTCACCTCTTTCCCGATTCTCCCCCTTTCCCCACAACCCCCCTCCCACATCCCCCCCCTAGCGCCGTCCGCATTTTCCAGCCTCTCACATACCCTCTGCCCCCTCCTCCCCCGTATCTCCCACACTGTCTCCCCTCTTACACTGCCCGACTCCGTCTCCCCTTAACCGTTACCCCCTTCTTATCCTCCCTCTCCCGCTTCCGCCCTCCCTCTTCACTATCCTTCATCTCTTCTTTCCCCCTCCCCCCCGGGTTCTTATTCGCCTTTCCCTCCCACCCCTAAGTCTTCCGCGCCCCCACCCTCCCTCCTCCCTGTTCCCCTTCTACCCCCACAGCTTCTTTTTTCCCCCCTTCTCCCCTCATCCACTCCTCTCTCTACTCACCTTCCTCCGGTCTTTGCCCGCCACACCTTCCCCTCCCCCTCCTCCCCCTAATACCCCCTTCCTTCACCTATTCTCCTAGTCTGTCTGAAACAATCACAGTAAACAAGTAAGCTCACTGTGCTAAAATATCAAATCTGTATTAAAATCAAATCAATAAATAAAATCAAGAACTGGAACAGCTTCTTGCTTTTGCCTCCCTCTTTGGCTAGTCTGAAGTAAGTGTGTGTACCTTGTCTTACTATACTTGTGGGGACCAAGTCTCCCTATGATGAGAGGTGTTGCTGGAAAACCAGGTTAGAGTGAGGACTGGGACTAAATAGATGATCCTGGTAATGGAGGAGGGAAAAAGCATTTTAAAGTTTGGAACAAATGTTTAACCGTTATTGGTACGCATTCAGGATTTTGAGAGCAATCATACAATTTGCTCTTCCTAATTTGCAATTCCTCTGATAGGCCTAATCATTATAGGTATGAGTAGCATAATGTCCATTCAGAAAATATCTCACACGTGTACGTCCGTAATCGAAAAAAGGTTATTATTCTTCTAATTAAGAGTATTTTAACCTGGGTGTTACACTGCCAAATACATTAGCTGAAATACATCAGACATAACACGTATTATTAACGTTTCTGGTTTGATGGCCCTGAATCTTCTCCCAGGGGGAAGTGGCTAGAAGAGTTGATGTCCATGATGACAGGGGTCAGCTGTTATTCTGTCTGCATTTTTCATCGTCCTGCAGTTGTAGATGTCCTGAAGTGTTGACAGAATACATCTAATGATCCTGTCCACTGTCCTGGCTATGCACTGGAAATTGGCTCGTGATTGTGAGGTTGAGGAACCAAACCAGAATTTTTAATATTTCATACAAATTTCTTGTATGTTCTGTTTGATTCTAATAAAGAGACTAAGAAAGAACAACATATGATCATTATACCATTGCTAAGACTTTTGCACAGTATTACATATCACATTTACTATACATTTATTCTAACATTTATTATATATTTATTTACATGTATAAGGTTCATGTATTTTACATATTCACTCACACACACATATAGTCGTGTATGTATATATATATATATATATATATATATATATATACATATACATACACACGCACTGCTCAAAAAAATAAAGGGAACACTTAAAAAACACAATATAGCTCCAAGTAAATCAAACTTCTGTGAAATCAAACTGTCCACTTAG
Organism: Ancistrus triradiatus; assembly: GCA_025084515.1. Lineage (NCBI taxonomy): Eukaryota > Metazoa > Chordata > Actinopteri > Siluriformes > Loricariidae > Ancistrus > Ancistrus triradiatus. The sequence continues at coordinate 664,948 of JAJAGP010000056.1, read as the reverse complement.
GAAGCAGCACTGATTGACAATCAATTTCACATGCTGTTGTGCAAATAGACAACAGGTGGAAATTATTGGCAATTAGCAAGACACACTCAATAAAGGAGTGGTTCTGCAGGTGGGGACCACAGACCACTTCTCAGTACCTTGCTTTCTGGCTGATGTTTTGGTCACTTTTGAATGTTGGTGGTGCTTTCACACTCGTGGTAGCATGAGACGGACTCTACAACCCACACAAGTGGCTCAGGTAGTGCAGCTCATCCATGATGGCACATCAATGGGAACTGTGGCAAGAAGGTTTGTTGTGACTGTCAGTGTAGTGTCCAGAGGCTGGAGGCGCTACCAGGAGACAAGCCAGTACACCAGGAGACATGGAGGAGGCCATAGGAGGGCAACAACCCAGCAGCAGGACCGCTACCTCCGCCTTTGTGCAAGGAGGAACAGGAGGAGCACTGCCAGAGCACTGCAAAATGACCTCCAGCAGGACACAAATGTGGATGTGTCTGCACAAACGGTTAGAAACCAACTCCATGAGAATGTTATGAGGGCCCGACGTCCACAGATGGGGGCTGTGCTGACAGCCCAACACTGTGCAGGACACTTGGCATTTGGCAGAGAACACCAGGATTGGCAAATTCACCACTGGCACCCTGTGCTCTTCACAGATGAAAGCAGGTTCACACTAAGTACATGTAACAGACGTGACTGGAGATGCCGTGGAGAGCGATCTGCTGCCTGCAACATCCTTCAGCATGACCGGTTTGGCAGTGGGTCAGTAATGGTGTGGGGTGGCATTTCTTTGGAGGCCCGTATAGCCCTCCATGTGCTCGCCAGAGGTAGCCTGACTGTCATTAGGTACCGAGATGAGATCCTCAGACCCTTTGTGAGACCATATGCTGGTGCGGTTCCTCCTAATGCAGGACAATGCTAGACCTCATGTGGCTGGAGTGTGTCAGCAGTTCCTGCAAGATGAAGGCATTGAAGCTATGGACTGGCCCGCCCGTTCCCCAGACCTGAATCCGATTGAGCACATCTGGGACATCATGTCTCGCTCCATCCACCAAAGTCACGTTGCACCACAGACTGTCAAGGAGTTGGTGGATGCTTTAGTCCAGTTCTGGGAGGAGATCCCTCAGGAGACCATCTGCCACCTCAGGAGCATGCCCAGGCATTGTAGGGAGGTCATACAGGCACATGGAGGCCACACACAATACTGAGACTCATTTTGACTTGTTTTAAGGACATTACATCAAAGTTGGATCAGCCTGTAGTGTGTTTTTCTACTTTAATTTTGTGTGTGACTCCAAATCCAGACCTACATTGGTTAATAAATTTGATTTCCATTGATGATTTTTGTGTGATTTTGTTGTCAGCACATTCAACTTTGACAGAACAAAGTATTCAATGACGAATATTTCCATTCATTCGATCTAGGTGTTGTATTTGAGTGTTCACTTTATTTTTTGAGCGTGTATATATTCTACTCGTTAAAATCGTATTATAACTAAGGGTCAGCATTTATCAAGTTGTGTTGTTTTTTTTTTTTGTTTTTTTAAAACAAAGATATACGTTCTATTTTTAAGTGTATGTTGTAGGACACACATTTGTTTTACGGGCTGTGAAACTCAGGCACAACAGAAAACATTTAATAAACAGCTAAAAAAAGGCATAATAAGCTTTTAGTACAGACTGTGCTTAAGGATTGTTTACTTGTGCTCACTCCAGACCTGTGGATTTCAAAATGCAAACTAAAGGTCTTCATTTCGGTGTCAAATGAACACGTTAACTAGTTGAAAGAAATATTAAGAATCTTTCACGGTTTTGCTCTAAACCCTAAATATTTGTTTCGGGAACAATATCCCGTGAACACACACTGCACTCGGAACATATGACGTTCCAGCAATTGTATTTGCTGAGCGAGTGAAAACTGGGAGACTCCACGGTCCGAGTGGCAGCAGAGCACAGAGCAACAGAGCCGTGTGCAAAACAGCAGCCAGAGATTACGCTCAGGATGGACCATTCACTCTCATACATGGACTGCAACGAAGCTTAGGAGCACTTATTTAAATAACTTGCACCCTGACTTCCACCCAGTGAATTGTAGCCTCAGTTGGTGTCCTTAAGCGAACAGGAGTAACACGTGGTTTGGTGGCTACTGTAGCCCATCTGCTTCATGGTTGAAATGTTGGTGTATCAGAAATGCCTTCTGCAATGCACTTAGTGTAATTTGTTATTTGTTGTTTGAGTTTATGTGCCTTTTTATCAGCTGAAACCCAGTCTGCATTCTCCTCTGACCTTTGGCACCAACAAGGTATTTTCACCCAGAAAACTGTCCTCACTGGATATTTTCTCTCTTTCAGACCATTCTCTGTAAAACCTAGAGATGGCGCTGTTGTGTGAAAATCCCAGTAGATCAGCAGACTCTGAAATTCCCCATTCTGATGTCCAGTTTGAACTTCAGCAGCCCGTCTAGCTCATGTCTACATGCCTAAATATATGGAGTTGCTGCCATGTGATTGGCTGATTAGATATTTACGTTAATGACCAGTTGAACCGATGTACCTAATAAAGTGACCGGGGAGAGTATATATTTAACAGATGTTACAGCAATTAGGCGCAAGATTTGGAAAGTAAATACTTGGCTCATGAAACCTTTTTAAAAATCTAATTTACTTCTGACTACACGCAGCCGTGACACCAGAATAAACATCTTCAGATTTTAATCAGGGAAAAATGTCTGTAATTCTAATCATTTCAAAATAAGAATAATGCTGATATTACGGAACGCGTGCATAATTGTTGTTAGTGGTTTGCACCCAGTCCGAGTGACTCAGTAATTTAGTGAATGAGTCTCAGACCGTGTGCACTGAAGGGAGGGCGGAGCTTCTGCTTTTGCGCGCGTCCTGAACAACCTGAGCTATAAATTCACCACCTGCGCGCTCTCAGTACATTCAGCTTTCTCCAGCGAGGAACTGCTTTTTGGAAAGTTCGAGAACTGCACAGAAACCTCTTGATTGAAGACATGGATCCCTGTGGCTGTGCTAAGAGTGAGTTTGTTTTGTTGACGCGTCTTGATTGAGCTCGTGGAGTGTGTCTGTGTGAGTGACTAACGGTTTTGTGTTGATTTCTTCATCAGGTGGCTCCTGCAGCTGCGGTGCATCTTGCAAATGCACAAACTGCAAGTGTACCTCTTGCAAGAAAAGTGAGTATGTTTTTGGTTTCTTGATTGCGGTTATTAAAACTTGGTAGCTCGTTGGTTAATGTACAGGCCTGTGGACCAGAAGGGTTCAAATCCCACCTCTGTCAAGCTGCCATTGTTGGGTCATTGAGCAAGGTCTTTAACCTGTAACTGTGTGGATTGTGAAACTTATCAGTTAAAAGCTGTTCTGGATAAGGGTGTCTGGTAACTAACAATGTACATTTTAATGCTCTATACACAGGTTTCGCCCCAGGGGTGTTTCTAGACTGTTTACTGGGGCACACAATTGTAATGTTATAGTTGGCTAAAATGTAGTGCTGTGAGCCATCAATACCTTGCTTATGGAGTAGCTGACTTTCTCTTAAATATTCATGAATCCATGCAAAGAAACTGGTTCACTGACCAAACTTTTGGGAAGATGGGGCATTATAGGAAATGTTGTTCATGTAGTTTTAGGATTAAAATTGACTTTTTACTTTAGTGGGGCACAGCAACACTTCACTGGGGTATGTGGGCCAGTAAAGTGGGTCTGACGATGCCCCTGTTCTATCCTCTTACATTTTGTTGATACTCTTACCCAGAGTCTTTCATCCAGTGACTCTTGAATGATCGTCTTGCAAGGTACAACTCAGTAATTTGTAGGTGCATGAAACAACGGCTGCAGCTTGGCTATGCTGGGGCTTGGACCTTCTGGTACCAGGTCTTTTACTTTAGTTGCTGTGCTATTGCACATCTACCACTTCTCTACATGGTAGTAATGGTGGTAATTCTGAGATGGACTGGTCCTAATCAAGAGTTCTAATACTACTTGGTTTGCAAACTGTAAATATTAATGCAATAATAACTTGTGTAGATCCTTTTAAACACCTTTCTGCAAAAATAAGGTTTGTGAACCATTTGCTTGATCAGTGTGGAAATGGATATAAAGTTGTACTCCCTCCTGGAGAGCTTGTTTACACTAATCAGGACACCAGACTTGTTTAAAACACATGGCTGTCCCTTGTGCATTTGTAATCGGGTTATGTCAACTTTGACGAGTGGCTCGCTTTGTAATTAAGTGTTATTCTCAGGATTCCTTTACTTTTTGTTTCATGACTGATGGCAGCCTTTTTAATTGACTGTTGTATTTATAGGACAGTTGTTCTGTGTATAATGTGTCAAAACCCAGCATAGGAAAATGATTCACAAAAGCTTATTTTGTTTCTGTTGCTTGTCTTGTATTTGGTTATAAATACTAGTCATGTTCTGAGACTCATGCAACTGTTCCTCTGCTTTATTAACAGGTTGCTGCTACTGCTGTCCCTCCACCTGCAGCAAGTGTGCCTCTGGATGTGTGTGTAAGGGCTCCTGTGGTTCCAGCTGCTGTCAGTGAGAAGTCAAGACTTGCCAACCAGGATGTACAATTTTTGTCTAATGCCACAGTAGCTTGTAGCCCTAACTGGGGCTCTTTTTTTTTATATCTGGGGTGCCAATAAATATCTCAACTTGACCTGTTATTTGTGATGGATTGTAACGATACACTCTGATCATGGTTCAATTCATGATATCAAGTTTACAATTTGTTTTTCTCACAATAGTTGATTTTTATATTTGATATCAATAAATAAAATCAAGACCTGGAACAGCTTCATGCTTTTGACTCCCTCTTTGGCTAGTCTGAAAAGTGTGTGTGTGTACTTTGTCTTGCTATACTTGTGAGGACCAAATCTCCCCCTGATGAGTGGTGGTGCTGGAAAACCAGGTTAGAGTGAGGACTGGGACTAAATGGATGATCCTGGTAATGGAGGACAGAAAAAGCAGTTTGGAACAAACTCAGGATTTTGAGAGCAATCTTACAATTTGCTCTTCCTAATTTGTAATTCCTCTGACAGGCCTAATTATAGGTATGAGAGCATAATGTCCATTCATAAAATATCTCACACGTGTACGTCTGTAATCAAACAGCTGAAATACAGCAGACATAACACGCATCAGGCATTAAGCAAAGCATAACCTGTAGTATTCATGTTTAGAGTACAGAATGATAAAAGAGGTCATACAAAAGGATCTAAAGAGATGTGTGGATATCTGTAGCTATGCAGGGTGAGTAGACCTGTGCTATAACATGTACTAGAAAGCTATTATACACTGAATATTGCAGAGTTTAGAGAACATAATACAGAACATTGTAAACATGTACTTTGTACAGTTGTGCAGATGAACAGTGTGTTACAGAGCAGTTGTACTGTAATACTATAAAGAGGTTTGTTGGTTTTAGTTGAAGTTAAAAATGTCCACTGTAGTTAATGAGACTACAGCTCTGGGGGGAAAAACTTAACGTGTCTGGTTGTTCTGGTTTGATGGCCCTGAATCTTCTCCCAGAGGGAAGTGGCTAGAAGAGTTGATGTCCATAATGACAGGGGTCAGCTGTTATTCTGTCTGCATTTTTCATCGTCCTGCAGTTGTACATGTCCTGAAGTGTTGACAGAATACATCTAATGATCCTGTCCACTGTCCTGGCTATGCACTGGATTGGCTCGTGATTGCGAGGTGGAGGAACCAAACCAGAATTTTTAATACTTCATACAAATTTCTTGTATGTTCTGGTTGATTCTAATAAAGAAACTAAGAAAGAACAATATATGATCATTATGCCATTGCTAAGACTTTTACACAGTATTACATATCACATTTACTATACATTTATTCCAACATTTATTATATTTATTTACATGTATAAGGTTAGTGTATTTTACATATTCACTCACACACACAGTCGTGTATATATATATATATATACACACACACATACATATACACACACACTGCTCAAAAAAATAAAGGGAACACTTAAAAACACAATATAACTCCAAGTAAATCAAACTTCTGTGAAATCAAACTGTCCACTTAGGAGGCAACACTGATTGACAATCAATTTCACATGCTGTTGTGCAAATGGAATAGACAACAGGTGGAAATTATTGGCAATTAGCAAGACACACTCAATAAAGGAGTGGTTCTGCAGGTGGGGACCACAGACCACTTCTCAGTACCTATGCTTTCTGGCTGATGTTTTAGTCACTTTTGAATGTTGGTGGTGCTTTCACACTCTTGGTAGCATGAGACAGACTCTACAACCCACAGAAGTGGCTCAGGTAGTGCAGCTCATCCATGATGGCACATCAATGTGAGCTGTGGCAAGAAGGTTTGCTGTGTCTGTCAGCGTAGTGTCCAGAGGCTGGAGGCGCTACCAGGAGACAGGCCAGTACACCAGGATACATGGAGGAGGCCGTAGGAGGGCAACAACCCAGCACCAGGACCACTACCTCCGCCTTTGTGCAAGGAGGAACAGGAGGAGCACTACCAGAGCCCTGCAAAATGACCTCCAGCAGGCCACAAATGGGCATGTGTCTGCACAAACGGTTAGAAACCGACTCCATGAGGATGGTATGAGGGCCCGACGTCCACAGATGGGGGTTGTGCTCACAGCCCAACACCGTGCAGGACACTTGGCATTTGCCAGAGAACACCAGGATTGGCAAATTCACCACCGGCGCCCTGTGCTCTTCACAGATGAAAGCAGGTTCACACTGAGCAACGTGACAGAGTCTGGAGACACCGTGGAGAGCGATCTGCTGCCTGCAACATCCTTCAGAATGACCGGTTTGGCAGTGGGTCAGTAATGGTGTGGGGTGGCATTTCTTTGGAGGGCCGCACAGCCCTCCATGTGCTCGCCAGAGGTAGCCTGATTGCCATTAGGTACCGAGATGAGATCCTCAGACCCCTTGTGAGACCATATGCTGGTGCGGTTGGCCCTGGGTTCCTCCTAATGCAGGACAATGCTAGACCTCATGTGGCTGGAGTGTGTCAGCAGTTCCTGCAAGATGAAGGCATTGAAGCGATGGACTGGCCCGCCCGTTCCCCAGACCTGAATCCTATTGAGCACATCTGGGACATCATGTTTCGCTCCATCCACCAACGTCACGTTGCACCACAGACTGTCCGGTAGTTGGCGGATGCTTTAGTCCTGGTCTGGGAGGAGATCCCTCATGAGACCATCCGCAACCTCATCAGGAGCATGCCCAAGCGGTGTAGGGAGGTCATACAGGCACGTGGAGGCCACACACAATACTGAGCCTCATTTTGACTTGTTTTAAGGACATTACATCAAAGTTGGATCAGCCTGTAGTGTGTTTTTCCACTTTAATTGTGTGTGTGACTCCAAATCCAGGTCTCTATTGGTTAATAAATAATAAATTTGATTTCCATTGATGATTTTTGTGTGATTTTTGTTGTCAGCACATTCGACTTTGTACAGAACAAAGTATTCAATGAGAATATTTCATTCATTCAGATCTAGGATGTGTTATTTGAGTGTTCCCTTTATTTTTTTGAGCAGTGTATATATTATACTCGTTAACATCGTATTATTAACTAAGGGTCAGCATTTACCAAGTTGTGTTTTTTTTTCTTTTTTTGTTTGTTAAAACAAAATATACGTTCTATTTTGAAGTGTATGTTGTATGGACACACATTTTGTTTTACGGGGTGTGAATACTCCAGCATCACAGAAACATTTAATAAACAGGTAAAAAAAAAAGGCAAAATAAGCTTTTATTAACAGAGTTTGCTTAAGGATTGTTTACTTGTGCTAACTCACGGACCCTGTGGATTTCAAAAATGCAAAATAAAAGTCTTCATTTCGCGTGTCCACATGAACGCGTTTCTGGTTGAAAGAAATCTTAAATCTTTCACGGTTTTGCTCTCAACCCTAAATATTTGTTTGGGGAACAATCTCCCCGTGAACACACACTGCACTCACCACATGTGACCGTCCAGCAATTGTCTTTGCTGAGCGAGTGAAAACTGGGAGACTCCACAGTCCGAGTGCAGAGCCACAGAGCCACAGAGCCGTGTGCAAACAGCAGCCAGAGATACCAGCTCAGGATGACCATTCACTCCTCATACATGTACTGCAACGAAGCTTAGGAGCACTTATTTAAATAACATGTAGCCTGACTACAGCCTTAGGTTTGTTGCTTTTAATTTGTAAAGTGTCTTCGGTAAACAGAAGTTTCTCCCCAAAAAGTATTCCGTATGTATTGTAGGCTACTTAAGCATTTAAGCGCAATATATTTTGAAATCGTATTCATTTCGCCACTTCCTTAGGTACACCTTGCTAGTACTGGGTTGGACCTGCCTTAATTCTTCATAGCATAGATTCGACAAGGTGCTGGAAACATTGCTCAGAGATTTTGGTCCATATTGACATGAGCATCACACAGCTGCTGCAGATGTGTTGACTGCACATCTATGATGTGAATCTCTTGGCCTACCACCTCCAAAAGATGATCTATCACATTGAGATCTGGTGACAGTGGAGGAAATTAGAGTATGGTGAACTCATTGTCATGCTCAAGAAACCAGCTGGAGAGGATTTGAGCTTTGTGACATGGAGCGTTATCCTGCTGGAAGAAGCCAAACTGTACACTGTGCTCATAAAGGGGTGCACATGGTCAGCAACAATACTCAGGTAGACTGTGGGGTTTAAATGATGCTCGGTTGGTATTAAGGGACCCAAAGTGTGTCATGAAAGTATCCCCCACACCATTACACCAGCAGCAGCAGCCTGAATTGTTGATACAAGGCAGGATGGAGCCCTGCTTTGTTGTTGTTTATACCAAATTCTGACCCGACCATCCGAATATCACAGCAGAAATCGAGTCTCATCAGATCAGGCAACGTTTTTCCAATCTTCATATTGTCCAATTTTGGTGACCAAATATGAATTGTAGCCTCAAGTTGCCTGTTCGTAGCTGACAGGAGTAAAACCTAGAGATGGCGCTGTTGTGTGAAAATCCCAATAGATCAGCAGACTCTGAAATACTCAGACTAGCCCGTCTAGCGCCACCAACCATGGCACATTCAAAGACACATTAATCACCCTTCTCCCCCATTCTGATGTCCGGTTTGAACTTCAGCAGCTCATCTTGATCATGTCTACATGCTTAAATATATGGAGTTGCTGCCATGTGATTGGCTGATTAGATATTTGCGTTAATGACCAGTTGAACCGATGTACCTAATAAAGTGACTGGGGAGAGTATATTTATGATATTTTTACAGCAATTAATCGCAAGACTTGGAAAGTAAATACTTGGCTCATGAAACCTTTTTAAAAATCTAATTAACTTATGATTGCACGCACCCAGACTAAACATTTTCAGAATGTAACTAGGGAAACAATAGCTATAGATATAATCATTAAAAGTAAGAATAATGCTGATAATAAGGAGCGCGTGCATAATTGTTGTTAGTGGTTTGCACCCAGTCTGAGTGACTCAGTAATTTAGTGAATGAGTCTCAGACCGTGTGCACTGAAGGGAGGGCGGAGCTTCTGCTTTTGCGCGCGTCCTGAACAACCTGAGCTATAAATTCACCACCTGCGCTCTCTCAGTACATTCAGCTTTCTCCTGCTTTTTTGGAAACTTCGAGAACTGCAAAGAAACCTCTTGATTGAAGACATGGATCCCTGTGACTGTGCTAAGAGTGAGTTTGTATTGTTGGCGCGTCTTGATTGAGCTCGTGGAGTGTGCGTGTATCAGTGACTAACGGTTTTGTGTTGATGTTTTCTTCAGGTGGCTCCTGCAGCTGCGGTGCATCTTGCAAATGCACAAACTGCAAGTGTACCTCTTGCAAGAGAAGTGAGTTTTTGGTTTCTTGATTGCAGTTATTAAAACTTGTTGACTCGTTGTTTAAGGTACAGGATTGTGGACCAGAAGTGTTCAAATCCCACCTCTGTCAAGCTGCCATTGTTGGGTCATTAATCAAGGTCTTTAACCTGTAACTGTGTGGGCTGTGAGATTTATTATTTTAAAGCTGCTCTGGGTAAGCGTGTGTTTGGTAACTAACAATCTACATTTTAATATACACTGGTCTTGCCCTGGGGTGTTTCTAGATTGTTTTACTGGGGCACCCAATTGTAATGTTATAATTGGCCAAACTTTAGTGCTATGAGGTGTCAATTCCTTGTCTGTGGAGTGGCTGACTTTCTATTAAATATTTGTGCATGTAGTTTCAGGATAAAACTGACTTCTTTAAAACTGTCGTAACTTTAGTGGGGCACAGCAACATTTTTATTGGGGTGTGTACCCCAGTAAAGTGGCTCTGATGCCCCTGTTTTATCCTCTTGCATTTTGCTGACACTTATCCAGAGTCTCTCATCCAGTGATGCAGCTCTGCATGCATTTGGACCAAATGGTCTCCAGATTGATGGCCATTGATGCCACATAATTAAAGATGGCTTCTGCCAGTCTTTGTCCACTTGGGTAGTGTTTCTGTTGCTTGTCTTGTATTTGGCTATAAATACTAGTTGCATGAATCTCATAACATGACTGTTCCTCTGCTTTATTAACAGGTTGCTGCTACTGCTGTCCCTCCACCTGCAGCAAGTGTGCCTCTGGATGTGTGTGTAAGGGCTCCTGTGGTTCCAGATGCTGTCAGTGAGAAGTCAAGACTTGCCAACCAGGATGTACATTTGTCTAATGCCACAGTAGCTTGTAGCCTTAGCTAGGGCTCTTTTATATCTGGGGTGCCAATAAATATCTCAACTTGACCTGTTATTGTGATGGACTGTAACGATACACTCTGCTCATGGTTCGATTTCACGATATTGAGTTTACAATTTGTTTTTCTCACAATTGTTGATTTTTATATTTGCTAAATGACAGTCTTTTGTTTCTAAACTGTAAACAATGCAAAAAAATACACTGTCTTTAAACAATGCAGTTCCTACAATTAAAGCACTTTTAATAACTAAAGTTCTGTCTGAAACAAATCATAGTAAACAAGTAAGCTCACTGTGCTAAAATATCTGTATTAAAATCAAATCAATAAATAAAATCAAGAACCGGAACAGCTTCTTGCTTTTGCCTCCCTCTTTCACTAGTCTGAAAAGTGTGTGTGTGTGTGTGTACCTTGTCTTGCTATGCGTGTGAGGACCAAGTCTCTCTATAATGAGAGGTGGTGCTGGAAAACCAGGTTAGAGTGAGGACCGGGACTAAATAGATGGTCCTGGTAATGGAGGATGGAAAAAGCATTTTAAAGCTTGGAACAAATGCTTAACCATTAGTGGTACCCACTCAGGATTTTGAGAGCAATCATACAATTTGTAATTCCTCCGAAAGGCCTAATAGTTATAGGTATGAGCAGCATGACATTCATTCAGAAACTATCTGTACACACATTTCTGTGGTCGAACGAGGTTATTCAGGGTGTTTTAAGCTGTGTGTTACAGTGCCAAATGCATTAGCTGAAATACAGCAGACATAACACGTATCAGGCATTAAGCAAAGCATAACCTGTAGTATTCATTTTTAGAGTACAGAATGATAAAAGAGGTAATACGAAAGGAACTAATGAGATGTGTGGATATCTGTAGCTATGCAGGGTGAGCAGACCTGTGCTAAAACATGTACTATAAAGCTATTATACACAGAATATTGCAGAGTTTAGAGAACATAATACAGAACATGTACTTTGTACAGTTGTGCAGACGAACAGTGTGTTACAGAGCAGTTATACTGTAATACAATAAGGAGGTTTGTTGGTTTCAGCTGAAGTTAAGTTAAAGGTGTCCACTGTAGTTAATGAGCACTACAGCTCTGGGCCCTGAATCTTCTCCCAGAGGGAAGTGGCTAGAAGAGTTGATGTCCATGATGACAGGGGTCAGCTGTTATTTTGTCTGAATTTTTCATCGCCCTGCAGTTGTACATGTTTTGAATTGTTGCCTGAATACATCTAATGATCCTGTCCACTGTCCTGGTTATGTGCTGGAGATTGGCTAGTGCTTGTGAGGTGGAGGAACCAAACCCGAATCCAGAGTTTTTAATACTTCATACAAATTTCTTGTATGTTCTAGTTGTATTCTAATAAAGAGACTGAGAAATAACAATATATTGTCATTATACCATTGCTAAAACAATGGTATATATATATATATATCAGTTTATCCAAGTTGTTTGTTTTCTTATATATATATATATATATAGTATATCCTCTAGGGGGAACTGACCCTTAGTTAAGAAATACCATTTTAACGAGTTATATAATATATAATATTATATATATATATATATATAGATCTATTATACTCGTTAAAAATGGTATTAACTAGGGTCAGTTTTACCAAGTTGTGTGTTTTCTTTTAAAATAAATGTTTCTGTTTTGAAGTGTCATTGTATGGACAAACATTTGTTTTACAAGGGGGTGTGAATACTCCGCATCAACAGAAATTATTAATAAACAGGTAAATAAGATAAAATAAGCTTTTATTAACAGACTTTGCTTAAGGATTGTTTGATTGTGCTCAGATTACCTGTATGAAACTATACACATGGATTCTGTGGATTTCAAAAATGCAAAATAAAGGTCTTCTTTTTGTGTGTCTTGCTGAACGCTTATCTGAGAGAAAATAGTCTTAAATCTTTCACAGTTTTGCTCTCAACCCTAAATATTTGTTTGGGGAACAAACACTGCACTCGTCACATGTGCCCGTACAACAATTGTCTTTGCTGAGCGAGTGAAAACTGGGAGACTCCACGGTCCGAGTGCAGAGCCACAGAGCCACAGAGCCGTGTGCAAACAGCAGCCAGAGATACCAGCTCAGGATGACCATTCTCTCCTCATACATGTACTGCAACGAACCTTAGGAGCTCTTATTTAAATAACATGTAGCCTGACTTCACCCATGTGAATTGTAGCCTCAGTTGGCTGTTCTTAGCGAACAGGAGTAACACTTGGTTTGGTGCTACTGTAGCCCATCTGCTTCATGGTTTGACATGTTGTGTATTCAGAAATGCTCTTCTGCATGCCTTAGTTGTAATTTGTTATTTGTTGTTATGAGTTACTGTTGCCCTTTTGTTATCAGCTGAAACCCAATCTGCCATTCCTCCTCTGACCTTTTGGCACCAACAAAGGTATTTTCACCCAGAAAAACTGTCCTCACTGGATATTTTTCTCTCTTTCCAGACCATTCTCTGTAAAACCTAGAGAATGGCGCTGTTGTGTGAAAATCCCAGTAGATCAGCAGACTCTGAAATTCCCCATTCTGATGTCCCAGTTTGAACTTCAGCAGCCCGTCTAGCTCATGTCTACATGCCTAAATATATGGAGTTGCTGCCATGTGATTGGGCTGATTAGATATGTAACGTTACTACTGACCACTTGAAACCGATTTAATGTGACCTAATAAAGTGCCGGGGAGTAGTATATTTTAACAGATGTTACAGCAATTAGTCGCAAGACTTGGAAAGTAAATACTTGGCTCATGAAACCTTTTTAAAAATCGAATTTACTTCTGACTACACGCAGCCGTGACACCAGAATAAACATCTTCAGATTTTAATCAGGGAAAAATGTCTGTAATTCTAATCATTTCAAAATAATAATAATGCTGATATTACGTAGCGCGTGCATAATTGTTGTTAGTGGTTTGCACCCAGTTTGAGTGACTCAGTAATTTGGTAAATGAGTCTCAGACCGTGTGCACTGAAGGGAGGGCGGAGCTTCTGCTTTTGCGCGCGTCTTGAACAACCTGAGCTATAAATTCACCACCTGCGCTCTCAGTACATTCAGCTTTCTCCAGCGAGGAACTGCTTTTTAGAAACTTCCAGAACTGCACAGAAACCTCTTGACTGAAGACATGGATCCCTGTGGCTGTGCTAAGAGTGAGTTTGTTTTGTTGGCGCGTCTTGATTGAGCTCGTGGAGTGTGTCTGTGTGAGTGACTAACGGTTTTGTGTTGGTTTCTTCATCAGGTGGCTCCTGCAGCTGCGGTGCATCTTGCAAATGCACAAACTGCAAGTGTACCTCTTGCAAGAAAAGTGAGTATTTTTTTGGTTTCTTGATTGCGGTTATTAAAACTTGGTAGCTCGTTTGTTAATGTACAGGCCTGTGGACCAGAAGGGTTCAAATCCTGCATTGTCAAGCTGCCATAGATGGGTCATTGAGCAAGGTCTTTAACGTGTAACTGTGTGGGTTGTGAGGTCATCAGTTAAACGCTGACCCCCCCCCCCCCTTTTTTCCCCCCTATTAAATATTTATGGATCCATGCAAAGAAACTGGGTCACTGACCAAACTTTTGGGAAGATGGGTCATTATGGGAAATTGACCATTTACTTTTGTGACTTTAGTGGGGCACAGCAACACTTCCCTGGGGTACATGCCCCAGTAAAATGGGTCTGATGATGCTCCTGTTTTATCCTCTTACATTTTGTTGATACTCTTATCCAGAGTCTTTCATCCAGTGACTCTTGAATGATCATCTTACAAGGTACAACTCAGTAATTTGTAGGTGCATGAAACAACGGCTGCAGCTTGGCTATGCTGGGGCTTGGACCTTCTGGTGCCAGGTCTTTTACTTTAGTTGCTGTGCTATTGCACATCTACCGCTTCTCTACATGGTGGTAATTCTGAGATGGACAGGTCCTGATCAAGAGTTCTAAAACTACTTGGTTTGGAAACTGTAAATATTAATTGTATAGAACCTTTTAAACACCTTTCTGCAAAATTATGGCTTGTGAACCATTTGCTTGATCAGTGTAGAAATGGATATAAAGTTGTACTCCCTCCTGCAGAGCTTGTTTACACTAATCAGGACACGACTCGTTTAAAACCCAGAACAGGGAAGGAATTCACACAAGCTTTTGTTTCTGTTGCTTGTCTTTTATTTGGCTATAAATACTAGTGATGTTCTGAGACTCATGCAACTGTTCCTCTGCTTTATTATCAGGTTGCTGCTACTGCTGTCCCTCCACCTGCAGCAAGTGTGCCTCTGGATGTGTGTGTAAGGGCTCCTGTGGTTCCAGCTGCTGCAAGTGAGAAGTCAAGACTTGCCAACCAGGATGTACAATTTTTGTCTAATGCCACAGTAGCTTGTAGCCCTAACTGGGGCTCTTTTATATCTGGGGTGCCAATAAATATCTCAACTTGACCTGTTATTTGTGATGGATTGTAACGATACACTGATCATGGTTCAATTCATGATATCAAGTTTACAATTTGTTTTTCTCACAATAGTTGATTTTTATAATTGACAATCTTTTGTTTCTAAACTGTAAACGATGCAAAACGTGCCGTTTCTAAACACAAAATGTAGTTCCTACACTTAAAACAATTTTAATGATCAAAGTTCTGTCTGAAACTCGCAGTAAACAAGTTCACTGTGCTAAAATATCAAATCAATAAACAGAACAGCTTCATGCTTTTGCCCCTATCTTTGGCTAGTCTGAAGTGTGTGTGTGTGTGTGTGTGTTTGTGTGCCTTGTCTTGCTATACTTGAGGACCAAATCTCCCTATGATGTGAGGTGGTGCTGGAAGAACAGCTTAGAGTGAGGACGGGAACTAAATGGGTGATCCCGATAAGGAAGGAGGATAGAAGGAACATTTTAAAGCTTGGTATAAATGTTTAACCATTATTGGTACCAAGTCAGGGTTTTGTGAGCAATCATACGATGTGCTCTTCCTAATTTGTAATTCCTCCGATAGACCTAATAATGACGGGTATGAACCACATAATGTCCATTCATATAGCTGTACACACATACGTCCGTGGTCCAACAAGGTTCTTATTCTTCTTAAGGTTATTTTAACCTGCTTAACCCGTGTAATCCATGGTCAAATTCATTAGCTGAAATACGGCAGACATAACCTGTAGTATTCATTTTTTTAAAATAAGAGCACTGTCTGAGTGACTGACATTGTAAACTCTGAAACGCCCTCTTGTGGATGAACTTCAAATTAATTTCGATTTCGCTTGTAAAATAGCTAGAACATTTTAATCACATTTCTGAATCAGACCGACCTCGCTTCTGTACAGTTACTTATGATTTATCCTTTAGGACATATTTTGTGTAAGACAAATTTAGAACAGCTACTTCTACTGTCATGCTTGGGTGGTGGTCAGTGAGTGCAGTACACAGACCAGACAGCACACAAACTATTAGCAAGCATTAAACTAAGGGGAAGTCGAATAAAATACGATAGAGTACAGAATGATAAAAGAGGTAATACGAAAGGATCTAAAGAGATGTGTGGATATCTGTAGCTATGCAGGGTGAGCAGACCTGTGCTATAAAATATACTATAAAGCTATTACACACAGAATATTGCAGCGTTAACTGAACATAATACAGAACATGTACTTTGTACAGTTGTGCAGATGAACAGTGTGTTACGGAGCAGTTATACTGTAATACAATAAAGAGGTTTGTTGGTTTTAGTTGAGGTTATGTTTAAGGTGTTCACTGTAGTTAATGAGCACTACAGCTCTGGGCCCTGAATCTTCTCCCAGAGGGAAGTGGTTGAAGAGTTGATGTCCATGATGACAGGGGTCAGTTGTTATTTTGTCTGCATTTTTCATCACCCTGCAGTTGTACATGTCCTGAAGTGTTGACTGAATACATCTAATGATCCTGTCCACTGTCCTGGTAATGCGCTGGAGATTGGCTAGTGCTTGTGAGGTGGAGGAACCAAACCAGAATTTTTAATATTTCATACAAATTTCCTGCACGTTCTGGTTGTATTCTAATAAAGAGACTGATAAATAATTATATATGGTCATTATACCATTGCTCAAACAATGGTATATATAATCTAAGATGGCCTAAGACTTATGCACAGCATTACATATAATATTACGTTTATTTACATGTATAATATTCATGTATTACACAGAGAGAGAGAGAGAGAGAGAGAGAGAGAGAGAGAGAGAGAGAGAGAGAGAGAGAGAGAGAGAAAGAGGGAGAGAGAGAGAGAGAGGTTTCTTTATTTATTTTTTGGTTAACATTCATGTTCTGTTTTGAAGTGTAGGTTGTGAATACTCCAGCATCACAGAAACATTTAATAAATAAGTAAATAATAAGGCAAAACAAGCTTTTATTAGCAGATTTTGCTTAAGGATTGTTGATTTCAAAAATGCAAAATAAAAGTCGTCATTTCGCGTGTCCAACTGAACGCGTTTCTGGTTGAAATAAATCTTAAAATTTTCACGGTTTTGCTCTCAACCCTAAATACTTGTTTCGGGAACAATCTCCCCGTGAACACACACTGCACTCACCACATGTGACCATACAGCAACTCTTTGCTGAGTGAGTGAAAACTCTTCCGATGCGCTGGGAGACTCCACGGTCCGAGTGCAGAGCCACAGAGCCACAGAGCCGTGTGCAAACAGCAGCCAGAGATACCAGCTCAGGATGACCATTCATTCCTCATACATGTACTGCAACGAAGCTTAGGAGCTCTTATTTAAATAACATGTAGCCTGACTACAGCCTTAGGTTTGTTGCTCTTAATTTGTAAAGTGTCTTCGGTAAACAGAAGTTGCACACAATGTATGTATTGTAGGCTACTTAAGTATTTAAGCGCAATATATTTTGAAATCGTATTAATTACAGTCACCGGCCACTTCCTTAGGTACACCTTGCTAGTACTGGGTTGGACCCGCCTTAATTCTTCATAGCATAGATTCGACAAGGTGCTGGAAACATTACTCAGATATTTTGGTCCATATTGACATGATAGCCTCACAGTTGCTGCGGATTTGTTGGCTTCACATCCATGATGTGAATCTCCTGGTCCACCACCTCCAAAAGATGATCTATCAGACTGAGATCTGGTGACTGTGGAGGAAATTATAGTACAGTGAACTCATTGTCATGCTCAAGAAACCAGCTGGAGAGGATTTGAGCTTTGTGACATGGAGCATTATGTTGCTGGAAGAAGCCATCAGAAAACTGTACACTCATAAAGGGGTGCACATGGTCAGCAACAACACTCAGGTAGACTGTGGGGTTTAAGTGATGCTCGGTTGGTATTAAGGGACCCAAAGTGTGACAAGAAAGTATCCCCCACACCATTACACCACCAGCAGCAGCCTGAATTGTTGATACAAGGCAGGATGGATCCATGCTTTCTTGTTGTTTATACCGAATTCTGACCCAACCATCCGAATGTCACAGCAGAAATCGAGTCTCATCAGATCAGAAACGTTTTTCCAATCTTCATATTGTCCAATTTTGGTAAAGAAATGTGAATTGTAACCTCAGGTTTCCTGTTCATAGCTGACAGGAGTAAAACCTAGAGATGGCGCTGTTGTGTGAAAATCCAAATAGATCAGCAGACTCTGAAATACTCAGACCAGCCCGTCTAGCGCCACCAACCATGGCACATTCAAAGACACGTTAATCACCCTTCTTCCCCATTCTGATGTCCGGTTTGAACTTCAGCAGCTCGTCTTGATCATGTCTACAAGCCTAAATATATGGAGTTGCTGCCATGTGATTGGCTGATTAGATATTTGCGTTAATGACCAGTTGAACCGATGTACCTAATAAAGTGACTGGGGAGAGTATATATCTTATATGTTTTACAGCAATTAGTCGCAAGACTTGGAAAGTAAATACTTGGCTCATGAAACCTATTTAAAAATCTAATTTACTTGTTACTACACGCAGCCAGACTAAACATTTTGGGGAAAAATGGCTATAATAACAATAATTTTAAAAATAAGAATAAGGCTTATATTACGTAGCGCGTGCATAATTGTTGGTGGTGGTTTGCACCCAGTCGGAGTGACTCAGTAATTTAGTAAATGAGTCTCAGACCGTGTGCACTGAAGGGAGGGCGGAGCTTCTGCTTTTGCGCGCGTCCTGAACAACCTGAGCTATAAATTCACCACCTGCGCTCTCTAATTACGTTCAGCTTTCTCCAGCGAATAACTGCTGTTTGGAAACTTCCGGAATTGCGCAGAAACTTCTTGATTGAAGACATGGATCCCTGTGACAGTACGAAAGGTGAGTCTGGGAGCTGTTTTGTTTACATGTCTGGATTGAGTTCGTGAGGTGTGAGTGACTAACAATTTTGTGTTTGTTTTCAGCAGGTGGATCCTGCAGCTGCGGTGCATCTTGCAAATGCACAAACTGCAAGTGCAACTCTTGCAAGAAAAGTGAGTTTTTGGTTTCTTAATTGCAGTTATAAAAATTTGATGGCTCGTTGGTTAAGGTACAGGCCTGTGGACCAGAAGGGTTCAAATCCCACCTCTGTCAAGCTGCCACTGTTGGGTTATTGAGAAAGGCCTTTGACCTGTAACTGTGTGGATTGTGAGAAAGCTGTTCTGGATAATGGTGTGTAGTAACTTACAATGTAAATTTAATGCTCTACTCACTGGTTTTGCCTCAGTGTGTTACCAGATTGTTTTACTGGGGCACAGGTGTAATGTTATAATTGGCTAAAATGTAGAGCTATGAGCCATCAATACCTTGTCTGCAGTGTGGCTGACTTCCTATTAAATATTTACAGATCCATGTGAAAAACTGAAACTACTTCACTGATCAAACTTTTGGAAAGCTGATCTGGTGTTATGGGAAATGTAGTGAAGGCCTGGTGTCCTGTAGTTCCTGGATAAAATTGACTTTTTACTGCCATGACTTCCATTAATTGGGTCTGATGTGCCTGTTCTGCCTCCCTTACAGTTTGACACTCTTATCCAGTGACTCTCAAATGATAGTCTTACAAGGTACACCTCAGTAATTTGTGGATGCACGAAACAACTGTGTGGCTTTGCCATGCTGGGGCTTGAGTCCTGGACCTTCTGGTGCCAGGTTTTGTACCTTTTTAGTTGCTGTGCCATTGCATACCTATCACTTATCTACATGGTAGTAATGCTGGTAATTCAGAGATGGACAGGCCCTGATCAAGAGTTATAGGACATTAGGTTTGGAGAACCTGTGAATATTAATTAAATAATAACTTTTGTATATCCTTTTGCATACCTTACTGCAAAATCATGGTTTGTGGACTGTTTGCTCAGTATAGAGAGATGGAGTCATACTCAATCCTGTAGAACTTGTTTATGCTAATCAGGACACCAGACTTGTTTAAATCACATGGCTGTCCCTTATGCCTTTGTAATCAGGTTATGTAAACTTTGAAATGTGGCTTAGTTTGTAATGGAGCATTCCTCTTTTGTTTTGACTTTTCTTTCTAGTGTAAAACTCTCAGTAGATTGATGGGTATGGAGTACAGTGTGAAAGGTGGACCTTAACTAAAGTAGCTCTGGTCTCCAGATTCATGATGGATCTGTTGATGGCCATCGATGCCACATAATTAACTAAAGATGGCTTCTACCAGTCTTGGTCCACTTGGCTAGTGTTCCTGTTGCTTGTCTTGTATTTGGCTATCATACTAGTTGCATGAATCTCATAACATAACTGTTCCTCTGCTTTATTAACAGGTTGCTGCCACTGCTGTCCCTCCACCTGCAGTAAGTGTGCCTCTGGATGTGTGTGTAAGGGCTCCTGTGGTTCCAGCTGCTGCAAGTAAGAAGTCAAGACATGCCAACCAGGATGTACATTTGTCTAAATGCCACAGTAGCTTGTAGCCTTAGCTAGGGATCTTTTCTATCTGGCAGTGCCAATAAATATCTGAACTTGATTTGTTATTGGTGAGGGACTGTACATATGCACTCTGATCATGATTTGATTCAAGATTGTTGGTTTTTTTTTTTCTAACAGTTGTTGGTTTTTTAACATTTGATTAAAAGATGTGTATTGCTTACACTTCAGAAACAATTAACAAGTTTAAAAAAAAAAAAAAAAAAAAAAAAAAAAAAAACCTTAGTCTAATGACTAGAAAAGTTCTTTCTGAAACTTAACATCACAGTAAACAATCTCACTGTGCTAAAAAATCAAATTTGTTTTTTCAATAAACTGAACAGCTTCATGCTTTTGCCTCCCTCCTTGGCTATGCTGAAACTGTTTGCACCTTCTCTTGCTAATCTGTATTTGTGAGGACCAAATGTCTCTGAGAGGAAAAACTTGGAATTTTGTGAGGACCATTTTCCTGAGCCTCACTTTAACTGCCTCCCCCCAAATTTTTATTTGAAGAGCCGAATGACTTGCTTTAGGTTACTAAGGGTAGGGGTACCATTAATTGGCTGCAGTAGTCCTTCATTGTCGTTTATGTCAATGGAAAGTCCTCATGATGATGTCAACACAAAAAGGTGTGTGGAGTGCGGTACAGGTACCTTTTAAACCTTTCGAATCTCTCCACATTCCATAATAGAACAGAAGATATGTTGTAGATAATGTATGAACACACATCTCCACGATGAACATCATCTCATTTTACTCCCCTAGTTCAATGCCTAACATCATACATCTGACTTGACTGCCCTATCACAAAAGTAGTCTGTAACACATTTAAATTCTTGTCAAACCTTTCTCATACTACAGAATGGAATGAACAAACTATATGTAACAAACTCAGATGTAAGGGCAAATAATCCAAAATACGAAGAAAGCATATGGGACCAAAGTCCATAAACAAGGTGTGGGATAGGGCATGCAAGACAAAAACAAACGTTAGATGTGTAATACTAACTGCACAACTCTGAAACGTCCCATGTACAAAAACAAAAGAACCAAATACAGCCTTGACCCTGAAAGACATACTCAAGAAAAAATCTGTGACTGCTGCAGAATCAAGTCTTGGTGAATTGCTCATGAACTCTACACCACAAATGGCTTGTTTTTTGAGTATTTGAAAGGTGTTGAGCTCAAATTGACTGAATGAGTTTAATGGGGCACACGTTGTTTATATATACAGTATTAACTTTGATAGATGTGTAGGTAGATGGGCTCAATTTTATTGTCATAGCACAGAACAAATACATGGTAATTGAACGTGACTAGCGTTTACCAGAAGTGCAAATAGCAGAATTGTGCAAATACAGAACAGGGAGGTAGAATGAGAATGTAATAAATGTTTTAAATATAAGTGTGGGTCTGTGTACAGAGTATATTAGGAGAATACAGAAAATATGTACAGTGATTTAGGGAATGGTGAGTATAAAGAGTGAAGACTGGAACTGGTACCAGAAGAACATCTTGGAGTGAGGACTGGAAATGGTGCCAGAGGAACAGCTGGAACTGGTGCCTAGCTGGCGGCATAGGGTACAAGGCAGGAACAACCCTAGACAGGGCGTCAATCCATCATAGGGCACACTCACTAACAGTCATTCATACACTAGGGGCATTTTTAGAGACACCAATTAACCTAACACACGTCTTTGGACTGTGGGAGGAAACCAGAGTACCCGGAGTAATCTCACACTGACGAGGAGAGGACATACAGACTCCACCCAGAAAAGACCCAGGCCACCTCACCTGGGGATTGAACCCAGGACCTTCTCCCTGTGAGATGCCATGTCAGCCACTGTGTTGCCAAACAAACAATATTTGTAAATAATAAATTTATACATTTGTGTTTCGATTGAATACATTGAATGGAGAGAACCATAACCCTAGGTAAAATTTGCATTGGCTCCGGGGCGGATTTTCTCTTTTATAGGAGCTTCTGGGGAATTTCTTTTGATCTGGATCGGCCGTGTTGTTGTTTTTCTCTACTCCCTTGAGAAAATTACAAGCTGAAATGAGGGAAAGTAAAAAAAAAAAAGTTGTTTATCCTGCACACATTTGAATATATAAAATTAAAATAATTGCATGAAATATATTACGACATGCATGGTCATTAATTTTTAATAGTGTTCCATTTTCTGGACAGTAAGGCTTATTTGAATATAGTGAGAAAATTCAATGAGAAAAATGTATATTCAAATGTCGAACTATCTGTAATATGTAAAAGGAATGATTGCTCAATCGCATACCAACACCCAACGGCTTGGTATCACACTTGGTGTTTTTTTAATAACAAGAGCACTGCCTGTTTGAATGCTTGACATTGCAAACTATGAAACGCCCTCTTGTGGATAAACCTCAAATGAATTCAGATTTCGCTTGTAAAATAGCTAAAACATTCTAATCAAATTTCTGAACCAGACTTGCCCTCCCTTATGTACAGTTACCGTATAATTTATCCTGTAGGACATATTTTGTGTAAGAACCAATTTAAAATATATACTTCTAATGCTTGGGTGGTGGCAGCAGTAGTTCACTAATCTCTGGCCCGACATCGCATGGACTCAGATTCCTGGCCAAGCTGGGGGATATATGTCATTAGTTAGACATCTAGTCACTTATAAAACTCTTACATTTGAAACTGGAAGTATTAGAAGAAAGTTGTGCCACATATAACTGAAAACAACTGGTCCTATACTGGTCCTAGAAATATAACAACTGGTCCTAGGTTCCTATAACCTATAAAACAACATAAGAATATATCGAACATATATAGGCTACATAGAAGATCACTCTTTCACGCCTGTCTTTGGAATGTTGGAGGAAGTGCATGAAGTCAACATGCCAAATGTACAAAGACAGCAACCAGACCAGTGCCCCTGTGCCACACAGAGTATGAAGCAGGGAGCACATAAATCAGTAATGCAGCATAAATCAGGTCTGATCTCACTCTGCTTCTCACAGGGCAGAGATCTAAGGCCTAAAGATGGGATGTCACTATTGCAGGCTCTGTCAGAAATTCAGAAATTCAGAAATTCTTATCATAGGGTTCATGTATATATAGTCTTGATGCATGCTCAATGATCCAGGTAAGAAAATCCAAGAAATTGAATCAGTTCATCTGGACATCGATTTTATTGGAGAAACGTTTCGTCACTCATCTAAGTGACTTCTTCAGAGAGACTAAGAGACTGAAGAAGTCACTTAGATGAGTGACGAAACGTTTCTCCAATAAAATCTATGTCCAGATGAACTGATTCAATTTCTTGGATGTATATATAGTGTTATGTATAATATCAGGTATATAGTGTTAAACGAACTACAATATATTTTATACTTCAGATATTTCAGTGGCCACCTTTTGCTTTGTTGGTAACTTTGCACACTCTTGGCATTCTCTCAATCAGCGTAAGCGAATCACCTGGAAAGGGTTTCAACCAATAGGTGTGCGTTGTCAAGAGTTAACTTGAGGGACCATCAGCTTTGTTGTGCAGAGGTCTGGTTGAAACACAGAATCTAAAGTTTAAGACGTATTCTGGTTTGTTTAACACTTTTTTTGTTTACTGCATGACTCCATAGGTGTTCCCTCACAGTTTGATGTCTCAATATTAATCTACAATGTAGGAAAAATAAATAAGGAAAAACACTGGGTGAGAAGAATCTTGAGAGAATCATCTTAAACCTTTCTCGGTTTTGCTCTCAACCCTCAATGTTGTTTCTGGAACAATCTCCCCACGAATAAACACTGCACTCGTCGCATGTGACTATTTCCTTGCGACATTCCGAGGTCTGAGCGAGTGCAAACTCTTATTGTGTTGCTTTCGTTCCCGCTGGCAGACTCCACGGTCCGAGTGCAGAGCCACAGCGCCGTGTGCAAACAGCAGCCAGCCAGACGAGACGAGCTCACAGTGATCATCCATCCACTCCACCTACACGTACTGCAACCAAGCTTAGGAGTTCTGATTTAAATAACGTGTAGCCTAACTACTCTTAATTTGCAGTGTTTTCAGTAAACAGACGTCGCTCCCGAAAATGTTCAGAATTTATAAAGCGTTATGCCAATATATATAATTGCTCCTATAAAAACGTTCAGCCTATATATGTTAATAGGCCCATGAAACCTTTTTATAAATCACACTTGTGACTACACTCAGGCGTGGCACCAGACTGACGTATCAGATCCTATTTTGGAAAAAGGTCGGCTATAATAATAATAATAGTAATAATAATAATGCCGATATTAAGTAGCGCGTGCATAATTGTTGTTGGTGGTTTGCACCCAGTCTGAGCGACTCAGTAATTTAGTGAATGAGTCTCAGGCCGTGTGCACTGAAGGGAGGGCGGAGCTTCTGCTTTTGCGCTCGTCCCTGCACACACCTGACCCTATAAATACAACCCCCTGCGCACTGTCTCAGTACATTCAGCTTTCTCCAGCAGCGACGAACTGCTTTTTGGAAATTTCGAGAAACTGCAAAGAAACCTCTTGATTGAAGACATGGATCCCTGTGACTGTGCTAAGGGTGAGTCTGAAAGCTGTTTTGTTGCATGTCTTGGTTAGGCTCGTGCATTGTGTTGTGAGTGAATGACTGTTCTGTGTGTGTTTTCTCCAGGTGGGTCTTGCAGCTGCGGTGCATCTTGCAAATGCAAAGACTGCAAGTGTACATCTTGCAAGAAAAGTGAGTTACTTTCTAAACTGTAGTTACTTAAACTTTGGTGGTTAAGGTGCTGGTCTGTGAACCAGAATGTCTATGCCACTGTTGGGGTTTTGAGCAATGCCTTTTAATCTGTAATTGTGTGGGGTGTATGACCTTATTAGTTACAGGTTGCTCTGGATAACTGACTGAACGCACGTTCACGTGTCCATTCTCAGGTTTGCCCATTTTTGCGTTTAGTTGATGTGTTGGGCATTCTAGATAAGGGCAGTCGTGTGGAAACTATCCACTATAACTATGGCCACTATCTTTGCTGCTTTGCCACCCCTGTCTTATTTCTGTTCTGCTCCTAGCTCCCCCACCTGAAGGGGTGACCAGGTCTTGATCAAGTGTAAAGTTTTACCAAATGTATAGCCTTTTAAAGTGCTTTCTGCAAATTAAGATTTGTTGGCTATATACTTGTTCAGCATAAACAAAACGAGTCTGATCCTGCAGAGCTTGTTTACAATCAGGACACCAGGCTTGTTTAAAACCCATGGTTGTAGCTTATGCCTTTAATTGGGTTATGCAACCTTTGAGGGGTGGCTCAACTTGTAAATAAGTATAATCCTGATGGGGTTTTTGCTTCCCCCACTTCTGCTCAGATTTCGATCCAACACAGTGCTGAGCCTAGATCTAATTCCTGACTGGAGAAGTTTAGTGCACTCTGGTACAGCAGACAATGATCTGTTAAATGTAGCATAATGGTGTTGTGCCAGTTTATTTCAGCTTCCCTTTATGAAACTCTCAGTAAGTTGATGGGTATTGAGTACCAAGTGTGAAGGGTGGACCTGAACTAAAGCAGCTCTGCAATGTTTTGGACAACATGGTATACATGATTGGATTTGGTCCATCTTGAGTGATTTCTTTTCTGGGTGTGTCTGGCTTAAATGTGCAAAAAATGGAGCTCCAATTGGCAATGGAGCATTGGCTGACACCTAAAGGTGGCTTCTACAAGCTTAAGCCCACTTGGCCCTCTCTTAAATGTAGCCATACTTTGGATAATCTGACTTAACATGGGCTTTTCTCCACTTTAAGGTTGCTGCTCCTGCTGTCCATCCACATGCAGCAAGTGTGCCTCTGGATGTGTGTGTAAGGGAGACTCCTGCGGTACCAGCTGCTGTCAGTGAAGTCAAAGCTTGCCACCTTGGTTGTACATATTGTCTAATGCCACAGTAGCCTTAGCTAGGGA
The DNA here is from genome assembly GCA_025084515.1 of Ancistrus triradiatus. Classification (NCBI taxonomy): domain Eukaryota; kingdom Metazoa; phylum Chordata; class Actinopteri; order Siluriformes; family Loricariidae; genus Ancistrus; species Ancistrus triradiatus. Next base: position 638,423 of record JAJAGP010000056.1, on the reverse strand, counting down.
TCCCTTTGTATCTGGAAATGCTAATAAATATCTCAACATAACCTGTTATTGATGGTGTTTTATTTTAACATGGTCATCAAGAGCTGTATAATGATGCCTTTTGGAAGGGTGGAGCATTGGGAAAATTACAGTACTTGGTGTTGGAAGCTTAACCTGCATCTGATGTGAATGCTTCAACACAAGTAGTTTGCAGCACATTTTAAAAATAATTCTTGTTGGAATAAGAACAAATGATACAAAATGCCGAGAAAGCAGATGGGCTCATGCACAAGGTGTTTGCTTAGACATGCAAGATTAAAACAAGGCGACAGTACTGAACTAAAACTACTTCAATGGTGATGTTCTAGCATCAATAGTCCATATCCAGACACATTTTCCCAATCCTAAATGTAGTTACATTATATAGCGTTGTAGAAAATGCAGGCTTTTTGCAAAATCCACAATGTCCGCAGCTGTGAAGCAGGCCTACCATGTGATCAAAAACAGAATTGAAATCCTACTATAACCAAAAATGGAACTGAAATACTTTTTTTTTTTTTTTTTTTAAGAAATTCAACATTTTAAAAAATTTACGGGGTTCTTCATAACTCATTCAACCTAAGGCTTTTTACCTTAAGAATAAAAATGGCACCAATGTCCATTTTAACAGCACAAACCACCATGAACGCAGCACTAACGACTGGGACCATTTTGGTGTGGTTTGGCCTCTAATGGGGGCTGTGATGTCACAGGTGAAAAAAGTTTATTTTATTAAAGATGGAAGCAGCACAAACCATGCTTTCTACAGGACAAACACTAAAGCAACAATGAAAAGTAGTACAGTATTTCTATTCCGTTTGGCGCACATGGTGGGGGGGGCAACTTCACAGTGGTAATGTCCGCTCTCTTCACCTGTACTTACCACAAGTTTCACAGACCTTGTCTTTTTTGCCATACCTGGCCTCATACTGTAACATTTTCTACCTCAATGGTCTTGAAAAGGGAGGTTATCGGGCTGAAATCTGCCCATGACTTCTTAAAAGGAGACATTTTGTAAAGTCTGCCATAGAAAGCTTTTATTTTGAGTGTGATCCTTGTGAAAGGAGATGAGATCAAGTGTGTGGAATGGGTCTCAAAGGACATTATATAATATAATCCCTAAGGACGAATATAATCTCTCTTCCAAAAAAAACCCTGACCGCATCAGATTTTAATGGCTTTTGACCTCTGTGCAATGGAAAGGTTTATTAGGTGGCATTTAATGTCTAGAATAGCAGGTAAGTTAGATCTGCTTCTGTTTGCCTGAGTCACAGGGGCACTGAAGATGCCATGCTTACATTTTGACACAGAATGAGTTACCAACTCAGCAGCACAAAGCTTATGCCGGAGTACTTTTTATACATTTTAGTGCTGTGTTTAACACGATGAAAATGCACATTCTTGCAGTGCTTAATAGATTCAGGGGTTAATGTAGGAATTATTCTTTGGATTAAGGACACAGTGGTTCCATGAGGGCACACATGCATGATGAACGAGCTCCGGATGTCCCAGGTTCTGTTTGCAGGTGCTGTTTGGGATCTCGTTATGCTGGGTTCAAGTAAGGAGGCTTCGTGGTGAACTCTTCAATCCTGCTTTTGCTGTGGAGCGACACACTGCCCCAAATGCTATTGTGATAACCTGGGGAGCCATCACATAAAATTGGTGTCTAAAACAAACCCTGTGCTCCTCATTTATTGTGTAACATGTGCTGTCAGCTTGAGAGCTTCTTTCAGTGGTACTCAGAAGTTAGTGCCATTTGCAGTCCCAATGGCAAGAACAGAAGGATAATCTGACGAACTGTTACTAAAAATAAGAAATCTATTGAATACCCAAGTGTGCCTTCAGAAATGAGACCAGTGAAGCATGATAAGGAGCCTAGATGAGGGAGATGAAGATGCTGCAATGCATAAACTAGATGTTGAAACAATCATGTCCGGTTATTCTCATCTGATAACAAAGCCAGATAAATCAGAACTACTTGGTTTAGGTTTGATTAATGCAATTAAATTCAATACAACCATACCAATGTTTATCCAAGTTCATACACAAAACAGCAATTCTGAAATGATTTTTGTGTTCAGTTTGCCATTGTATATAATAACCTCACATTTTAACCAAACCTTTTAAAATGTATTGTTGTCCAGTGTAATGCAATGACAAGCTTTTTGGGAACAAACCATTTCTACATATTTTAATGAACGATTACCAATTCAGTTAATGGTTCATTATTATAATGGTGGCTGGGTTCTGAAGTCTATCCCAGAGAACAAAAGGGTTCAGGTATAATAGTGCCCTGGATGGAACACCAGTTGATCACAAGGCCACGGGGAGTCATCATTGCAGCATTGGGAATTAACCCCTGACCAGTCAGCTCTCCCTTGTGCTTAATGCTTTATTTATCTTTATGTTATGTCTTGGTCAGCGTTTTAGGTGGGATGAGAGAGTAGCTGGGTTCTGGAGGGCACACGGTGCAGGCCTAAGTGCACCCTGGATGAAACGCCAGTTCATCGCGGGTCTGGCAACCAAGGGTAAGGATCCTTATCCAGATTTGAAAAGCTAACTGCGTGCTAACATCTGCGGTGTCCTTTGGGGACACATGCCAGAGCCCCCCAGGAAAAATGTACTGTTTGACAGTAGAACCATGAAGTGCCCAAATTACCACCAAAATTCATAGTACAACTGTGAAATAAGTCATGGTCAGTTCACAGTCCACCACGTTTGCACTTGCACTATGAAATTTCACAGTAAAACCATGAAGTGCCCAAATTACCACCAAAATTCATAGTACAACTGTAAAATAAGTCATGGTCAGTTCACAGTCCACCACGTTTGCACTTGCCCTATGAAATTTCACAGTAGAACCATGAAAAATTCCATCAAAAATTCCATACCATCAAAAAATCATATTAGAACTGTGAACTTCATGGTAAAACTGTGAAAGTTCAGATTAAAACTGTCAAGCAATTGAAAGTTTTAGTATGAAAATTCACAGTACATTTTTTCCTGGCCCCCTAATCAGGAAAAGCGGGTTTAAAGCAGTATAATTATTCAACAGTGGAATAAAACAAATAAAAACATCATTTGTATAACGTTAATATGTCTCTGAGGCGTTCCAGTCAGACTTGGTTGTTCGATATCGGGGCGCGCGCAGGTAGCACTAATTTTTGACCGTTATTTTGAAAGTGGGTTCGTGAAGTGGGCGTGGCCACAGTTTGAACCAATCAGCATTCAGCTGCTTGAGAACCCGGGAGTGAAAGTACAGTAATGTGAGAGTTTGTCCGTTACAAACTGTCAAAACTCTTCACGTTATATTGAGGATTTATCTTTAAAGCTCGACTGTAGGACACAGAGGGGTAAGAGAACCTAAATCCGTTTCGAACTACATTTTCTCAAAAAGAGTTTATTGTTCACCGGAGTAAACTTGAGGCAAGCGTGCTGCGCGAGCTGGCTAGCTTGTTCAGTTGTAGTGTGGTGCAGTTAGCAGCGGCTATTAGCATGAGCTTCATTGATATAGTAACGGACTAGTTTGTAGTTTTACAGGTTAATTTGTTGTTATACTATGAAGTCAAATACTTTTTTTTACACAGAGCAGTGTCTTAAAGCGTCTTTAAAATATTTATATTTCGCCTATGTGTACATATGTGTGTCATTCATTTTCTTATCCGTTCAATCCTGGTCAGGTTTGCGGGAAAACCGGTGACTAGCCGGCAGCACCGGGCGCAAGACAGGAACAACCCTAGACAGGGCACAGACACACATTAAGTGCACTTTGTAAACACAAGTTAGCATGACACGCTTGTCTTCGGACTGTAGGAGGACATTATAATATTTTTATAACATTACCACAAGGTACAAAATTGAAGTCATGAAATCACACCCAGTGCGTTCAGTTTAGCGCTTAATTTTCATATTTCCAGCTTGTTCTTTCTTAAAGTATGAATATAGGAACAACCCTAGAGAGGGCAGCAATCCATCGTAGGGCTCATACACACACTAAGGACACTTTAGAAACTCCAATTAACCACGCATGTGTTTGGACTGTGGGAGGAACGTGGAGTACCTGGAGTGGACACGGGGAGGTGACTCCACACAGAAAGGACCCAGGTCGCTCCACCAGGACCTTCTTGCTGGGACGGTGCTTGCCACTGTGCCACCCTCTGTCAAAATGTAATTTAGGACAATGAGGGCTCTGGTCAGCAGAATGAGCAGGGCGAAGATCCGCCAGCAAAGTAAGCTCTCGGCTGAGGAGAGAGAGCAGGGAAGGTGACCCTGTCAGTAGGATTAAAGTGCCACCTAATGACCGGTCTGAATCTTGGTGGCTTAATGCGGTAGAATTTCATTACTAGTAAGATGGGGCATGTTTCAGGAATGGCGAGAGGAGGTCGGTGGCTTTTTGAGGTAAAGTGCACGGAGGGAAATTCGTCCTCCCATCCCAGGTAGCGGGAGATGGGTTGGGTGAGATCATGAGGTTAGGCTGTACTTGTATTGGTTTGTGTTCCATGCGGTTGTGTATGGACTCTACGCATTTCTTTGGTCAAACATGGTGTTAGTAAATGGGTGGTGTTTGATTACAATCCCTGTTTTAGTTTCAGGAGCTGGGCATGGATGCTGAGGGCTTCGGGGAACTGCTGCAGCAGGCCGAGCAGCTGGCAGCCGAGACCGAGGCTGTGTCCGAGTTGCCCCACGTGGAACGGAATCTACAGGAGATCCAGCAGGCTGGAGAGAGGTTACGCTCCCGCACCTTAACACGGACCTCTCAGGACACAGCCGATGTCAAAGCGTAAGTCTGCTCAGCACCTCTGGTGGCTAGCCACTCTTATTTTATAATTCTAATATTGATTCTAACCCCTCACAAGTTTGTGATATGGACAAAGGTTTACCATTAAGCCCGTTGAAATGTTTATCTGGTTTGTTCGGGAAATTTGAATAAAACTCCTGCGACAAAGAGTGCCGATTTGTGAGGGGAAATTATTTAGACACCTTTGAATCTTTAAAATGAAAATAATCTTGTGCAAGATGTTAAAACTGGCTGGGTTTTAATTGGTACGTAGTGCTGAGCTGGGCGTCACAGGCGCATCATTTGCCGTGTCTGAGGGAAGAACGCCGGGCGGAGGAGTTAACGGCACTCCACCTTATTAAGCTCCTGCTCTGACTGTGCAGTGTGATGGCATAAACCGATTTGGATCGCATTCATTTATTGGGGGATGCCAATGATTACTTTTTCCCACATGTATCCTCACTTCTAAAACTCCTTGATCTGGATGGTAATAACATAAACTTTTACATGCAAACTTTGCTGGTGAGAAGTGTTAATTTGCTGCTTCCCTTTGCCACCAGCTCGATACTTCTGGGCTCCAGAGGGCTGGACATCTTTCACATCTCGCAGCGGTTAGAGAGCCTGAGCGCAGCCACGACCTTTGAGCCATTGGAACCGGTGAAGGACGCGGATATCCAGGTGAGGGAGTAGTGAACTCGTTGACATGTTCATTAGCCACTGTGAGATGATTTGAGCTTTGGGATATGGAGCGTTATCCTGTTGGAAATGGAGATCAGAAGATACACTGTGCTCATAAAGGGGTGCACATGGTCAGCAACATTACTCAGGGAGGCTGTGGGGTTTAAGCCATGATCAGTCGGTATTAAGGGGCACAAAGTGTGCCAAGGAAATAGAACACCATTACACCACCAGCAGCCTGAAGCGCTGACATAAGGCAGGATGGATTCGTGCTTTCATGTTGTTAGGGCGAATTCTGACCATCTGAGTATCACAGCAGAAACCGAAACTCATCAGGCCAGGCAATCTTCTTTTGTCTGTTTTTTTGGGGGTGACACCCGTCGTGGTCTTCTGCTGATGTAGCCCAGCTGCCTCAACTTTTGACGTGTTGCGCATTCAGAGATGCTCTTCTATTATTAAAATGTTCTGTAGTTTGAGGGTGGCGCAGTGGCTCTCACAGCGAGAAGGTTCTGGGTTCGATCCCAGGTCGAGCGGATTTGGTCCTTATGCCCCCGTGTCTCTGTGTGGGTTTACTACGGGTTAATTGGTGTCTCTAGTGCCCCTATTTTGTGTGTGTGTATGTGTGTGTGTGTGTGTGTGTGTGTGTGTGTGTGTATGGTGATCATTTGTTCCTGGAGTGTAACCAGATATTTATATTTGACTATTTAAGGCAATAGTGTAAGCGTATACTAGAGTCTGTAAGGTTAACTTTTAGATACATTTTCCTTTTATTGTTATTATTATTTATTCAGGAGTAAAACAGTATAACACTGAAACCGTATCGGATTGATATCGGTATCAGCAGACGGGCAATGCGATATCGATCTTTATTACACACTTGGCTGAAAATGGGCAAAATGTCCACTGGAAGTTTCTGTTGGTGTAAAAAACCCATGTGTAAGACTTGCAGATAAAGAAGCTAGGATCGTTTTTTGTCATTTGCGTCCCAGTGCTGGTCAGTAAGAGTCTGAAATGCCACATTTTCCTGTCAGGTCCTTTTATCCCTGTCATGTGACCTGATTTAAGTGCCACTTAGGCTTCTTCAAAGCCTCTTTGGCCACAAAGCGCACAAATGATCTGGAGAAAAGCCGTTCTCTGTGTTTCGTCAGATAACAGGCCTGCCTGATCCGTCACGTTCCGCAGTGTTAAGCGTTCCTCTGTGTGTTAAGCAGTAAACCCGCAGTATTGTTATGCACACTAGGTTTTCTCAGCAGTAATTCTGCCTGGTTGTGTTAAAGGTCTCAATTAAGTTTGAGTGCTGCTTCAGTTATTTCGAGTAATCACAGGTCAGATTGGTGAATCGGAGTTGTTGAAACACTTTGGCGCCCTCAACTGGCTAGAGTCCGTAACAGCACTAACCTGTGCTTGAGCGTGGTTGTAGAAACTGAGCTGCAAAAGCAGGCTGTACCCAATTTGGACCCGAAAAATGTTCTCTAATGGAACGTGTATTTTTAAATATCAACCAATTTAGTGATTGATATTCCAATGAAAATAAAGTTTATGTCAATATGACCTATTTTTTTATTTACATTTTGGCGTTAAGCAGATGCTCTTGTACAGAGAGACTTACAGCAGATATGGCCTTACAGTCCAAGCATTTGCAGGTTAAGTTCTTCCTCCAAGACCCAAGAGTGGCAGCTTGCCAGAGGTGGGATTTGAACCCTGGACCTTCTCATCCACAGTCCAGTACCTTAACCACTGTGCCCTTATTTAGTGCGCATCACAGCTGATACAGTCTTGCAAGCTTCAGTGAAAGCAATTGCGAGTTTTCGCCCACCAGTGGCATGTTTCAGTGCTGGGACTCGAACACTGGACCCCCTGGTCCAATTAATACCTCGAACCTTGCCCCCTACGTGATTTCTACTCTTTCTACTGTTGTAGAAGTTACTTGAAATGTATAGATTGAACTGTAGGGGTGTAATGATTCACTCTGCTCACGATTCGATTCACGATACTGAATTCACGGTTCGATTTTCTCACGATTATTGATTTTACATTTGACAAAAGACATTCCTTTTTATTTTTGTAGTGTAAAAAATTGACATTTCCTTGTATAAGTTTAACAATAAAACTTTAGTCCCTTATTAAAAGAAATTACTAGAAACATTAGGTGGAAAATTGTAAATAAAATGCCCTATTCTATCAGTCAACCTCTATACAATATTTCTTTTTGTTATTTTAATAATAATGCAATACTAATTCCCTGCAATTAAATAAATAATGCAATACTAATTCCCCTGCAATTAAAATAAACTGTGGCTTTTCAGTGGGATATGTGTTCACCCCGGAGAGGGCGCCACTCCAATGCAGGGTTCCTTGACAGCACGACCCGACCTTCACTTTGCATCTGCTCTTTCGGCGCTTTAAATTATAAAGTACCTTAATGTCATGAAACATTAAAGAAAGTTTTAAGACAGCACCCTTAAGACGTCACCAATAAAAAGCTATCTGTGGTTCCTCGGCGCAAGTGTGCGTCCTTCTAGATCACACAAGGGGGCGTAATGGGACGCGCTGCTTTGTTCTCGTGATTCGAGCTCATGATGAACGGAACACGTCTCTGGAGAATAACACTCGATAAGGATTTAATGGTTGCTTAACACCATTTCCTTTGCAGTAGATTGCAGTAGGTGTAGCTTGGCTGCATCTCGACTTCAAACACGACACCCTTCATACGGGATATAGTGAAGCCAGAGCCGGTTCTGTGACTGAAAATCCCTGTCTGCTAGAGCTCCTTTCTCTTATCTCTCTTCCTATCTTAATAGTTTTTGATTTGCAGGGGAAATTGCATGTTTTTGAAAAAAAAAGTCTCCAGTCGTGATGCAGAATCCAGATAATGGCCTCATTACTGGCAAATTGAGTCATGCAACGACCCAGTAGAGACAGTAAGAGAGCATGAAGTCATGTATCCGTCATGATTGTGTTTTTGTATTCTGCACATCCACTATTTCGTATGTATATAGTATTGCTGTTTTTGGTAGGACACTTTGCTAAGACTACTGATCTGTTTGAGGAATTGTTTTGACGTTTGCTTTGTAGCATTTTGGCAAAATAATAGCATTAGATGTTCACCAAGGAGGAACGCTGAAGATTTAAATTGTCAAATCCCGCTATTTGAATTCCTGCTTTAACATGCAGGACGAATGGGAAAAATAGTGGAAGTAGATGGTGTTGCAAATGGGAAAAATAGGTTTCATGGGAAGAAAGAAGCTTAACGTAAAATGATTCCTTTCCTTTTGGATCAGAGCTTGGTCATTTCAGCTGTGCTTACGACCTGTAGTAACCGAGAGAAGTTTGGTATCCTAGGTCGTTGAGTTAGAACATTTAACCAATTTTAAGCTTTGTTCACTTAAAGCTTTTAGGCCCTCCTGGCTGAAGCAGCATTGCTGGAGCTCAATATCATGGTGTCTTGGATATTTTGTTGAGCACCTTTGAGGGTCCATCTTCCTGAAAGGTTCCCTGATTGTTTTTGGGTGTTCCATCTCGCACCACTTTAATCAGGCGTGACTTTGATGTTGGTGATCACGCCCCTATAGACAGCGTCCTTACACGATTGTCCAAACTAGGCGAGCTGTGATGAAGCAAGATACTGAATAGCCCCCCTAGTGTGAGCCCTTGGTGCTCGCCATGCATTTTAGTGCCCAAGGCAGATTCAACATATTATAGATTGGAGGATTGTGTGGATTATGTTGGTGGAGCCAGTTTTACCAGCAAGCTGGACCTATTAGAAGGTTACTGGCAGGTGCCCCTCCCACCAAGGGTATCTGACCCCAGATAACTTCCTCCAGTATACAGTCATGTCTTTTGGGCTCCATAAAGCCCCCTCTACCTTCCAAAGGCTCATAAACTGTGTGTTAGATTCCAAACTGCTGCTTACGTTTATTATGATATGGTTTAAGGTATGGGAACGAGATCCACCAGTTAGTAAGGCATGAGAATGAGACCATTAAGGTGTGGGAATGACTTGGGGGAATCTGGAAACAGTATCATCAAGGCAAGCGCATCTGTCAATCTTTCAAAACCTGCTGAAATATCATCTTGACAGCCAGCTTTACCTTTCTTACACAGTCATAAGGTATCAATGGTATCTTATGTTACTAAGCTGTGGCCACAACTGCCACAGTCGCCTTAATAATCTCGTTCCCTCGCATTAACAAGTAGTGGCCGCGCCATCATTTTATTAAGGGATGTCAGCAGCAGGGCTCTGTAGTTACGTGTGTTCTCCATGATTGTCCATGACTCTTGTGTTGCGTCATAAAGTATCGGGTGTGGTTTTGTACTCTGATGCATCTTGGAAAGACTTGATATGTGGCTGCGATGCATCTCGAACCTCTTTGTGAAGTGGGAGATCAGATTTAAATCTGATAGAAATGTGTCTCGGGTGCATTTAGGCTTCATTGTGATACTATCCTGATATTAAACCTAGTATAAATGAGATGACCGAGACAGTAGAGAATGTGTGTGCACATGATGCACTGAGAGGCAAAAGCCTGCCCAGTCCTTCGATAACGTTTAATTCAGTTTAGTCCGTCCTCCACACCCCTGTGTTAGTCTGTAACCTAATTGAAAGTGAGAGGGTTTTAAATATACTGAAAGGATGTGGGAATTTTCCCAACAGAAATGATGGAAGTTCCAAATCGGAATGCTTTGTGGGCTTTAACTGCACTGTAGCATTGGTTTCTCAATAAATATGTCAATATTTAGGTCTGTGTATAATTTTATATCTACATATTTATATATAAAAAACACATTTTAAGCTACAATGTGTAAGCTACTATCTCCGCTCTTGTAGATGTCGCAGTACAGTGTTCTGTCTCGATTTGTCCGCTGAATTATCCGTGTGATCTGTAGTATTAAGACGACTCGGATTGTACAGCACAACTTGTATTTCAGCTGGTTGTATATTTTCAGTGAACGATATAGAATATCGCAATGTATCGTGATATAATCTTATCATGAAGTCCCTTGCAATACCCACCCCTACTGTAATGATGAATTGCAGTCACCTTAGTCATGATTTGCTCACATAATTGCAATTAAGTGATTATTCAGTAAGGGTCGGTGAGGCCAGGTTTAGTCAGTTTCTAATATTTGCACCTTTGCCCAGCCCTTATGGGATCACTGAAGGGTGTCGTGCATATTAATCATCGCGCCAAGAGTCTGTTGATTTCTAATCCGTTGTACATTTTCTCGATGTAGAACGATGAAGCTGCTATTGTTGACTCATCAAATTAGCTTATTGATCCCCTTATGGTTTTTTTATAGCGTCCTGAAGGCTCAGTGCAACCCCCGCCCTCTTCCAAGTCTGCATCTCCCCCTCCTTCCTCCATGCTCAGCCTAGATATTTCTGTGGTAGGCCCTGCCAGAGTGTACCTCTTACTGGAAGTGCACTTAGCGCCTGGCACTAAAGCTCTTTCTTTCTCTTTAGCTCTGTCTAATAATTTTTTTTGGGGTGGGGGGTCAGGTTGGATCGTGTGACTTCCATTCCATCGTCACACATCTGCCTTGCTGCGTGCCATATGGGCCTGCCAGATAATCATTTAAACGCTTTCAATTAATTGCCTTTTTTAAATATAGCAGCTGTTGCCCCTTTAATCATATCGTCTATGAAGAATATCAGCGCTCCATCTATAATTATAATGAGTATGATCGGCTATAAAGACGGTACGCCGGGGAATGCGTCGTGTTTGCGTACGGAAAACCTTTTAGATGGTTTCCGTGTGGCCTGTGTTTATTGTGCCGGCCGTCTCAAGACAAAGGGAAAATAAGCACGCGCTGCTCTTCGGGCGTAGCCGGGTCTGTTTCACGTGTGCACGTGCAAGCATGCGTTTCTGTTGGATGCAGAGTGTGTTCTGGAATATGCCGAAAGAGCTGCGTATGTACAGGCTTGTGTTTGCTGTGTGTATGTCTCTGGGAATGCTTTTAGCCTCCCTGTGGTGAGTGCGATAAGGAGAAAATCGAGGCCTGTGGCTGCCTTTCTATGGCACAAGATAAAATTAGAGACTTCAAGCGCTATTGCGTGAAGATGGAGAACGCGATCTCCTTTCCGTTTGCCTTTCTGCTTCGCATTCCTATATCTCAGCCTGCGAGATCTGCCCCCGTTGTCTGGTTGCGCTCGGTGATTGATGCAGCCGCTCGAGCTCGGCGGGGTAAAATAGCTGTACATGCGTTTGCGGCTGCCCTGTCCAGCCGTGCCTCAAAGCCACTGCACTCTTCTCATTAACTAAACATGACTCTAAAGAGGATTATTAGCCCAATTTTTGGACAGGATGTCGGAAGCCATCAGGAGAGGGAGAAAAAAAATCCATTACCATAATTGCATTGCGTTAAGGGAGGGGAGAAGGAAGGATGCAGAGATGTATAAAAAAGGAAGAAATGAGTGAGACTGAAAGAGGAGGATGGCAGGGATGCTGGAGGGAGCAGGGAGGGGTAGATGGGTGATACAGAGCGCTAGGCTGAGCGATCGGTCCTCTTCGCTTCCCCCCTCTCCTAAGCGCCGACTTGGTACGGTCCTCCTCCGACAATAAAGCAGCCCACGGGAGCCGTGCTCATGGCACATATCTGGGTTCAGACCACTGGGCCTGCACGGGGTGCGAAGACATGCGCATACCGGCTGCGAACGAGGTCAGAAAACGCCCCAGAACGCCACTTTCTGATGTCGGAGAAGAGGAAGGAGCGCAGCCGCGCCAGCCATGTACGCCGCTCCCCAGCTGTGGGCACCTTAATGCACTTTTGCACCGACAGGTCGAGGCACGGCAGGAGTGAGTATCACCTACACGCAATTCATGCGTCCAGACTTGCATGAGAGTCGAGTGCGTGTGCGTACGGTTCGTACAGATTGGACCCTTTTTTGTAAGGGCTTTGAGACTCGGAGGAGGGGAATGATAAAGACGAAGGTGGATGGCCACACAGGAAGTGGTGGCATCAGGGTGGGGTTCCTGTCGTGCTCATTGTTCCGAATTGGTGATGGTCACAGGCAGGGACCTTCATCGTTAAATATTTCGATGGTGCGTACGAACGGGGCGACTCAGTACGGTGTTTCGGATTTTTAGGAGCGAGATGATTCTGATTTTTAGATGTCATGTGACAGGCTGCAACTCTGAGGATTGTTCTCTAACAATCCTGCTCTATGTATGTACTGCGGGACTTTTTGATTCTATTGACTCCTTTTGGTTCTGTCCACGGACCGAGCGAACTTGCCCGGTTTTAGAAGCATTCAGATGTGTACATAATGTCGAATATTCCAGGAGCCTCTCCTGTTCAGTACTCCTCCCTTTTTCCCAAGCAATGTACAGTTCAAATGCACGGCAGTCCGTCTGGCTCTGGTCGTGCCACGCGTTGAATTTCCTTATCAGATAATCCACGGTTTGACAGGCAGAACCGTCTTAAGCCTCTCTCTAAAAATCTTGAGCTTTCAGACTGGATTGAACCTGTTCTCAACCTCATAGAGCGGGACTGGCACCGGGTGGCGCTAGTGTCTCCTGTGAGCCCGCTTATGACGGGGCCACAATGACTGAGCAAGAAATGAGCGTGCCAGAAAGCCAGCGGTGGGCTGTGTCCGCTCATTTCCTCGAGGAAGCTCCCGAGGCGTGCTTCTCGGACGTGGCGTTTAGACAAGTCACAAGTCCTCATTTGCAGCCGTCCGTCAAACTCGAGGTTAAGGTTAGGAGCCTGAGAGGAGGAGCTGAAGCAAGGGGATGTGACAGCGTGGATGTGGAGGGGGGGATGGGTGAGAATCTCCTGAGGGAATAGAGGATGAACGGATGAGTTCGTGCATTCATCAGCGTCGAGGGTCTTTAAGGGGAAGTTTCGAAGGCGTAGATGACGGGCGTAGCGAGGAGGGGTGTGGCATTCTGTAGTATTGCACACTCTCGGCTCTGATACCGAGTGCCTCGTGAGGGCGGGCACCTACTGGGTGCTTCGTGCGTGGTGCAGATGGCCGTCCTGTGCCAACGCGAGGCTCCGCTCTGAGGCGCAATGTGCTAGTTTTATCTGCTAAAGCGTCTGTCTTCAGGCGCAGTCCAAACGAGCAGCTGCGGGAGAGACCGTCCGCTCTTTGCGTCTTGTGTTGTAAAGCCATGCGATTTCTCCTTTCATATTCTCGCACTTGAATGCTATTGATCCAGCATTCAGCCTATCATTAGGGGTGATTTTCCACTGATAATCGGGTGTCAGCGGGCGCCTTTTAAACCATGAGTAATACCGGCAAGAGGCTTTCGCCTATGGAGACTTTCATTCAGAGGTCGCCAGTGTTTCCTGTGACCATATCGAACTAGACAGTTTGCGCTAAAATACAAGTTGACGTGCTGTGCGTACCCCGTCGTACGCAGGTTGCGTATTTTGGTCCACGCCTCCAGAAGCTTCTAGAATGAAACCGAAGCTCTCGAGAACCGACCTCGGCTTCTCTGGCACCACCTTTTTCGAGAAAAGGGATTACACCTTGGTGCAGGGTCGATTTTTCAGAACAGCGATCGTGATGATGCCAATTCTCAGGTTCTCGTCTTCGTCCCTGTGTCTCGGAAGATGAACAAGAGAGAGAGAGAGAGGGCGTGTGCTGCGAATGCGGAGAGGGTGAAAGTAGGTTGCAGTGCGTTTAACCTCCGGGCCATGTCTCTCGTTCCAGGGCTTTCTGAAGAACGAGCGAGATAATGCGCTCCTGTCCGCCATCGAGGAGTCTCGCCGCAGGGTAAGTCCCTTCACCACCACGCCGACCAATGAACGTTTTTACCGTCTGTTGTCGATTTCTACCTCCCACAGTGCCGAAGCATTTCACACACGGTTCGAAAAATGTTGGAGTCTCGATGGCGCCGCCGATTTCGGGTCAATGCCTCTTCCGCCCACATTTCCTCCTCAGCAGATATTGGGGGGTAAAAATAGTAAGCTCCTGCCAGCCATTATTCCTCATCCAGTCAGGGAGCAGACTTCCGCCTGGTCAATATCCCCTCTGTGTCCTCGCTGAGTCTTTACAGCCCTTTGATTTGGGAGGGGTGGAGGCACAGCTAGAGGAGGTCAGGAGGCCAGTCATAAGATCTGTGATGCCTGTCTGGAGTAGAAGCGCTCGTTATGTGCGCTCTCTGGTTTTCTTAACTATTCAATCTGCGGTATTAAACTGGTATGTTTATATAGTACTGTGCAAAAGTCTTAGGCCACCATTAGATTAGAGATGGAGTTGTTTTACCAATGGTAGAATGACCATATGTAATTATTTCTCAGTCTTTTTATTAGAATACAACCAGGAAAACTGAAATTTGTTTGCAGTACAGTTGTTCACTCCAACAATTCAGACATTTTTTCCTCAACATTTTGCCCCCAAATTCATTCCCAAATTGGGCAAGGCCGACAGTGGCAAGGCAAAACTCCCTAATGTTATGAGGAAGATACCTTGGGAGGACCAAGACTCAAAAAAGGAGGGTGGCGTAGATGACAAACGATAAATCTAACGGTGGCCTAAGCGTTTGGACAGTACTATATATAAACCCCATTACGTTAAAAATCCGATGCCTCCAAGCATCCCTGACTTTATGCTAACTTGTCACCTTGCAGATATGCAGTTCCCCCTCCACCCCGCCCCCACCTCACTCTTTCCGGCACTGCTCCAAAAGGGGAAAAAAAAGCCCTCCCTCCCAGTTCAGAAACCGTTTTAATTAGAGCTCTTGCAATTATCACACGTCGATCCTTTGGGGCTGTGTAAAATAGACAAAAGGTCTATTCAATCAGGGTGTAGGCTAATTCTGTAGCAGCCGTAAAGGAAGACCTAGTTAGCGGCACACTTTTTTTCCACGGGTTCGAAGGGTTTGCCGGTTTCATGTTCTAGGCCTGGGTCGTGAAGAAGCAACAGCAATCATGGGAATGTCACGGCTGTTGGCGTTCCGCGCTCTGGCGGTATCGGATCTGAATTTAACGCGTCACACGATGGGTAGCCCATTTATCCGACGAGGCTTTTGAGTCTCCTTCACGTACGTTCTCGGATTCTCTCAGACGTTCCTGCTGGCTGAGGAGTATCACCGCGAGTCCATGTTGGTGCAGTGGGAGCAGGTGAAGCAGAGAGTGCTGCACACACTGCTGGGAGCGGGCGAGGACGCGCTGGACTTCAGCCAGGATGTGGAGGTCTGCGCACACACAGAACATACACGTGGACTACAATCAGATCAGTTTGTCTGCAGATGAAGTATGATCGTGATCTGTGCACTAATTTCTCAGCAGGTCTGATCCAGAACCGCGTTTAGAATACAGTCTGAACTCCTTATCTCGCCCACGTCTGTTTCATGGCTATTCTTGGCGAGAGGCGAGTTTGGCGACTTAACGAGGTTACAAAAAATAGACGTGTTTTACTGAGCAGCCCTCTCGATCACATTTTCAACGTACGAAAACATGTACAGTTTCCGTACATTTAGGTAAATTTGAGAAATAGTCCGAGATTGACGATTGTTTCTGTGAAGGTAAGCACATGAAGTCCAGTCTGTGATGGAAAAGAGCAAAATCATTATAAGATAACTGTTCACTCCGATGCTATCTTGGTTGCGCCCCCGAGCAGTTATTTCTAGCCATACAAGACCAGACTCTTATCTCTTTGAATGGAGAGAGAACTATCTGAAACTGGAAGAGATATTAATTTTAAAATGCATATTTGGAATCGCTGGTATAATCTGACGAAAAAAATATAACGTACTTGCGTCGTTGGGTTCAAATAACAGAAAACTACGATTTTCAAGGTTATTCTGGCTACTGCGCATGCGCATACCGCCACTACAAAGGGGCCGAGACACATTTGCTGTTATGCCGATTGGTTGTAATGAAGGGGCGGGGCTTCTGTACTATAGTCCCATTCATATTTCAACTAGTCTCCTGCTGGTATAAGGTCTCTGATAACAAACAGGGTCTGTAAATCATTTGACGTTGCAAGTTTAAAGTAGGATTAAAGCGCCACCTAGTGACGATCTGAAACATTGGAGGCTTAGTGGGGAAGAATTTAATTACTGGCAGGACTTTTGTCACATTTTTAGCGTGACGACTGAGAGAGGCTAGGTTTAGCGGCTTTTTTTTCTGGCTACTCGTACGTATCCCGCCACTACAAAGGGGCCAAGACTTGACAGCCCTCTTTTCGACAGTGGGAAATCCGTCCTGCCTTCACAGGTGGCGAGAGATGAGGTTGGCGAGATAACGAGGTTAGACTGTACTATATAGTGAGTTATGTTTTCCCAAGTGAGTTTTGATTATCTAAGTGAAACAAAGGTAACACAACCTGTCAAGGTAACAAATGCAATATGATATTTTTGCAAGTTTTAGTAAACTTAAAGCTTTTTTACTTAAGATTTGTTAGTAGAGATGCACCAGTCGATCGGCCGGTGACCGGAATCGGCCGGTTTGTGTGCAAGACAGGTTCTGGCGCATGTTCGTGACGAGATTTCGTGCTAGATTTCAGTTGTTTTTTGAGCGCTACTTGGTCAAATAAATAGTCTGTCTCTATATAGTGCAATACTGATGAGGAGTAGGGAGACTAATGAGGGAGTAGGGATCTATTTCGAACACAGCAGGGCGAAAATAGGCCGTGAAGGAACAACTCCGAAAACGTTTGGAACAATGAATTTTACAAGACGTATAAAACAGCATCACCCCCTGGATATGTGGAATTTAAAGCTAGCGAGAGCCAGCAGCCCCTGCTGTCTTTCTTTAGGGATGAAGTTTCAGTTAAAAGTAAAGTTGAACGGAAATGTTTCTGTATGATGTCATTTATAATTCTTAGACAGAAAGAAAATCGGAATCGGCCGATCATATGTTCAAAAACTCGGAAAGAAAGTTGCACTCGGTGCATTTCTATGTATTGGGGGCATCAGACTTTCGGTCGCCAAGGTACGATACAGCTTGTGTAGTGCAGACTGGTGAAGCAGCGCCATGCTGTGGATAAAAGACTGTACTGCGGTCGCACTCTGCCTGTGACCTGATTAAGGACTCGCCTGTTTATTTAGGTTTGATTAATGCAAATGCTGTTATTTTCACACCCCCCCGCAGAGCTTTATTTAGAGCGTTTGAGTTCAGTCAGGAGGTTCAGCGCGACACAAAGCACTTTGTGATGTTCCTTTGTATCCTCGAAGCAGATCCTTAAAGCTCTAGCTGCATTCTCTGTCCTGTGATCTCAGAACCGATCGCAGAAATCTTTGTTTTTCCAACAAGTGTTGCGTTTTACAGTATGTTTTAAGCTTTACTGGTCAGTTTCATTCTTAAGTACTTTTTTAATGGCATTTTGCCTCTACCGCACCCTCCAGTTCCTTACGATCAGGTTTCCCTATACTTCAGTCGTACTCGAGGGGCACACTGCAATCTGTGGCCTGCTTTCTGCTCAAATGTGTATCTTTCCAGATAATTTGTCAAAACTCTGTTCCTCCTTCGGGGGTCTCCAGGATGTTTGTTGAAATGATGTGCACTCGAGCATGGGTCCCACAGTCCACATGGATTTCATGCTAGACGGGTCACTGCATAGAATCGAAACAAATTTAGAGAGCATGACAACACAGACTTCCGCAACTTGGCACTTTTTCCCCACAGTGGAATTTAATATGCAAGTATTTCAGTGTCGCCCTGTTGTCTGATCTTCCCATATACTGAACCTGACGGACAGCTAACCTGTTTCCTCTGCATCCTAGTTTTGATGAATGGCCGCCCCGGACGCAGCGCCCTGTAACATCGGGCGGTGGCCTATGGCAGAACAAGGTGAGCCAGACCTTGACCGAATTGAACAGTCCCCCGTACCTCTAATGACCGTCTGTCACTGTCACACCTCATGTTCAGGGGGAAGTTTTTCATTCCTCATTTCATTGCATACCTTCCTTATCTACATCAGGACTGATGTGAACACGGATATAACGTCAATAAAAACAGATTCATTCTAGGATGTAACTGTATCACCGGAAGTCTAAAATGCTTAATGTTCTTAATTACTAAACAATGAACTATGAAAACCAAACTTCTCTCATTACGGCATCCTTTTTACTTCCACTCCCCCAATTTAAACCTTAAAGGTAAAACTGATTGCTTTTCATTTGGACCACGGTTTGGGCGTTTCAGCAGTAGAGAGTACTTAAGACCAGTAATAACTGAGAGAAGTTTGGGTGTTCTTGGTCACTGCTTTAGTACTTAAGCCTCCTTAAGCTCCTACGAAGAACTAACTCCTTCCTACTAATGGAAGAAAAAACTTCACGTGTAAGAATGACTTTTGAATTGAGATATTAAAAAAAAGAGATATTCTTTATGTAAATATTGGCACATTTTTCACCAGTTGGAATCGAAAATTTGGAATCAATAAGCATAATCAGGTATTGGATTCCTTAAAATCCAAACATATCCCCCCTAAGTGACGACTAGTTGAGTGACTGACTGAAATGGACGTTGTCCCAGGATTACTATAGTCACATAGTTTTAGGCTACTGTAAAAGTAATTAAAGGTTTTTTTTTTTTCGCAGGAGAATTGAAATGCAAACTGTACGTAATGCGTCCAAACAATGAAACACTACCATCACACAGCAATCTCTAATCTCGCTCATTTTTTAACTCATGGAAATTCACAATATTATGTAAACAACAGTGATGCACTGTTTCCGACCTCCTCTAAGGTAAAGCCGTTAACACTTAAGAAGATGCTACGATGGCCTGATTACTTTTGTTTGATAGACAGTATTACGACAACACCAAAAGATCAGCCAAGATGAAACAGAGGACTCAACGAAAGGGTTTTTGAACATGAACCAGTTTAATATAGTTATAGTGTTTGGAAGACGATATACAGGTAGTTGAAGGGATAAACAAAATAGTACTAACTTATTAATAGGACGGGGACAGTGGTGCTTAGGTTTGTGAACCCTTCAGAATTTTCTATATCTCTGCATAAATATGATCTAAAACGTAATCAGATTTTTCACACAGGCAACTCCTAAAAGTAATAAAGAGAACCCAGTTAAATAAATGACTAAACAAAAATATTATACTTGGTCATTTATTTATATTTATTGAGGAGATGATCCAATCTTATATTAGTGAGTGGCAAAGTATGTGACCCTTTGCTTTCATCAGTACCTG
The DNA here is from genome assembly GCA_025084515.1 of Ancistrus triradiatus. NCBI lineage: Eukaryota > Metazoa > Chordata > Actinopteri > Siluriformes > Loricariidae > Ancistrus > Ancistrus triradiatus. Next base: position 618,844 of record JAJAGP010000056.1, on the reverse strand, counting down.
GTGGAGACCCCCCCGGGCAGCAATAACTGCAGCTAAACTTTTTTCCTGTAGCTGGTTTTGATCAGTCTGCACACCGGCTTGGGAGAAATTTTAGAAGAGCCCATTCCTCCGTACGAGCAGCTTTCAGCTCTGGGATGATTGGTGGGTTTCCTCACATTATAGCTGCTGCTCGCTTCATTTCCTTTCCACAACATTTCCATGGGATTAAGGTCAGGACTTGACTTGGCCATCCAAAACACTGAACATTTTCTTCTTTAAACCATTCTTTGGTAGAACGGCTTGTGTGCTTTGGGTCGGTGGTCTTGCGACATGACCCACCTTCTCTTGAGATTCAGTTTCATGGACGATGTCTTTGACATTTTCCTTTTGAATTCTCTTATATCATTCAGAATTCATTGTTCCATCAATGATGGCAAGCCGTCCTGCCCAGATGCAGCAAAACAGGTCCCAAACCATGATACTACCACCACCCATGTTTCACAGATGGGATAAGGATCTTATCCTGGAATGCAGTGTTTTTCTTTTCTCCCAACATAATGCTTTTCTTTTAAACTAAAAGTTCTATTTTGGTCTCATCCATCCACAAAACATTCTTCCAATAGCCTTCTGGATCGTCCACGTGATCTTTTGCAAACTGCAGGCAAGCAGCAAAGTTCTTTTTGGAGAGCAGTGGCTTTCTCCTTGAAACCCTTCCATGCACACCATTGTTGTTCAGTGTTCTTCTGATGGTGGATTCATGAACATTAACATTAGCCAATGTGAGAGAGGCCTTCAGTTGCTTAGAAGTTACTCTGGAGTTCTTTGTGACCTCATCAACTATTACACGCCTTGCTCTTGGAGTGATCTTTGGTCGACCACTCCTGGGGAGGGTAACAATGGTCTTGAATTTCCTCCATTTGTACACAATCTGTCTGACTGTGGATTGGTGGAGTCCAAACTCTTTAGAGATGGATTTGTAACCTTTTCCAGCCTGATGAGCATCAACAACTCTTTTTCTGAGGTCCTCAGAAATCTTCTTTGTTCGTGCCTCCTATTGTTCGATACACTTCCACAACATGTGTTATGAAGAGCAGACTTTGATAGATCCCCCCTGTTCTTTAAATAAAACAGGGTGCCCCCTCACACCTGATTGTCATCCCATTGATTGAAAACACCTGACTCTAATTTCACCTTCAAATTAACTGCTAATCCTAGAGGTTCACATACTTTTGCCACTCACTAATATGTAATATTGGATCATTTTCCTCAATAAATAAATGACCAAGTATAATATTTCTGTCTCATTTGTTTAACTGGGTTCTCTTTATCTACTTTTAGGACTCGTGTGAAAATCCGATGATGTTTTAGGTCATATTTATGCAGAAATATAGAAAATTCTAAAGGGTTCACAAACTTTCAAGCACCACTGTACATGCACAGGCTCTGCAGTGTTGATTGGCTATTGAAGGGACCAGTTGTTCACGACCACAAAGTCTGGAGGCACAGAGATTTATTCCCTATTGTAATTCTTAAGCCCATGACTGTTAAGGCAAACTGGCGTTGAGCAGATGGATGTAATATTGGTGCAGACCTGCATTTGAAATGAGTTCAAAATAAATGTATGGACCTGAGAACGGCTGGCTCAAGCTCCATTTACATTTTATCATTCAGCAGACGCCCTTATCCAGAGCGACTTACCAATGATTCAGTCTTATATTCCAAGCAAATGTTGGTTAAGGGACTTGCTCAAGGCTCCAACGGTGGCAGCTGGACAGAGGTGGGATTTGAACCTTGGAGCTTCTGGTCCATAGTCCAGTGCCTTTAAACGCTAAGCCAGTACATCCAGAGATTCCTGATTTGACTCCACCTGTATAGCTGGGGGATCATACCATGACACTGCAACCGCAACCCCCATCAGCTGCGGCGGTGTGCCCCCAACCTCTAACAAGTAGAGTCGAGGATCAAATGTGAAATTGTATAGCTCAAATAAATTGAGCGATTTGGCAATTGGTTTTAATTTATGGTTATTCAAATAGGAATTGATTAAATTAAAGTTGCACCATAGTTCAGAACATACTGCCACAACTCATGCCTCATGGACTTAAATCAGGTCATGTCACACAAGTCCAGCACAACGATTGATCCAAATGATTGACCGACTGACCGGGGGCATTGTGGGTAATGTTTCAGTCCATGCACAAAGGTCTCTCTTCTCGCTCCCTTTCTTCGCAGTTTTAATGCTCTTGTCGGCATGTGCCGGCACATCGCTTGCGGCGTCCTGTTTCTCATCTTCACTCTCTTCTTCAACGACCTCCTAAATGTTTGCATCATCTTCGTCCTGTTTTTCATCATCCATTACTTCACTGCCAGGTCTTAGCCTCGTCTTCTCTGCTCTCTCCTGCCTCCCTCAGATCTACGTCTTCAACGAGAAGATTGTAAACGGGCATGTTCATCCCAATCTGGGCGATCTGTGTGCGTCGGTGGCTGACAGCCTGGACAATAAGGTGAGTTTCGGTGAGGTGGGCTTGGAAAATGTTGTCGAGACCAGCCGAGTCCAACGTGTCGGTCTGTGGTAATGTTAATTATCAGCTTTTTTCAAACGTTACTGAATATCAGCGAAAGACCAATATTTCAATATCAGTGCTTACTTAAATGATGCTGTTATAGACAGTGCCTATATATATATATATATATGTGTGTGTGTGTGTGTGTGTGTGTGTGTGTGTGTGTGTGTGTGTGTGTGTGTGTGTGTGTGTGTGTGTGTGTAGAACGTTTCAGACATGTGGCTGATGGTGAAGCAGATGACAGACGTGCTCCTGGTGCCTGCCAGAGACCCACTGAAAAGTCGCGTGGCTGTGGAGATGCAGATGGCCTTCGTCCGACAGGCCCTGACCTTCCTGGAAAACAGGTTTGCAAAAAAAAAAAAAAGAACAGAATAAAGTAGAAAAGAGTGCGTCTCTGTGAGTGTACGTGTACTTGTATACTGCTGATAGACCGATTAATCAGCCGGCCGATTAATGCCATTTTGAAATAATCAGCATCTGCACTTATGAGGCTGATATTCAAAAATAGTGGAGGAAATGTAGAGAACCTTTATTTTCCTCCATTAGAACGTGCCGCTCATAAACTGGAACTGCTGAGTGACTAAAAACAAAGAGCTGCTGAGGTGATGGAAACTTTGTATCCTGCATTATAACTGGGATTAAAAACAAGGTGCTGATGCCGTGTGCACTGATCTAACATTGCTTGTTTAGTATTTGCACGTTTTCATTTTATTCCCAGAATGAATGTGATGCTCTTATCTGGTAAGTGTTGTAGTTAAGAGCAATAAAAGTTAGTTTTTATTTATTAAAAAGGACAGCGTGCAAACAGAGACAGTGCATTTATAGCTTAAATAAATGGTCATTTAAGCTCAGCAAATGGTGTCTCATTTGTTATTAGTTTTATCAGCTGCAGAAAATGGTGATATCGGCATTATATATCGGTCACCCTGCTCTCTAAATATCGGCATCAGTTAGGGGGCTTAGTTCATCAGCACGCTGTTTTGTATTGCAACTCAGGTCACTTCGTTATTTAGCAGTAACTCAGATGTTATTTGTCAAGTGGGCTGGTTTTCTTGTCCAGACCTTCAAAATGGCTGCATGTACGCGCTTAATGAATACATTACAGGCTTTATATGAGCAAATATGAGCGTATTTCTCGCATTGTAGAACCCTGCCTCTAAAGCCAAGCATAGACCACAGGTTCAGAATCCCTGCTCTACAGGATCTGACCCAAATGAACTCTTATCAACTCCTTCCTCAGCTATAAGAAGTACACCATGGTGACCGTGTTTGGGAACCTGCATCAGGCTCAGCTGGGCGGAGTACCTGGCACTTATCAGCTGGTACACAGCTTTCTCAACATCAAATTGCCCGGCCCGCTGCCAGGCATGCAGGTACTGCAGAACCACAGCAGCACGGCTCTCCATCTAACACACACACACACACTACATACACACACTGGGGCATGTCCTAGATTCTACAGCAACAGATTTTCCAAGCATGAGCAAACAAGCCTGTTCGCCCCCACAGAATGGTGGAACTGTGTGTGTGTGTTTGGACAGGATGGCGAGGTGGAGGGGCACCCAGTGTGGGCTCTGATCTATTACTGCCTGCGATGTGGAGACCTGGCTGCAGCCATGCAGGTGGTGAACCGGGCTCAGCACCAACTGGGAGATTTTAAGACCTGGTTCCAGGAGTACATGAACAGCCCTGACCGCCGGTGAGAACAGATACACTCCCTGAGCTTTGCCACAGACATCACTATTAAACAAGAGTGAATTTCTTGATGTTTTTATTATTCAGCCTGGCTCCTGCTACAGAGAACAAAGTGCGCCTGCACTACCGGCGCGTGTTGCGCAACAGCGCGGATCCCTACAAGCGCGCCGTCTACTGCATCATCGGCAAATGCGACATCGCCGACAACCACGGAGAGGTGGCCGATAAAACGGAGGACTATCTGTGGCTCAAGGTGAGACCCCCCATGTGTTTTAGTAGAGGTGTAGGGGGTGCTGGCTTAGGCAGGTCCCGGTCTGATCCGTAGTCTCCTGCATCTTGAGTATCAGAACTAAGAACTGAGCCACAGTAAATACACCCAAGATTACCTGGACCAGTTAGACGTCCAAGACGGGTTGTAGCCACATATTAAAGAAGTGTCCTTCTGTCATTACTGTTAATATCATTAGTACTGACATGGTGGTTATACTACTCGTGGGCTATTATTATAGGTAACAAACATTACTGGCTGAACATGAGCTAAAGTGGCACTTCCAGTTTTCAGCCAAAAAAAAGAACAAGGACAGAAAAAGGTTCGTGACAGGAACTGTGAGCTCTAAACACGCGTGGCTTCCTCCCCGAACCCTTCAGAGAAGGAGATTAAACTGCAGAGGATGTGATTAATGAAATGAAGAACGAGTGAGGGGAGTCGACGTGCCGGCGGCACAGGCCGGGGTTGGGGGTGTGAGGTTGAGAGAGAAAGTCTGGGATGGAATCTGAAACTGAACTAAAAATCGCATCCGGTTTTTTTTCCAAGAGTAAAAACGTACTCGGTGTGAATAGGCCTTTAAACACATTTCTGCTTCTTGCTTCTTGATGAGCTCTGTTCCGTCTCCTCCAGCTGAACCAGGTGTGTTTTGATGAAGACGGCAGCAGCTCTCCACAGGACCGGCTCACTCTGGCGCAGCTCCAGAAGCAGCTCCTGGAGGATTATGGTGAGGCGGCTCACAGTTTTCCAGACTTCCACCGCGCGGCGGTTCGTAATGTAACTTTGCATAACTATCAGGTCTGACCGAGGTCACTCGGATCCAACGGCGATGCCTTCATGTTCAGCTCGGAGGAAGAAGGCAAAGGGAAGGGGAATTCATGTTCTGACGGTTAGCCCGTCCTAGATAAGCGTGTCACCGAAATGCTCCGTCCTCTCTCTCTGACTCAGAGCTTCCTCTTGCTGCACCATGTTTCCCTCACTTGATGAATCAGGCTTATCTCTCGCATTGCACCGGCACCTGGGACACATTAAAGGCTCTTCCTGATAACGCTGCTCCACACGCAGCTGCAGCTTTTTCCACCACTCGCGTTATAAATGGCAGCTCGAACCACAGCCTAGATGAGAGAGGATTATTTAAGCTCATGCAAATGGGAAGAAAGCAGCCCTTCCGTTTGGGGAGGGTTCTTGTGGAGCCCCTTATGGGCTTAAAGAAGCATTTTAAGGTGCAAATACTCATGTTGGATTTGCTTATAATATGGTGTTCATGTCCTGAGGCGTTTCTGTCAGGAGTAGTTGTATTCCCTTATCGTATTTTAACCAGGGTTATGGTGGTGGCCTGCTCTCTGCTACCAGTCAGATGTTTGGACACAGCTTGGACTCATTCAATGTTTTTTTTTAATTTTTTTATTATTTTCTTCATTTAATATTAATATTGAAGACATCAAAACTATGAAGGAACATGTATGGAATTATGTGGCAAACTACAAAAGAACTACAACATGGTTTATACTTCAGATTTTTCAAAGTATCCACCTTTTGCTTTTATGGCAGCTTCGCACACTCTTGGCATTCTCTCATTCAGCTAAGGTAATCACCTGGAAAGGGTTTCAATTAGCCGTTGCGCATTGTCAAGAGTAAACTCGAGAACCTTCATGCCTTCTTAATGTGTCTGAAAATCAGCTTTGTTGTGAGGTATGAAACCCAGAATCTAAAAAAGTAAGATAAAAAACTTATTCTGGTTTGTTCAACACTTTTTTGTTTGCTACATGATTCCATACGTGTTCCCTCACAGTTGTGATGTCTTCAATATTAATCTACAATGTAGAAAACATTAAAAAATAAGGAAAAACACTCGCCGAGAATGTGCGTCCAAACTTTTGACTAGTATCATAGATAATTTATTAACCTTACATGAAGATGTGTTGGTTAAGAGAGGAAACAAGTAATGGAAGAGCCTGTTTATTATATTTAAAAACACTTCCCCCTTTGTAAAATAACATGTCCTCTTTCGAATAGATTACGCAATAATATCACCGGAACTAAAACTTCTCCAGTACGTCTCAGGACAGATTTATAGTGTTTTTGTAATGTATGACTATGAAACGTGGTTGCCACAGGTAAATAAATAAATAATCAGATTATGATCCTGAACGATGGAAGAGCGAAAGGCGTTTTATCTAGTAACCTTACCACCGATTATAAACATGGAAATGAATGTTGGATCGGTCTTGATCATTGATGTAGTTGGCGCCATCTAGCGACCTTTGTGTCAGTCCTTGTCTGAGGACTCGGCTGTCTTGTGACTGCTCTAGCGGTGCTTTAAGCAGGCAAATCCAGTGGGTGAAACAAATTTAAAATACCATCACCATTTTTGAATACCGCGGTATCCCGGAATTCCGTCATACCGCCCAACTGTACTCGGCACGCTCATTTATCTATACTCTTAATCTTCTGGGAATGTCGGATAATGGACTGGTGCTTCGTCAGGGGCGTACTTCCACCTCTGCTCAGTGAGTTCTGGAATAGGAGGCTCATAATGACAGTTCTAGGTAACCCAAGCTTCATGAGCAGGCCTTGGGGCAGGTTTGTAATGAATCTAACCTGATCTACACTGTTGATGCTGGTTTATAATAAGCGTTCTGTGTAGATATTGCTGTCCCAACTGCTCATGTTCTTGTTCTCCACAGGCGAGTCTCATTTCTCAGCCAGCCAGCAGCCGTTCCTCTACTTCCAAGTGCTTTTCCTCACCGCGCAGTTCGAAGCGGCCATAGCCTTCCTGTTCCGTGTGGAGCGCCTGCGCAGTCACGCCGTACACGTGGCTCTCGTGCTCTACGAACTCAAGCTGCTGCTTAAATCTTCGGGACAGAGCGCTCAGCTACGTGAGTTAAAGACAGTCAGTCGTCTCTAAACTTATACTAATCTGATTTCTCCTCTCAAGACTTTTGGGCCTTTTTGGACTGTGCTGACCTAGGGGTTAAGCTTCTGGACTGTGGACCAGAAGGTTCAGAGTTCAAATCCCATCTCTGCCAACCTGCCACTGTTGGGTCCCTGAGTGAGGCCTTTAACTCATGATAGCTTCTATTGTAAGATATCGATTGTAAGTCACTCTGGATGAGGGCGTCTGCTGAATGATGTAAATGTGACTGCTATTGTGAGAGGGCCTACCTCTTTTGAAAGAGTTGCCCTTCACCCAGGTGCTCAATGCAGTGGGGCATGAGTACTCATGGACAGTCAAAGGAACAGGCCAGTTACAGTATCTAATCAGCCCATCTTTGGACGTGGCATGGTTGTTGGTGCGTCTCTGAATGTACAACACGCCAAACTGAAGCAGATGGGCCACAGCAGGAGGCGACCACACCTGGTGCCAATACTGACAGCTAAGGACTGTGCCGCCTCTTTAACTCCGAGGCAACCCAGGGTTTGAACCCGTGGGATTTGTGGAGGTGAAGGTTTTGGCTGTGGGTGCCGGACTGTCATCCGCACACAGTGAATTCCAGATAGGCTCCTCATGACCCTGACCAGGATGATCAGGAACCAAGATAGAACAATCACTTTTTATTCTCAGCTCTATTGTTGTTGTTCATTTTACCCATTTTTCACCCTTTCTCTCAGTGAGCCAGGAACCGGGAGATCCCCCCATGGTGCGCCGACTAAACTTCATCCGCCTCCTCATGCTCTACACTCGGAAATTTGAGGCCACAGACCCACGGGAGGCTTTGCAGTACTTCTACTTCCTTCGGTATGTGAGCCCCGCCGAGCCTGATTAAGGCCCTGCAGTCCTGACCTCAGGTCGCCTTTGGGTTGGGTTTTTTTCTGAAGAGCAGTTCCTTTAACTCGAAGTCGTTCCACCTCTAGAACTGGAACTCTGAGAAAGGATGAGTTATTCATGAGCACCTTTGAATGCTGAATGAGTCTTAATGATCCCTGCCAATAATTAAACCCTTTAAGGTTTAGTCGAGCCTTTTTCTGAGGACCGCACGGTTACGCAATCTGCCCTGGTGTTGCTTGTGTTTTTTAACACGAAGCATCATGTGTGCGCTTTTCAGGAACGAGAAAGACAACCAAGGAGAAAACATGTTCATGCGCTGCGTCAGTGAGCTGGTCATCGAGAGTCGAGAGGTAGGTGGGGGATGGGAGGGACCTGCTGCGTTAACCATTCGTGCTTCTCCGAATCCTTAACTTACCTTTTCCTTTTATAGTTCGACATGCTTCTGGGAAAGCTGGAAAAAGACGGAAGTCGCAAGGTACGTCTGCAGCCGCTGTCCTTTCGCACGTAGCGTTATCTAATTTGCCGGGCGGCAGAGGAACACTTTGAATAATCACGCCTCTGTACCGAGCTTCTCCCCGAGCTTCATGGCAGCTCATTGTACTCCGCTCTTTCATTATTCCACACATTCAGCTCGGCACAGGCTGGGAACTGTCCTATTGTCTCAGCCTGCACGGAGTACAGCGTGGCTTTTGTTCTCACGGTGGCCGACGTTTAAAAATACCAACGTGTATCCTGTCGGCTCTAAAAAGGAATTGTGTGTGAATCCTTTCAGCCCGGCGTGATTGACAAGTTTGCCGGAGACACGCGAGCCATCATCACCAAAGTTGCATCAGAGGCGGAGAACAAGGGCCTGTTTGAGGAAGCTGTCAAACTGTACGAGTTGGGCAAAGTAAGAAATGAACATCTGGACGCGTTTTTTTGAGTTTTTTTGTCCCATGAAATAAAATAGACGAACATTATTGTAGGGGCGGGCGATGATATGAGCTCAGATTAATCGCGATATTTTCCCTATCAATACGATGACGGTATTATTGCATGATATACCAAAAAATAAATGAGACGTTTTATTTTTTTAGTATTAATTGTTTGTAAATGCCATTCAAAAGTAGGGCTGTACAAAAAAATCGATACAGCAATATATCGCAATATTTATTTTGCAATATACTACATTGAATTTCAGCTTTTTTTTGGAAGGAAGAAAACATTTTTAATGTAATGTAATTATATTACTCTGTCGGTGTAACTAACTGCAGCCTTCTGGAGGATTCCTGTGTTCTTGAATTCCTTTCGGTTGGCCCTTAAGTAACCATTTTAGGATCCATGGGGACTTAATTGCACTAAGAATACACTGCTGTAGATGTACAATTTAAAAAAAGCACAATAAACAAAGCGGAGAGCTTCACTGAACAAGGGTTATCGTGAATCTGAATCGCTGAATCATGAATCGAGTTTCGGCTGAAATAAATGACACGGCTCCGATTGAACAGTTTAAATAAGCGCCGAGCAAACCACGAGAACCGAGACTCATTTTTCTGGTCAAAATGCGTCCGAGGTGCTCGAGAACCGAGGTACCACTGCATTCTGGAAATATGAGGATTCAACGTGCAAAAACCTATAAACAGTGATTCTGAGTGGGACAAAACAACAATCTTTTGTAACCTCAGTAATGAACTGAGCCATTAAGGTTGTCAATTCATTCCCATTTTGTCTTTTCTCTTTGATTGGCGCTTCACCAAAGAACCCCGATAAAGTGCTGGAACTAATGAACAAGCTACTGAGTCCTGTGATTGCCCAGGTCAGCGCCCCACAGTCCAACAAAGAGCGACTCAAGAACATGGCTCTGGGAATCGCTGAACGGTGGGTGTCACTCAACACTACTCTGGTGGAGATGAGTATTTGAATTGAGACTTGGTCTCAAGACTGCTAGAAGGCTTGGGCTGCTAATCGATATTATTGAATGGCATGATCATTGTAAGCACAGGTATTATTCAGATGATGTTTTATTCTTTTTCTTTAACATATCATGTCTTTTCTCTCTTGTCAAACCATTTAATGCAGTCCTTTTAGTCGGTTAGTTCTACACTCTACAAAGAGAACTCGGTCTGGTCTCGGGGTAAGAATTATTGTTGAGACCAGCTGAGTCCAAAGTGTCAGCTAGGCTGTATTATTCTTGAAGGAGCTAAAGTGTTTATTTCTTCAGAATGTGCTTATGAATTCCATTCAGTAAACCTTCTTTTAAAAGGCTGTGTTGGATATTTCTCTACATAACCCCGTTCTCTACCTTCGAGTGATTACAGCTGCAGCTTCACCCTTTTGATCGTTAAAGCTGTGCTTCGTCTGTAGGTATCGGGCTAACAGTATAGGTGGGGAAAAGTCTGTGGACTCGACGTTCTACCTGCTTCTGGACCTCATGACCTTCTTCGATGAATACCACGCTGGCCACGTCGACCGAGCATACGATGTGAGTGGCTTTTAGACTGACTTTTCAAATGCAGAACCATTTGGTGTCTGAACATCTCCTCTGTGTGTGTCAGGTGATGGAAAAGCTGAAACTGGTTCCATTGAGCCAAGAGAGTGTAGAAGAACGAGTGGCGGCGTTCAGGAACTTCAGTGACGAGGTGAGGTCACAGGATCAGCAACGGGTCATCTCTCAATGTAATATGATGTCCGTTCTCTCTAATCGGCTGAATTCCATCCGGCCGAAACATTTCATGTTCAATGATTTACTAAAATCAGTACTGTCTGAGCCGTGGTTCGTCTCTCTCTCAGCCCTGGCTCGTCTCTCTCTGAGCTCTGGCTTGTCTCTCTCTCTCAGCCCTGGCTCGTCTCTCTCTCTGAGCTCTGGCTTGTCTCTCTCTCTGAGCTCTGGCTCGTCTCTCTCTCTCAGCCCTGGCTCGTCTCTCTCTGAGCTCTGGCTCGTCTCTCTCTCTGAGCTCTGGCTCGTCTCTCTCTCTGAGCTCTGGCTCGTCTCTCTCTCTGAGCTCTGGCTCGTCTCTCTCTCTGAGCTCTGGCTCGTCTCTCTCTCTGAGCCCTGGCTCGTCTCTCTCTGAGCTCTGGCTCGTCTCTCTCTGAGCTCTGGCTCGTCTCTCTGTGAGCCCCTGGCTCGTCTCTCTGTGAGCCCTGGCTCGTCTCTCTGTGAGCTCTGGCTCGTCTCTCTGTGAGCTCTGGCTCGTCTCTCTCTGAGCCCTGGCTCGTCTCTCTGAGCCCTGGCTCGTCTCTCTCTGAGCCCTGGCTCGTCTCTCTCTCTGAGCTCTGGCTCGTCTCTCTCTCTGAGCTCTGGCTCGTCTCTCTCTGAGCTCTGGCTCGTCTCTCTGTGAGCCCTGGCTCGTCTCTCTCTGAGCCCTGGCTCGTCTCTCTCTCTGAGCTCTGGCTCGTCTCTCTCTGAGCCCTGGCTCGTCTCTCTCTGAGCCCTGGCTCGTCTCTCTCTGAGCTCTGGCTCGTCTCTCTGTGAGCCCTGGCTCGTCTCTCTGTGAGCTCTGGCTCGTCTCTCTGTGAGCTCTGGCTCGTCTCTCTGTGAGCTCTGGCTCGTCTCTCTGAGCCCTGGCTCGTCTCTCTGAGCCCTGGCTCGTCTCTCTCTCTCTCAACCCTGGCTCGTCTCTCTCTCTCTCAACCCTGGCTCGTCTCTCTCTCTCTCAACCCTGCTCTGAGCCCTGGCTCGTCTCTCTGAGCCCTGGCTCGTCTCTCTCTCTCTCAACCCTGGCTCGTCTCTCTCTCTCTCAACCCTGGCTCGTCTCTCTCTCTCTCAACCCTGGCTCGTCTCTCTCTCTCTCAACCCTGGCTCGTCTCTCTCTCTCTGAGCCCTGGCTCGTCTCTCTCTCTGAGCCCTGGCTCGTCTCTCTCTCTCTCTCTCTCTGAGCTGTGGCTCGTCTCTCTCTCTCTGAGCCCTGGCTCGTCTCTCTCTCTCTGAGCTCTGGCTCGTCTCTCTCTCTCTGAGCTCATACCTATATAAACTCACTAGAATGATACTACTGTTGGATGTAGAGCACGTTAAGAATGTAATACAATCATCATAAACACTTCAGTGGACTTGAGCTCTTAATTTTGTGAGGTGAACGTAACCTTTGTTCCTAACTATTATTCTCTCGTCTGCAGGTCAGACACAATTTATCAGAGGTACTTCTCGCCACCATGAACATTCTGTTCACGCAGCACAAGCGATTGAAGGGGATGACGGCAGGAACCCCGGGCAGACCGCAGCGGGCACTGGAGGATCGAGACTCGGTGAGGATTAGAGCATTACGGAATCGAAGACATGAGTATATTTGTGTGTAAAACAGTAAGACGTTTCAAGTCTTTACTTCATCAAATGCAAACGTATGGTCACCCATGGTCACGTATGGTCACATGTTTTTTGTCGATTTGCTAATTAAAGTTCCAGGCTTAGCTGAGCTGGAACCGTTCAGTCACTGCAAGAGTTGGTGAGGGGAGAGTGAGGAACAGTTTATTAGTACCTTATTAGTAGTTTATTAGATCGAGTAATGGATTGAAAGTGCAAAGTAAAAGCAAAACACTTACTCTATTGGAGAACTCAAGGCCCTAGTCAAACATTTCTAGTCAAAATGCATGGAGAACCGAATTCGACAAGTTCCGAGATGGTCGAGACCCGAGGTAGCGCTGTATTAAACTCCTCCTATTAAGCTGTATTAAACTGTCTCCTTTACGTACGCAGATCCTCCGCAGCCAGGCCCGGGCGCTAATCACCTTTGCTGGGATGATCCCGTACCGCATGGCAGGAGACACCAATGCCAGACTGGTACAGATGGAAGTCCTGATGAACTGAAAGAAAGGAAGAGCATCAGGCTTTTCTTATTCTGCCATAAATCCCTCTTATCTCCCCGCCCCATCAACTCCCTCATCCATCATACGTTACCTCTCTGTGTTCATATTTGTATTCTTTTCATATTTTTGAAATAAAACCAGTTTCCGTTTCGTTCTGTTTTGCTGTTATTTTACTTTTCTCGCTCTCTGTTCGTTTGTCCTCTTAAATCCTTTTATTTTCCCATTTCACACGCTGCTGGGTTGCCAGTCGAGTCCAGGGCTAAAATCCCTCTGTAAATTATAGTTAATTCCAGTTGAGGTCTTTGTACCAGTTTTGTTAAAACAGCTTTCTGTTCACTCATTAGCCAAATTCAGAGGGCGTTCCCTGAATTCCAAATCCAGCAATCCACGGTCGGACGCTTGTGCAAGGCCCTTAACCCTCTAACTGCTCAGCTCCATAGTAAGTCAGTCTAAAGAAGGTGTGCTTTTTGCTTGCTTGTATTTGACGCTGAAATCGTTTGTTCTTTGCTGTCTTTCGAGTGGACGATAAGAGCTTCAAGGGGATGCATGTATTCCTTTTGTATTAAGTAATTTAAGAAGCAGAAAACATTACAAGGACTAGACTAGATCTTGCTGTCACACAGTAATGAGCAAAGCCATATAAGGGGGTGTCCCAGATCAGTTATGTTCCCTCTTGGCTAAAAGTCAGGAATTGAGAGAATAAGGGACTGATTATGGTAATGGAAATGTGATTGACTAATGGCATTCTTGTTAACAGCAAAATGTACAGTACTGTGCAAAAGTCTTAGGCCACCATAAGATTTGTCGTTTTAGTAGCGGTATAATGGCCATCTATAACAAAGTGTCAATGATTGGACTTGAAAATTTTAAACCTCTCTTCCACTGATTTTCATTAATCAATCTTCATGAGCGTTAGCATATCTCAGCCTTTTCACCCTGTTCCCCTTCTGAAAAAGTGGTTTCTTGGTTGCTACCCTTCAAAAAAAGACCATTCCAGACTGTAAAAGGGTCAACTTTGATCCTGATGAAACTACCGGATGCTCAAGTATAGGGGAGGTAGCCTATGAAGCATTTCTATTTTTTTCTTTATACTACATACAAATGTTCTGTATTTCCTGGTTGTACTTTTTTATTTGTAAACTTAATTAAGTTTCATTTTAATGCTAAGAATTAAATAAGTTTAATTCTTACATATAACATTTAGGATGCCCAAGAGCTTTGATCTCTCACACTTGGTTCTCCCAAGGTTTCTTCCTTATAACGTTCTGGGAGTTTTTTCAGTCGGTCGCAGGACTGAGTAGGGGTCTGTGGCAGTTTCAGGAGATGATTTTCCCAGCGAACCTGGCCAGATGGCACCACCAGAACTTGAGTTCAGGTCTCTGAGGTGTTGGGCTAATGTCTTAGACCTGGGTTAGAACCTTTCTTCGCGTTATAACCCTGCCTGTTTCTGGTCAGTATTGTTGGGGCCATCCCTGGAGAACACGCCTGAGATGTCAGCATGCCCTGGACGGGACACCTGTCCATCACTCGCCAAGGCTTGTAGTTACAGATGCTGATTATAGATGGTTATCAGGCATGCCATGGATTGTGGATTGCATGTCATGTAATGCATTTATTGACATGGCTTGTGAACCCTGTAGGTCTCCACTGAAATGCCCTGAACTGGTCCAGTCTAGTTCATTTTTAAAAACTAGTTTTCTCAAAGAGTCTACACAATAGAATTATGTTTGTCTTGTAACTGGCATGTCCTTTATATAACTTCCAGGTTATACAAAGTTCCAGTTTATAATGACAGAACCGCAGTGGTTAACCATAAGCCAACCTGTAAACCACCCTCACTGTGGCTTCTGCTTTGATCACGACGTCTGCTGGAAGTTACCTGGTGTTTTTGGGGGCTTTTTTTCTCTCTCTCCTTTTTTCTAGTGCATCTAACTAAGAGTGTTAGGACTCTAACCAAGCGTCATCAGAAGCGTTCCGAGCCGGTTGTCGTCAGTAAGACTGTGAATCGGACAGAAGGCTTGAGCGGGAGCCCAGGAGGGGGCGAGGGGATCTCAGTGAGAGGTGTGTGTGCCGCAGCTGGTGTTGTGAATCAGGCCGATGCCACACGTCTGCAATAACCCGGCTATTTCACAACACCAGGGTGGCCCCACACTGCTGACACCATCAAGACCTTCATCCAGGTGCCATGTTATATGAATCTGAGCTGCTTTTGTTCATACCTTTAAGTGAAAATAAAACGAAATGCATTGAAATGTTGTGCATTTTATTCTTAGTAGTGACTTGATTCTACTTCTTCATTTCCTTCTTCCTTGTTTAGATACTTTTACTTCGTCTAGCACGTTGCCTTGATTACACATCACTGTATTGTGTTTAATTTATTATAGTCTATATATTATTTTATTACATTTTATTTATTACTATAATCTTATTATAGTCCCTTTTTCAGTCATGGTCCTTCCAAAGCTTCTTAAAACATTTAAGGAGTTTTTTCTTGCCACTATCGCCCCAGGTTTGCTCAGTTAGGCCTTTGGGCATATATATTTGTACAGCTGCTTTGAGACCAGGCTCCACTCTAAAGAGCACTAAAGAAATAAATTAGGCTTCGACTTTGATAATAGACATTCACTGTACCTGCGTCTTTATTAAACACCGTCCGCGTTGGAAAATACTCATATGTTTTATACCTAGTAGCAGCATTAACGTGTCCTGAAGCTGATTATGGGATTTTCACTTGGACTTGATGATTATTATGGGATTGCATGCCCACTTTCATCATCCAACTTTCATTAAGCTTCATACAATGCAAAATCAAGCCCCGTACCCTCACCAGTCGAACTCATTTCCCGGAAAGTTGGATCAGACAAAAACATTTTTGTGAAGAAACATTTCATCACTCATTGAGTGAAATGGAAAACTTCCCCAACCTATATACATTACATTTGCAGAACGACTGATACCAGGACCATTGCATAGCAGTGGGACCTTTTCTCCTATGAAAACCTTGTGTCATATAAAGTCAGATTTATTTCTGTAGCACTTTTTACAATGGAGCATTGTCTAAAATTTTATATGATTTTCAAATATCTTAGTCCAATCCCAAATTGAGCAAGCTTAGGGCGACGGTGGCAAGGAAGAAACCTTGGGAGGACCAAGACTCAAAAAGGGACCCATTCCAGGTCCAGTGTCCCATGTATTGTCCAGATGAACTGATTCAACTTTCTGGGGTTTACTTACCTGGATTATTAAGCCTGCATCAAGTACGCTCATGGCTGCTCTATGCATAATTTGTACTGTTTGTTGCACTTTCGTGGCAAGATAACACTAGAGAGTGCAGTTTAATGTAGATGTTCTCCCATACTGCTAATCCTCATAGTCCCAGACGTTGAATCAGTTCATCTGGACATATACTGAAGAAGTCACTCAGATGAGTGACGAAACGTTTCTCCCACAAAACCTGATGAACTGATTCATCTTCTGGGATTTTCTCACCTGGATTATTGAGTATGCATCAAGACATAATCCTCATAGTGACTTTCTGTAACCACATCACCTGACACCTGATGTCCTCAAACTGCTGGTTCTACTCCGTGTCCCACAGGAGTATTTTCTTAATATGTTCCTTAATACTAGTTTGGAATTTTCCCCAATGATAGCAGAGCAGTCCAGACCCTGATCCTCCACCACCATGCTTCACAGGTTTTGGTGAGTGCATTTTTGTATCTGCAAACTGCAAAAAAAATGCATTTTGCTTTTTCTTTTCACAATTTGTGACCTTGCTGTTTACTACATCCAGCATCCCTCTTGTCCTTCCATTAACTCCTTTGTTCAGTGGCTTTCTTCTAGTGGTCATGAGCACAGACTTGCAAGTTCAGAAGATTTAATTCGGGATCAGTTGGACCCCTAATCCCATTCAGCATTTGTTGTTGTCCAAGTAAAGCATTGCTGCAAAGCAGTTCTACAAAAAGACACTTGGTTCAGGTGCTACTTATTATGTAGAGTAGGAAAAGCATCCTTTATCAGGACTCATATTCATCACGTCCCACACTTCCAAGCTCATCAATTAGAACACCTTAAATCCTTAGCCCAGAGATTGTGTGTGGACTCTCCAGGACAGGGCCGTCTGAATCGGATGAAGATCAGACCTCGTTTTACACATAATCAGTACAGTAAAGAAATCCAGGTCATTCTGAGGCGTTCACAAACTTTTTTGCAATTTTAGGCGTTCTACGGGCTGTAAAGTGACCAATTAGCGAAACCTCCCATGTCAGGGCTTCTTTTTTGTGCCTAATTTTAGCAAATGAATCAGAAAACTGAAAGGAAGACAGTCGACAGGGGAGCACCTGTGGACAGATTTGGGAGATCTGCTCTAATTAGGCAGTAAAGACTCCAGCATGGGGCCTTCCAGAGCAATTTCTTGCAGAATAATTACTTAACCCAGAGCTGCACCTTTGGTCACATGTATTTGTGGACCTGTGCGTGAGTTAATGAGGAACTGAAATAATGATTAGTCGGTGCCCGAGGCGAAAATCATTGAGCTGAAACTCTGTAATGATTTGATAGAATGTTTTACATGGTGTTTCATGACATGAGGTGAAGGTCATCAGACGAGGAAATGAAATCATTTTAATCAGTGTGCAAATGTAGCTGACTTTAATAACCAGCATCGTTATGGCTAATGAAAAGTAAAAAAAGTTCACTTGTGTTAAATGGAATCAATTGCAGTCATGGTTTGTGAATCCTTTGTGAATCCTTTAGAATTGTCTAGATTTCCGATTGTAGGATTTTACATAAATGACCTAAAACATCATCAGGGTTTCACACAAGTCCTATAAGTAGATAAAGAGAACCCAGTTAAAGATATGGGACAAAAATATTATACTTGGTCATTTATTTATTGAGGAAAATCAACCAACATTACATATCTGTGAGGGACAAAAGTATGTGAGCCTTTGCTTTCAGTACCTAGTGTGACCTGGTGTGATCTGGAGCTTCAACTGGAGTTGAACTTCCACTTCAGGTCCTTCCACAGTATTTCTACTGGATTTAGGTCAAGACTTGGCCATTCCAAAATATGAACTTTATTCTTCTGTAACCATTCTTTGGTAGAATGACTTGTGTGTTCAGAGTCAATATCTGGCTTCATGACCCACCTTCTCTTAAGATTCAGTTCATGGACAGATGTCATGACATTTTCCTTTAGAATTTGCTGGTATAATTCAGAATTCACTTTTCCTTCAATGATCATAAGGCACCCTACCCCAGATGCAGCAAAACAAGCCCAAACCTTGATACTACCACCACCATGTTTCACAGATGGAATAAAAATGTGTTTCCAATAGCTTTCCGTCTTGTCCATGTGATCTCTGTGAAACAGCAGATGGGTAACAATGAGCTTTTCTACTTGCAACCCTGCCATGCACACCATTGTTGTTCAGTGTTCTTCTGATGGTGGACTCATGAACATTAACCAGAGTGAGTGAGGCTTTTAGTTGCTTAGAAGTTACCCTGGGTTCCTTTGTGACCTAGTGGATTATTACACACCCTGCTCGTGGAGTGATCTTCGTTCTGGATCATTTTTCTCAACAAATAAATGACCAAGTACAATATTTTTGCCTCATTTGCTTTACTGAGCTCTACTGATGATCTGTTTATGTGGAAATACAGAACATTCGAATGGGTTATTATAACAATCTTTCAAACACCACTGTAGTTCTGACCGTGGTTAGCGCTGTTCTCTCACAGCTCCAGAGATCCTTGGTTTGATTACTCTGGTGTCCTCCCACACCCCAAAGGTGTGTGTTAGGTCAGTTGGTGTCTCTAAAGTGTTCCGGTGTGAGTGAGGGAATGCTTCCCTGTCTAGTGTTGGTTTCTGGCTTGTACCTTCTTTGGAGGCACAGCTCTAGCTCTACCTTCATCTCTGGTTATTGGTTAGTATTTGTGGTGTTTATCATGTCCTCCTTGTGTCCATGTAGGTTCTTCCTAGTCCTCCAGTGTGCTCCCACAATCTCATAAGCATTCCAGTACAGTATATGGATAGGTTTTCCCAAAATGCCTCTTTATGTGAGAGTACCTTTTATGGGCTGGCACTCAATATTTCTATCTTAACCACAGTACTGTACAAAAGTTTGAGGCCACCATTAGATCATACCATTGTTTTAGTAATATACTGACTATATATTTCTCAATCTCTTTAATAGAATACAACCAGAAAACAGGAAATTTGTATGCAGTGTTAAAAACCTACAAATTTTACATTATTCTGTACAATAGTCCTTGTTTTTGAAACAACTGGTACGGTTTTGTTTCTTTCAAAATAATTAATGTTCTAAATGATCATTACTGCCTGAAACCACTGATTTAGCAATAGTTCCTCTCGATATCGCAGTAGAATCGCGTCATGTTGATACCAGACGTCTCCTTGAGAGCCTCTGGGAAGGTCATCTTGCTTGTGATCTCTATCACCATGTCGTGATCGTGTTTACAAGAGCATGTACAAGCCAGAGGCCTTCAGGCGACAGTTGAGAAACTACAGACCGTTACAAACACCCCAGATGACTCAGGGTTTTATACCTCAGCAGCAAGCACCTTCCGGTTCAGGTAGAATAAAACCCACCTGAGTTATTCCCCCCACTAAGACTGCTCTCCGCTCAGCTCATGGACGACACTGCACAGACTAACGAGGTGATAAACCTCACTGCATTCCGAAAGCAGTACTCCGTCCCTTCAGCTCTCAGTGGAGGGGAGAACCACACTTATGAGGTCAATGGGGTGACCCCGCGACACACAGGTCCGGTGCTGTCTGGATTCGACACGCTGGACTGTCCACCCAGTTATGACTTCTATGCCAACACTGAGGTTTTTGGGAGGACCAGAAAATTAAGACCCTCTCTCTTTCAGCTCCATTCCAATCATGAGGTAGGTGATGTTATGGATGGATGACACTCCTGGGGATCCCCTGATCAGTTTTTTGCTGCTTTTCTACACTTTTACTGTAGAAATACAACACAAGAACACATTACAGTTTACATTCAGCATGTGTGGGAGGTGAGGAGAAGAACTTTCGCATATAGAAAAACTATTTTGCTCTTACTCCTATTGATAATATGATGTTAGTACTAAGAAAATACCTTAACATAATTAGAAAGAATTATCAAATCACTATGTGTGGTACTGTGGAAATGTGGTGGCCTAATGGTTAAGATACTGGACCATGGACCACAAGGTCCAGGGTTCAAATCCCACCTCTGTTAAGCTGCCACTGTTGGGTCCTTGAGCAAGACCCTTACCCAAAATTGCTTGGACTTGGGTAAGAGTGTCTGCTGAATGCTGTACATGTGTATTTGTGTATATATAAAAGTTGGTGTATGCAAAAGTCTGGCACCATAAAGATGATACATTTTAGAGCTTAACCCCTTTCAGTCTTGCATGTATGTTACTTCAATACTTGAGTACTTGAATTAAAGCAAGTTTCACTATGATTCTATCATGTCTGTGATGTCAAATATATCGCAATCATGTAAAACAGGTTTTTGTGGCAACTTTATAGCTTGACTCCATTTGGCATCAACAGAAAGGGTTAACCTGTGTTGACTTATTAGTGTTTTACCACAACTGAACTATGTCATATTTCCTACAGAGGCTGTTAATATAGTAAAAATAATATAATTAAAGGGGTGTCCATTTTGAGTAAGACTGTGGTATAATAGAGTGAGCTCCGTTGATAAATTATGCATTTTTTTGGACTGGATTTGATGAAAACTTTATTTTGGGAAAAACAAGCAATAGTCAATGAATTGAAAAATCAACAGTGATTTCCAATTGAGAGTTTTATTTAGTCTAGCATTAGGACTAATTACTAATAATTCATAAAAACAGTTAATTAAACAGATAGTATTCAGTTTAAACAGATAGAGTGCAGTTCAGTTCATTTTTCCGTACTGATACTTACTGAATCTGTATTTTAGGATGATTCCTCTCCACCTCCGCCGCTGTATGAGGAGACGAATGGTAACAAACAAAGCCCTGATGAGGAGCTGGGAGAGAGCCCTCCACCAGAGCCTACTCGCTCGGATGGGTGCAGGGGGTCATGGTAAGGGCCGACGAATGCCTCGCTCTGTTATAGGTTCCAACCTGACAACAAAGAAAAGAAATCACTGACTTGCATTGCTTATTATCATTAGGTGTATATAGGTAGTGTTTCATTATTTGATTTGAGATGATGACAAGAAATATAACAGATATGCTATAAATGTTCCTCTGTATTTATGTTTCATTGACAATGTGCCAAATCCAGTGCAATTTATGAATGGATTACAAATATTACAAAAAAAAAAAATTTCAAGCAATAATTAAAGCTCTTCATAATGTTTTTAGAAGAAATCAGACTTCCGTGTGGTGCATAATAATCATGTATTAATAAAAACAAATACATGAAAATAATATTTTAATAATAATAATACTTTTTAATAATATCTTAGTAATATTTTAAATATTATTTAAATATATTTTGCATTGTTGCTTTAGTAAAAATCATACAATGATAGTATTTATATTATATTATATTAAACAATATTAATAGTATTTACTCGGTTGGTTGCACTACATTTGTAAAATCATACAAATATTATTAATTATTTACTTATTTACAATGTTATTAAAACTGGATTTTAGGAGCAATATTACATTTAGATGGTGATTTAATTCCATATTTAATTGATCCATTCATAACTCTATTATTTTCCTTATAACAATTGGGGGTTTTTTTTAGCTGGAACCGAGTGCAGCAGTGGACTGTGGTTTATGTACTGGTACTGTATAAATTACCGTATTTTCTGGACCATAAAGCGCACCGGGTTATAAGGCGCGATATCAATGATCGGCTGCTAACGAGTATATTTTCATACATAAAGCGCACCGGGTTATAAGACGCATGAAATGAAACAAAACTCTTAAGTTCCGTCGGAAGCTCAGTTTGGTCTTTACCTGGCGCAGGGTGTCTTCTTGCTTCCTCCACTTCCGTACCATTGATTCGTTAATGTTGAATTCTCTCGCAGCTGTTCTATGTCCATGTTGTACTGCGTGACCGATAGCGCTGTGTTTGAAATCCGCTTCGAAAATGAATGAATGCAGGTACCCCTAATGCTGAAGCACATACCGTATTACCCTGCAATGATGCGCACTACGGTTGTCGTAAGCTTCGTAACTTACCAAAGACCGTGCTAAAACATTTTGACAGATTTATGAGCGCCGTGTACCATCTACAATCGGTTCTAGGTCAGAAAGTACAACCAGAATTAATTCATACATTAGGCGCACCGCATTTTAAGGCGCACTGTCGATTTTTGAGAAAGTTAAAGGATTTTAAGTGCGCCTTATGGTCCGAAAACTACGGTACTAGGTAAATGTGGATTCATGTTTCTCCAGTGCAGAAATGTCTCCTTATGGTCTAACTGTGTCCTCTCGCCCCACAGGTTCGTTGTATGCTCAACATCTGGGGAGTGATTCTGTACCTGAGGCTTCCCTGGATCACAGCACAAGCTGGAATCGGTGCGCCAGGCTCTCTCTCGTTTATTTCAGTTGCCTTGTTTACACATTTTGTCATGATGCATATGGGTGATATGTCTGCCTGAATGGGTGGAATTACAGTAACCTGTTGAATTAGTCTGCAGGCCTTTGATTAAACTTCATTGATTAATGCTAAACGTTGACGCGTTCTACCAAAGTAAGGATCAGTTCTTGATTGTGCCAGTGTTTAAAGATCCACCAGATACGGCTCTTGGGTGGTGCAGTCCACTAGAGAGACACTAGTCTTTCTTGTATGTTGTGGGAATGCCTTGCGACAGAAAGAGAGAAAACTAGGAGAACAAGCATGAAATGTTCTCAATGGCGTTGTAGTGCGTATGTAGATTTTTAGTACCATATACACTATGGACAAAAGTATTGGGACACTTACAGGAGCTGTTATGACATTCTAAATCCATAGGCATTGGCCTTCCACTCCACTCTTCTGGGAAGGTTTTCTCAAATTTTCCACTGAGTCTGTGGAATTTTTACCCAGTCATCCAGAAGAGGGTCTGGCTCACAATCTCTGTTCTAGGTCATCCCAAGAAGTTCAGTAAGGTTGAGGTCAGGGCTTTGTGTGGGCCAGTCGAGATCTTCCACACCAAACTCACCCTGGATCTTGTTTAATGCACTGGGGCCTAGTCATGCTGGAACAGAACAGGGCCTTCCCCAAACCGTTCATACAATGCGTAGAATTGTATAAAAAGTTAATGCTGAAGCATTAAGATTTCCCTTCACTGGAACTAAGGGGCATGAAATACAACCTCATAGTGTTATCCCTCCTCCACCAAACTTTAAAGGCAGGTGATGTTCTCCTGGCATTCGCCAAACCCAGACTCGTCCATCGGGCTGGCGGATAGAGAGCGTGACTTGTCATTCCACAGAACGTTTCCACTGCTCCAGGGTCCAGTTGTAATAAGCTTTACACCACTCCATCTGACTCTTGGCATTGTGTTTGGTGATGTAAGGCTTGCATGGAGCTGCCCAGCCATGGAAATGCGTTGGAGGTTTGGGTGACCTTTTTGCACTACGCTCCCCAACATTCGGCGACCCCGCTCTGTAACTGTACGTGGTTTGACACTTCATGGCTGAGTTACCGTGGTTCCTAAATGCTTCCAATTTTCAATAAGGAAGGGAAGAAATTTCACAAACTAGAAAATCACATCACATTCTATCCCAACATGTATGTAAAGTCAGACTGCATGGCTAGGTGCTTCATTTCATACACCTGTGGCAGTGAATGAATGAAATGCCTGAATTCAATGACTAAGAGGTGTGTCCCAATACTTTTGTACATATAGTGTATATGTAATGTACAGCAGATCTGTAATAGACCCAGCTCCCACCCCGAGGACTATTGAGACTCAGGATCAAAACTGCCCTGACAAAACTGAAGATAAACTTTTGGAATACCAAAGAGACAGAAAACTGTTTGCTCAGTCTGAACTTTAAAGGTGTCGACAAACCCTACTGGACTTCATTGCTCAGCTAAACATGGCACTGGGGAACGTTCTGTACTTTACAGAGGTGCCAGCAATTGAATCCCAACTCCGTAACAGATAGACCTTACCTCGCCAGAGGCGGGATACGATCCGGCTCTGTCAGTAGAGTGTTGGTTCAGAATGTCTCAGTTAAGGAGTTGCATTTCCTTTAACTGGCACTGTAAGTTCAGATGTCTGCTCTCCATATATTTTCTGCTCTCTGTGTGTATCCAGCAGATTACCTCCTGGTTTGTCAGAGGTCGGTTTGGAGTCTCAGTGCTCCTCAGGGTGGGTTCAGGTCTGTGGTTGTTGGGCAGGCCAGGTTTGCCCCTCATTACCACATACTATTGATTAATAGGACAAAAAGCTTCAACTGAAAAAAAAGAGCTTGAAAAAGCAGCTCCATACTCTGTTTTTTCAAAAGAAGTGCACCCATGATGAGACAGTTCCAGTTAGGATCCAGATTTAAACGAAGGACAACATAAAGTTTATTACAACATAAACAATATTCATAGGGTACAATACTGTGGTCTGTTCCGCTACGTTCAGGCTTAAAGGTACACTATATGTGGTTGCCATGTTGACAGTTAAATATATACACATTTCTTCAACTTCTTGCTAAAGGTTTGACCTGGATTATAATCCTGCTCTCCTCCTGCATCACTGGGATCACTGGCCTCTCCACCTCTGCCATCGCCACCAACGGCAAAGTCAAAGGAGGTAGGACGACCATTTATGTTAATGGTGATCACTAGGGTGACCAGACGTCCTGTTTTTCCTGGGACAATCCCGGTGTCTCGAGTTATTTTGAAATATGTAGGTCTATACATTTGTCCATACATATGTCAAAGAAAATGACAAATTCATACTGTTATGAACATCAGCAGAGAAAAATCGCCCAAGACACTTGCGTTTATTGAAAAGGAGCAAACCAATTGTTTCACAGAACTGCACAAGTCTAACCATAAAATGGCCAATCATGGTTGTCTTGGTGCTTGTGTGCTGAATATCCAAGTAATGACAGGTAAAAAGACATTGTTGGGGCTGGTAATGTGGCTGTGCTGTGCTGGGTGTTTAATGATGAGTAAACTTTTCTCATCCAAGTTGACCAACGTGGCTTAATGTACTAAATCAGCGACCTAGGAAAACCAAACATCTCTCAGTTACTGCTGCTCATAAGTAATCTCTTCATCTGAAATGAACCTGTGACCCAAAAGGAAAGTACAAATTTTTACATTAAGCCTTTGTATTCCCATTTAAACCTTATAAAACCTTATTTCGTATTCATAAAGTTGTTGATGAATAACTATGATAAGTTTTGTCTGCTCTCCTGAACATTATACATATACATAATATCCAAACGTTGCTGACTTATGTATATTTTAAGCTCTAATTGCTTCCAATTATGCATAACATGTCGTGCCTATACTTTAAACTGAGGTTCACTTTGTGAGTGCTATCTATGATGTGTAAAGTGGTGCTTGAAAGTTTGTGAACCCTTTAGAATTTTCTGTATTTCTGCATAAATATGAGCTGAAACATCATCAGATTTTCACACAACTCCTAAAAGTAGATAAACAGAAACCCAGTTAAACAAATGAGACAAAAATATTATACTTGGGCATTTATTTATTGAGGAAAATGATCCAATATTACGTATTAGTGAGTGGCAAAAGTACGTGACCCTTTGCTTTCAGTATCTGGTGTGACCCCCTGTGCAGCAATAACTGCAGCTAAACGTTTCCTGTAGCTGTTGATCAGTCCTGCACACCGGCTTGGAGGAATTTTAGCCCATTCCTCCGTACAGAACAGCTTCAGCTCTGGGATGTTGGTGGGTTTCCTCACATTAGCTGCTTGCTTCAGCTCCTTCCACAGCATTTCCATTGGATTAAGGTCAGGACTTTGACTTGGCCATTCCAAACCATGAACTTTATTCTTCTTTAACCATTCTTTGGTAGAATGACTTGGACAGATGGACAGATGTCCTGACATTTTCCTTTAGAATTCTCTAATATCATTCAGAATTCATTGTTCCATCAATGATGGCAAGCCGTCCTGCCCAGATGCAGCAAAACAGGCCCAAAACATGATACTACTTTTCTTTTAAGCCAAAAAGTTCTATTTTGGTCTCATCTATCCACAAAACATTCTTCCAATAGCCTTCTGGCTCGTCCACGTGATCTTTAGCAAACTGCAGATGAGCAGCAATGTTCTTTTTGGAGAGCAAGTGGCTTTCTCCTTGCAACCCTGCCATGCACACCATTGTTGTTCAGTGTTCTTCTGATGGTGGACTCATGAACATTAACATTAGCCAATGTGAGAGAGGCCTTCAGTTGCTTAGAAGTTACCCTGGGGTCCTTTGTGACCTCGCCAACTATGACACCCCTTGCTCTTGGAGTGATCTTTGTTGGTCGACCACTCCTGGGGAGGGTAACAATGGTCTTGAATTTCCTCCATTTGTACACAATCTGTCTGACTGTGGATTAGTGGAGTTCAAACTCTTTAAAGATGGTTTCGTAACGTTTTCCAGCCTGATGAGCATCAATGACTCTTTCTCTGAGGTCCTCAGAAATCTCCTTTGTTCGTGCCATGATACACTTCCACAAACATGTGCTGTGAAGAGCAAACCTTTATAGATCCCTGATCTTTAAATAAAACAGGGTGCCCACTCACACCTGATTGTCATCCCATTGATTGAAAACACCTGCCTCTAATTTCACCTTCAACTTAACTGCTAATCCTAGAGGTTCACATACTTTTGCCACTCACTAATATGTAATATTGGATCATTTTCCTCAATAAATAAATGACCAAGTATAATATTTTTGTCTCATCTGTGTAACTGGGTTCTCTTTATCTACTTTTAGGACTTGTGTGAAAATCTGATGATGTTTTAGGTCATATTTATGCAGAAAATGGTATAACACCTTCCTTATCCTTCTTCAGGTGGGACTTACTTCCTCATTTCTCGCAGTTTGGGTCCTGAGCTGGGAGGATCCATTGGACTTATCTTTGCGTTTGCTAACGCAGTGGCCGTGGCTATGCACACTGTAGGCTTTGCAGAGACCGTACAAGCACTGATGCAGGTCAGCAGGCGGGTCAGAACTGCAGTCATGGAAAGCCTTGCTGTTTGAGTTAAGCGTCTCTTTCTTTCCTATCAGGAGAGCGGTACAAGCATGGTGGACCCCCTCAATGACATCCGCATCATTGGCGTCATCACTGTCACCTGTCTGCTGGCTATCTCTTTAGCTGGAATGGAGTGGGAGTCAAAGGTTGGTGGATTTTGGTCAGACACTTCATGCAGGGGTGCTTGAAAGTTTGTGAACCCTTTAGAATGCTCTGTATAAATACGACCTAAAGCCATCAGATTTTCACCCCAGTGAAGTAGGTAAAGAGAAACTAATTAAAGAAATGAGACAGGAATATCATACTTGGTCATTTACTTATTTGGAAATCTGTAAATCTCACCTCTAAAACATCCAGCCCTGACAAAAGTTGTGTTTTGAATCAGGCCCAGGTTTTGTTCTTCTTTGTTATCATGGTTTCGTTTGCCAACTACATTGTGGGCACCATCATCCCAGCCACCCCTCAGAAGCAAGCGAAAGGCTTCTACAGCTACAGAGGTCAGAGTCGTGCTTAGGCATGATGGTGTTTGCTGTCGGTGTCTTACATAAGCTCCCGAGTCTCACGGTTTGCTCAATTTTTTGTTCCCTCCAGCGGATATTTTTGCAGAGAACTTTGTGCCCAACTGGCGTGGGCCAGGAGGCAGCTTCTTTGGCATGTTCTCCATCTTCTTCCCCTCAGCCACGGGCATTCTTGCTGGAGCCAATATCTCTGGAGACCTGAAGGCAAGTTTAGCATTGCTCCCACAGGAGTAACCGTTCGGTCAAACGTTTATTTAAGGAAAGTGTTTATTTATTTTTATTTCATAAACCATTTACATGAATGAGCAGGAGTGGTACATAGATTATAGTATTGGAATGTGGACCAGAAGGTTAAAGTCCCAGATCTGCCAAGCTTTGGGTGCTTAAGTAAAGCCTTTAACTCTTAATTGCTTGGATCGTACCATGTACACCCAAAAGAAGGGAATTGGCTCCAAAAACCAAAACAACAACAGGTGACCATGTTCAATGAGAGAGAGTCACCATTTAATCAGTTAATAACATAATAAAGATGTATATTTTCCTTTTAACTTTAGAAGCTGAACATAACCATTAGCTTTGGATAAGCAGACCTAGCAACCATGACACACACATGACAGACTTTGGCTCTTAAACACACTTAAAACAAGCTTGTATAATTCTTTAAATACTGTTATAAACACTTCAAAAGGTGGACACATCAAGCCTTGGCTCCTAACTCACACAACCTACACACATATCCTCACAGGATCCCAATGTGGCGATTCCCCGTGGCACAATGCTGGCCATTTTTTGGACCACCGTGTCCTACCTGGTCATCTCGGCTACCATTGGTAAGTTGGATGTTTTTTTATCACACACTGATGATCTGATGATCTGATCCTTATCTGTATAGTTTTGAGAGCGTTCTCTGCATTTGCCCGAGAATGGTGTTTTCTGTGACAGGTTCCTGTGTGGTGCGTGACGCTTCGGGGAATCTTAATGACACGTTTCTGGTAACTGGGGGTGATATGGGGAGCTGCCTGGATGCCCCTTGTAAATATGGCTGGGACTTCAGCGAATGCATCTCCAACAAGTCCTGCCCTTATGGGCTTAGTAATTATTACCAGGTACCTTTGTCTGGGAATCCCATTATTCTTTATTAAATCCATTCGTATGGTTCAACAGTCATGCTTAGTTTCTCTCACTTTAGACTATGAGCATGGTGTCTGGAATTGCTCCCCTCATTGCAGCTGGTATATTCGGGGCTACTTTGTCCTCAGCGCTGGCCTGCTTGGTCTCAGCCCCTAAGGTGTTCCAGGTAATGTACTCACCATCTCCTTGCGTATCGGTAAAAACCTACAAAATACATAAATCAGCTGCAGCAACTGGTGCAGAAACATTTTCATTCATTGTATGCCACAGTGTCTTTGCAAGGACAACTTGTATCCTGGAATTGGGTTTTTTGGCAAGGGATATGGCAAGAACAATGAGCCATACAGAAGCTATCTCTTAGCCTACGTCATTGCTGTTTGCTTCATTCTCATTGGTACGCACGAATGTTCTTTTACTCTTTTTGCATTAGCCTTTCTAACGTTATGAGTCCTGACAGGTTTGTATTTGTATAAACTTTGTTTCAGCTGAGCTGAACACTATTGCTCCCATCATCTCCAACTTCTTCCTGTGCTCCTACGCTCTCATCAACTTCAGCTGCTTTCATGCCTCCATCACTAACTCTCCAGGTGAAGGGAACAGTTATTATATATTCACAATCGGCTCTATACACTCATATGTCACTTTATTAGGTACACCTTCATGTCCATTTGATCAGTTCCACTTACCTTATAGAAGCACTTTGTAGTTCTACAATTACAGACTGTAGATGTGTCACTCTCTTCTCTAATGGTCAGGACCCTCATAGGACCAGCACAGATCAGGTACTATTTGGGTGGTGGATCATTCTCAGTACTGCAGCGACCCTGATGATGTGGTGGTGGTGTTAGCGTGTGTGACACAGCAGTGCTGCTGGAGTTTTTAAACAGTGTTCACCCACTGTGCACTCTGTTAGATACATCAGCCTCAATGCTCCACCTTGTAGATGTGAAGTCAGAGACAGTAGCTCATCTGTTTGTGTTAGTCATCCTCTAATCCTTCGTCAGTGCTCACAGGATGCTGGTGGCTGGACATTTTTGGTTGGCGGACTATTTTCAGTCCAGCAGTGACTCTGAGGTGCTTAAACTCCAGCAGCACTGCTGTGTCTGATCCACTTATACAAGCACAACAAAAAGAGAAACAGATGGACTACAGATCGTAATTGTAGAACTACAATGCTTCTATATGGTAAGGGGAACGGCTAAATGGACAGAGTGTAGACACAAGCATAAAGCGATCATCACTGGAATAGTTCTACAGAATAAAAGTGTTTCCTAAAGGGTACTTTAGGCTCGTCCTGTCTGGAGGAACTCCTAACATGTGAATCCCTTCTAGTAAGTCTTTTAGGAAAAGCCCCGATTAGACACTTTCAAATTGAGATTTGTGAACATGAACGCTTCATGGGTTTTAAGGACTTTTGTAACTGCAGCTCGTGCAACATCGCTGGGCATATTAATTCGCTTGGAGGAGCGCACTAACTGCCCCCTGTTGCACACATGATTACAAAAGAGTGCAGGACCCATTATGCTGTCGTTAAATGGCTATGGCCATTTGGTGGTGCAAAAAAGAATCCCTTTAGTGCAACAAAGGACCTCTATATCTTTCAAAGTGTTCTTTAGGCACAAATGGTTTTGTATACACTCATAAACCATCCCAAGAACTATCATCAGGGGATCTTAGGACTGAGCCCCAACAATGCCATGACATTCTTGGGTTTAGAGTTTAGCTAGTAGTTGTCATTTGGGGTTTTTTGGCAGTGGATATGAGAGGAATGCTGAGATCTCTGTGATGTTTCAGTTAATAGTTTAATGTTTAAATTGGACTGTGGTAGCCTAGCGGTTAAGGTCCTGAACTATGGATCAGAAGGTCAAGGATTCAAATCCCATCTTTGCCAAGCTGCCACAGGGTCCTTAACCTAGTCGTTCTGGATAAGGCCATCTGCTAAATGACATAAATGTACATTTGTACAGCACATCGATCGACACGTTTGTGTTAAGTGGTCTCTCTAAATAAACTCTTACTTTACTAATATTAGCATAGCCTCTGCCAGTTTGGAGGCTGCCATGGAACTGGCAACCGCTAAATTGGAAAACAAACAGGACTGAATCCAAAGATATCATGACAAACCCTTGGGTCTTTTCCTCTCCACTTGCAGGCTGGCGTCCTTCGTTTCGGTTCTACAGTAAGTGGGCATCTCTGGTGGGTGCTGTGGTGTCAGTGATCATCATGTTCTTGCTCACATGGTGGGCTGCTCTCATAGCCATCGGGATCGTCCTTTTCTTGCTGGGATATGTGCTCTACAAGAAACCCTGTAAGACATTCCATCTCGTGGTGAAAATATAATGCATTATGTATCTGTTGGAAATGACATCATAACCTTGGTTTCCTTTTCGTTCCAAGCTGTAAACTGGGGTTCTTCAGTGCAAGCGAGTTCATATAACATGGCACTGTCCCATTGTGTGGGTCTCAACCATGTAGATGAACATATAAAGAATTACAGGTATTCCACATCCAACGGTTCACTCTTAAAGCTAATATACTCATTGACAAAAAAAAATTAACGCACCAATGAGTTGTCGGAATCGAATGAAACTTTAGAAATGTGAAAGTAATGATAATATATGTAAGTGATTACAGTATTAGAGTGAAAGGATCTGTTTAATGAGGAAAACTACAACTGAAAGGAGGTTCTAGTACCCTGTTAGGCTGCCTCTAACCTGGATACAAGATGAGATACGATTGGGCATGGAGGCATACAGGTTCCGTATGGTATCCTTGTGGCACATTTGCCCACAGATCTTGCAGTTGGGCCTGTAGATCCTGCACACTCGTAGATTTCCGAAGCTGGCATCCCAGCTGGTTCCATAAATGGTCTATTGGTGATAAATCTGGTGACCAGGCAGGCCAAGGAAGTGTTGAAATCCAGCAGACACATTTCTGGGAAACCTTTGCTGGGGTTGAGCATTACCCTGCTGAAAAAGTCCTAAGCCCTGGCATGAGAGGCAGCACATGGCCATAGGATGGTGTCCTGCATATCGCTGAGTTGTTAGTGTTCCTCGTATCACTGCTAGGGGTGACCGACTGTCGTTTGCGATGGCTCCCCAGATCATCACACCAGTAGTTGGGGCAGTATCACTCCATAGCAAATGTAGGATTGAAGCGCTCATCACAAGGCCTCCATACTCGAACCTGACCATTGACGGATCCCAAACGGAACCTGGATTCCTTGCTAAAGACGATACAGTTCCGTTCCATAGCGGCCAGGTTTCTCGTTCATGACACAACTGCAAACAAAGGCGATGGCGGCTGGCTGTCAATGGCAGAACACGTAATGAGCGACGTGACAACAAATTTCCTCCTGCTAAGTGCCTGGAAAAGGTCTGGGCAGAGGCAGGGGAGGGTAGTGAAGGTGCCACCTGTGTCTGGATGGTGGAAACTGTGGAAGCTGCTCGTGCTTGTTGGTGGATCAAACGTTCC
Source organism: Ancistrus triradiatus (assembly GCA_025084515.1). Lineage (NCBI taxonomy): Eukaryota > Metazoa > Chordata > Actinopteri > Siluriformes > Loricariidae > Ancistrus > Ancistrus triradiatus. Next base: position 586,502 of record JAJAGP010000056.1, on the reverse strand, counting down.
TCTTTACTGGTGATCTGTCTTGGCCGTCCGGACCCAGTTTGCCATGTGTATGCCCTCACGGAACCACTGTCCCCAACACCACCTAATAGCTAGGTCAGAACAGCCCAGATGGTGGGCAGTTCATTGAAATGACCATCCTGCTTCTCTCAGTCCAATGATCTGTCCCCTCTCAAAGTTTGTCAACTGTGCAAAATGTCTTCGAGTGCGTTGTAGAGGCACGTCTAGCAGTCAACAATCTCACCAAAAGGTACACTACCTAGAAGTAGCCCCTGAGAGCCTTTTTATTGGACAGTGGGGGAAGCACTTCTACACCCTCTTGTGGCAAGACCCAGCATCTAATCAGACCACACCTGTAATCATTTACATATCTTCTTTAGACAGAACTGCTTGCTGAGAATTTCCATCTGGGTGCATTAATTTTTTTGTCAATGAGTGTATATGTATCCACTGGACTGAACTCTTTGCCAACAATTTTCTACTCCCTCTTTTGCCTCTGTTAGGCCGCAGTGCTTGGTTCTTACTGGGCCTCCCAGTTTGCGGCCAGCTCTGGTGGACTTTGTAGGCACCTTCACCAAGAACCAGAGTCTAATGATGTGTGGGAATGTGATCACTGTGAGTCGTTCTGTTCCTCTTAACTTAGGCAAATAAGATGGGGGCTCATGTCAAAGTGCATCAAAGTTCATCTCTATGTTGGCTCCATAGGGAGGCCCTTCTCCTGAGGCGATAGATGCAGCCAACAGCAGCAGCCATGTTGCATGGCTCAACAAACGAGGCATCAAGTCTTTCTACAACGGAGTGGTTTCTGATGACCTGCGCACAGGAGCACAGATGTTGCTACAGGTCGATCGTTTCTCGAAAGTCTACCCAGTTCTCTTCCCTAATTCATCGATGCTGTTGAGATCTGACTGGCCGTGTCTCCACAGGGTGCAGGTTTAGGTCGGATGCGACCTAACATCTTGGTCATGGGATATAAGAAGAACTGGAGCAAATACCCGGCGGCTAGCGTCGAGGGCTACATAGGCATTTTACAGTAAGTCTGATTTCTAGAAATTATAATCACATGAAATTGTGTGGCAGTGGACGGGCATTCACTGGTATGTTTCTTAGTGACGCATTTGACCTGCAGTATGGTGTGTGCGTCCTTCGGATGAAAGAAGGTCTTGATTTGTCTCATCAGATGCAAGCGCATGGTAATGGTTTGGAAAAAAATTGTTTCTATTTGGAACAGATGGTCTACATTGTGATCCTGATCTGCGTTTCTTTTTCTGCAGTAAATCCTGTGTTTGAGGCAGTTGCAGAGTCGGGGCTTGACAACAGATCCACTATCAACACAAGTATGCATCACAAATCTGTGGTATTCAGGTTGAGTGCACACTAAACATCGTACTCCTACGTTCTACCCCAAAGGAAGCAACACTCCTTCACTTAGAAACATACTGATAGTTAGTAAGATACTTAGTAAGCTATCTTCATAACACCCAACAATGGAGGCAAGAAATCAAGCTTATAAACGTGCAAAAACACTGACATTTCTGCCCTGCTTGAGCTACCCTAACCAGCTGTAGGTGTTCCAGACTTCTTGGAGCATAAACAGCTTGGCCATGAATAAGAGTGTACAGGTATGTGCTGTTTAACATCCATTTGATCAAAGTCCGTTCACTTCAAGTAGATCATAATTATAATAGGAAATAAAAATCTGTCTGATATGCAGGTATGCACCATTTAACAACCCCATTATGTTCCTTCACCAGACATTACAATGATCACATAGGCCAACTAAGGTACTGTAATGCAAATATAAAGAGTATTTCCACAAAAACTTCATGCAAACGATACGGAAATGCGTGAAACACGAGTGGAATGCTGTCACTGACTATCACATACACAACACCCAGCCAGTAAGGTATGTTTATTTATGTCTGTATTCTATCGTGTGCACTTATAGTTTTGGTTCTAGCGTGTGTGTTTATTTGTGTGTGCGTGTAACTGAAGAACCACAGAGTTAGGCGTCGGATGCTGTGTAGATGGTAGTGTTTACATGTCATTTGCCTGAAATCATTTGCAATATCATTTGCCTGACGTTTTCTTGTGAAAATACTCGGTATATTTACATTACAGCAGCTTAAATAGCCTATGTGATAATTGTCATATCTGGTCAACGACCTGTGTCACAGAACGTAATGTGGTTTATCCTCGTAAGACCTGATAATTCACTTTAGTCCTCTGTGGGGGACATGAGTTCACAAAGAATATTTCAATAACCATATAGTCTACAGAGCCAAAAGCTGATGCGCCATCTAGAGGACATCCTGACCTTTACACTTATGTATCATTTGTGGGGGTGTCATTTGCAACCGGAGATCTAGTTTTTCAAAATGGCTGCAGTATGAGTAAACACGTTTTACGGACGCGAGAGAAGTAAATTGTTGAATAATATGTATGAATGATTTTTCTAAAGCCTATCATTTACATGTTTTACGTAGAAAACATTTTCAAAGCAGTTTTTTACTGATTTGCGCTTATGTTTGACCACTTAAAAGTGTACTTTCTTAAATGCCCTCTGTAGTGGACATTGGGACTTACTTTATCACAAAATCCATAAAGAAAATGCCTATACCATGTCCTGTTGTCCCTTATAAAGGACATTTGATAAAAAATAAACAGTGTTTTTGAAAAAAAAAATCCTTGTGACATGTTTTTTCATCTCATAGACTTATTTTATTTTAAAATTACTGAAATGATCAAACTTTACTGTTCCTGAGTCTCAGGAGGATAAAAGAGACGTTAAACACATATGGACTGTGGTAGCCCAGTGGTTAAGGTACTGGACTATGGACCAAAAGGTCACCTCTGACAAGCTGCCACTGTTGGGTCCCTGAGCAAGGTCCTTAACTCACAATTGTAAGTCGCTTTGGATAAAGGGCGTCTGCTTAATGCTGTAAATGTAAATGTGAATGCATACCTGTACACTCTCATTCACGCTTAAGCTGTTTATGCTGCAAGTAGTTTCCTCTTTGCTTGGGCACTTTCAATGTTGTGTTGTCTTTGACAAAGCCTGATTTCTTGTTTCCATTGTTGGGTGTTGGTCATATCGCCAAATTCACATTTGACCATATTTAGTATTCAGGTTTCATGATCTGATTTGTGTTTTCTGCAGTTATTTGAATTGTGGTTAACTGAAGTGTTGGCTGTTGCAGTGGATCCTGAATCTCTGATGGCCATGTCTCAACCCAGCACTGTTTTCCAGTCGAGGCAGGAAAAGAAGACAATAGATGTGTACTGGCTGTTTGATGACGGGGGTGAGTACAGAACAGAAATGCACTCGGATACACCTTTGTAGCTGCCATGCGTTCCTTTGGGCACACCACCAGCTTGGTAGTAGCAGTGGCTGATGCAATAGCTAACGCTGTATGATGTCAGGTCTGACTCTCCTGCTGCCGTACCTGCTGAAACGGAAGAAGCGCTGGGGCAGGTGTAAAGTGAGAGTGTTTGTCGGAGGAGAGATTCAACGGATTGAGGAACAAAAAGAGGAGTGAGTCTTGAGAATATGAAAATATCCGTCGAGAAATTTGTGAAGGTACATTTTTGCCATTCCGGTAATAGCATTCTCTCTGCAGACTCACAGCTCTCATTAGCAAATTCCGTCTCGGCTTTCATGAGATCCAAGTTCTTCCGGACATCAACGAGAAACCCGAGCCTGAAAAGTATGGATGTCTTTTACCATTCAAATGTGTTTATACGGATTCCTACCATATTTTGTTCGCCCTGATAGTTAGCTTACATTAAGCCTGGCAGACAACAAATTTCCTTCTGCTAAGCACCTGGAAATGGCCTGGTCAGAGACAGGCTTGTGTAATGAAGGTGCCACCTGTCTAATCAGACCACACCTGTAATCATTTACATATGTGCCTGAGGCAGAACTGCATGTTGAGTTTTACTGCAATCTGACATTTCCATCTGGGTGCTTTATTGTTTGTCTGACTTTGGATATTCCTACTACTCTTACAATATGCTCTGCAGCTGAAATTTGACATTTATTTGGCTAAACCAAACGGGGTTTAAACAAGGCTTAAAGCGTAGAGTGTCTGTGTGACTTTACTCGCCTACAGTGCGCACATATTTACCTGCTGTCACAGCTGTAGTCTCTCTCTTGTTTTCACAGCATTAAGAAGTTCGAGGACCTATTACTGCCATACAGGGTTCATACTATCCAAAAGAATGGAGAGAGAGTTGGGCAGACTGTTAGTGACTGCCCATGGTTAGTGTCTGATGAGGAGATGGAGAAGAATATGGCAAAGGTACACAGACTAATCTCGACAAAGATGACAAACAGAAGCAGCAGCAGATTATGATAATGAATTTCCAAACATAGTGGAATGACTGCGTTAGCTTTGCTTGTAGCTCGCTGATGCTTCAGCGCACTTGTGTTTGTTCAGACCTACAGGCAGATTCGGCTTAATGAAGTCCTGAAAGACTACTCAAGAGATGCTGCTATGATTATCGTGTAAGTCCATGTTAGGGTTCAGTCCCATTTCCCATCAACGGCCACCATTAGCAGTCGTGAGAATTGATTTATTTGTGTTTGTTAGGACGATGCCCGTGGGCCGGAGAGGAGCATGTCCCAGTGCTCTGTACATGGCTTGGCTGGAAACTGTATCACGTGACCTGCGGCCTCCAGTGCTGCTTGTCAGGGGAAACCAGGAGAGTGTCCTGACCTTCTACTGCCAATGATTTAAAGACCAGAGGAACTTCATCACTATCAGCTGTGAAGTAACATAATATGTACTATAGAAGAGTTGAATTAAGCATTAATACATGATGTCAAAGCACGACCTCGAGGGTATTAGTGTGATTATGCCACAGTTCTGTTATCGCCATTTATTGTTAGATTTTAAGATAAAGAGGACAGAAAAAATGATTTGATTATTCAAATACAACTATGATCGGATTATTAAGTGTATAGTACAGTATAGGCCAGCGTCCAATTCGGTCAATGTCCTGTTGTAATTGGAATGTCCCAAGCCATGATGCTCCCTCCACCATGCTTCATAACTGGGATGAGAATGCCAACTAGTCATTGATTGGAACAATTGACTCTTGAAGTTGCCAGTTGACAGGTTTCCACACTTTTCCATCCGGAATGAGGAATAGGTATGTTCAAATAGACGTTCGCTTGTTCCCGAGTTTAGTGTTTATGACTATATATTGGATGAAGATCAGACATTTTAGAGGTAACTAAATGCAGAAATCCAATTTGTTCTCAAACACGTTTGCAACTGTTTTTTGAGCTCTACGGTTTTTCAGAACTCTTCTATAAAGTTATATCATCTGATTTGTTGTTTCATCGTTTAACCCGTATATCATTGTGTTTAGTAGCATGTAAGTTAATCAGTGTAAACAGATTAAATAATGATCAGTTTTCAGAAGTGACATTTTACTGAAGCCCCACAGAGCGAAAGTTAAAGCAGTAGAGTAGTAAGAATCTTTGCTTAAGTGAAAAGTGAACTCTTTAGTTGTATGCCGTTTGAAGACAGCATGAGACTCATTCTGGGTACAGTAAGAGTCTTGATGCTGATCTTTTTAATCTTGGGTGGTGGGTCCAGGCTTGAATCTTCAGCGGGTATGAGGTACAGCGTTCAAATAAAGCCTTATAAGCCTTATGAGATAGTAAAGGACTGCAGCTGTTGCTTTGTAGGTGAGCATGACTATATACAGTACTGTGCAAAAGTCTTAGGCCACCATTAGATTAGATATACCATTGTTTTAGGAATGGGGATCTCCTCTTACACATGACCAATAGCAGCCTCTGGCAGGTTCATCAGCATGAAAATTGACCCTTCTACAGTCTGCTTGATCAGAATTGGTCTTTTTTGAAGGGTAGCAGCCAAGAAACCACTTTTTCAAAAGGGAAACTTGGTGAAAAGATGAAGATATCACAAAGACTGGAAACCAGAAATCAGTAGAAAAGAGGATTATGGAGTGACGAATCCAAGTTTGAAATTTTTGCGTCCAGTCTTCGACAATATGTTATATATGGTCATTATAACATTGCTAAAATAACAAATCTAGTGGTGGCCTAAGACTTTTGCACACTGCTATACATGCTATATACATTTGGACAGTGATGCCTGAAACCCTTTAGAATTTTACATCTGATTTTCACACAAGACCTACATGTAGATAAAGAGAATCCAGCTAAACAAATGAAACAGAAATGTTACACTTGGTAATTTATTCATTGAGGAAAATGATCCAATATGACATACCTGTGAGTGTCAAAAATATGTGAACCTCTAGGATTAGCAGTTCATTTGAAGGCGAAATTAGTCACAAGTTTTCAGGCAATGGGATGACAATCAGGTGTGAGCTGGCACCATGTTGGGATTTTCACAACAGACGTTCAGATCAGATCATGTTTCAAGTCATATTTATGCAGATATATAGAACATTATTCATAAACTTTCAAGCACCACTCTATGCTAATAGTATGTAGTGAATTCCCTGTATGGTTCATTCCTTAGCTGGCTAACTTCACCACATAGCTAAGATTAACGTTGGACGAAAGCAAGAGTAAGTGAAATACTGTGACTGGTTTGGCATTACATAAAGTTTTCTTTTCATTTTCAAAGAAAAAGCAATCCCTTTCTGCCCAGCCTGCCCACATCATTCCTCTGTGGGGCTAAAAATATTGGTTATGATCAAAAATAAATCCAGCTTCACATCTATTACATCTGTTTTTCTTACAGACTACAAATTAAGGGTGTTAATAAACAATTAAAGTCTTTGCTCATTCATATTATCCAGATATGTAACTAACTAAACACCATGTGCCTGTATCGTTTCAGTTAGTATTAAATGTATATTTATTTGTATTTATATCTGAATAAACTGAGCGGTTAATACCTTTGTCAGAGACTCTGTGAGGTATTTTTCATGTAACTGACTGAAGCTTTAACGCATTGCAATAATAAAACAAGAGTTCATTGTATTTTAAAACGTAGCAAAGCACATTTTATTATTGTTATGTTAATTATTTGCCCATCTGTATTTTATTGTAAGTGTTTAAGCATGTTTAAGGTACACTATGCACTGATATTTCTGCACTAGGCAGTGCGTGATGTAGGGAGTCACATGGCAGGAGTGATGAGCGCTGGGAAATGTAGTGAGTTAGGCTACACTATGATATATACAGTACAGTTGTCTAGTTAAATGAGGTTCTATAGTAATGGCACTCACTCACTTGTCAGATTTTTAGACAAATTCACTTCAGAATTATGATGGAAGTGCTCACCAAGTGGCCATGTGGTACAGGGGCACAGTTTCACTTCCTGGTCTGAAATGCATGGATGTGACTAAGATAAGGCTTTTTTTTTATTTTTATTAAACTCATACGTCTCTTATTTTACAAAAAAAAATTTAAGTTGAAATTTAGAGGTTAGGGTTTGCGACCTGTGGTGTATTTTTAAGTTGATTGGTACCTGAATTTTGTATAACACATGTTCAGCACTGTGATTTTAAGACTGATGACTAACAAACAATGACATGTGAATGATGTAAAGAGCATCTGAAGAGAAAATTAGGGGACTATGTGTCTGAGTTTAAAGATGATTATTTAAATTATTCATTTAAAAATGTTTGATTATTACTCTCATATTATTCTTTATTTCCTTTAACTAGAGATGTAGTAAGAATGTGTAAACACAAAGCAGAAATGTGGTGAAGTCAGCATAACCAAGAACACAATGGTGTAGTTACAGATTTAGCCTTGAGAAGTTTTGAGATTCTAGAAACTAAGTAAAATGCTGTGCATGCAGAATTGCTTGTAGCGAGGTTTGGAGCTTATTGTGTCCTCATGATAAGGCACCTGGCCTGGAGTTACAGACAATGGTTTAATTCTTAAAAATTATGCTTGGGTCAGAATTTGAGATAAAGGTAAAAGATAAAAATAGAATGAGAGGTGCCAGTTTTTCAGATGCTCTTAAGACCAACTCTATTTCTAATTGTTCTTTATTGTAAAATAATTTACACAGTAGACTTACCTCAGAATATAAAGTATAAATTATGTTTTCAAATTATGATTTGGTATATTCAGCTTATTACAATCGCCGATAATGCCTTGGGTTCATACAACCCCAAATCAGAAAAACTTCTGACAGTATTGAAAATGCAAATGTAAAAAAAATGACTCCGTGTGTCTTATGTACTTAAGACACTTTACTTACTTTACTTTGACTTATATTTCAAAGCAGACTAATATATTTCAATATATTTCCTGGTCAGCCCTCATTCTTTCATTTCAGGCCTGCAGTACATTCCAAGAAAAGTTGGAATTACTCAAATAACCACTAGTTACAACCGAGGTATGCAGAAGAGCATCTCTGAATGCGCAACACGTAAAACCTTGAAGCAGAAGGGCTACTACAACAGAAGACCAAACCGGGTGCCACTCCTGTCAACTAAAAACTGAGAACTGAGCCTACAGTTCTAACGGGCTCACCAAAGTTGGATGACCAAAGATTAGAAAGCATAGCCTGGTCTGATGAGTATCGATTTCTGCTGTGACATTCAGGTGGTCGGGTCAGAATTTGGCATGAACAACATGAAAGCATGGATCCATCCTGCCTTGTGTCAACCGTTCAGGCTGCTGCTGGTGGTGTAATGGTATGGGGGATGATTTCTTGGCACACTTTGGGCCCCTTAATGTCGTTTGAGCATTGTTTAAACCCCACCGCCTGCCTGAGTATTGTTGCTGACCATGTGCATCCCTTTATGAGCACAGTGCGCCATCTTTTGATGGCTAGTTCCAGGAGGAGAACTCGCCATGTCACAAAGCTCAAATCATCTCAAACTGATCTCTTGAACATGACAGTGTACTTAAATGGCCTCCACAGTCACCAGATCTCAGTCTGATAGAGCACTTTGGGGATGTGGTGGAATAAGAGATTGACATCATGGATGTGCAGCCGACAAATCTGCAGCAACTGATGCTATTATGTCAATATGGACCAAAATCTCTGAGGAATGTTTACAGCACCTTGTTGAATCTATGACATGAAAAATTAAGGCAGTTCTGAAGGCAAAAGGTACAAGCAAGGTGTACCTAATTGATTGTCACGTAGTAAACTCATACAAACTTAACAGACTTCATCTTGAGAAGCAAATCCTGTCTGAACAGGGCTGATAGTGAAAGTGCTGAGGAACTGAAGTCAGGCGGTATCTTATAAGAATATTATCATTATTTTTTGCAGGGGTTTCATAAGAGTTGCAGTTGTCAGGTAGCATATTAGACCGCTGTGCCACCTGAGCCATCTTTTAGGAATAGTTTGGCCTAAAACGTCCTACTCTTCGTCATCTACAATGGGCTTGTGTGGCAGGAGCTACACCTATTTAGTTGGAATGAAAACCTGCAAGTAATAGAACTAAAACTGAAGACTTCTGCTTCATCTAATGCTTGTAAATATCTGATATTATGTAGTTTTCAACTATTGGTTCTCAGTGTCAACTAAAGCAGTAAATAGTCGGTATACAACCACTCTAACGCGGTTATGGCCTTTGTGTGTAAATACCTTGGGATTAAAAGGTACTTCTAGTTATTTTGTAGCTTTAGTTTTGTGTAACTATAATCACTTCACCAGCCACACATCGTTCACTCAACTGATGCAACTCCAAACTGAAGTCTTCCAACTTTCCACAGACGACACTTCAACTGAGTTTGCGCAGTGCGTGTGCCCTGCGCATAGGCTCCACGTCTGAGCTCGAGCACCTTCCAGCCAATCCGGTTCGGCCACAGTGTGTTTTGGAAGCAACACGCCCGAATAAATAAACTGTCAGTGAAGCTTAGCGAGAGGTCCGGTTACCAACGAAGTGCGGCGTTCGGGTAACTTTTATAGCTACTTTATTATCATTTTAAATATTGTAATAACCGTTCGGGATCGTTAGGCTAATAAAGGTGTTGTTGAGAAGAAAATGGACGCTAAGGAGCCGGAAAACGAGACGCTTTCGTTGGTCATTAAAACGCCCAACCAGGCTCACGGTGATCAGCTGATCCAGGATGTGAACGCCAACTGGACCATTAAAGAGCTCAAATCTCATTTATCGAGAGTTTACCCGTCCAACCCGGTGAGTATGCGTTCAATTGACTTGATTATTATACCCTTAATAACTTCTAACCAACGGAAGCTAACTTGCTAGTATAGATACGTAGCTAACTGGCTGTATGCCGAAATGCATACTACCCTACTATGTAGTATGTCAAAACAGGATGTGCTCTTGCTGTAGAGAACTGTTCAGTATATATACTGCCTAGTATGCAAGTATGAGGACATGCTTTGTGTTGTTAGTATGCTTCGTATGGCAACCGTAGCTCCCACAATGTTTGATTGTATTTATTTAATTGATTTGTGTGTTTTATATATGCTGTATTGTATTGTGTAACTGCTGTAAGCTGGTTCTTGCTGTTTCTGGTTGAGTTTTATTGTTTTGTTGTTTTAAATCCGCCGCAAATTATGCACTAGACCATAGGCCTATTGCATTATTATTATTATTATAATTATTATTATTATTATTATTATTATTTTAATTCTGTTTTTGCACTGTGTATTATTATTTATTTTTCTATTATTATTATTGTTAACTTTGTATCATTATATTATTGTTGCTTGTTATTATTTTAATTTATTTATTTTGTTTTGTTGTATTTATTTATCATCATTATTATTATTATTATTATTATTGCTATCATAATTACTATTACTGTATTTATATTTAATAATTATTCTTTCTGTTTTTCTATTACATGTGTTTACTTTCATAGTTCAAATTATTTATTATTCATTTTGTGTCATTATATTGTTGCTTGTTTTATTAATCTATTTTGTTTTTGTTATTTATTATTATTATTATTGCTGTATTTAATTTTATATATTTTTAATTTTTCTTTCTGTTTTTGTATTACATATGTATTATTTACTTTCATAGTTCGAATTATTTATATTTTATTTTACAAAATACTGACAGCTAACGTCTTCCTTTTTAAGTGTTTTTATTTTATTTTACTGTTGTAGACTTTTTTTTTTTTTTTGTTTATTCTTTTTCCTGCTCTATTTTCAAGTATCTGTGCAAATGAAAAATGAAAGCATTATCTTTTTTTGCTTTTCTTTTTTCTGCTTTTCTACATACTTCCTTTTGTTCCACGTTCAGCTGTATGGAACTTACCCTAAGCGCCCCATGGTGACCTTCATGCTTGTTCTCTGCCCGTCCCATTGGCTATTTACATGACGACATGACTTCAGCAGCTTTCAGTGCACATCACTCACATAGCTGGTTGTTCTGTTGTACGGGGAAAGTACTGAAGCTCTGTTTCAGTTCAGCAGGTGGCTTGTGTCTTTGTTCTTCGTAGAAGTCGTTAGCATGGTGTGCACTGGGGGCATTTGAAAGTGAGAGAAGATCTGGAATGGAATTCGGAGCGCCCAAAATGGGGACGGCAGGGGTAATAGTTAAACAAGCCTAACATTATATGTTAAAATGTAACGCTTGATAGTCAAACGCTATGGTAAATTATAACAATTAGTAACAGCAGATTAACAGTAGAAAAGTTGGCCATGTGTAGTTATGTTGCCTTCACAAGAGACATTAACACTGGCAGCTGTGCAGCGCCTTGACCACGGTATCACCCAGATCAGCTTTGGTAACCAGTGCCTGATCCTTCTGAGTATCCACCTAGTCCCCTGAAAACTTTGGAATGCTTTTAAGAAAAGACTGAACAGCATATTGCATTAGAAGGAAAACCCAACTGGTATTTGTGGTGTTGACAGTCCTTAGCCCGTCCACACTTTTTGGAAAATGTAATGGTTTTAAAGTTATACTTTATGGCTCCGTCGGTGCAGTTTATCAGTGGTTTGATAAGAAAGGGAGGTTGAGAGCGTATAATCCTGTTAACACTGTCATTTGTGGACTCTGCAAAGTTTGGGTAGACCTGTTTCAGCCCTTCCAGGCAGGTTCCTGTTTTCTGTGGTTTTTTTTAGTTTATTCTCAGGATCTGAAGCTATAAGACTATAAGAAGGTGCTCCCATGGGTGTGTGCTTACGTGTACTAGGTATCTGTTCTGTCACCTGTTTAACATAATTGCAGTAAATGAGTTAATGTGAGTATGTAACGTCTTGCTTCGCTCTGTCTGACACGTAGGGTATTCTTATGGATCCAAATCATAATATTCAGTCCCTGGCGTTTAGGTTAGGTTTCATTTGATTTCTTTTTCACATTTGTGTCTTCCTAATTGACAGACTGAGAAGGACCAGAGGCTGATCTATTCAGGCAAGCTGCTCCCAGACCACCTGTATCTCAGAGATGCTTTCAGAAAGGTAAGTGATTTTTATTTTTTATTTTTTCCCCATCTTTAATATTCAAATTCAAATTTGAAAAAGACTGTACTTCTAAAGTAATGTTTAGGGCAGAGGTGGCAAACTCATTCTCCCAAGGGGCTGCATTACTAAACTTACAGTTTGCAGCTTTACAAGACCTCAAACGATAGCCAAACAATACTTAATAAAAATCAGGTATTAAAATTTGCAGGAAGGTCAGCGTTCAACGTTTCCTCATTTCAGTCTTGTCCACACACTAATACATCTTATCCAGAGCAACAGATCCTGTAGGCCAACAGTGGGATCCCACCTGCTAGAGTCCTTAGTCCAGTACCTTAACCACTAGGCCACCACTGTCCCAATAATGACCTACACACAGTTTGGACTGTAGCCTACATGAATAACAATGCTGCCTCAACTCAAATTCTCAGTTCCTCAACTAAGAGTCCTGCAGCTTGAATGGAATCAGATCATTACTCTGATTTCTGTCAGTTTTCTCAGTCTGCGAATGCGCAAAAAGTGGCTAGCGCAAAAAAACCCCAAAACAAACACAACATGGTTGCCAGGTCTGCTTATTCTAAGAGATTTTGCTTCTTTTGGGCTTATTTACATAGACCTGGTGTGGAACTGTCGAACGCTTTGTGGAGACTGAAATGCAGTATGTATTCGAGAGTTATATACACCAAGTCCCCTAGATACGAACAAGTTCCGTTCCGAGACTGGGTTCGTATGTCCAACGTATTTAGCCTACGCATCCAGCTGGTGCGCCTCCAACAGCTAATCTCGCTCACTTTAATTTTAGTCTCTGTTGTTATGGCTCGCCTTTTCTTAGAGATCATCCAGCTTTTACGCTTAATACCAGACATTCCAAGTAGCATTCCAAGTATTCCATCACTCTTTCCACCTTTATGTTCTGACGTCCTGCTTTATTTCAGTGTAGTTTCTGTCTCATTAGTTTGGTTATTTAAACCCAGCATTTCCTTTGTTTGGCGCAAACTGAGTACATTTCGCTTCTGTGTGGTTCCAGCTTCCTCGTCTGTGTATCACACTTTCTCTTCGCTGTGTTTTGGACTGTCTGTGGGCTGTGTATGCCGAGATCTTTGTTTCGTTATTGTTCTCAGTTCGTCAGTGTTTTTCAGTTTCTTAATAAGGCTCTGCTCTGTACCGGCTTCTAATGTTCATCTCCCGCTTTCTGCCCAAGCGTGACTCAGTAACACGACCACTTCTTGATAAAGCCGAATGTGACCGAGGCCGATAAAGCAACAGTGATGTGAACTAACTTACCATGCTGACAAGCTACTTGAAATTGCTCTACCATTTTTAGTAGTTTACATTACATCCTTCTGTCATGTAAACCCAGAGGTTTCCCTTTATCTGATTATTCACCTGTTGATCGGATTACCGACAAAATCTGACTTTCTGCGGTTATCGGATTAAGTGCAAGTAAACACAGTGATATGCCAGCAGACAAACCCGGCCATCCTGAGCAGCAAAGCATGGAAAAACATGCGTGGCTGTTTTCAGAGCTGCTAGAGTGAGACACTAAATACCCGTCTGTGGCCCCATCAGTCTAAATAAGCATTCGTAACCGTGGGTATCCTCTGATGTGAAAAGGGTGTTTAGAACTAGCTGTCAGGTTTAGAGCTTTTATGATCCATCTGACATACCAGCTTTTTGTCATCAAAATTACTATTCAGTTCTAATGGAATGTGTGGCGATCTAGACCGCGCCGACTTCTGCTGTGGAACATAAACAGACAAAACTTTGCATAAAGCTCAAGGTTAGGAATTTGCCATTGGCCAGCAGAACCAACCGCTGAACTGTGTTGAACAGACAGATTAGGCTTAAGCCACTGTCACTGTAGTTTACATAAAGGCATGTGTTGACGTGACGCTGTGGTTTGGAGTCAGAAGCTGGCTTAGATGTTGTAACTTTTGTTTGCTCATGTGGTTTGTTTAAGGTTGGTGTTTTCACTAACTCTCTAGCAAGCAATTCTTGGTTTACATAAAGTACCTCCCAAAAGTTTGGACACTTAAGGGCTAATGTTAAACCAACACAAATACGATCCTTACACAGATTAAAGAAAATATACAATACAAGTAGTCATTTGTCTGTATAAAATGTGTAGTTTAAAACAAAGTTTAGCTTTTTTTTTTAAATTGAAAAACCTTTGTTAAGCCAACATCCCATCTTTCTGGTAACAATCAGAACAACTGCAGAGTAACACAATGTGTGTAAGACTTATCGCAAAGTCCTGGCGGGAGCAAGAAGTGCTATTCATTATCGTGAAAACCTTTTTTAATTTCAACTTTTATTGAAGTTTGTATGCAATTTGTATAAGTCAACAAAATGTGACCAAAAAGACAAAACAAAATGGCAGATGAACCAAACCGACATTACTGTACACTACCCTGTTTTCCAATATAATTACATACGAGGCAATCACTCTATATACACTTTGCCTTCATAACAGTGGTCTATAATTAAGTATTATATAAACACTATATACAGTCTTGAACTATATACAACCTCGTTACCTCACCTACCTCTGCTCCATGGCTATTTCTGGTGAGAGGCGAGTTTGCCGTCTTAATGAGCTTACAAAAACTAAACAAAGATAGTAGAATTTCATTGCTGGCAAGACATTTGTCACATTTCAACAGTGACCAGGATGAGAGTTGAGATTTGGTGGCTTTTCGAGAAAAAGTGAACGGAGGAAAATCCGTCCTGCCATCACAGGTGGCCAGAGATGTGTTTGGCGAGATAAGAGTTAGACTGTGTGTGTGGATTTGTATATATTTTTCAAAAATGTGTGTTTCTATCTTTACAGACAGATGTCGTACCCACTCTTCACCTCGTGTGCACTTTCAGACCCCAGTTTTCAGCTTCTCAGCAGGGGGCCAGGCCCAAGGTAAGCCCATCGGCCTCAGTCCATACACGTGGGCGAGACCTACATGAAACATCTCACCAAATGGTACAATCTGCAGAAGGTCGTCTTACACGTTATGTCTAAATGCTAACAAGAGATTGCTGTCGGATGCTGAGAAACGCATCAGAGACCGAATGACAGAGGTTTTTAGGAACGTTTGATTCAGAGAGATTCAGCAGAGTTGTGACTATTTGAAGACCTACTGAGAAATAGCTGCATCTCTATGACGGTTAAGCGTGGAGCCAAAGGTGTCGTGGTGTGGGAGGTGTCTGGGCTGGTGGTACTGGTGAGCTGCTCACTCTGAAAAGCCGCTTTGGAGTTCAGAGATATTGCAGAATATTGCAGCAAGGCTTTCCACGACTGAAGTTGTTTCCTGAAGAAGAACAGTTTGATTTTAGATTCATTAGAGATGAGTTAGGTTCATTTTCATTTAAGCTCAAATCAGGCTCACGGCCTTATCAAAGTCCAGATACAAGTTCTGCAGTGAGTAGCACAAACTAGCAGGGAAATGTTTTTCAGCTCCTTATCAACTGTTTGAAGCCATTCTGAGCAGAACAATATTGACTCTTCTTTATTTAAAGTACAGTTTACACATGGCTTCAACTCGAAAACAACGAGTACCGAGCAAATGTTTCCCATAAGGAATAATGTAAATTGAATGAATCCGTTCCAGACAACCAAAAAATCCACACTGTAGAAGACATTACATGCATTAATGGAGTTGTATTGTGCAGGTACTCCCTGATTTACGAAGGGGATGCGTTCAGACAAATTAATCATAAGTTAAATGTATCAAGAACTGGGCAGTTTTTTTAGTTAAAATGCATTGAGAACCACTGTATTTTGTTGTTAAGACCAATTAACCCAGTATTTGAAGTATGAAACAGTCGCTGCAGGGAGAGTTAATTGTTGAACAACTTCCAAATGTTATTTCAGTACTGTTTGATGTGTATATGCAAACACAGTGCCCTGTAAAAGACTCCATTTCCCAGGGAACAATGTGGGTTTGGGAGCCAATGCAACTGCATAGTGACTGAGTCTGCCATTAATGTGTTGTGCAAGATATTCAAAAGCAAGCACGGTACGACTCAAGGCTGTTAATTGGACTATGTTGTAAAACTGAGTTTTGTACAAAAAATAACTTGCACTTCCAGAAGGTTCTGTCTCAGACTGCTCCCTGCTGGCAGTGCCAGCGTGTTCTTACTCTCCGTGCATCAGTGAGAACTAGAGCCTGTCTGATGAAAGCAGAACCAGCAGCAGACTCTCACAGCTGTACTCATTATAATCCCCCGGAGAGCGCAAGTTTGCATCTGACGCAAACACCACGTCGGCTATTCTCAGGCTTTGCGTGAAGCAAGTTGTCCTCCTGTCTGGCTTGCCGTATTCAAATCCTGTCACTCATGACGCAGGTCAGAGCAGCAGAGCAGCCCGCTCAGACGCAGCCGAGCACGGATCATGATACCACGGCGCCATCTGGGCCTACTGTGCCCTCTACTGACGGCCTCAGACAGAGGAGCCATAATTCCCCCGCTGCGACTGCCGGTGCGTTGCCTGCCACAGGCACGGGCACGGGCACATCCACGTGAGTTTCTTCTGTTTCCTCCAAGGGTAATATGACTGGGATAGTGTAATGGAGTGGCTGATACAGACGATGTGGGAAGGAAAGTATCTACTGAATGATGAGAACTTTCCTTTTTCCTGTTTGCTTAATAGAGCTTTTGTAGATTACTGTGTAATTTCTCTACCCAGGCCTGGAGCAGCGCCCATGACCCATCCAGCTTTCCCTACGTACTCTCTGTACAGCCCACAGCAACTCCTGTGGCTGCAGCATATGTATGCTCGCCAATACTACATGCAGTAGTAAGTATTGAGTCTACCTGTGACCTTTTTAATGAAGGTAGAGGTCTGTAGATGTTCCTAATCCATTTAGGTATCTTGTGTGTTATTAAAGGATTACTAAAATACTAATTTCAAAGAAGTTTTCAATTTTCTGCACTTATTTATAATGAGTCCTGGGGTGGTGCAGCGGTCTACCATGCTGACCCACCCCTGCAGTGAGCGTGGAGGTGCCTTCTGCACAGGGTGCACTTTACATTGAGGTCTGATCAGGTCTGACTGGGAGCGTAGAGGCTGGTCAGGGGGATCATACCCTGGGACTATAACAGTGACTTCTCCAAAGAACTGGAATCCTTGATTCTCCAGGACATGCGCTCTCACATTAAAAAGTACAAGCAGGGATGAAACGTGGGAAAAATATGGATTAAGGTTCTGTGTGTCCACTTGAGTTTGCTCTATAAGAGATGTTTCTGTTGATTACATTTCTTCTTTACCTTCCAGCCAAGCAGCCATGGCAGCCGCCGCCTCCCTTCCCGTGACGACTGTTCCCATCGCGCCACAACAAGCCCCTGTACCTGCCCCTCTACCCAATCAGGCTCCGATCAACAACCTGCCGGCCAATCAGAACGTTCCAGACCCTGCCTTCATCAACCCGGAAGGTGCCAATCAGAACCTGCGCATGAACGCTCAGGGCGGGCCCGTGATGGAGGATGACGAGGACGTGGCACGGGATTGGTTGGACTGGGTGTACACCGCGGCTCGCTTCACCGTCTTCCTGAGCATCGTCTACTTCTATTCGAACCTGAGCCGCTTCCTCCTGGTGATGAGCAGCTTGCTCCTCATGTACCTGTGAGTACTCCAGTCAGGAGGAACTTGCAGTGCCTGAACATGACATGTAGACAAGCAAATGTGTAGAGTATTTAATAAGCAGGTCCGCAAATGAAGGAATAATGTAAATCCGTTCCAGACCCCCAGAAAATCCCCCTGGATAAGGTGTTATTAATGGAGTCTGTATAATGTCAGGGATAGTGAGGACCATTTGGGACACAACCCTTACATATGGGTGCCTAAGCTGGTTACTGATTAATGGCAACAAAGTGTGCCAGAATAGTGTTGTGATAAAACATTTTTACACCGGATAGAAAATGACATTCAAGTGTGTGAGACTTCTATTAAGTCCATGTTACTGTCTAACCACGCAGTGTTACTGATGTACACTTGTTGACAAAAAATGTAACGCACCCATAAGAAGTTATTGGGATCAAATGAAACTGTGTATGTGTGAACGTAATGATGGTATTTGTAAGTGATTAGGAGTCAACGGTTTCTCACCAAGAGGTACACTACCCGAAAGTAGCCTTTAAGAGCCTTTTTATAGAGCAGCGAGTGAAGCACTTTTACGCCCTCTTGTGGCAAGACCCAGTATCTAATCAGACCACACCGGTAATCATTTCCATATCTCCCTGAGAAATATTTGCATGCAGACTTTTGCAGCAATTCGGCGTCTCTATCTGGGTGTGGTGTTGTTTTTGTCGGTGATGCACATCCAGTCTCGATGTCCGTACAGTTGACATTCTCTGGACTTGATGTAGGCTCGTGCTGATAGTGAGTTTGCTCACAGCTTCCATTAGGGAGACCTACATTATACCTAGCATAGTATAACTTTAGTGTTTCTAAATATAAACCAAGTGCCATGCATTCCATATGGCCCACAGAATTTTGATGTATTTTTATAGAATTCTCTCTTAATTAGAATACAACCAGATAATACAGGCTATTTCTATGCAGTGGTGAGTATTTAGTGTGACCTCCCCTTGCACTTTTAACACTAGCAGAATCGGTTGTAGCAGCCAGGAAACCACTTTTTCTGAAGGGAAACGGTGAAAAGGCTAAGCTGTGCTAAATCTCACAAAGATGGTTTAATGAAGATCAGTGGAATTGAGTATTATGTGGTGACACATCCAAGTTTGAAATCTTTGTGTCCAGTGGCCGACAGTATGTTATCTAGGGTCATTATACCATTGCTAAAACAACAAATCTAATGGGTGATCTAAGACGTTCACACAGTACTCCAGTATCGTCGCATGCACACCTATGTTGGTGAGAGTGCACCAGTCTGCAGCTCCTGCGGAAACAATAGAAGAAACCTCAGCACCTTCCTGGCAGCTGCAGGCCTGAAGGGTGTAAACTAGACAACGAGAGAAAGACAAGCCTGTAATCAGTCTAGCAGGCTGGAAACGATGAGTGTGTTTACATGCACTTAATAAGCCAATCATAGCTGGATTTCTGCAGTTATCTGATTATTCCCATGGTCATGTAGACAGCATACCTCGATCTAGAAATCGGGTTATATGATCCGATAGAGAGAGCTTCATCGGATTTCTCCGTGCATGTATCATGTATCATCACCAGTCACCCGATTTCAATCGGTTTTCTCATTCTGCCCAAGCGTGCCGAGTTGCCAGGTCCACTTAATCTTGGAGATTTTGCTTCTTTTGGCTTTTTTTATACATAGATCCGGATCTGGCAAGCCTGGAATTAGACGCAGCACCGATTAAACGGCCATCAAACACTTTGTGGAGACGTATACATGAGAACATGAAGAATTTGATTATTTAACATTGAAGTTTACTTCCCATCCTTCTGTGAGACTTTTGGCTGGTTGCAAAGTAGAAATCTGATTATTACCCCAGTCATGTTAACCCAGAGATTTCCCATTATCTGATTACTCAAGTTTTGTCCAAGAATTTCTCATTTGCTGATCCATGTCTGGTCGAGTCAGCTTTATGTCTATAGCGCTTTTTACAATGGCGCATTGTCTCAAAGCAGCTTTACAATTTTAGATTATCTTCTAAGTTCTAAGGCCAATCCCAAACTGAACAAGCCTAGGGTGACAGTGGAAACTCCCTGGACGTTATAAGGAAGAAACCTTGTGAGGACCAAGACTACGAGTCCCAACCTCCTTGGCTGGCCTAGATGTTATATGTAAGATTTCTCAATGAAATAACCCATGTCCCATCACCTCAGGGACCCAGGTTTGAGTCCTGGCAGTGATCTCCAGCTGGGTTGTGCTCATATACAGGCACACTTGTGCAGAGGAAGGGGAGACCAGTCAAGGAATAGTGCCCTGGGTGCCTACATTTACATTTATAGCATTTAGCAGACGCCCTTATCCAGAGCGACTTACAATTGGTACATTCTTACAATCCAGGCAATTGTGGGTTAAGGGTCTTGCTCAAGGACCCAACAGTGGCAGCAGTGGGATTTGAACCCTGGACCTTTTGGTCCAGAGTCCAGTACCTTAACCACTAGGCATGGAATCCTGTCCAGGGTACAGGCCTGGGAACAGGTGGTGTAGCCCTAGAAAAAAAATGGAGATTGGAGAAAATGAAAGAGTGAATCATTATTGATGTTTAAAACGAAAGAACTATCAAGGAGAAACTTTTAAAGACCGCCGCCGTCAGTGGAAGTGTGAAGATCGTATAAGCGTGATGGAATTGTTATCAGACACGTCCAGGCACACTGTGAGAAGGAACACAGCCTGTGACAAACTGCTTCTCTTTCTGAGCAAACTAGGGCTTCGTTTAGGGTCAAGGCCTCTCCGTCTGCAGCCGCAGATAAACTTTATCTGCATAGTCGTAGTTGGATACCAGGCTTTTCCACAGCGCTTAGCATCTCTCCTCTGAGGCGGTGATTAGCCTGGTCAGTGGAGCTAATCTTCTCCCTCTGTCTGTAAACATGACCTTGTGGTGTAAACAGGCTCTGTGCCCATTTCCAGCAACACTGCTGTGAAACTGAGGCATGATACATGTACAGTACCGGGTAGAGGCCTGGAACAAATGTTTTCTATGAGATGGCGGACGTTTGAAATGCAGTTAAACCTGTATATCAGTGTGTGTGGGAAAGCAGCTGGGGAGGGTACTTTGAGGAATTTAAGAGGAAATAAGCTGGCTTTCTTTAGTTTAAGATGAGGATTAGGTTTAAGCTCAGAATAGCAGCAAGCTAGACTATTTTTGCATGGAACCTATGGCAGCGGGTTCAGTCAGGGCGTGTCCTAAATGTTCCTCTGTTCTGTGTAGGCACACTGCAGGCTGGTTCCGGTTCAGAAACAGAGCTCAGGCCCCGCCCCCACCCCCTAACCAGGCAGAACCAGAGGCCCCCCAGAACCAGAACCAGGACGAACAACCAGAGGTGAGTTTTAAGATGCGTATTGTATGTTAGTTGGGATAATTTCACTGTGAAGGTAGTTTTGTTTTGTCCTGGTTCAACAATAGTGAATGAATGATGAATCAATTGAATGTTTAACCCCTCATACTGCAAAAAATGGTCTCATCCATTCGCAGTCCAGACAAACCAATGATATTATCGGTTGACAACGACGTCATATAGCAAGAAGAAGCAGAGTGACGCCCAGAGAGATCCCGGGCCCTCAGGAACCTCTGCTTGAAGCTGAAGCCGACTGCAGTAGTAAATGAAGTTTTGTGTGTTTTTAAAAGGTGGCGCCACCCGCTGACATGGAGGATACAGAGAGAGAGGGTGAACCTGCAATTCAGCCGAACATGACTGCAGTCCCCGTGTCCCCAGTTCGACCCAACCCTCTGTGGACTACCTGGGTCTTCTTCAAAGCCTTCTTTGCCTCTCTGATCCCAGAGGCTCCAGCAGCCATGGCCAACTGAGCACGGGTGGACTGATATGACCAGACTGTACCCAGCAGGACTGCTTTAATGGAGCGTAGTGAACGTCCGGTCGGCGCTTTCTGGCTCGCTCTTTACTCTATGCAGAGAAGCCCGAAGATCAACCGTTCAGCACTTTCAGGCTGCTTGGTGTCGTGACCAAAAACCACGTCTCTTCCTGTGGCCACGCGTTTGTGTATATAGTGTAAATGCTCACCCGCTGGTATGTTATGTACAGTTTTTGCACAGCACTTTACTACTACTTCCTGATGCCGTCGCTCTCTCGGCGTGACCCGTCGGTGTCATCAGGGCTTCATTTTCCAGAGCCAGAGAGCTTTCAGGACCTTGGCGTAACTGGAATTTAAGTAAATTTGTGTACTGTTGCCTTCTGAGGCCGAGAGCCATATTGCTGCATTCCATTATACTGGATGTGTACGAGCTCCTGATTTAAACTTCCTAGTGCTTCTAATCAGAAAAACAAGGACACTCACAGTAAATAAAAAGGTTGATCTGTAGCTGTCTGTACTCTAACCAAATAATAAATTGAAATGTCAAACTTTCATTGCCCGGCAGTTCGGTGCCTACAAAGTGAGAGTGCTGTTGTTGCATAATGTGTGGAAAAAGGCCTTATCGTTAGAAAGAGTTGCCACAGTATGGAAAATGCAAGTTAAAAATGAAGTTTCTGACATTTGTTGACTTTCATTTCATTGCAGACAGTGGGAACCAAGGATATTTAATGTTTTGCCTGATCAACTTCGTTTCATTTATTAATGAACATCCATTTCAGGTCTTCAAAAAATAGTTGGGACAACAATTTAGGGCTAGTAATGAGGTAAAAAACTAAATAAAATGATGTGATTTCAAGCAGGTGAAGTCATCATGTGATTATAATCATGATTTGGTACAAAAGCAGTATCCTCAAAAGGCTGAGATGGTCAGAGGATCTCCAGTTTATCGACGAATGTGTGAGAAAATCATTGAAACGTTTTAAAACCATGTTCCTCAGAGAAAGATTGGAAGGATTTTACGTATTTCAGTCCTAACTTTCTCTGATTTGGCTTGTTTGGTTTTTTTGCGGACGTCTCTGGATATGATGTCGCCTTGAAGGCATCTTTAAAATCGATGTACTTTTCTGCATTAATGCTGCATCACAGAAGAGTAGATGACCTTTACCAAGGGCCCTGACCCAACCCCATACCATGACAGAGCCTGGCTTTTGGACTTGTTCTTTTTGTCTTTGTCTACGTTTAAATGTAGTGTTGTGAACGGTATTAGCAACAAGAAGTGAAATGTGCAAATGGTTTAATGCTATTATGCACTGTAGAGGAGGAAATGTGTAAATCCCTTCAAATCTTTCTTTGAGGAACATTGTTTTTAAACATTTCAATAGTTTTGATGTAAATCAAACATGCAAGTCCTAATTCAGCTGCATGACAGAAGTATTTGACAAGAGACATTGGTTTATAAACACTGTCTAGTGAGACTAGTTTTGTTTGTGTTGACAAACTCCATCATGGTAGGTCAAGACCAACTTTCTGACTTGGCCTTATTTAATGACTTGGATCATAATTTGCTGAGGCCAGTCAGCTTTTGCTTGGTACTTTGGCAGTAGAAGCCCTGGAGTTTTATTCGAGGTCCAATTGTATGACATTGAAACCACCTGGTCTCTGACGATGTTTACACAGGTGTTATGTGTCAGATTAATATTTACACGAATACCCGGACCTAGTGTTTGCAGCAGAACATTACCCAGAGCATCACAGTCCCCTGGCAGGCTTGTCTAATCCTTACAGAGCATCCTGGTGCCATGAGTTCCTCAGGTAATCCATGAATATCTACCCAACTGTCCACGTAATGGAAGAGAAAATGGGACCTTCTTCCATTGCTCCAAGGCCAGCTCTGAGACTCGTGTGACCATTGTAGGTGCTTTCGATGGAAGTTAGCATGGTAAGCACTCTGACCAGTCTGTGACTAGGAAGCCGAATACTCAGCAGGGGGCGCTGTACTGTGTTGTGACTCATTTCTCCCATAACCAGCATTAAATGTTTCTGTGATTGAACCACAGAAACTCTTTTGTCCATTAGGACCAGATGGGATAGGATTCATTACTCTTGCACAATGATGAGGTTTGGGCGCCAAGACCCTGATTAGTCCCCTTGTTAAAGTGGATCAGGTCTTTACTCCTGAACATTTCTCCCACATCCAACTGCAAGAGGCGACTGTTTGCTTGTCATCTCTTATATCCCAGAGCTTAACGTGTGCTGCTGTAACAAGGTAATCAGTGTTATCTGTTATTCAGTCTGTGTGTGATTTTAATGTCTTGGCTGATTGGTGTGTGTGTGATAAAGAATCTGCTGCTAACATCTTGGTGCCAGATTCCACATGACACCTTCAGAGGTCTATTTTTTTTTATTTCTGCATAGATATGACCTTAAACATCATCAGAATTTCATACAAATCCTAAAAGTAGATAAAGAGAACAACATTTAATGTATGGAACAAATATACTATGCTTGGTCATTGGTTTATTGAGTTAAACGATCCCAAATTACATGGCTGTGAACCATTTCTAAAGTGTTCGAATCCCACCAATCCAGAGTCAGATAGATTGTGTACAAATGGGCAAATTTCAAGATCGTTGTCACTTGTTCGACCAACAAAGATCACCCCATAATAGTCTGCGAGGTCACCAAGAAACTGAGGGTAACTTCTAAGGAGTTAAAGGTCTCTCTCATGATATCTAATGTTAATGTTTATGAGTCCACCATCAGGAGAACACTGAACAACAACGGTGTTCATGGCAGGTTTTGTAAGAAGAAAGTAACTGCTCTCCAAAACAAGCTTTGCTGTCCATCACGTGGCACATGGACAATCTAGAATGGTATTGGAAAATCTTTTTCTGGATGGATGAGAACATTTTGGTATGAATGAGAAGCGATATGTCTGGAGAAAGGAAATCACTGCATTCTAACAACCGTATCAAATCTTACAGAAACTGCAACTTTCTTTTCAAAAACCAAAATAGTCAAGATTTGCATTAGGTAATTGAGGTTAGGGTTAGGTGTAGGTGTAGCATTAATTAGTAATCATTACATCATTATGTCAATGAAAAGTTCCCACCAGGATAGTGAGACATTAAGTGGGTATGGATATGAATGAATGATTGAAAAAACAAAAACAATGACAGCTGAGCCATCGCAGCCATTCATGCACCTCCTACTGTCAGTCAGTCAGTAACCCAAATCAATACAGCCTGGTGGACTCTGGACGAAGGTACAAAACCCAGAATCCACCTCCAGCTGTCGCCTCATTTTCCTCCTCCATCTGCTTATTAATCAGTTCAGACAGAGGATTTCATCACGAGTGGAAGGAATCCTATCGGTTACAGCAACGTAACAGAAGAGAAGAGGTTCTGTGTTGAGGATCTGTGCTGAGATGGACAGGATCTCACTGGATTCAGGTGCAGCACTTCTGCTGATCCTCAGTCTGGCTGGAGTTCACTCGTGTGAGGATCCTGCCTCGGCCTACAGGTTCACCGGGATCGTATCTAGACTCACGTATCCGGCTGCTGTGGTCTGTAAGTCGGCATTTCACATACGTTCCCTGTTTATGTGCGTTGTAAAGGTTTGTTGAGTTCTCCTATAATATAAAAAATCAGAGTGACTAATCAGTAGTGTATGAACTTTACATATGAGGCTTTAGTCTCTAAACTGTCATTCACATTCTTCTGTATTTTACATACAGTGGTGCTTGAAAGTTTGGGAACCCTTTAGAATTTTCTATATTTCTGCATAAATATGAGCTGAAACATCATCAGATTTTCACACAAGTCTTAAAAGTAGATAAAGAGAACCCCGTTAAACAATGATACCAAAAATCATTATACTTGGTCATTTATTTAAGATGGAAAATGATCCAATATTACATAATTAGTGAGATGCAAAGGTATGTGAGCCTTTGCTTTCAGTATCTGGTGTGACCCCCGTGCAGCAATAACGGCAGCTAACGTTTCTGTAACTGTTTGATCAGGCCTGTTGATCAGTCCTTCACCCCGGCTTGGCGGAATTTTAGCCCATTCCTCCGTACAGACAGCTTCAGCTCTTTGGATGTGGTGGGTTTTCCCTCGCATTAGCTGCTCACTTTCAGGTCCTTCCACAACAATTTTTCCATTGGATTAAGGTCAGGACTTGACTTTGCCATTCCAAAACCTGAACTTTATTCTTCTGTAACCATTCTTTGGTGGAAGCGGCTTGTGTGCTTAGGGTCGTTTGTCTTGCTGCATGACCCACCTCTTCTTGAGATTCATTTCAATGGACAGAGTCCTGACATTTTCCTTCATATTTCTGATATTCCATTCAGAAAATTCATTGTTTCCCATCAATGATGGCAAGCCATCCTGCCGATGCAGCACAACAGGCCCAAACCATGATACTAACCACCATCATGTTTTCACAATGGGATAGGTTCTTAGGCTGGAATGCATGTTTTCCTTTCTCCAAACATAACGCTTTTCTTTAAAAAAAAAAGTTCCATTTTGGTCTCATCCGTCCACAAACATTCTTCCAGTAGCCTTCTGTGCCTTGCCCATGTGATTTTTTAGCAAACTGCAGACGAGCAGCAATGTTCTTTTTTGGAAGAAGTGCCTTCTTTCTTGCAACCCTGCCATTCACACCTTGTTTAGTGTTTCTTCCTGATGGTGGGACTCATGAACATTAACATTAGCCAGTGTGAGAGAGGCCCTTCAGTTGCTTAGTAGTTTCCCCTGGGTCCTTTTGTGACCTCGCCAACTATTACCGCCTTGTTCTTGGTTGGTGGGAGTCCAAACGCTTTAGAGATGGTTTTCCGCCTGATGAGCATCAATGACCTCTCTTCTGAGCTCCTCAGAAATCTCCTTTGTTCGTGCCATGATACACTTCCACAAACATGTTGTGAAGAGCAGACTTTGATAGATCCCTGTTCTTTAAATACAACATGGGGGCCCACTCTCACCTGATTGTCATCCCATTGATTGAAAACACCTGACTGTAATTTCACTTTCAAATTAACTGCTAATCCTAGAGGCTCACATACTTTTGCCACTCACTAATATTTAATATTAGATCATTTTCCTCAATAAATAAATGACCAAGTCTAATATTTTTGTCTCATTTGTTTAACTGGGTTCTCTTTATCTACTTTTTGTGTGAAAATCTGATGATGTTTCAGGTCATATTTCTGCAGAAATATAGAAAATTCTAAAGGGTTCATAAACTTGTTGTTAACTCTGCAGTAAACGAGAAAACCACAGAAGTCATCCAGGCTGCCTTCCAAAATGCTAAATATCCCAGTGTTGAAGGAGAGAAGTCTTTCTTATTTATGGGCAAGCTTAAATATGGATTAGACAAGTAAGTAAACCAACATGGCTGCACACACACCTCTGCTCTTCATTACCTTATAATACACTGAAAGATGCTAACACAATATCTACAACGAACAACCACAATCTGTCTTTAGGTAACATCAGTAAGTCTCATGCACTCCAGCTGTTTTAATCACTTTTTCTTTCCTTTTATTTCCCTTCATGAGTAGTGTAATGTGAGGATCTATGTCACATGACTCACACAGACCCATCCCTCACCCCGAGGAGTGCTGAGACTCAGGAGCCTCTTGGGTGGCTGGACACATAAATGGACTTATGTTGTAAAGAAACCCTGACGGTCAATTCTGGAACCTCCCTGGACATTAGGGAACCTGTTCCTTCCTGGTCATTATGGGAACAAAACCCTTACTGGTCATTACGGAAATCCGACCTTTCTGGTCATTATGGAAACCTGACAGTTTCTGGAACTCGAACCTTCCTGGCCATTAGAGATCCTTGGCCTTCCTGGAAGTTACTGATCCTGGCCCATCCTGGTTGTTATGGGAACCTGACCCTTCTTGGTCATTTGTGATCCTGGACCTTCCTGGTCATTAGGGAACCCATCCTTTCTTAGTCGTTATGGGAGACCAACCCTTCCTGGTCATTAGGGAACCTTGTTTAGAAATGACCAGGGGCCTAACAGACTTTTCTTACATGTTTTTTTTTTTTGAGTATTTGTGCATGGCTTTTGCACAAATACTGTATTTTTCCTAATTTGATATGACGTCATCAGTACATACTCAGACCTCAAGCTAGTGAATCACCTGTAAAAACTTCTACACATACCAAATGTACATATTACAATGATTAAAATGTGTAGAAATTCATAAAGAATAAAATTCATACATAGGGTTTTACGTTTAGATAGCCAAACTAACCAAACTTTTTGTAAGACTGTACAGTGTACTCTGTTAAAAGATCTTTTTTCTTACTCATGCACCTGGTTGGTGTCGTATGCAGCCTGGAGATCTTCAACCTGACGATTGGCAGGAGTGACTTTGAGCTGCGGGAGAATGATGCTATAAGACTCACCATCTCCAAAGTATCTGCTGTATTTAAAGGAACCCTCAGCTACAGATACGGGAGTGCAATGTGAGTGCGTTGTTGTGAGTGTGTTGATCACCAAACATGACATGTTTACTGTACAGTTTACAGCAGGGATGAGGAATCTGACCTGGAGTAGTTGGTTTTCATTTTGAACAGGCATGGACTGCATCTGATATAATTACCTGTGGAAGCCTAGTGGTTAAGGTACTGGACTATGGACCAGAAGGTCCAATGTTTAAATCCCACCTCTGCCCACCTTTTGGCTCCTTGAGCAAGGCCCTTAACCCATAGTTGCCTGGATTGTAAGATTGTATAAATCGAAAGTCGCTCTGGATAAGGGCGTCTGCTAAATGACATAAATTTCAAACGTGATCAGTAACATTTTACAGTATAAGTCGGAAATGAGCAATATTAATAGCTGTTATTATAATGTCATATATTTCTGCATAAATATGACCTAACATATCATTAGATTTTCCTTCAAGTCCTAAAAGCAGATGAAGAGAACCCAATTAAACAAATGAGATAAAACTATTAATATCTGTGAGTGGCAAAAGTATGCGAACCTTTGTATCTAGTGCGATGCCTTGTACAGCAATAGCTGTAAATAAACTTTTCTGGTAACCCATCAGGTCAGGACTTTGGCCATTGAAGAACATTAAGCTTATTCTTCTTTATTTATTCTGTGAGATATGTAACACTGGATGATTTTCCTAAACCAAGAAATGACCAAGAATACTGTTTTTTTTTTCATTGTTTAATTGGATTCCCTTTATCTGATAGTGAGGTTTGTGTGAATATCTGATGTTTTAGATCATATTTTTGCAGAAATATAGAAACTTATAAAGGGTTCACAAATATATTAATGGAATAATCAATGGTGATTAGACTACTAAGGAACTGACGGGTATGCTTATCCATACACAGAAGTAACATGACAACACATCTGTTAGTTTAATATTAGTGTAATATCCAGTGGTTATTTAGTAAATAAGCTCACAAGTACTGTAATCATTAAATCATTAACTATTGCTTACAAGTTAATGTAACTGTCAATAATAGATTACTTATAGATAATCAGTATCGAACTGTAGCACAATAGCAACTAATTAGGACCCCAGATATTTTCCATCACATGCCCAGAAGGGTTTTTGGCAGAGCACTAAACAGGTCAGTGTACCCAAGAACTGCGATTAAGAAACACTGCATTATATGATAATGTTCTCTGCTGTACAGTTTCTCAGTGAATCAGCAGATTGATTTTGAAACTGAGTCTGAGGTTGATCTGCTCATCAATACCAAGCTAAGTGAGTATAATTTTTATTATTGTATCTATTTGATTTATCTCTGCATCATTTCTGTATGTAGCAGCATGCCTATAGTTCCCGTGATACACGAGATGTTTGTGTGTTTGTCTCAGAGTGTGGGAAAGGGAAAATTGCTGCAGACACGTCTGACTGTTACCTCACCTTCCACAAGTTGCAACTGTTCCTGCAAGGCAACAGAGAGTGAGTGTTTTACCCAATATAACCTTTACCTTGGCACATGGTGCTGCTTGAAAGTTTGTATTTTCACATCCTAAAAGTACTGTAGATAAAGAGAACCCAAGTAAACAAATGAGAAAAAATGACACTTGGTCAGGCGGAAATGATCGACAGCTGGAGAGCCACATCATTCTGCATAGCTCCTCTCTGACACTTTTTGGCTTCCACAGCAGGCTGGTTAATTACAGTATGGTCTACTGAGAGTATTTAAGCCCTCCTTTCTGAGCACATTTGGTGCTCTGAAGTTTTCCCTTGCTCCATGTCTTCAGATTCATGGTTTAGAATTATGGTTTATGTTTCTCAGGGAGGTTCCCAGTTTTTATCCTATCCATTTTTGGTGTTCTCTGTTAGGATCATGATTGGTGTATTTATCTTTGTGCATGAAATTTATATTTTGTACCTCTGTCTGTTTGTGTTTACTTAGCACTGCATGTTCACTGTTAGCACTGTTAGCTTAGAGCGCTGATTGTTATAGCACTTTTGCATATTAGCACCATTTGAATTAGCACTGTCTGTACAGTGTTTGCACTGTGTCCCACTATGTCTAGTAAAAATAATAGTAATAGTAATGCACTCTTGCACTTACATCTGGCTCTCTGCCACATGTGTGTTTAAGTATCATGACTAATCTAGTTTTGATTCACACAGGATTTATCGTTTGTTCAAATATTAGCACTATAAATCTTTTTTACAGACCTGGCTGGCTGACGAGGGCGTTCATAGAATTCATCACCCTCACAGTTAAGCTGATTGTAAAATCCCAAGTGAGTATAGTGCACAAACCACAGTATAATACTCAAACTACACCTTCCTGCTCTCATCACTGAGAAATACAATTCAACTGCGGGTCATACAGGATCATAGACATCCTGTAAGTCAAGTCAAGTCCGATTTTTCTTATATAGTGTTTTTATTTACAATGGAGCTTTGTCTCAAAGCAGCTTTACCGTTTTATATTATCTTCTAATATCTAGGGTCATTCCCAAACTGAGCAAGCCTAGGGCGATAGTGGCAAGGAAAAGCTCCCTAAATGTTATCAAGGAGAAGAAACCTTTGGAGGACCAAGACTCAAAAAGAGATAGATGATATATGCAAGAATGAATTAGTCAATGAATGTCAAATAAGTCTATAGTAATAGTTCAAAAAACAGAAACTAAATAAATAAAAATATTGAATAAAATCATGTAAAAATATGCATATCGGCATCACATGAAAATATAAATATATTATCTAAGTGTAAGACATGATTCACTACAAGAAAGTGTATTTAAAAAGTAGCAACGATACTAGTTCTTGGAAAACACACTGTATTAATAGTATTAGCGTCATTACCACACTTACATTGTTAACCCATTTCCAATGTTGACTGGTGATTGTGATCAATTACAGGTCTGTAAGGAGATAAACAAGGTGGCAAATATACTGGCAGATTTCATACAGGACAAAGCAGGTAAAGCTCTTATAGCACTTATACTTCATTACTCTACAAGTGGAGTCTGATTTATACTGGGAAATATCTTGTTCCCACAGAACCAGCACAGATCAGGTACTGTTTGGGTGCTGGATCATTCTCTGCACAGCACTGACACTGATGTGGTGGTGGTGTGTTAGTGTGTGTTGTTCTGGTACGAGTGGATCAGACACAGCAGTGCTGCTGGAGAACTAAACCACCTCAGTGTCACTGTTGGACTCAAAATAGTCCACCAACCAAAAATGTCCGGCCACCAGCATCCTGTGTGCACTGATGAAGGATTAGAGGATGACTAATACAAACTGTGTAGCAACAGATGAGCTACTGTCTCTGACTTCAAGGTGGGCCAATAAGGAGAATGTCTCTAATAAAGTGGGCAGTGTGTGAAGTTTAAAAACTCCAGCAGCACTGCTGTGTCTGATCCACTCGTACCAGCAGAACGCACACTAACACACCACCACCACATCAGTGTCACTGCAGTGCTCAGAACAATTCACCACCCAAAAAGTACCTGATCTGTGGTACTATTGCATGCTGTGGTCCAGTTGAATATCTATATCATTTTCTAGAGAACATTTTTAATTCACATTTTCCTCGGACTGAACAGAGCAGTTTCTAGGTGATGGAGACATCTTTGTGGATATCGGTGCGACCTCTGCTCCTGTCATCACGTCCAATTACATAGAGTCGTACCATAAGGTATCTCAGCTCTCAGTCATAGTGCTTAATCAGAGTTTAATTTTCCACGATGAACGCACATTCTGTCGTAGATCGTTTACTGACTGTAGCACCTTGTTGTTGGGATTTACAGGGTCTAGTGACCTACAAAAACAACACGTCTGAGATCAACTCCTCTGTCTTTAGACCATCCCAGATCAACGAGAACCGCAGCCTCCACTTTTGGATCTCTGATGACACCCTGTATCCACTCATGACTGCAGCATACAATGATGAACGATTTGTTCGTACCATCTCTGGGACGGAGCTCATTGTACGTCATCTTTATGCCTAAACTCACGAAATGTTTGGTGTTGGTATAGAATATAACAATCTTACAGTCTTCTCAATCTTACATGAAGCTGTGATAGAGCAACCCTACCCTCTTGACCTTACAGGAAATGTTCCAGACTGAACTCTCTACAGAACCACACCAGTTAATCAAAGAGGTACTGTAACTTCCTCTATTCTCTCGCCCAACCACAGCTTCAGGTTAAGTTATTGCCATAGAAACATGTAAATAGGCTCGTGAGTAGGTTGTGCAGGTCCTTGTAACAGTTTGGCACTGCAAAGTTTATCTCACTGAGATCTTCAAAACATTACCAAGCATCAGTTCCGGATATCTCAGCGTACGAGTTTATTTTAGCTCTTCTTCTTTGACCTGCTTACTTGTAAATAGGTAAAACACATAGCTTGTGGGATGTTTTATTGTGTTTGAAGACTTCCTTATTTATATTGTGTAGAAAGCAGTTAATGTACATAAACATATTTTGATTTAAACGAAAGGGAAACCGACACGGCAAGCTCCGTTTTAATGAGGTGCACAATTTTCAAACTGGGGTTTGTAATGTTTTTATTATTGCTCTAACACTGGTAGAGAATAGAGGGCATCGCTTTATTGTGTGAATATTTTATTTATTATTATGATCAATATTTTTTAACCTCCAAATATTACAGCTGAAAGCTTTGGAATCATTAAAAGTCAAATCTATTTACACTCCTCAACACTGAAGGAAGGTTATGCAAATGCATAAAGGAAGGAAGCAGCAGGTGTCACTAAGATCTGCAAATGATCATATTTTCAAGCATTTATCTCCAATCGTTGGCATGTGGGAGGGACATAAACAGCAGGCTGAAAAATATGTTTCCATTATATATCAGTTGCATAACATTAACATGTCTATCGATCTTGTGATTTCCATAATTTAATCACCTTTACTTATTGGTGGTGCAATTTCAATGTTAAAGAGTGTATACAGTGCTTTATTCAGTAGAGCATTGTCTCAGAGTGACTTTACAACTATCTAGGTCCAAAGCCCTAATTGGGCAAGCATGGGGCAAAAGTGGCATCTATATATATATATATATATATATATATATATATATATATATATATATATATATATATATATAGAGACTAAAATAAAATATGAAGTTCCACCTCGTGCCCAGTTTCTCTGGCATAAGCCTTCAACACAAGGGTTTACATTTACATGCAGAGATTTTCATCAGTCTGAATGAAATCATTACAATTGAACTGTTTACATCCACACTAACTCACCTCTATTTACATATACTTAAGATAATCCAAGCTAAATATGATCCAAAGCTATTTCATATATAACTATAACCATAATTCCCATATAGTGTAAAAGTCACCATTACCGTCCAGTCAGTTAGTAACAGATGAGCTACTGTCTCTGACTTTACATCTACAAGGTGGAGCGATAAGGTGAATGTCAGTGAGTGAACGCAGTGTTTAAAAACTCCAGCAGCACTGATGTGTCTGATCCACTCATAGCACCACAACACACACTAACACACCACATCAGTGTCAGTGCAGTGCTCAGAGTGATCCACCACCCAAATAGTACCCTGACCTGTGCTGGTCCTGTGGGGGTCCTGACCATTACAGAACAGAGTAAAGGGGACGAACAAAGTATGTAGAGAAACAGATGGGACTACAGTCTGTAACTGTAGAGAACTACAAAGAGCTTCTATATGGTAAGTGGAGCTGATCAAATGATCGGCGAGTGTATAGACATACTTATTATGAAAATGTATATCTTCTATTAAATAAATCTCTAAGAATATGACAATGCAAATCACACTAACGTAAAGTGGGGCAAAAAAAAAGTATTTAGTCAGCCACTGATTGTTGCAAGTTCTCCTACTTAGAAAGATGAGAGAGGTCTGTAATTTTCATCATAGCTACACTTCAACTATGAGAGAGACAAAATGAGAAAAAAAAATCCAGGAAATCAATGTAGAATTTTAAAAGAATTTAATTGTAAATTATGGTGAAAAATAAGTATTTGGTCAATAACAAAAGTTCAACTCAATACTTTGTAACATAACCTTTGTTGGCAATGACAGAGGTCAAACGTTTCCTGTAAGTCTTCACTAGGTTGGCACACACTGTAGTTGGGAATTTTGGCCCATTCCTCCATGCAGATCTCCTCTAGAGCAGTGATGTTTTGGGGCAACACAGACGTTCAAATTCCTCCACACACTTTTCTATGGGGTTGAGGTCTGGAGACTGGCTAGGCCACTCCAGGACCTTGAAATGCTTTTTATGGAGCCACTCCATTGCCCGAGCGGTGTGTTTTGGGATCATTTGTCATGCTGGAAAGACCAGCCAACGTTCCATCTTCAATGCTCTCACTGATGGAAGGAGGTTTGGCTTAAAAATCTCACGATACATGGCCCCGTTCATTTCTTCCCTTAACACGGATCAGTCGTCCTGCCCCTTTGCAGAAAAACAACCCAAAGCATGATGTTTCCACCCCCATGCTTCACAGTAGGTATGGTGTTCTTGGGATGCAGCTCAGCATTCTTCTTCCTCCAGTTGAGTTTTTACCAAAAAGTTCTATTTTGGTTTCATCTGACCACATGATATTCTCCCAATCCTCTTCTGGATCATCCATATGCTCTCTGGCAAACTTCAGACGGGCCTGGACATGTACTGGCTTAAGCAGGGGGCACGCCTGGCACGGCAGGATCTGAGTCCCTCTCGGCGTAGTGTGTTACTGATGGTAGCCTTCGTTACTTTGGTCCCAGCTCTCTGCAGGTCATTCATCAGGTCTCTCCGTGTAGTTCTGGGATTTTTGCTTATCGTTCTCATGATCATTTTGACCCCATGGGATGAGATCTTGCGTGGAGCCCCAGATCGAGGGAGATTATCAATGGTCTTGTATGTCTTCCATTTTCTTACAATTGCTTCCACAGTTGATTTATTCACACCAACCTGCTTGCCTATTGTAGATTCACTTTTCCCAGCCTGGTGCAGGGAATTTTCTTCCTGGTGTCCTTTGACAGCTCTTTGGTCTTGGCCATGGTTGAGTTGTCTGAGGCTGTGGACAGGTCAGGTGCAATTAATACAGGTAACAAATGGAGGACAGAAGAGCTTCTTAAAGAAGAGCCAGAAATCTTGCTTGTTTGTGGGTGACCAAATACTTATTTTCCACCATGATATACAATTAAATTCTTTAAAAATCCTACAATGTGATTTCCTGTTTTTTTTTCTCATGTTGTCTCTCATAGTTGAAGTGTACCTATGATGAAAATTACAGACCTCTCTCATCTTTCTAAGTAGGAGAACTTGCACAATCAGTGGCTGACTAAATACTTTTTTACCCCACTGTAATTGTGTAGACTTTTATGTGTGACTTTTATGTTCTTTTATGACACAACTGCACTCTAAACAAGATATGAACTATGAAGTTCATATCTTGTTTAGAGTGCAGTTGTGTCATAAAAGAACATAAAAGTGTAACTTTTTTTCTGTTGACCATGTTTTTGTTCAGACTGCTGTTTTATGCTTTTCTCTTGTTCATTAGTGGCTGCTTTCTGAGGAGCCGCTGTTAAGGGCGTGGAGTGCCTCAGCGCCTCAGCTCAGGACCACGACGCAGGGCACGACAGTTAAAGCGCTGGCTGCAGTGAAACTCTCGTCTGCCGAGCAAGATAATTTTACACTCTACTTTGAGACGGTCAGACTTAAGCACAACACAGGAGTCAGTAGCCGTACATGTGCACATTATCTATTGCAGTGTCACAATTATTGATTGGGGACAGCGGCTGAAATTAAGAACAACCTGATACATGACAAGCCATGACCTTTATACTACTTTAATGCTAAACATGAACAACAGAGCATTTATTCATTTATATATTTTTACAACAGTTAAGTCATGCTTATCTTAATCATCTTGCTCTTTTCGCCCGTGTAGGAATTGGAGGTCCTGGTGAAAGCCTCCTATGCTGAAAAGAAGCTCATCCTGAATGCCACACCAGTGCAGTAAGTACAGTTTTGCTGTGCAGCTGCTCTATTGTTCCCTTTTAGCCACTTTAACCTTTTTCCTTCTGTGTTTAGTATATTTATATCCAAGATATCCGGTTCATCAAGGCCTCCTGAGGTGAGCACAGCTGCTCATATGTATTATTATATTTGTGTAGGTGTTGCTTTCTAATGTCTCCTTTCGTCTCTCTTTAAGATGGAGAGCAGCATAAATGCGTATCTTCGTGAGACTGTTGAAAAGATTGGCATCCCCAAAGTCGTATCATGTGAGTAGTGTATATATATTTGCTTATATATGTGCTTTGTAAGGAACTACATATACAGTCAGCTATGCATTTTTGGTCACCTTGGTAATGATGGTTAAAAAGGTTATGGCCTAAACTATATACAGAGTCCCTCCTTGATGCTCTCCAAGTTTTCTGTGGGGGTTACGTCAAAGAACTGGAATGAACAATACAAAAACATCTGTGTCTGCGATTGTTGAACCAATTTGTGTCACTTTGGGTGTGTTTTGGTCCTGCTGGAAGATTCAACCATAATCCAGCTGTGACTTTTCACAGACTTTCATTTACAACCCCATGAAAGTCTTTGAGGAGCAGACATGTTGGTTATCGCAGATGCCTCACAGTTCCAGCGATCTAGAGATCTGTTTGGGTTTTCTACGGGTACTCCAGTTTCCTCCCACATTCCAAATACATGCGTTAGGTTAATTGGTCACTCTAAATTGGCCAGATGTGAATGTGACTGACTAGTATTGACATAACATTGTTCCTTTCTCGAATAGCCATTGATGCTGAAAGTGACTTTATATAAAATAAAGCCCAAGCACCTTTGAAAAGCAAAGATGGGCAGAGGATCTCCAGTTTGTCAACATATGTGTGAGACAGAAGAGCTTTAAGAAAAGAAAGAAAGACTGGAAGGGATTTACATATTTCTTCCTCTACAGTGCATAATATCATTGAACAATTCAAGAAATCTGGGACAAAATAACACCTAAAACACTTCATCGCTTGCTATCCTCAATGCCAAAACATCTTTTAAGTGCTTTGAGAAGGAATGGCAATAAAATAAAGTGGTAATGCCTTACCGTCCCAACATTGTTTGGAATGTGCTGCAGGCCTGAAATGCCTTTGTTTATTAACAGACAAAATATGACTGTCAGCAATGAAATAAAATTCAAAGTAAATGTATGATACATTGTTTTTTTTATTTGCAATTTCCATACTGTCCCAACCTTTTCTGATTTGGGGTTGTAAAACCTCCTGCTACTTCATGGTGTTTGTGATCGTGGAGGAGAAACATCCCCAAACATTTATATTTCGTAATTTAGCGAACGCTCTTCTTTTGAGGGAGTTGAAACTGCTACAGTCTTACAAGGTACAATCCAAGCAACAGTGGGCTAAGGATGTTGCTCAAGGACCTACCTGTGGCAGTTTGGCAAAGCTGGTGCTTGAACCCATGACCTCCTGGTCCAATGTCTTCAGTACCTTAACCCTGAGTAACCACAGTTCCACAGTCTCAAACCTCACAGATCATCCAACATACTGAAGCGTTGAGATAGTGAGCTTCTCTGTGCAACCACAAATTCTTATGCAAGTTTCAGTCAAAATTCCAGTAAAGTTTGTTGGTGTCTCTAATTGTTCATGCTTCCAACTTCTGCATATCCATCTATTATCCTTGGACAAATTTTATGTTCATAATCCATATTTGTCACTTAGTATAAAGGTAAAATACCCTTGCACTTGTTCTAGACTGGTCCCTAATGATTGCCCTAACAGTAGATATGAGCATGAACTCGTTTCGTTGCTCATATCCATCCAAAGATGATAACATTTGGCTTCTGTGTCTCCACATTGAAACAGAAGGTCTTGAATGAGTGCTTTCGAGTTTCCCAAACACTTGTGTTTAACTAAAGGAAAATACATAATTGAGTAGAAACATTAAGCCCATTTTTAGTGCCACCCACTCTGTATAGTCATCTCAATTTGACATCTTCTCTTCACAGACCTCGAGCAGGAATTGACGGCCTTGATTGATGAGCCAGGAATTAATCTGTTTGACCTCATCAACCTCTTCAATATAAACTCTATCTTCTCTCAGTGTTTATTGATACCGATTATATGGCTGTATGCTTGATTTTATGCCCATGTTAGCAATAAGCTTAGCTAAAATAGCCGAACACATTGATTCCAAGGAGTGTCTATGTATGTTTGGCCATTAAATGGCCTAATAACAGTTCACGAATCCTCTCTTTCTTCATGCAGGGTTATCTTCTGGTGCAGATGGACTTTGGTTTCCCTCACCATCTACTGGTGGAGTTTCTCAAGAAGACTCAGGAGTGACCGATGTCTCCCATGTGCTCCTTTGTATATACACACATTGTAAATATGAAGGACCATTGTAGTGATTTTGTGGATGGCTGTAAAACGTTTTTCTAATGTTTTAACTTAAACATTCAGGAAGTAATTTTGTTTTAACTTGTTTCTTTCCACTGTTGCTGATTCTTGCAGTCACTGACTAAATACTTTTTTGCCCCACTGTACACAGACTGTGACGTAGTTCCTGCTTAACGACTGCAAGTAGTTAATGCAAAGTAAATGAATATTCATGAAAAGAAATGAAATAAAAAATATTTTCTGAATATTATATAGATATAACAAAACATCAAAGTATGACTTGAATAATATTTATGTCTGTAAATATAAACAAGCCAAACCTTTTTTAATTTGACCAGCTGCAATGCCCAGAGTTAAAAGACAGATTTTGATTTCTGATTTTGATAATTGACTTGGTCGCTAAAGCAGACGGACGTTGATTGGATGGCCATTAAACAGCGCATACCTGTAACTGGTCATTGAAACTAAATTTGAAGAATGTATACACCAATCGGCCAAAACATTACAACCACCTGGTCCAAAGCAATGTTTAGGTCGGTGGTATGTGTCAAAGTAATGCCCACATGAAGACCCAGACCCAGGATTTCCCAGCAGGTCATTAGCCAGAGCCTCACACTCCCTCCACTGGCTGGTCTTAGTATGTGCCCTATGATGGATTGGCGCCCTGTCTAGAGTTGTCCCTGCCTTGCGCCCTACGCTGCCGTGTAGGCACCATCTCTCCCACGACACTGTTCGAGATAAGAAAGTAAATACATGAATCAATCAATGAATGAATGAGAGTGGATGTTGTTTATATTCAGGTGACTTTATGTGGTGTTTCTGATTATGTCTGAGAGAAGAAGGAAGAAGGGAAACAGAATCATCATCATCAATTGCTTCCAAAAGTTACACTGTCTTAGTGTAACTATGATTATAATATAATAATAATTAATAATCATTTTAGGCTATGTATTATTGGTTGTTAGATTTTACAAAATATATGAGGAAATATAGTGTTATTTATAGTAATAATAATAATAATAATAATAATAATAATAATAATAATACATTTTGTTTTCAGCACCTTTCCAACATCCAAGGACACTTTAAAGACTAACAATATCTAGCATAGTTTCAAAAAGAAAAGCAAAAAAAGAGAGAAAAATACACTACATAAAGAAATATAATTTTTGATTAAACATAATCTGTGTAAAAAGAAAAGTTTTAAGTTTTGACTTAGACATTGACACAGAACGCCTGTTTATTAACATTTATCATGTATAATTCTTGATAATGAATATGTCGGTGTAAGTTCTCAGTCATCCAGGTCATGGTAGACTTGAGTGTTGAGCTGAAGCCAACTGGAATTCTTCTTGGTTCTGAATTGTAGAAGCCTTTCGGATGAGAGTTGAAACGTCTTCACAAACCAAGTCCAGGTGCCTTCAACTCAAACACCCAAGTCTAAAGAATGTAAACTATTTTCCCCCCAGTTTTGTCTTTTTTATTCCTGTACGATGAAAAACATCTTATCTGCTCATGGTCTCTGCCACTCCTGGTCCCACTCCTCTCCTCTAGCGGTCTTTCTTACAATGCTAATGGGTACTATTTGCGGGTCTGATATCATGGTAATATGGTATCTGCGAACCACACGAAAGAGCAGTTCACCGCAGTGTGGTAGCCTACCTCACCCAGCCCACAATAACAGAAAGAGCATGGCCTAAGCAGTATCTTCCAACAGCCGAAGGAAACGAGATTAATACTGTATTGCTTTCATGTCTTCAGGTGCAGCCATCGCTGCTGTTAGCCGTGGCTCGGCGTGTTTAGTCACGCATGTGCCAGTTTCGCTTTTCAAATAAACCCTCCACAGCGCCATGCCTCTCTACTCTTACTTTACTTTCACTTTCATTTAGGTGGACATGCATCCTGATGCTAACCGGGGTAAGCTCACCAAACTGCATTATATACTTGAATAAAATGTTTGTTTTAGGATTTAACAAGCGCACCTCTGTATTTTAAGCTCGCCTTATTAACGCACACGTTTGAGCTTTTATTGTGCACCGGCTTTGTTTTTCTCGGAGTAACTGCGCAGTTCTCCAGCAGCACCGCGCTTCCCTGGCTCCTAATAACAAAGGTTTTCGCGCGCACTTGAAGCTTTGGCTTTCTCACTGCACTCGCAGATTCTAATTACTAAATGCGTGAAGTCCTAAGCGATTTGGGCTGTGTTACGAAATGTTCATTTTATCGCTGCGACAAAACTTTCTCACGCTAGAGGACAGCGGGGTTGGTTGGCACTGTTTTGCTTTGTGCTTTATTATTATTAATATATTGCCTATTTGGAGAAGCCAACTTGTAGGGAATGGATGGAAGCTGACCTTCTTTAAGAGGATAGTGTGGTGTATAGTGTGGTGTACTGTTACTCTAAAAAGTCTGAAATGTTTATGATAACTAGTTTATACCTGACATTCTGTGCCCTTGTGCCAACCTGTTCCAACATGGCGATGTTACGGTGCGATTGGCGAATGGTCAACACCGATAAATCAGCGATGTTTTGAGCTGTTTTGGCAGATCTACCTTTGGCACCTCTTCACTCCCCCAAATCAAACGACGAACTGATACAACCACAAAACTGAAAGCTGTTTTCCCGTCTCGAATGTCTTTAGACTTCCTTACAAAGCTTGCACCGATCAGACGTTAGTTCGCTGTCGTGCCCAATTTTCACCTGGAAAAAGTGTTTAACTGTTGCGAGCTGTTAATGTGGGACATCCTGGATGCACATACATGGCCACAAGTCACCCAAAAAGACCAAACCTCTCTAGCAACAGATCGAAAGCTGTATTCTGAAATGAGAGCGCAGAGGCATTTTATTTAACTCTATTCTTCGGAGAGACACACCTCGCCTTGGTAGAGGCAGGATACAACCTGGGAGGCTCAGAATTGGGAATCGGTGCTCTAGCACCTAAGCCATCTCAGTTCTTATCCTGTAAGTTGGCATTCCCTTGTTTAAGGGCCAGGATACCCTGTCCAACTGCACAGGGGTTCCTGATTCATGTCTGGCTCCATTGGGCGGGAGTTGCCGGTTTATGCCAGTTTATGTAGGTCATGTGGGTCTGTGTGTCTGATGCTTGATTTCCTGTGTGCGGTGCCCCGGTGTAGGGTTGTGTGCTCTCTGTTCGTTCATGTCCCCCAGAACTGTCTGTGGTCATGTGGGGCACCAAGCATAAATTTATATACATGCTTTTCCCTCCTAAACATTCAGAAAAATTTCAAATTTACTATCTAACTTATTGAGTAATTATAATGTATTAAAGCCATTATTTATAAAAGGAAAAGTAATTACAAGGGGATAGAATCAGTTGTGTGGAGTAAATAATATCATGATACATTCTGTGTATTGTAAAAATTGTTCCATCTTGCCCACCCATGACCGCCCAAAAGGCATCACAAAGTCGAATTTCTAGGTTTTCCTTTTATAAGCAAAGTGACAAATCTAAAAATCCCCTGCTGGATTAAAGTGGTGGCACAGCAGTTAAGGTACTGGACTATAGGTTGAGGGTTCCAGTCCTAGTACTGTAAAGCAGGCACTTTTGGGAAGTACTCTGTCAATGGTAAATTGATCCTAATAAGGGTATCCTCTAAATGTGGTAAATGTAATGGAACGTTCTGCCCACAGCAGATGGATGAAGATGGACGAGGTGGACCTGGAGGAGGACGTTTTAGTGATGGTGTCCCAGGAGGAAACTGAAATAGTGGACATTTTATGTAAGGAGAGGAATGCTGTCCTGCAGCAGATCTATGGCCTGGTTGAAGCCCCGAAACGCGAGATGCTTCGGGGCATGCCCAGCCTCAGGGAGTCGGTCATGGCCCTTGTGGATTACTTCAAACATTCAGACCGGCAAAGATGCTGTGATTTTCTCAACACCATGTGGGGGTTCTGCGACTCTCTTCCCTTAGACCTGGAGACAAAGATAGTGTCTGTGGTGGGATTTACATCTGGTAAGTTGTAGTTTGATGAATCTTAGTTACAGATTAATGTTTCCTCTGTGCAATTTTATCTCATCAATGGTTTATCAGAAGAAAGTGAAAAATTGAATACATTCTTTATTAAAGTCACCCTTAAAATGTGGGGTTTTTTTTCAAATAGTTACATTTTCTTGAATGGTTGATTCTGATAATATTGATTGGTTTTGGAGCAAACCCTGGCAAAAAAATATAGATTTAACACACTTTATCAGCTATTTTTTACTTTGTAGCAAATAACCAAATTACAGATGTGACACCAAAAATGTTTTGTTTAATAGATGATAATTCCGGCTTTGTAAAGAATACCTCAGAGGAATTAAAGTTCATTCATTTTAATTTATGTTATATTTGTTCAGATCCATAAGAGGAGAACTGGAAAAACTGTAAATTGGAAAAACTGATGATCCATGTTACGCTGGGCTTTCTCTGTCTTCAAGTGCCCCCATAAATTCTTGATGGGGTTTAGGTCAGGAGACTGTAGATAAATGTCAACAACAGTCAGATTTACTGAAATTGTTATGCTACTTATATGATTTGCAATGAAATATACTGTATTCACTTCAAGAAAAATGAAAAAGAGTCAGGTCTCAGACCTTTGGCCTAAAAAGGGCTGTTATGTTGAGGCCTTGTGTTAAAATAAAAAAAAACAAAAAAAGTTTTCCCCATAAATCTGCACTTAATACCCCATAATATGAAAGATAAAACAGAATTTAAGAAATGTATGCAAATTTATTAAAAAGGAAAAACTAAACTTTTGCATGGACATAAATATTGAGACCCTTTGCTGTGACACTTGAAATGTAGCTCTGGGATCTCCCATTTCTCTTGATCGTCTTTGAAATGTTTCTACACCTTGATTGGATCCACCTGTGTTAAATTCAGTTGATTGGACAGGATTTAGAAAGACACACACCTGTCTACAGAAGGTCTCACAGCTAACAATGCATATCAGAGCAAAAATCAAGCCATGAGAGACAACTGCATGTAGAGCTCAGGGACTGTGTGGAGCCACAGATCTGGAACAGGCAACAAAAATCTGCTGCACTAAAAGTTCCCAAGAGCAGAGTGACCTCCATTACTTTTAGAACATCCAGGACTCTTCCTGGATCTGGCTGCCACACCAAACTAAGCAATCTGGGCTTTATGGCAGAGTGGCCAGACAGAAGCCTCTCCTCAGTAAAATACGCATGAAAGCCCATCTGGAGTTTGCAAAAAAAGCACCTAAAAACTCCAGACAGGCTTTCATGTGTCTTTTATTGAGGAGATGCTTCTTTCTGGGCTCTCTGCCATAAAGCCCAGATTGGTGGAGTGCTGCAGTGATGGTTGACCTTCTGGCAGTTTCTCCCATCTGCACGCAGGATCTTTGGAGCTCAGCCAGAGTGACTATTTGGTTTTTGGTCACCTCTCTTACCAAAGCCCTTCTACACTGATTACTTAGTTTGGAGGGGCGGCCAGCTCAAGAGTCCTGGTTGTTCCCAGCTTCTTCCATTTAAGAATTATGGAGGCCACTGTGCTGTTGGGAACTTTCAGTGAAGTAGAATTTTTTATAGCCTTCTCCAGATCTGTGGCTCCACACA
Source organism: Ancistrus triradiatus (assembly GCA_025084515.1). NCBI lineage: Eukaryota > Metazoa > Chordata > Actinopteri > Siluriformes > Loricariidae > Ancistrus > Ancistrus triradiatus. The sequence goes on along the minus strand of JAJAGP010000056.1, from coordinate 542,259 downwards.
ATCCTGTGTCTGAGCTCTACGGTCAGTTCTTTCCTCCTCATGACTTGGTTTTTGCTCTGATATGCATTGCTAGCTGTGAGTCCTTATATAAACAGGTGTGTGTCTTTCCAAATCCTGTCCAATCATCCGAATTTACCACAGGTGGATCCAATCAAGGTGTAGAAACATTTCAAAGATGATCAAGAGAAATAAGAGGAGCCCAGAGCTAAATTTCAAGTGTCATAGCAAAGGGTCTGAATACCTATGTCCATCCAAAACTGTAGTTGTTCCTTTCTTACTTTGTCATTATGGGGTACTTAGTGCAGATTGATTGGGAAAGCTTGATTTTTTTTTTATTTTAGCACAAGACCTCAACATAAAATGGGAAAAAATTGAAAGTGTCTGAAGACTTTCCGAATGCATTGTATATATGAAATGTATTTATTGTGTATTATTATCTTCATCCATGCCATAAAATGTATGAATGTAGTGTACCTAAATTGACAAGTGAGTGAACAATTGCACTTTTCATGCCTTTATTATTCATTCAAATTCAAGCTTAGAAAGCATAGCAGGTGTGTCCAGGCTTTAATTTTGTAATATGTATTATGATAAAAAGACAGCAATTGTACATGCTGTGTATAATGTCATTTTTTGTAATATTTGATCCATCTGTAACAGCATAAATGTAAGAAACAACATCCTATGTCCTTTACAGTGCAGGGGCAAGGTCAATCGACAAAATGTCGCAACAAAGTGAAAGCGAAAGAGCAGTAGTGGGAATTATGTAATTCTTATGTTTTATTGACACCAAATTAAGAGTTGGAATTCACCTAACAGTACCATCTTTTTGGTTTGCTTTTTAAGGAACGACAGTGAACCACACTCCTCTGGATGATATTGAAAAATCCCCTCGATCACAAAATGCAAAGCGTGCACGTCTAGGTACGCTTGCCTCTATCAGAATGTCACACACCCATATTTCATAACCACAACACATTTACACATGTTAGGAGATCTGTTATATAAAAAAGGGAAGCGTACTTAAAAATGTTCGTGTTTTTCCTCCAGACCAGGTGCAGAATTACATGAACGCTGTTAAGAGCTTTCTGAAAAAGAAGTTTGAGAGGGTGACAAAGGATATGAGGAAGGAAGTACCTCTGAATGAAACGTGGCTCTGCTGGAGGTCACCAAAATCTGTCCGGACCAGAGACAGACCCATAAAAGCTCATGAGCGAGTAGAGTCCTCACAAGACCATAAAGAGTCAGTCGAGAGTCTGTTGGAAAATACCGGCAGAGTGATCATTTTATCAGGTCAGGCAGGTTCTGGGAAGACCTTGTTGATGCACTGCTTAGGTCAGCACTGGGCTCAGGGCTCGTATCCATCCATCCAATTACTGTTCCTGCTGGAATTCCGTCAGCTCAATCTCGTGTCACAACCACTGTCTCTGAAGGAGCTGCTGTTTCTGTTCTTTCTGCCCCCTGAGGGGGGCTACGAGGAAAGTGAAGAAGTGCTCAGTTATATCCTCGACAACCCTGAGAAAATTTGCTTCATATTTGACGGCTATGATGAGTTTGGGGCAAAGCTGACAAATCCAGAAAAGCTCGATTTTATAGACCCAAACCAGCGCCTGCCCATGGTTGACCTTCTGTCTGGACTCTGCAGCTATAAGATCCTGCCAAAGTGCACTGTGCTGGTCACATGCAGGCCACGGGACGTGTTTGACCTGTTTGGGAACTGTTTGGATCACTGCGTTGCCGAACTGGTGGGCTTCAATCAGCAACGTGTGAAAGAGTACACTGAGGAGTATTTCCAAGAAAAAGGGAGCAAACACAAAGAACGAGCAGTAAGTCTGCTGATGGGGAGCCATCACCTCCTCTCCATGTCCCACGTTCCTGGACTGTGCCATGTCTGTTGCATCTGCTTAGATCATTTGCTCTCCAGTGCTGAATCTCAGCAAAATCAGGCTCAGCTACCGACCTCCTTGACCCAAATCTACCTCCACATACTTTCTGCTTTCCTTAAACGTTGCCAGGGTGGCAAAACCCCGGACGATAGGACGCCATTGCTTCAAACGTACAGAACACAAATTGGTAAATTGAGCAGGCTCGCCATGGGTGGTCTGGAGAAAAGCTGCATCGTGTTTTCCGCACAGGAACTGTCGCCAGAACTGATGAACTTTGGCGCCAACGCTGGGATTCTGTCTCGTGTCGACCTTACGTGCGCAGATGGATCCCGGAGTCTGGGCTGCGCCTTCACGCACCTGACCATGCAGGAGTTCATGGCTGCTTTGCACCTCATGACGAATCCTGACATCACGGAATCGCAGCTCAAACGGAAACTCAACCTGAAAAGTCGCTGGACAGCCAGATCGGACCCCAAAACTGTCTTCACGGATTCCCTTCACCTGTTTTTGTGCGGACTCGCCGCAGACGCCTGCACTCTGGATCTTGTTCGGCTGAAAGTTGGCGAGGACGCCTGCGCCGTGGTGCGAACGCGACAGGACGCGGTGCGTAAGATTCTGAAGAAATTCGTGTTCAGTGGCCGTCAGACGGGTCCCAAGATCGTTGAGCTGTGCCGCTGTGCCCACGAAACGCAGGATATTACTTTGGCAAGTGCCGTCGGGGCAAGAGAGCGCTTCGAACTGAGGAATATCACGCTCAACCCTGTGGACATCGAAGCCTTGGCGTTTGTAACTTCGGCTGCGAATCAGATGGTCTGCCTGGACTTTGGTGCCTGCTCAATTGACACGGAGTGTTTGAACATCATTCCCAACTGCAAGAACCTGGAACATCTCATGTGAGTCCCCAAGTCGTTATTATATCTGATTCTCTAGAATAGACTTTTGCACTTCAGCTGTGGTGAGGGGTTTTCTGTTTTCTGGTATAATTTACTTTCAGTCACACAGTAAGGACCTATGCATAGAAAGAAAACTATATCAGTATTATAAAAAAATTTAATGACTTAGCTGTACTAGGTGCTGTATATTACTTGGCTATGAGAAGAGATAATAATTTAGCAGCAATGGAAGCAATTACAGGTACTCCCCGGCTTACAATGGCCCGAATTACCATATTTTGACTTTATGTTGGGAATCATTTACACATCGAACATCAAAAGTCTCTAAACACATCAACCAACTTACAGTCATATGAAAAAGTTTGGGCACCCCTGATAATTTTCATGATTTTAGTTTATAAATCATTGGTTGTTCAGATCAGCAACTTGAGTTAAATATATCATATAGCAGATGAACACAGTGATATTTGAGAAGTTAAATGAAGTTTATAGGATTTACAGAAAGTGTGCAGTAATTATTCAAACAAAATTAGGCAGGTGCATAAATTTGGGCACCCCAGCAGAAAAATTACATCAATATTTAGTAGATCCTCATTTTGTAGAAATAACAGCCGCTAAACGCTTCCTACAGCTTCCAGTCTGGATTCTGGTTGAAGGTGCTTTGGACCATTCTTCTTTAGAAACATCTCCAGTTCAGTCATCTTTGATGGTTTCCAAGCATGGACAGCCCACATTTTCAGTAATATTCATGTCTGGGGACTGAGATGGCCATTCCAGAACGTTGTACTGGTTCCTCTGCATGAATGCCTTAGTAGATTATGAGCAGGGTTTGGGGTCGTTGGCCTCGGTGCAACTTTGTCACTGATTCTTGAACATTGTTCTTAAGAATCTGGAGATATTAACTGGAATCCATGCGACCCTCAATTTTAACAAGATTCCTAGTACCTGCACTGGCCACACAGTCCCGCGGGCATTATGGAACCGCCACCAAATTTTACTGTGGGTAGCAAGTGTTTGTCTTGGGATGCTGTGTTCCTTTTCCGCTCCTTGTTATGTCCAAATAACTCAATTTTAGTTTCACAGTACACAGCACTTTATTCCAAAAAGAAGCTGGGATTGTCCAAATGTGCTGTAGCACACCTCAAGTGACTCTGTTTGTGGAGTGTCTGCAGAAAAGGCTTCTTCTCTCCATTACTTCTCTCCATATAGGCCTCTCCTTGTGCAAAAGTGCCGCTGTATAGTTGAACGATGAACAGTGACACCATCTGCAGCAAGATGAGGTTGTAGGTCTTTGGAGGTGGTCTGTGGCTTGACTATGACTGTTTCTCACCATCCTTCGCCTCTGCCTATCTGAGATTTTTCTTGGTCTGTCCACTTCGGGAGTCCTTACTAGAACTGTGCCTGTGGGTCTTCCATTGCCTCACTATGTTCCTCACAGTGGACACTGACAGCTGAAATCTCTGAGAGAGCTTTTCCTTTCCCTGAACCATGATGTTGAAACAACCTTTGTTTTCAGGGCCATTTGAGAGTTTGTTTTTGAGGCTCCCATGTTGCCACTCTTCAGAGAAGATGCAAAGAGGAGAAAAACTTCCAATTGGCCACCTTAACCCTTTCTCATAGTTGGATTCACTTGTGTATGTAGATCAAGGGTCAATGAGCTTACAAAACAAATTTTGTGTTCCAATAATTAGTGCTAAAGGTATTCAAATGACAAGGGTGCCCAAATTTATGCACCTGCCTAATTTTGTTTGAATAATTGCTGCACACTTTCTTTTTCATACCACTGTAAAACAGTCCCTAGTCCAAATGGGAGTTAACGAGTAAGCAAGCACACAACGGGTAAGGTATTTATTGCTGCAATTTAAATGTAGCTCATTACATTTATACAAAGAACATGGCAAAATATAGAATATCAGTGATCCATTTTAGATGTGATGATATGATTTTATATAGAACATTAGTACATAGGTAATTTAACAGCAAACTGTAGTCTGACTGAATCCCAATAAGAAACTCAAAGGTTTCAGGATCTCCTCATAATTTGGTTTGAATATTCGAAATGACTGGCTTAAAGTTATTAAGCTTTTGTCTGAGGCTGTCTCTGTTTGAATTGGAAAATTATGACTTGCCTGTGGTGGCTAATTTGACTCAAAAGTAATTTAATCAAGAGGAGTCTCCCTATTAGAAGAGTTAACTATTTAACATCATGATCCTCACATTATGTTTGATTAAAATGTCACAGGAAATGACTGTGCCAAAAATCTGGGTCATTTGTTAAATTTGCATAAAGACCTGAACACTCTAGGCCAAGACCTTTAAGTAGCATAAGCACTTTTAGCTAAAATGTGCGCCAGGAAGTCTTTAAAAGAGGAAAGAGTTTTGTTTTTTTAAAGTCATAAGTGACAGTGGTTTCAGCACCAGCTAAGCTAGTCTGGCAAAAAATCTGTTTTGCCAGAGCAGTGCTTCTAAATAAAGATATGTGTTGTGCCACTGAGATGAAGAATGATGTGGTCAGACTGGAATGTATGCCTTTTACATTGCATCTTAATCTCTCGTAGCTCTTTAGCTACTGTCAGGCATATCTTAACGCCAGTAATAACAAAAACACCCAAGTACTGTTTGCAGTTGGTATTTTTGCCCTTTCAGTGTAATCATGAGCATTTAACAAGCTGCTACGTGTTTATTCACTTTACTGATTTTGCAACAATTGCCTGTTTAACAAATGAGGCATTATTGTGCTAAAGCTCATGACTCATGCTGATGCCTGTACAATAAGTTTAAAAATGTATTAATGCAGACCATCACAGAAGAGCTCTAGATAATAGTTATGGTAACTAGTAGCATTGGGCAGTATGGCTTGTTTTTTCCACTATATATATACTACAATTCCTGGTACAATGCAAAGGTCACACATGCTAATATGTTCATTGGACCACCTTTAGCTTCGGTTATGGCACGCATTCTCTGTGGCATCATGTCCACAAGCTTCTGCAATGTCACAACATTTATTTAAAATTTTCCCCAAGATCTTGTATTGCTGATGAGATTTGTTCCACTGCACAAAGTCTCCTCCAGCACATCCCAAAGATTCTCAGCTCTGGACTCTGTGGTGGACAATCCATGTGTGATAATGATGGCTCATGTTCTCTGAACCACTCTTTAACAATCTGGCCCTCTGAAACAGATGAACATCTTTACCATGACCACAGGATGTCTTTTGACATGGTTGTTGAACAAATGAGAAGCTACTCACCGCATCAGTTAGGGTTAAGGAACTTGTTGCCAGCTGAAACATAATCACCCATACAGTAATTTTCCGATGGGAGGCTCTTGTTTTAAATATTTAAGTATTTGCTTAGTTAAATCCACTAAAGTAGATCAACACAGTGCAAACCGTCATTTTTAACCTGAACAGCTGATGAATTTGAAATTACTATTGCAAAATACAAATAAAATTATTTTAAAATCGCAGTTCACATTGCTTAGAAGCACACCGGTCCTTAATCCGTTACCTGTATAGGTATGTGTTGCTTGACGTCCACGGTACGTTCTGTGAAACTGAGCATTATGTGATCTATATGTTATCTGAACACCATATTATATACTGTACTTAATAATGCTATATGGGATATTGTATCATTATTTCATTGCAGTTTTCATAGCCGGAAATATGAGGACAGGTTTGCAGAGGTATTGTCCGGTATCTTACCCAAACTTCACAACTTGAAGCACCTTGAGTAAGTAATTTGCTCTTAAGCATATTTGGTACGATCCTAAAGTAAGACTGTGGCATGAATGTAGGGTAATAGTAATGTAATATAATAGGCAAAAAAACTGGGGGGGAAAATGTTAATGATGTTGTTTGCATGTGCTGTTCATTCTTAATGTCCATGGCATGTAAAAAATGAAAGCAAAGGAATCCCAGAAAGGGGCTGATAGGAGTGAGGAAATATAAATTCATCTTTCTCTGCATCCTCTAAATTTGTTATATCGCATAAAAACTGATCATTTACTTTCATGTGCCAGTGAAACAGTACCATACGATACCCATATATTAATGGTGAAATGTGTGGTTCATGAGAAATAAAAAATCTCCAAAAAAAACTAATTTACAGCATTAAGAAGCAACTAAAGCAATGGGAAGCTTTGGGGAGGGGAAAACATCTCCACACCTTGGGCCTATATTTTTAAAAAATGTTGCAGGTTTAGTCTCCTACTTCCATAATAACTGCAATCATGGTGCTAAATGTGCATAAGATCATTAGCTGCCCTTCATTTCTAATCATATACACTCCCCGGCCACTAAGTACGCCTTACTAGTACTGGGTTGGACCCATTTTTTTTGCTTTCAGAACTGCCTTAATTCTTCATGGCACAAATTCAAGAAGGTCATGGAAACATTCCGGAGATTTTTGGTCCATATTGACATAATAGCATCAGTTGCTGCAGATTTGTCGGCTGCACATCCTTGATGCTTAATCTCCCGTTCCACCACATCCCAAAGGTGCTCTATCAGATTGAGATCTGGTTGACTGTGGAGGCCAATTGAGTTACAATGAACTCATTATCATGTCAAGAAAACCAGTTTGAGATGATTGAAGCTGCTGGAAGTAACCTTCTAAAGATGGTACACTGGTTATAAGGGGATGCAAGTCAGGGCTTTCATATAATTGTGGAACAGCTCATTTTTGCATTGTGAATTTACACGATTGCCACGCCCACAGGTTTAACCAGTGCAAACCTCACTGATGCTGGAGCTGCTAAACTTTTCCAGGCTTGGAGCTCTGTCCGCAGATCACACAAAACTCAAGTAAGAAACTGTGTCCTTAATGTTCAGTGTTTAGAGCTAAGCACAGCTTTGTACAGAGTCCCTGGTACTAAGGGACTATGCAGTACCAGCACATTTACTTCAGTGTGTCCACCATTTGTAAGATGCAGCTCAGAATTGCTCCAATAATGAATCAAACACCTCTAGCTCTTAACTAGACGATGCAATTTTGGTCCCAGTACCTGAAAAACAGAGTAAAATCAATCTTTTCTCTACAGGCCTAAATAAAAATACTAGGTGGTATTATATACCGTGGTGTTCGAAGGTTTGCAAAATCTTTAAAATGTTTTCTGTATTTCTGAATATAAACTGATTATATGACCTGCAAACATCCTAAAAGTCCTACAAAACAGAACAAGAACCCAGTAAACAAAGAGACACAAGTTACTTGGTCATGTCATTTATTGTATGTGGAAAATGAATCCAGCATTACATATAATGAGAGACTATGGCCCTGGTATTTCTGATTGCTCACCCTGGAAACTGGAATCAGAGTAAATCACTCTTTTCCCTCTACATGTCCACTCAATAAAATATACTAGGTATTATATAGGTCCTTTGCTTAAGCGCATGTGCCTAAAATAATTCTTCTAAAGTTTGATGGAGCAATAATAAATCATTTGGAATAAAATAATACACAAATATACTGCCATTCATTATATTTACCTCTTCATGGATAGAACATCAAAGTTTAGGTTACTCATCGAGAAGAGGGAGATCAAGGGTGTGGGTAGAGCCAGAAATGCCATTTGGGAGTGGTATGTTTTTCTGCGGCCATGCTTCACTGATAAACACCCACTTAGTGTGGAATTAAAGTTTTCAGTGTGTTGTTCAGATTAGCCATTTATGGTTGGGGTCAGTCGTTACATAGAGGGCTACAGAGGGAGTTTAGGAAGTTGGTGTATACTGAAACTTATCAGGTGTGTGTTCTGATTTATAGTCTGACTGACAACTCCCTAAAAGACGAGAGCATAAGAAAAATCATGGATTTGGTTCCCAAACTGCCAAATATCACATCAGTCATGTAAGTACTCTTGTGTTACTTAAAAAAAAAAGAATGATTAGTAGGTAACAAGTAAAGAATTACTATTTGATAATACAGTGGTACCTCTGCTCTTGTTCGTTAATTCGTTCCAGAAGGATTGTCAAGAACCGAAAACTGAGTATCGAGCAAATGTTTCCCATAAGGAATAATGAAAATTGAATGAATCCGTTCCAGACTCCCAGAAATCCACACTGTATAAGCATTATATGCGTTAACATAGTTAATATAGGAGCTCTCTGGTTTATGATGGGGATACGTTCAACAAATCCATCATAATTAAGTTTAATGGGTTTTAAAGCATTCTACAGTGTATAATAGCAGAGCCTATGATAAATAATGAAGAAAGTTCATGTTTAAAACACTTGCATTAACCTACAGGTGGACAAAATCATTAACACAAAGCTTATTTTATAATGAAGTGATGAGAAATCGTATGTAATTTAGTGAGTAATGGATTGAAAGTGAAAAGTAAAAGCAAACACTTTTGCCAAACAAACACTGTTTGTGAACCTGTGTTCTGGAGCATTCAGTTCTTGGCTCTTTTCCTTTTTAGGACCCATGGAGACTTATTCCACTAGCAATACAGTGATGTAAAAATAAAGAAAAACACGAGATCTTCTCTGAGCAAGGGCTATTGTGAATCTGAATCACTCTGTACTGAATTGTGAATCTTGACTCATGAGTCGACATTTGGCTGGAATGACTCATACAAGTTTAAGCAAGTGTGCCGAGTACTGAGCAAACAACGATTACCGAGTCAAATTTTTCTAGTCAAAAGAGTCGAGAACCGAAGTTCTGTGGTGGTCGAGAGCCGAGGTCCCACTGTACTAGATGTATTATTTTTTACTCATCGTCTGACTTCTTTGAATGTTGTTACTAGGTTGGGGAAAAACAGCTTTACCAAAAACAGGATCTTTATGCTCATTCAAAATATGAATTCCTTTCCAAATCTGGAGAAAGTCCACATTAAGTAAGCTTTCTCATTTCCCTTGTTGAAGTCGTAATAAGTCATGGTTTAAGTCAGATACTATTTGCTTTGGAACCTGTAGTACAATGCAGTTTGCAATTTGATGCTCCTCTGTGTTTACAGTGGAAAACAGGAAATCACCATTCATCTCTCTCCAAATTCACACACCCCAAAGTGAGTGTAACTGCCCTTCAAATCTGATGACATGTACTGTACTATGTATAGGCTGTGTACTGTTTGGTGTTAGGTTTTTACTTTAAGTGCAGTGAATCCTGTGTGAGTGCTATGAGCAATTAATTTCTATACTGTTTTATTGCATAAATGAACAATCATATCAACAGAATAATGTACACATGCATTTTACGTTATAATATTTGTAGTATTCCCTAGCGGACAATTAACATCTCGTACGTTATTTTTCCAAATTTTTTATAAGTAATATTTGAATAATTCTACCTCTCCTTTTAGTAGAAGTAAAATGTCTATAATTATTTGCTTTAAACTGTGTGAAATTATTTGGGCGAGGCTATTCTAGTAGTAGAGGTTTAATAAATACAGAACAATAATTGAAGTATATTAAATGTATAATTAAAATAAAATTAAAATACCATTAAAATACATTACGAAGGGTATTATACCAATTACATAATATCATTACTGTATTGATTATATTTAGATTTTTTTCTAATAAATAATAAAATTGTAATTATAATATGACAATTATAATGGCAATGTTATTATAATGTGAATAGTAAAATAGTGCATAATGATGTTCACAATAATAATTATAATGATTTTCCTACAATATATTTTTGTGTATATATGCACATACAGTATATACACAAATTGTGGTAAAAATCAATGATCTAAAATATTATTAAAAAGGTTTTTAACATGTACGCTATAACATAATAAATTGTTTTAATTTGAATGTTTTATATAGTAATTATTATCTGTAAAATTCAGTTGTATATTGAGTTCCATGACTTTCAGCTTTGAATAGATCCCGGATGAATCGCTTCTTTTCAGTCATAACTTCCGGTTTATGTCATGATTTAATATATGTGGAAGTGAAAGGGCGGGTTCTTGTTTCACAATCACAGCTTAATCTAACATACAAAAAGTACAGTTACCTTGATTTTACAATCCCACTCTTGTTCTCTTTGGCAGGGGAGAACAGATGGGAGAAGAGGATTCTGGCTTTCAAGGAAACTCTGTATGTGCAAAGTCTTCTGTACTGCACAGTGATGTCTTGGTTTACTTTTAATAAGCAGAAAAGCAACCGTTTGGTCATTGAGAAAACTGACAGAATTAGTGGTTACATTTTGGTTCCGTTGAACTCAATAATAAGGCACATGGTAAACACTGAGGGGGAGTACGCACTGATGTGGCCAATGTCGTACCATAAAAAGCCTTTTAAATTAGTCTTATTTGCTAAACCCCATAGCTGATCCTGTAGGTGCCTTTGGTGTTGCTAAGTTCATCACCTATCAGAAAAGCCACCTATTGAAAGCCACTATGACATGGTGTGAATGTTTAACCACAGAGCCATGAAAAAACTCTGGACTAAGGAATTAATGCCATTCCTCCAGAGTCAGAGTCCAGAGATTAGTTTGGTTGTTCACCCTAGTAATTATCCTAGTAAAAGCAATTTTGTGTACAAATAACCTATAACTCTGTTAACAAGCTTGTGTATTTCTATGGTTGCCAGATCTGTGTGTCAATTCAACCAGAATAGATACACAGCCTGTTTGTAATTATTTGACCAACAGAATCTGAAAGAAAAATTAACGTTTAAAATGCGTATTTAGAATCGCTGGTATAATCTGACAAAATTTATTCACTTATTGGCATTATGTGGTTCAAATAACACAGAAAAATATGATTTTTAAGGTAACTCTGGCTACAGCGCATGTGCATCCCGCCACTACAAAGGGGCCAAGACTTGCCTCCCCCCTCTCTGACACATTAACTAATATGCCGATTCCCAGTGACCAGTCTCTTCCTCGTATAATGCCTCAGATAATGCCCCTGATAACAGACAGGGGCTGTACATCATCCGGCGTTGCAAGTTTAAAGTAGGATTCAAGCGCCACCTACTGACGGGCTGAAACAAGGCGGCTTAGTGAGGTATAATTTCATTACTGGCAGGACATTTGTCACATTTTTAGCTCAGCGAGGGCGAGACGCGAGGTTGGCGGCTTTTCGAGGTAAAGTGCGTTGAAGGAAATCCGTCCTGCCATCACAGGTGGTCAGAGATGAGGTTGGCGAGATAACGAGGTTAGACTGTACTATATCAGCAATGAAGATATGCAGATGAAAACATGGAAACAGCACGTGGAAGAAGAAATACATTATTTAAGGTCGCATCAAACGTCTCAAGACAGACCCTCATCTGGAACCCCCCTGAGGCAAGATGTCCAAGAAACACATTGTGCTGCAAACTTGAGACAGATGTCGAAAAGATGTCAAAACTTTAGGAGCCAGATACAGAGAAAAAAAGCTCAGGACCTGGAAGGATTGGCCTGGAAAGTATTTGTTAGCAGCCTGTGTGTCGTTTAAAGACAAAACTTTACAGATGATACAGTAGCGTTTTTGTCTGATCTCACTCGTTACCCACGATCTGCTTGTTACTGGTGTATTAAAATATGTAATGTAAGTTTGTTTCCTGCCCAAACTTCCCAAACAGACTGCAATAATCTGTTAAACATTTGTCTTATTGTCTTATTCATTCAGCTTGAAGGACTATAATCTCAAACTGACGCATGTGAAGACTCTGTGTGGTACACTTGGAGTTTGCAACCTGACTCTCCTAAAGTAAGCTCTGTTACATATTATACAGTTATAAAAACAGCTGATCCTTTTATACAGTTAGAAGTGACGATATTTAAGGTTGATGCATTTTAGGCAAAATTAATCAAATGTATTTGTCCTGCAAATCTAAAACTTCAAAATGTGTAGTGGGACTTCAGATAATGAGAGTTTGGATAGCACGGTTTGAATGTATAAGGAAAAACAAAAGCAAATCAGACATAAAAAAACCATAGCAATGCTAAAGACTTGTGATGGTTACTGGCAATGATTTGGGATCTACTTTATTACGCCTTTCCTGATGTAGATGGAATGTGATCTTTTATTTTGTTGTTTTCCAGTTTGTCCCACAACTCTCTGGGAAACAAAGGACTGAAGCAGCTGCTCGACCATCTGCCTAGTCCTTGGACTATTCAGGAAATTGAGTGCGTTTGCTTTCATTTCTGATTTTACTTTTTTAGTTTATTAGAATTGTTTTTGAGGTTTGTTCATGCTACTGTGCTTTGGTTTGGTGGTGACCCTGAATGCAGTGTCAGTAAAAATGGAGTGGATATGGATGGGTTGGTGTATCTCTCAGCTTCTCTCCATGCTGAAACTAACCTGAGGGAAATACAAGCTAGGTAAATAGATTTAAACTCTTTACATTATAGCAATGCAAAAGAGAGCTTATGAACTCTTTAAAATGGCCTGACTTCTGTAGTAATTACTTATAAAATGTGTTCCTATATTCATAATAATGACAACAAACCACACATTATGTTTGTTCCTGGTATGGCTATGACTGTCGGGCTTTTGGGAAAGTCCCTTAACCTTAAGTGCTTGAACTGAACAATGTAAGTTTGTTTCAGTTTTAAGTCAAAGATTTATTACTATAGCACTTTTTACAGCCAATCATTATCTGAAAACAGCTTTACAGTTTCTACTTTCTAGACCCAGAGCCCTCATTGAGTGAGCCTAGGTCAACAGTGGCAAGGAGAAACGCCTTAAACTTTATAAGGAAGAAACCTTGGGAGGTCCAAGACTCAAAAAGGGACCCAACCTCCTTGGGCGGCTTAGGTGTTATATGTCAGAATTAAACTAAACTACCTAACTGATAAGTTTATAGTAATAGTTTAAATAAACATAAGCTAAATAAAACGGGACAGAGAGATACAGTGCTAACATTAAAAAGTGAAACCAGTAAACATTCCAGACAGGGAACAATAGAAAAGACTGGAACAATAGCGGAAAAAACATAACAAAGAGCATAGGGAACCTAAAACCCATATCAGTTTTCTTTAGCTACATTATGATTGCTAATAATCATCAGCATACCCAGTAACACTACAGAGCTGTGTGTGTTAGTAGTTCAGACATAATGTGTGTGTCGGTTAAAGTTCAGAATACATTTACAGATTTAAGTAATGAAGACTCCAGGTGTTTCCATGGGGTTCACAAACTTTTTTTGCACCTGTCCAATGATTATTGGGATTTTTGTACATTGTGTATTGACTCAGTATTGATGCTGTAACAACATTGTGTGTGCCTGCAGCCACAATGGAAAGGTGAAGTTGCTTTTGAAATTTAATGTCAGCAGGTACAGTAAATTCAATTGTACTCTATATACTTGTTGACAATAGTGATAATAAGACATAAACGTTATGGCAAGTACATTTTGTTGCAGAAATTCAAAACCATTTGCCTCTGAGAAGTCTGATTTCCACCTGGAAAAGAAATTCAGGTAAAGCCATGAACTTCAAGTCTGTATTCATCTGTGTTACAGATTACTGATCGTTTGGGAATTGACTGATGTTTTAGGAAAAGATTTTATAGTTTTGTATGTTAAAGGTTGTGTTGTTTGGTCAGGCATCAGATGCACGATTGGCTGAGAGTGAGGGATGGGAGGCTGGTCAGGGGATTACCCCAGGGCTTCAACAGGAAGCTCTGCAGGCCTGCAATGGACTGGCTTCTGTCCAGTGCATGATTCCGCCTGTGTCCAGTTCTCTGTCCAGGCACCATTACTGTTATTACTTTTATTTAATATTTCCAAGAAATTAGTGGGCTACATAGTGCTAATGGTTTATGAATTGACTTTAAGACGCTCTACAGGGCGGCACGGTGGTGCAGTGGTTAACACTGTTGGCTCACAGCTCCGAGATCCCCCGGTTTGACCCCGACCCTGGGCTCTGCCTGTCTGGAGTTTGCATGTTCTCCCGGTGTCTGCGTGGGTTTTCTCCGGGTACTCCGGTTTCCTCCCACATTCCAAAGACATGCATGTTAGGTTAATTGGTGTTTCCAAAAGTGCCCCTTAGTGCCTGTCTCCAGAGTTTGGGCTGAGGGAGGTGAGGGGTGTTTGTGTGGAGGCGCTGTGGGTCATTAGCGTAATAATGGGACACTAAGAAGTTTAGCCATTCTAGTGTTAAATATCCAGGATTCCCCATCAGCTTCTAGAACTGAAGAAGCCTTTCGTATGAGAGGTGAAACGTCTTCAAGAACCGAGTCCAGTGGCCTTCAAGTCAAACCCTCAATAAAACATTTAAACCCTTTAAAACAATGTCCGTAGTGTAAATTCAGATTTTCTTAAACATTGTGTGATGAGAACAATTTATTTTGGAAGGCATTTCAGAAAAGAGCCATCCTCAAAGTACTAGGTAATATTTTGGGAATTTTGGTTTGTCTTTCATATGGTTTCAGCTTGGCACAAAGTAACGTCCAACCTGCCGACATGAAGAGACTGTGTAAGAATCTGTCCAGGTGTCCAAATCATCTCGAGCTTGAGTGAGTTCACAGCTATTATTGCTGACATCCAGATTTATTCTGTCGCTTACAGTCCTCATTAGCTCTGTTACTGCTTTGTGTTGTAGTTTCACTGACGGAACTTTTCGGGATGAGACGATTAAGAGTCTGCTGAATTTCCTTCCAGACTTGACGTCCCTCATGTTGTTAAAGTAAGCACTCATGTGATGTTTCTCTGTGTAGATCTAAACAATGACAATAGTCGTTTAGGATTTCCTCGGTGCTGTATTGGAATTTCTTTCTTCTTTTCTAGTCTAAGTCATGTCCAGATGTCTACAGATGGGGCAGTGTTATTGGTCAGAACGCTTGCGGATTGTCAGCGAACCACAGTTGTGGATCTCAGGTAGGTATCAGTATAGAAACAGCATCAGTATATGCATGAGGGTCAATGGCATGGATTCAGGTGTTTTTCAGACTAAGTAGGAACAGAGATGGAGCCATAGCACTTCTAAATACTAAAGACATGTACATCTTTAGCTGACTCCCTTATCCAACGTGACTTCCAGCTGATACAAACTTACAATTCAAGCAATTCTGGTCTAAGTTCCTTGCTCAAGGGTCCAACAGTGCCAGCTCTCCAATTGCTGTACCACCCAGTCCATTTAAAAATAATTGTACATTTGTTTCAAAGGCTTCATTATGTGGGCTTGTGGGTTTTGATCAAAGTCAGTTATTGTTGTTTTGGCTAGGTTGTGCTTTGAAATTAGATCCGAGACATGACCAACTTTTCAAAAGTTTTAGTACAACCCCAAATCAGAAAAAAAGTTGGGACAGTATGGAAAATCCAGACATAAAAAAGCAGTGTTCCTTATATTTACTTGAGAACTTGAGATATTTCACGTTTTGTCTGGTCAGTTTCTTCATTTCAGGTCTACAACACATTCCAAAAATGTTGGGACGGCAAAGCATTTATCACTTTGTAATGTTTCCATTCCTTCTCACGACACTTCCAGGACATTTCAATCATTTTCTCACATATTTGTTGAGAAACTGGAGATTCTCCGGCCATCCTCTGGTATTTTTTAAGCTCATTACTAGCCCTAATTCCTGTTTACCAACTTTTTTAATGTGCTGCAGGCCTGAAATGCAGGAATGGATGTGTATTAACAAGATTATTAACAAGTTGACCAGACAAAACATGAAATATCTCAGGTTCATACTGTCTGCAATGAAGTGAAAGTCAAATTTATTTGTGTTTTCCATCCTAGCCCAGCTTTTTCTGATCTGGGGTCACAATTTTTTATGGTTTAGCCCTGCTTTTCCTGGTCAGGGTGCTGGTTTGGTTTGGCACCTATCCCGAAAAACACTTGTCTCTGGCAGGATGGGATGCCATTCCATCACAAGGCCAACAGGGATTGGTTTGGCAGCATAACCAGTCTCCTCATGTTAAGGGCATTTCGGGGAGTCACCAGTCGCCCATTTGAAACGTTTTACGTAAAGGAAAATGCAAAAACAAACAAAATAATGCTGTAAAATTGAGTGTTTCTTATGGTTGTTTTATAAATAGTATTTGTCAGTGACCTGTCTGCTTTGCCTACACCCTTTTTCGTACGCCCTTTCTTTGCCCCTTACATTGCACCCTCTCATTCTCAGACCTCAGGGAAAAGCGTTCATCAAGTTTGTTCAACACAAAGCAGAAGCAGCCTCATGCAGGTGAGTCACTAGAAATGAAGACATGAGCAGAAATTACATTTAGCCTTTAGGCAGAGCCTTGAACAATTGGCATGATGTCATGTTTTGTTTCTCATTTAATACATGTTTGTATGATTGTGACCTGCAGGCTCACCCAGTACAGGCTGACCAGTTCCGATGTAGAGAAGCTCTGTGCGGTTTTGGAGCGCTGTTCTCACCTTACTGATCTGGAGTAAGTATCTACCAGGTCAGTCTGTCATCTGTCTGGAAAATGTATTAAATGTATAGTAAATATTTTCTTTGGTGTAGTTTGTCCAGTAACTTCCTTGGAGATGATGGAGTTAGGACCTTCACTGATTTGCTACCCAGAATTAAGATCTCCAGCTCAGTGAGGTACTATTTTTGAACTCTAATCTTTTTCCATCCATCAGTAAACTACTGCATAAAGACTGCTGTGGCCTCACAGCTCCAGAGGCTCGTTTCCTGTAGACAAAGTGAAAGGGATTTACATTGGACATTGTTTGCCATTCTAAATATTACACATCATAGGCATTGTTATGCAAAGCGCCCAGTTCTGTGAGACTTCTAATATGTTTTTAATGATTTCATGACTTGTTAAACTCTGCAGTCTCAACGATAACGGACTTACCGAAGAGGGGGCGCTGAACCTGGGGAATTTGTTGAACACATGCGAGAGAGTGTCTACTGTAGAGCTGAGGTAAATCTTACAGTCTAATGAACATCTGATGACGTTCATTACAAACCCTTGGTGTCAAGTTAGAGTACAGAATTTATTGAAAGAATGAGACATAGTGAGAAGGTGACCAAAGAATGGGAACAGGAACCAGGAAACAGGAGCCAGGAAACGAGATGTGTGATTACACCCAACAGGGAATTAAATGGGGAAAGCACTGCAGGCTGTAATTAAGCTGCCTGCTATGGAAAGAGAAAAGTGTCAGATGGGAGCTATGTAGGATGATATAGCTACCAGGCTGTTTCCAGCACCCACCATCCTGGCAACTGGGCGTTTTCATGCTTAAACAGGAACTCCACATCTTGTTTCCTGGCTCCTGTGTCCTGGCTCCTGTTCCCATTCTTTGATCACCTTCTCACTGTGTCTCGTTCTGTCCACAAATACTCTATACTCTATAAATACTTTCACTTATGTCAGTCTCTGTCTTCCTGCCCTGCACTAAACATGTAATTAAGCCGGCAGTTAAGCAGCCTGCTGTGGAAAGAGAAAAGGGTCAGATGGGAGTCATGTAGGATGATGTAGCTATCGGGGTGTTCCCAGCGCCCATCAACCTGGCAACTGGGAATTGTCATGCTCAAACATTAAAGGACCTTCCTTAAGCATTAATAGTATTTAATATTACGGAGAACTAATATTTTCCATTCCAGACCATTATTCTACTTTGTACTTCAGAGAATGGTGGCGTTCTTTATACCACTTCAGCCAGTGCTTGGCATTGCATGTGGTGATCTTAGTCTTGTTTGTTGTTGCTTGACCATGGAAACCCAATCTTTGGAGTTCCTTATAAACAGTCATTGTTCTAAGGTTGCTTAGAGGAGATTGGGCAGTAGTTGTAGTGGCAAATTTTGTAAGCTTGTAAGCTTTGGCTACTGAGCTAGTTTGGCGTCTAGACTCTTACGTTACATGGTAACAGCAGTCAATGTCAGCGAGAGATTTAAAATCCTTAATGCAGTGCTTGCAGATCTACCGTATGTAGTGTGGAGATCACTATTCAGTTGGATGGAGATTAGCTATCATGGTAGGACTTCTGTAGGCATGCACACAGCTTGGACTGTTGTAGTATCTTCAGGAAATGCTATTCTAGTTCTACAGCAAGAAGAGAAAGCTGCATCATTATTGTTGTCCAGGAATGTGGACATGCCCTTTTGCCACATAAGCCATTAGAAGGTGTGTCCACATTCATTTGGTGTGTAGTCTGCTCTTTTGCAGTGCATACACTGTGACTTGTCTGCTGTTAATGAACTAGACGAGACAAGATCAACAGAAAAGGACATTTTATAGTGAAATTCTGTTACATATGTATTTTCACCCAATGTATTCTGCATCGAGCACTGTCCAGTGCATTGTGTCGTGTGAACTTTGGCGATTGCATGTGCCGTTGTGTTATATGCACTTTATTTCATCCTGTATACTGTCCTGTACTGGAGAGATTTTGTCTCACATGGTATGAATGACAATAAAACCCTGATTGACTTGATACCATTTTTATACTTTTTAGTCTTGGAGAGCAGGAACGGTCCCAGGTTCATTTTGTGCAGGGAGTCGTGACTGTCCGGACTCTGAGGTGGGTTTCAAAATGCTTTGTTCCTGTCAGATCATTTGGGTGCGCCAATTCCCCGAAACCAAGCTTCTAATCAAAAGTGAAAGCAAAACTGTTTTGGTTGTTTGGTGCTGTGCTATGCGATGCCTATCAGCCATTGAAATATCTCAGTCTCTCATGCAAGATCTTCTTTATTATCTCTTCTTTCACTGGCACACACAGGCTGAGACAGTGCCAGTTTGACGAAAGCCATTTGCAAAAGCTCATGGAAATTCTCAGCAGCTGCCCAAGACCTCTACGGGTTCAGTAAGTGTAACATCGCCACTGATTTATTATTTATCCCAACATTTTGCCACACTGGTGGGGTGAAAGTAAACCAACCAGAAGTGTATTATATGGCGTTAATTAAACCTTTTCAAATACTACACATTGTTCTTTGTGTAACCACAACACTGGCAGCGTATCACTGGTCCAACATAGTAATTTGACAATCATTATGAAACAAAGTACAACATTAACACGCATGCACTGACTGCAACTTTTCCATAAAATAGCTAACAGTCAGAAAGCAGAACAGTTTTGGGTTAAAATGTCTAAAGGCTGACCTGTTTTGTGCAATCCTGGGAACATCAGTGTTTAGTGTAAACCGGACAGGTTTCAGTTCTTATTCAGGAACAGCAGCTGATCAGCATGCTCAGTGTAATCGTCTGTGCAGCAGCTGCACTGCATTTCTCCCCTGTGAGCTTCTTTTTCTCCACTAAAATTCATTAGTGGCACCATTAATAAAAAAATTATTGCATCCGGTAGGTCAAATTGGAGAGAGAGTCCGTTTAGAGCAGCTGCATGTTTAAATAAAAATAGCTATCTTTGGCGCCAGTGTATCGATAACAGATCACAAAAGAAAGCGATACCATGTATCACCATATCGATATTTTGCTCCAACCCTAGTAGCAAGAAAGAAACCTCGTGCCAAAAAGTTCCAGAGTCTCATTTGTGCTTCTGAT
This sequence comes from Ancistrus triradiatus, assembly GCA_025084515.1. NCBI lineage: Eukaryota > Metazoa > Chordata > Actinopteri > Siluriformes > Loricariidae > Ancistrus > Ancistrus triradiatus. Next base: position 522,124 of record JAJAGP010000056.1, on the reverse strand, counting down.
GCCATGTGGCAAAATATTTCATAGACCAAGATTGAACAACTTGGACTTAAATACAAGTGCTACGCAAGCACTCCAAACATGTACTCCATACCTACTGTGAAGCATGGTGGTGGAATATTGTGTTGTGGGGTGTTTTTTGTTCAGGGGAAACTTGACAGGTGTTCAGGGTTGAAGGACAAACAGATGTTGCCAAGTATAGACGTATTCTTGGGCCAAACCTGTAGCTTGGTGCGAGACAATTTAGGATGAGAAGTAGGTTCACACTCGCTTTTGTTGCTTATTTTATGTTATGTGAATGGTGGCCTCCGCTGGTCATCAAGTGAATTGCATGCCTGTCTTCTGCAACATTCTGTATCCAAGTCGTTATTACGCCAAAATGACTGATTTTAGTTTATAACTTTATTTCTGTGATTGCTAACCTGATTCAGATGTGCGCGGCGAGGAACCTTCATTGGTTAGATTCACCTCACCATGTAGTTAGAAAACTGAATCCACACTTCCTGACTGTTCAGAATGAAGAAAGACCGTGGTGTCGTTGATAGAGTGATTTCTTTGTTACTTAATCATTCTGATGATTTTGTTTCTCTGCAGGTTATCATCAGTCACTCTCCCCTTTCAAAGTCAGCTTTCTCTACTGAGCAGCTTGGCCAGACTGAAGTCTATACACGTTCTAGAGTAAGCATACTCAAAACACATACAAAGGTTTTACGTACCACCAGTCAAATGGCATTAACACAATCTCTGTGCCCCTTCAGGCTTAGTAACAACTCTTTGGATGACGAGGCCATTTCATTTCTGGTTAGTCAGATGAACAGTGATTATGGTCAAAGAACCATTAGGTGAGTATGATGAAGCAAAGTATCTCATTTATTTTCATTCCCTCCATCCACCTCCCAAGTTTCAAAAGGAGTACAGTACTGTACAAAAGTCTTAGGCCACCACTAGATTTGTTGTTTTAGCAATGGTATAATTGCTCCATAATACTCGTTTCCACTTATCTTCATTCCAATCTGTGAGCTTTAGCATATCGTAGCCTTTTCCCCTTCTGAAAAAGTGGTATCTGGGCTGCTACGCTTCAAAAAGACCATTCCTGATCAAGCTTCTTTGGACTGTAGAAGGGTCAAAGCTTTTGCACAGTACTGTATACTTTTCGTCAACTTTATCTTTAAGGTCTTTTTATTCATTATTGTTATTTTTATTATACCGTATGTGCCTTTAGTGTCAAACTGAGAACTTGCGTACTCGTCTCTGAGCAGCATTAGTGTCCAAGTCTAACTGGTAAATGGATACTTACAGATAATCAGCTACTTGCATCATGGCTTCTTCAACTATTTGCACATTTTTAACATCAAACTCTGCATTAGAGTATCTGTCAAAATGACTAAATGTACAATGTTAATGTCATACTAAATGATATAGTGAACATCATCAAACATATATTATCATGAACAAGCTGGTTTGTTTCTCTTAGAATCGAGGAACCGTGGATTAAAGCAGATGCTGCCGTGGGTTTTGTGGCTTCCTGCTTGCACCAAAACCCAAACGTAAAGGAGATCAGGTACGACGTTCTGCGACCTTACAGTTCTCACACTCTGCAGTGTCAGAATACATATTTTTTATGTTGGTGGTTGAGACTAATTTGCGAGCATCAGAAGAGCTACGATATTTATGACTTTGTACACAGAAACTGGATTTTTAAAACTATTTACAGACGTCTCTCTAAATGCTTGTTTTAACCGTTTTGTCATACCATTGTTTAACATATGATTGGCCAAGTATAATGCCAAATCATTAATGATCTTTCAAATGCCATTGCTATTGTTGTTTGAGTTAGCTCAGCTTCTGGCTGTCGCACCCATCTGTAGCCACACTATCTGGTTTTGGTGTTCTCCTTGGGGAGTTTCCTTTTTAGGTCGTTGAACAGGTTGAGTGTGTTTCCACCAGATTTTGTAAACAATGGTTGTTTTTGTCAGGTCCATTATGTAAAATCCAAAAAGCTCCTGCGTGTTGCTAAATAAACTTAATAAATTGAATAGCAAAGGCACAGAATAGAACTTCGTTCTGAAATCATATTATTTCTAACCCCTAATGTAAAGGCTGCTATAGCCATAGACGTAATATACCTAGACGCCACATTGCCCCCGGATCGTGCGTCCATGTCGTCGCCATATTGGTCCAGGCAACTTCTCATAATTCTCCAAAGATTGTATTGGAAAAAACATGCCTGATTCTAGTCTAATAAATAATGATATAATAAAACAATAATAGCAATAGATTAGCAATAATGCATACTATATATAGCGTAGATAGTAATATAATAGTTGTATAATATAGTATTCACTATTTTATATACTTTATTATACTACTATTTATACGATGTATACTATTTTTAATCTATTTTATTAATTATTTTATTTATTCCACTACATCTTATTGTATTCATAGACTAATAATACGCTGTACTGTACCGTATATCGCCTTTGAGTGTATAATTTATCAAGATTCAAAGTAACTAGAGTCAAAACTTTTTTTGTTCTCCACGTAGATCAAAAGCCTTGACAATGAAAACGACTCATTAAAATTGGTTGGGAAATAATTTGGTTATTGTGCTTTTTAACCAGCAAAAGCGCAGCTCTTCCGTTCACTTGTATTTGTTTACAAGGCAGTCTTGCCTGGACCAATATGGCGGATGCGTTGACGTATTACAGCAACGAGCCGAAGCAGCCAATGTGGCGTCTAGGTATATATATCTATGGTTCTAGCAGGAAAGACGGATGAACTTTAAATAAATTATAGTGTTTTAAATGGAAGTTGGTATGCATGTGCTTGTGCCTCATGAATTCCGGTATAAGCTTTGGTATAAGTTTATGATGTTTGGATGTCCACCTCATTTTATCATAATGAATCCATCACTACATAGCCAGTATTCAATCTGTTTGGCGATTTCAGACAACCATTGGTAACAGGTGCATAAAATCACGTTGGTTGTTTTAATTCATTTGGGCTGCAGCATAGAATGACCTGTAAATCTTCCCATCACTTCTTGCAGAGTTGAGAAAACCTGTCTGGTCCTTACTTTTGAAAACATCACCCCTTCCAAGTAAGTACCAAAACTTCCACTTCTAAACATGTTCTTTGATTTTCTACATCTCAGTTTTTATCACAGTCTGATCAAACACAAACACTGCTGTTTCCTCTAGCGACCCCTGTCTGTTTGCAGTACGCTCCATAAGGTCAGCTCCTTCATATTTTATGCTACTCTTGATGCCTATTTATTGTGTCATGATGTTGTTATAGGCTCTTCATGGTTACTGCTGTATTGAGAATGGTTTTCTTCTCCTCAGCTTTGCTGACTGTGAGGTGGAAGGCCAGCACCTGTCCTCGCTGCAGCTAACTATGCAGAAGTGTTCGTCCCTGGAAGAGCTGAGGTATGTTCATTACAGATAAAGCTTTCTGACGGGTGAACCAACTTTACAGTGTAATAAATACTCTGCTTTTGTTTTCTTCTCAAGTTTCTCTAAGCTGGCCATGGGCACAAGTGGGGCGGACTTTCTCTCCTCGGTTCTCCCGTCACTGGAGAATCTCAAGAGAATCAGGTAATATGCCGGTCATAATCTGCTCCAGTTTTGATCAATTGATATTTATATTTGGACTCATGTGGCACAGCAGATTTGTTAGACCACCACCTGTCCCTTCCACCTGGATCGGAGGTAATACAACCATTATAGGCCATGCCTGAGGGACAGGAGGCCAGTCACGGGAACATTTCCTGGCACTGGAACAATATGCCCTGCAGACCCGCCGATGAAATGGAGTCCCGCCCGGGTCACAATTATGTCTGTAAACCATTCTGTTTTACCCCTGCCTATCCTGGTCAGGGTCATGGGTAGGGTCTGGAGCCTACACACTGGATAGGGCACCAGTCCATCACTGGACCTTCACAGTGCAATATATATTATTTATATATATATATATATATATATATATATATATATATATATATATATATATATATATATATATTTGTAGGCTCTAGTAGTGTGTAGGCTCCAGACCCTCTCGTATTGAGCACCCACACCCACCCCTCCTATATATACTCTTTATTTTTACATCTACAGTACTTTATTCTTAGTGCAAATAAGTCTCCATGGGTCCTAAAAAGGCTATTTATAAGAGTCAACCGAAAGCAAAACAGGAATTGAATGCCCCAGAACACTGCAGGTAGTTAACCAGTAAAGTAAGCATTTTTCAAGCATTACTCACTAAATTGCATGTGATTTTTCAACACTTTATTATGAAGTAAGCTTTATGTTTTAAACATTATCTCATTGAACATACTTGTCATGAGGTTGAATCTCCATCTACAGGCTCCATAATGTAACTGCAGTCATTTAAGCTGGACCTGCAAAGCGAATAAGAAGCCAACTCCGCTATGATACACCAAACACTCGTTAAAGTCCTCAGTTCATGATGCATTTAACTTATGATGGATTTGTTGGAACATATTCCCTTTGTACATCACCTGTACAATACAGCTCCATTCATGCATATAATGACTTATATAATGACATATTTACAGAGCATAGCATCTATATATATATATACTAATATGTTTGGACAGTAGTGTTAAGTATGGTTTGTTTTTATGACTTTTCAGTCTAAGCTCCAAAGCAGAAACGGGGGATGAAGCAGTGATATTTGCATTACAGCATACAACAAAACATCTGGAAAGCCTGAGGTAAAGTTCTGTTTAATTCTTTCATTTTCTTTATCTATCAGCTGTAATTATCATGAATGCCATCTCTCGAAACCTTTATACATGCACTACACAACCAAAGAATGTAGATGGCTATTGTAATAGGACTCTTTCAGCCACACTCATAGCTAAGATGATTACTGGAGTATCTGGGAAATATGGCCTGCCTGGCGAACTTGCCATTGGTTGTAAGTGTTGTAAGGCAGACCATGATTGGACTCTGCAGTGAAAACATACTAGTTGAAGGATAAACCAAAAGAGATTTATAGTAGTTTTATTGAAGATTGAGACAGATTCCATATTAATGAAATGTTCAACAAGCACATATTGCTTTCAGCCATACCACCCTGAGAATGCCAGATCTCATCCGCTATTGGAAGCTAAGCAGGGTTGCTCCTGGTCAGTATCAGGATGGGAGACTGCCTGGGAGTATCAGTTGCTGTAGGCTTTCACCAAGCTTTTTGGAATGTTCTCTCCAGTTTTATGAAGGATTCACATCTGTTGCTGTGACCTGTCCGTGCCGAGGAATCTGTCCTTGTTGATGCAAATGATCTTTTTAACTTAAAACCAGAGACAGTTATATGGATATTACTCTATGAAATGACTTATATTCACACAATGTGTAATTTAGGATATTTACAACAGTTTTTCATTACTTTAAGGAAAGAGGTTGACGTTTTTGTGGACTATAGAGCATTAGATACTTTAGATCTTTGAAAAGAGGGTCTTATTTTGATCTGATTTATTTGTTTCCTTTGAAAGCAGACAGTTTATGGTCTATACTTGTAAATGTATAGTAAAACTGAGTTATTATTGTTTAAGTACAGTTCAGGCTAGATTTATTTGTATGCCGTTACAGTTGTAAGGTAGCGAATATGACGTCTAGGTTTCCTCTTTCCAGTGGCCGTGGAGTGTTTTTAATTTCAGAATGATTACACCTGTATTCATTTTGGTTCATTTTTGTGCCACCAAAGGTACTTTTCTAACATGTTTAACTTGTTTCCTCAGTTTATCCCATCATGTAATTGGAGACAGTGCAGCTGCCGCACTGGGGAACGCTCTTCTGAGCTGGACAAATCTGCGGTCACTCACGTAAGAAGTATTTCTTAATCCCAGTACACAGATTTCTACCATAACATTAATCCCCCTGCTTACTATCCAAACCATTAAGCTGATATAAGGAATGACAAGCTGGGAATGAAACATGAGACATCAAATTCCACGAGCGAGTGTTTATCAGTGTAGCGTAACTGATGTAGATGGAGTCTCTGATTGGCATTTTGCCTCTACCTGCACCTTCCACCTCCTTTTATTGGGAAAAATATGAGTCACCCTGGTCATGCGACACTGGCATCTATCGGAGAACACAGTGCATAAGCATGCCATGGAAGGGGTGCCAGTCCATCGCAGACTTTGGGTTCATACAGTGATTCATTCGGTGGTAAATTCTTGAAGACTCTCAGTGAAATTTAGGTTTCAGATTTTATCCCTGATTTCTTGGTCAGGACTGTGGGGGCTCCTGCAGGTGCATATTTGTTCTGGATAGGACACTAGTCCATCACAGGCCTGGGTAGGGGTCACCGTTGCAATGCTGGGGTGATCCCTAACACAGCCTCCCTCACTCAAACATAGCCAAGTCTGCTTTTGAGCCAGAAGGTGGGTTGGTCACACCAGATACTGAAAGCAAAGGCTCACATACTTTTGCCACTCACTAATATGTAATATTGGATCATTTTCCTCAATACATAAATGACCAAGTATAATATTTTTGTCTCATTTGTTTAACTGGGTTCTCCTTATCCACTTTTAGGACTTGTATGAACATCTGATGATGTTTTAGGTCATATTTATGCAGAAATATAGCAAATTCTACAGGGTCCATAACCTTTCAAGCACCGCCATACCTGCACAAGTATCCCTCAGAAGAACACGACCATTTCATTCTGTGGGTCCTGTCTGATTCAGAATGCAGCAGAACATCTGTTTTTCTTTCCATCCCAAGTTTCTATCCCAAGTAGTGTCACCACACTGCTGTGTTCCTCTCACTGTCTCCCTGATGCTTGGTGGCGGAGCTAAAAATGGACCAGCATCCTCTTCACCTGAAAGCACTAATAAAACCCCACATCCCAGAACTTAAAATAAAAGGAAGTTGAGCATTAAGAATCTTCTCTGTTCTGTGCCCAGGTGGCGAAATTAACGTTCAGTTATCCTCTTTATCAAGAATTTAAGCAAGAACTAACACTGAACTTAGTTAATGAAATAACAAATCATTTTGCTTTGCTTCTTTGTTGATGACGTTGTGTGTTTTTTAATTCTTTTTTTAACCCATTCCTGACAGAGTTCACATTTGTTACGTTGTGTGTCCCTGTTCCAGTCTCACGCAGTGCTCTGGATGGACAGCAGCAGGAGGGAATGGTTTGGTCCATGGACTGGTTCAGTGCCTCTCTCTGGAGGAGATCCGGTAAATATCTCTCTGCATTATATATAAGATTAAATAAAGTTCTTTACTGTCATTGAACAGGTAGCGAAATTTTGTTTAGCAGGAATCTGGACAACACGCAATTATTGTTCATGTTAATTGATTAGTCAATGGTAGAGCAGCTACAGCTAGACAGCGACCAGTCAAAACATATTAGCATCCGCATGTACCCCACAAGCCTTGTTTTTATGAGTAAAAAGTCATTTTATTGTTGTTGTTTGTTTTTAAACAGCATTTTGCCTATGACAAGCTGAAAAAGGTTCAAATCATAGAAAGAAATAAAAAAAAATAATATTTTAACAACCAAAACGCAGAAGTTCTTTTTGCCTTGTATATGGTCTGATACATTTTCCTTCACAAGTGTGGAAATGGTGGTCCCAAATTACATTCAGATGTACATTTTTTTGTTAACAAATGGGGGTTGGGAGCTGGTCTTATTGGGTGAGACCTAGATCCTAGAATTGCTCCTGATCTCAGTGAAATCTCTTAATAGAAACATGCATAGCGCCCCCGGTGGCAAAGTCTTGTCTAATTCTCTATACTAGTAGAAAGCCATTAAAAGAGCATAGGTTTCACAAGCCAAATGAGGGGATGTGCTTACTCTGCTGCTGTGAGTGAGTTAGAAATGGTCACAATGATTTAATCTCTCTCAAAAGGCTGGAATCTGTTGTGCTGGATGAGGAGAGCACAGTCTGCCTGGCTCAAGGCCTTCACTCCATGACTTTACTTAAAAAGCTCAGGTAAGGGAACGTGAGACGTCATGGATTAAGAAACTGGCTTAAACCTGTGCAGATATGTCATATTTAAATTTGTTCTCTGATAATGACAAGTCATTGGCTCTTATTTCTGGGACGTTGTGGGTTTACTTCTCAGTCTGAATAAGATGACCATACATGAGGCCGGTGGGGTTCAGTGTCTGCTGGCTGGTCTGCGTGGACTCACTGCACTGGAGGATCTAGAGTAAGCATTGTTTTTTGTGTGTGTGTTTTGTATGCAGCAATATTAAAATTCACTGCATGTCCAAAAGTTGGTGGACTCCCAAACATCACAACCAATCCATTCGTGGCTATGGACTTCGTGGCCCTGGTCCTCCTTGGCTACTAAGAATGACGACTGCAGGGATTCACATAAACAAAACTTAAAGTCAGATTTCTTTCTATAGTGCTATTTACAATGGAGCATTGTCTCAAAGCTGCTTCACAATTAATCAGGCCCTCACAAGGAAAAGCTCCCTAAACATTATAAGGAAGAAACCTAAAGACGTCCAAGACTCAAAAAGGAACACAACCTCCTTGGGCAACCTAGATGTTATATGCAAGAGTTAAACTAAGTTACATTCCTCCAACCCTAGGCATTGAAACTGGTGATCTCAGACTTGTCCTGTCAAATCCATGAAGCTCTTGTCCTGAGGTTGCTTCCAGATGCAATTAAAATTCCAGTGGTTCTGTTCTGAGAGCTTCATGGCTAAGCTGTTGTTTGCTCTTAGATGTTTCCACTGCACAATAACGCCACCTACAGTTGACAGTGCCAATAAAAAACAAAGGCAGTGTTCCTTACTTTTATTCCATTGCAGACAGAATGAACCCAGAATATTTCATGTTTTGTCTGGTCATGTTCATTTCTGGTCAAGTTAATAAACATCCATTGCTCCAACATTAAAAAAAAGTTGGAACAGGGGCAAGTTAGGTCTAGTAATGAGGTAAAAACAACTAAATGATGATGCGATTTCAAACAGGTGATGTCAACATGTGATTGTAATCATGATTTGGTGCAAAATCAGTTGACTACGAAAGTCTTTGAGGAGCAAAGGTTGGGTAGAAGATCACCAGTTTGTCAACAAATGTTTGAGAAAATTATTGAAGTGTTTCAAAATGTTCCTCAAAGAAAGACTGGAAGAGCTTTACATATTTTTTACTCTAGAGTGCACAATATCTTTAAACGATTCATGGAATCTGGAAGAATTTCAGTCCATAAAAGGCATGCCTGAACACTGAACACTGAAACTAAACACTCGTGATCTCGGATCCCTCAGAAGGCACTGCATCAAGACCATCAATCATCAATAGCTGATAGAACCACATGGATAAGGGATTGCTTTATCAAACCTTTATCATGCACTATAACACGGATTTACATTCACAATTGCCACTTAAAACGTTACTATGCAAAAAGCCATATGTTAACTATGTCCAGAAGCAACGTCGCCTTCTCAGGGCTTGGAGGCATCTGGGATGGACCATCACACAGTGGAAACGTGTATTTTGCTCAGACCAATCAGTGTTTCAGATCATTTTTTTGAAAGAAATGGACGCCGTGTGCTCCGGACTAAGGATGAAAAGAAACATCCAGACTGTTATCAGCAACAAGTTCAAAAGCCAGGCTCTGTCATGGTATGGGGTCGGGTCAGGGCCCTTGGTAAAGGTCATTTACAGCATATGTTGCCTTCGAGGCGACATCTTCTCCAGGGACGTCCATGCATTTGTCAACGAGACAATGCAAAACAAGCTAAATCAGAAAACCTTAGGATCTTTGTTAGAGGAACACTGTTTTCAATCATTTTCTCACACATTTGTTGATAAACTGGAGATTTTCTGCCCACCTTTGCTCCTCGAAGACTCAAGCGTTTTCGGATGCTGCTTCTGTATCAAATCATGATTATAATTAACTGTTGACATCACATCATTATTTAGTTTTTGACCTCATTACTAGCGCTGAATTGCTCTCGTCCAAACTTTTTTTGGAATGTGGTGCAGGCCTGGAATGCAGGGATGGATGTTTATTGACAAATAACATGACGTTGATCAGAAAAAACTGAAATATCTTGGGTTCATACTGTCTACAATGAAATAAAAGTCAAAGTAAATATGAGGAACTGCGTTTTTCTTACTTTTTTCTTTCTGATTTAGGGTTGCTGTTTACCTATTGGATGTGTGTAAAATGCTGATCATCCCTGCCTTTATTTGTCTGTAGATTGGTGAGCTTGAGAATGGGGGATTTGGGAATTAAGGAACTTGTGGAACACATCCCTAAATGGAGCAACTTGAGGAACATAAAGTAAGTTGTGATTTATTGCTATGATGATACTTGTAGCATGAGTACCTATGCCATTATGGTAATAGAGTGCTCTCTAGTGGAGATCAGGAGTATCCTAAGCTTCTTTGTCTGTTTCTAAATGTTTACTATAATTTGTGTATTGCGTTTCTTCATTGATTTTCACTCTCTGTGTGGTGTAGTCTTTCAGAGAACGTTGTGAGCGACCATGCTGGAGAGCTGCTGGTGAAGGCGCTGTCTAACTGCACAGATCTGCAACAGCTCCAGTAAATATCAACCCAATTCGATGCCGTATTATTAGTGCATAAGTCAGATGTTATTACCAGTACGGTAAACTATACAATAGTGAATAATGATTATCTAATTGTATAAAATGTAAGGTAAAAAAAGCAAACATTAGTGAATGTAACCCTTGTATTTCAGTCTCTCCAGGAACAATCTCGCTCATGGATTTGCTGCTAAGCTTGGTCAGGTTCTGCCCGGCCTGTCCCAGCTCTCTGAACTGGAGTAAGTCCTGGTCTAAAGAAACTTAATAAGAGCTTTGGGAGCAGACTTTATAAACTTATAAAGCAGACTTTGCTAGCTATAGCTATATTTGTATTGGTTACATTCTCAAAAGTGGATCTTAAATCCACACAAACACGAGGAACTTACATAAAGTCTCTAAACACATCAACCGAGTCAGAACAGTCTCTAGTCCAAACGTGAGCCAAATAGCAAGCGATCACATGACTGGTTAGGTCGTTACGCACTCGCTCACACAAATGATGGACTTCTCCTCTTTAACTCCCACCTCTGTTGTGAATCTGCAGTTTTGATTGGCTGTTGAGGTGACCAGCTGTTTATGGCCGCAACGTCCGGAGATAAAAGACAGATTTTTAAGTCCTTAAACAGATAATCGTATAAAATAATCGTATGAATGTCCAGCTTGTGGCATCACGTTTTCTGGTGCTGCCTGTACCATAATAATAATACTTAATAAAGATCCTGCATACTTGATCCATAAAACCATTATTATCATTAACATTAGTGTTTTGTATTTATTTTAAAGCACTTTTTAACAGAACTGGAATACCGTGAGAAATCATAAGTCTGGATGCACACAACTTTCCCCATTTACTGATGTATTATTTTAACTTGCATTGCTGATTTGTGCTCTGAGGTGCTTAAGTTTGAAGAGCATTATAGTTGAAAGATTGTGATTTCCATTCTCTCTACACTTTTCTGTTTTCTAAAAGCCTGTCGGAGAACAAGCTGGGGTCAGTCGGGTGCTCAAGTCTCTATGAGGGCCTGATAAAAATGAAGGCACTGAAAAAGCTACAGTAAGACATTATGATCTGCTTTCACTTATATATCCTCCATGTAGTACGGGTATAACTAAACCATGGTTAACCTGTCAACACATTTCGTTAGTAGTGTTGCGTGCTTTAGTTCTGAATACTTATGTTGCAGCTTAACCTCCGTTGGGACTCCTGACTTAGTCACTGTTGTGTCTTCCCTCAAAGACTGCACTTCCATCGAGGACATCAGGTATTTCTGACATGTCTTGTGGCAGATATTTATTGGTTTTCTTTTCATGACATGTATAATGTGATGTATGTAGCTCTAATAGTGTAGTGACAGTGCATGCAGTGACGTTCATGTATGAATGATGAATACTCAGCACCTTCTTGAGCAACCTACAATTGCTTGGACTGTAACACACTTGTACGTCTCTGTGGATAAGGGCATTTCTGAAATGACTATCATTATCTGAATTTTTTTAATGGATCAGCCATTCTATACATCTCTTTCTATCTCTTTTTCAGCCTCTCATGGAATGAGTGTGGGAATGATGTGGTGCTGAAACTGGCAGAGGTTCTTCCACTCTGCAGCAAGCTGAAAAGACTTGAGTAAGTGTTCTAAGTGATGGACTGGAATAATTCTATTGCTGAAGAGTTTTACAGATAATGTAAATGTCTGTTTTTTCCAGTCTGGAGGCCAATAATATCAACACAGCGGGTGCCAAGACTCTTGCTGCCTGTTTGGCTTCATGCCCATGGATTGAAGTCATTAGGTAACTTTGGCTAAACAATTAAGACATTGATTAAAACTTTGATAGTAGAGATGCACTGAATTTCCATTCACCTGGTTTTTTTTTGGCCAAATTCCAAGCAGCAGCAGGTTACTAATAAAAAAACCTGCCTTAACTCGTCTACAGAATCCCTAACCTGCTATAACTAATGGGGATCAGTAAAGTAGCAAAAGTACAATACTGTGCAAAAGTCCTTAGCCACCATTAGATGTGTTGTTTTAGCAATGGTACAATGACCATGTATAATCGTTCCTCAGTCTTTTCATTAGAATACAACCAGAAAATACAGGATTTAAAAACGCATCAGTGGCAGGTATTTAGTGTTTCCTCGACTTATACACTTATAACTGCATCTGGCAGTTTCATCGAGATGCCAAGTTGACCCTTCTACAGTCTGGAACATGATCAGGAATGGACTTTTTGGAAGGGTAGCAACCAAGAAACCACTTTTCTGGAAGGGGAACAGGTTGAAAAGTCTAAGACAAGCTAAAGCTCACAAAGATTGGAATGAGGATCAGTGGAAAAGAGGATTATGGAGTGCCAAATCCAAAAAAGTGTTCAATTTTGGGGTCAGATCATCAACAATGTTATATATGGTCATTATAGCATTGCCGAAACAGCAAATCTAATGGTGGCCTAAAACTTTTGCACAGTACTGTAGATGGCATTTTGAATGAATTCTTACCTCTGCATGCACCCTTCACATTCATTTGAGTCTGTTTTTACTTATGAGCTTATTAATATTATTATTAGTAGTAGTAAATATTAGATTATTAATACAGAAAATAACTTGAGTCCTAAGATTTCATGGGCAGACTCGGGAAAATAGGAATACTCTTAACCTGGATTTAAAAATAGCCAAATTTGGGGCATGTCTTTGGAGAGTTTGTTCCAGTTATATGTACCTTAAAGGCCAAAACCTATAGAACGAGCACAAACCAGGACTATTAAAACTGTATTTACTGAAGAAAACGTCCTCTCATAATCCATTAAGAAATTAAAGGAATGCGTGGTGCTGCTTAATGTCTCCTACTATAAGTGTGATGTCTGTTTTGAAGGCTTTGGAGGAATCCCATTTTGAAGGATGACCAGATTTTAAAGGACCAGAGGCTGAATTTCTCCTCGACCTAATCTGAAGCGTAATGGGTTAACAGATTTTGCTGTGGTTTTTCCACCGAATGCTATTTATGTCTTTTAACTCTGTTGTAAAATTGTGTTTACATTCGTATGGAGAGCACATTACCTCACTTGAGAAATCACAATGACACCATGAGTCCAGTTTTTGTAGTTGTCTGAGATCCAGAGGTTAATGAAAGAGATGCAAACAATCCATTTTTATCATCTTAGAGCCGTACAGCCCACTGTCGAGCCATGGCTGCGCGTTCAGAGATACGGAACAGTATTATGTTCTATTGGCTTATCTGTAAACCATAATTGTTTGCTAACCACAACCAGTTGCTGTGTGATTAAGAATTCCATCAGGCTTAAGAAGCAATAATAACGTTATACGCGATAAAACGATGGATAAGACTGAGGCACAGTGACGTGGTGGCAGACAGACACTCGTTTGTTAACTTTAAAGCCTCTTAGACTTCCAGTTGAAAAGTGCACTATTAAGAACAAGCAGCTTGGCTGTAACAGAATTGTTAGGTTTAAAGTTCCCCTGAACTTCATTTTTAGAAAACAGAGAAACATCTTGATCATTTTGATTAAATAGCTGAGAATATTCTGTCTTTATAGCTTGTCGCCGCCTGTACCTCAATACAGCGGAACCTCGGAAATTCGGATTTAATTGTTTCCAGAGTGCCGTTCGATCTCTGATTTGTTTGAGTTCAGAATCAAATTTCCCCATAAGAAGTCATTTAAATAAGATGAATCCATTCTCCACTCCCAAGTAATAATTTATTTATGCTTATATTCACATGTAATTCATTGATTAAAAGCAGGAATAAAGCAAAGGAATGTAAACAAGGAATAAAAACCGCTTCCACTTGTCACAGGTAGACACAAAATGGATTTTAGTATCTGGGAACAGATTCACAAAAGTGTCTTAAAGAAAATCTTATTAAATGTGCTCTTAAAAATTAAGAATTGAGAATGATCTAGAATGATCTTAACTATTTTCTTAAGAACGGTTCTAAGAACAAATGGTATTCTTGAGAACGTGTCTCGCGCTATATATTGTAAGGTATAAAATGCAACAATAGCAATAACGATTTTCTTAAGAAAATCTTAACGAAATTATTTTTGAACAGAAGCCGACCTGTCAGAATCCGTTTATATCTATGATACTGTATTTAGCAGCCACTAACAAGACATAAACCAGAACAAAAGATAGTTTGTTACATTACATTTTTTCCACCATCACCATTATTCTCGTTTGCTAAAATCATTAAAATTGTTCAATTGTAGCCTGACAGCTAACAGACCAGCGGCTAACAGGATGGCTAGCTGCTAATATCTCAGTATCTATGCATTTGAATCTCAGTACTCGGCATGTCTTACTTGAAATGTACAACTTGTAACAACTAATTGGTCCTAAACACTAATCTATATTAGACCAGTAACCATTTACTGTTACTTTAGTTCAGGGGGACTTTAACACAGATCAAGGCAGCTAAGAAATTATCCAATAAATACTCCAGTACCAACCCTGCTAAAAACAGTAAAGCAAAGCAAATGCTGGTATGCTGGTCTTTTAGCAAGACCATATGAGTTCCATGTTGGACCAAAATTGTTTTTGACCCAGTGCTAATTGTTTAGCTGGTGAATTCCGATCGTCTTTCTGGTCTTTCTGGTTGATCAGCATACCTGCGTAGAAAGAAGAGAGAGTCTTTGCTGTTGCATTGCTGTCGCTGTTCTTTTGTTTGCTGTTTTTTAACCAGGGAAGCCTAACTCCGCATCCTGACATTAACCATCTCAGACACTTCCTTGTTGTGTTCTCCAGGCAATCTCATATTTATTTTTCTGTACATTTTCAAATTTAAAAAACAAATTGTGTGAGCTTTGAAAGTTTTGTTTAGACGAGGAAGCACCTCTGTAAAATGCTATGCACTAGAGAATATTATTCAGCACCTTATGGGTCAATGACAGAGACAGGTTTCAGTTTGAGTGTTAAAATTGTCATCAAGTTCATATGCATTTTTATTCTGCATTTAATCTGTTCAGTTAAATAGTGTTTGTTTCGCAGATTCCACAATTATGTCCAATACGTTGTGTGTGCAAATTTACCTTATAATTGTCATTGTGTGATTATTCTAATTGTGAAGTATTTTGAATTTTCAAATTCCCACGTTGGCCTGGTCAATGCACCGATCCCAGAGAGCAAGGTGTAAGTGTGCCCCGTATGGGACACCAGTCCATCACCGGACTGGGTAGGGGTTCCTGTTTCAGTGTTTTAAAGCATTAATGTTATTTGTCTTGTGGGGCACCCCTGGTCTGCTTGCGGTACCCCCGACTCAACCCCTTTGACTCTGAGGTCTGAAACTAGGAAGGTGGATGCAAAGTGGAACAACAAAAGAGACCGTGAAGACCTGGGGCATGATCCGGGGACTGGGAAAATCTGTGAGACACCTTGCCAGAGGTGGGATACGAACCAGAGTTTCTCAGTTGGTAGTGCACTTCTTCCAATGCTGCGCCTAGATGATATATGTAAGAACTAAACTAAATTATATGTTTTTAAAAATAGTCTAAATGCACAGAAGCTAAATATAAAAATGTAAATATGGAAAATTTTAAAAGAAAATATATATTTTTAAAAAAAGGTAATAGGTAGAGTATAATAAAGAGAATACAATATTATAAAATAGAGAAATATTGCCACTCTAATTTGAATGTACCGGGTCCCCATTGGTCGATGCCAGTTTTGCATTAGATCTGGTTCCATCTGCGTTCTGTCTGATGGCCGACACCCCACCCCGGTGTAGGGTTGAGTTCCAGGGCTCTGTCTCACCCGTGTTTGCGTTCCGCCTCGCCCCATCGTACCTTTCATTTCAAATTCTGCATCTAGATGTCTGGGTCTGTTGTGGTCCATCAGAAGAGGGGTGCCCCCTCGTGACAATAATCAAGCTGAGAAATTCTTAAAATAAATGAAAATATTAAACTATAAATACTATCATGGCAGGATGAATATATGGGTCTAGATTAAAGACAATTCGCTAAGATACCATTCATTCCGTAAGCATCACTTGGGCCATCTTTACATTCACCAAAAATTGAATATTGACACTAACGCAGTGTGCACACGCTACTGTGTTCACACTGCATAATATACTCTAATTTACATTCATATTTCTTTTAAAATTGAATTTGAGTTTTAATTAGCCTAACCATGATCCGACAGTGACCTTCACCACGAAGCATTTCTTTTTTTCTTGAATGCATACCAATATAAACGTTATTTGTTGGTTGTGCCACATGATGGCTCTGGAATCAGTGATCATTTTGAACCTTGTTATTCCAAAGTACTTCATATGTATTTTTGGGGGGCTAAATCACTTTTTTAATAGTACTTTGTTTGGTCGACTGTTGTACCACCTGACATTTTGAAAATTCACTGAAAATGTAATTCCATAAAGGATCTACTGCACAAGTGTGTGAGTTTCATATATTACATCATTTTAAAGGTAAATAATGCACCTGGACAGAATAATGTAAATCATGTCATTGACCCTCATTTATGTTAGGCACAGGCTTTCTGATAGCTTCTGCATTTCTCCTGACACAGGAATAAGAGCTTGCTCTGTGTAGTATTTAGGCTTTTTGGGGGCTTGCTTGGTTATTTCTATGTTTAAAAGTTTGCACTAAGATAATAAAGATGTAAATTTGTAATAATTTTCTTATTTACAGTCTCTTTCATTGTGTTGTGTCATTGTGTAGGGCAGGGGTGTCCAAAGTTAAGCCCTAGGGCCAGATGTGGCCCACTGACAGATTTTAATAGGATCGTGGCGTCACTATTAAGAATAGGTTATCAGTGGCCTTTTTCCTTTCGTCTGACGGGAGCAGCAGTACGTACACGACTGAAGAACCATCTGAGGTCCGAGATTTAACATTTAACATTTGTCACAGAAAAATGTTAAATGTCAAAGTGAATATATGGACCCTCCCTAAAACATTCAAGGTATGACATGAGCTCAAAGTATGGAAAAGTTTAGCATTTACTAGAGATGAACGAGATACAGTGGGTTGTAGTTGCAAATACTTGTAGTATCCAGACCTTGATGAAAAAGATCTAACCTTAAATTGTCCACTGACTTTTTTTTTTTTATTAATACGTACAACTTGGTGTAACTTGCACTTTTGTACCAGTGCTATAAACCCTATAGCAGTAGCAGTATCCCGTGTAGAGATGGTAAGAGCCAGCGCTGGAAACAGCAGTTCCTGAAGGCCTGGGTTCAAATCCCATGTGGAACTTGCAACGTCCAAGCTTGGGTGGTGCATTTCCAGAACGCTGTTCTGGATTGGTAATCTGGGTCTGGCTCCAGATCCACCCTCGCGTCCCTGACCAGATAAACGGGGGTAAAACAGGATGCTTTGCTTTGTTTAAACCAAATAGCATAGCATGGATTATGATCGTGCCACTAGATGGCAGTAGAGCTAGGAAACGTTAAAGGATTATATGTCTGCATTGATGTCATGCGTCTCCAGCAGACCTTTATGTTTTATTTTATTTCTTTTCGCTATGATTAACTCGTTATTTGATCGGAAAGTGACCATTCTGACCTATTGTGGAAAACATTTAATACGCTTGGAGGTATAAAAAACATTAGAGTTGATTCTGATTGAGATTAACATTAATTGTCATTACGTTAATCAATGAATAGTATTGATTAACGCAAAATCAACAATTTTACACCTTGTTGATTTTTCACAGCTTTGTGTGAATATAGAAATAGGTTTATTAAGCTATGCTTTAACTAAGCTGCCTACAAAAATAAAATGAACGCAAAGCTTTAAATGAAATCACACGGAACTTACCAGCAGCGCCGCTTTGCTTTCTGTGGCAGATTTATTTCCTGCATTATTTAATTGATGATTGTATTTTTAATTATGTGCTCGGATGATGCAGCAGCAATTCACTAACCTATCCCTATAATGACCCAGGTTTGAGACCTGATGATACCTTCAGGCTGGGTAGGGAGTCGTACAGGGACCAATGGCTGTGTCTGAGAAAGATGAGCCTGGTTGGGGGATCATCCCCTGACACCCTATTGTCATCCCATGACTCAAGGATGTTCTTTGGACCCCTCTGACCTGGCCAGGAAAAGCAGCGTTAAAATGTGGGTAAAAAAAAGAAAAGCTATAATATAACATGTGGGGGCACTGTGTCGTACTGGCTCGTTCTGTTTTTGTTTTCTTTTTCTCTTTTTTTTTGTTCCTGTGCTCTTTTGCTCTTCTACTATTTTTTCTTGTTTTTTTTTTTAGTCCCAACCCTTCCCTGGGGGCCGCGGGGCTGGGCGGGGGGGGGGGTGGGGGGCGCGGGGGGGGGGGGGGGGGGGGTGGGGGGCACTGTGTATAACGATGGGAAGCCAGTTGGGGTCCAAACAGTGCTGCAACAACAACCCTACCCAGAGCTTTGATGGACTGGGGTTGCATCTAGAGTACGCTTAAAGCTGCATCCTGTGTTGTTCAGGGATAGGTGTCAGAGCCCCCACGTGTTACCAGTTATACCACAGTCCACCAGATGAAAATAGAAATCCAGTTGTAGGGTTGAGTTCTGAGTGGCTTCCATCATCCAAGCATTTCAGGGTCAATGTTAGCACAAGTAGACCAGGGATTGCCACCATATGACACTGCCAAGCATGGTCATGACTCAAAAAGTCTTCAGTTTGACACAAGTGCAAATTTAAGTGGTTGATTTATTTTAAAGTGACTGCTTAATCCAGCCGCCGAAATATAGTAACAATTAGAACCAGGTTGTTGGATATTTTCCAGTTGATGCATCTTTGCAGGTTATTTATTGCATTTTATTATAATTAAGTGCAAAGTAAAAAAGGTTTACTTAGTGTTGTACTCAAGAACGCTAGAGCTGAGTCGAGTAAAGACCAAAAGCAGGACACATCAAGCCCAAGTCAAGACCAAGACTTTTAGTAGTCGAGTCTGAGTCAAGACCAAGAGTGGCCTTGGAGTCCGAGACCTGATTAAGAAGAAAATGGAAAAAAATGTAATTAATTTGTAATTCACTTTGCATTCATCATCATTCATTATACATGATATATTACTTCTGAATTTACTTTCAGCTGAATGTTTCTTCTTTAGTGAAGTCCGAATGAGGTCGGGCTCGAGACTGGACTCAACTACTACAACAATAAGCTTACTTTCTTTTTTGAATTCATTCGTTTCCTTATTAAGCTATGTTGTCCACGTCTTATTCTTTAAGAAGCTTCAGAAACCTGCCTTGTTTGCCTGCGCTTCAAAAACAACACTGGCACACCAATGGTTTTTGCTGAAGATTTTTGTATCTTTTCAGTGTTTTCTGTCCAGCTCACTTACAAGTGGTGGTGTTTTGAAGAGAGACTGTCTAAGACGCAACAGTTCAGACACTACATCACTGCAAGCACAATGTCGGCACATGAACTGTATGTCTGGAGCTTCATGAATTGGGTTTCCATAGCCAAAAAGACTCATTACCATGTATAATCAGTATCTGTGATGGCAAGTGTTGGCTGGTATGGTATAAAGCACACCACCATTTGTCCAAGCCGGTTTCTGCTTGTTGGTGTTACAAAACTGGTATAGCTGGAGAACCAGCTTGGAGATGGTTGAAGAACATAAGTGCAGAAATCGAGTGTTTGTTGGTTGACCAAAAAAACACATAAGCATCCCATGCTGGTGACCATCATACCAGTATCCAAAAAACAGCATATGCTGGTCATACTGCTGATCATCTCTGCTGGTGAACCTGTTCCTGCTACCTGGAAGATTAAAAATGACTGGAGTCTTCCAACCACACTGGACAAACAAAGGTATGGAGATGCCACAACAGCCTGTACTTTTCTGAGAAGACTTTTTCAGCAGATGTTGGAACATGACTGTGAGGCTGAGCACTGATGTTAGACAATAAGCCCCACCACCATAGGGACCTGGACTTGAGTTCTGCCTGAGGGAGGAGGGCTGGGTCATGGCGATAAAGCCCAGAGCTGGAATTCTCTCTGATCTTGATCAGGGCACATTTATGCTTGAGTCTTTGTGACCCTGACCACGAAAACAGGGTTTAAATGCGAAACCAACCTGAAACCGTATCAAAAGGGGTATTCACAAACTTTTGGCTATATAATATTCTGCTATAAACAGGTGGTTTGGTGAGATTATATGACACATTTTCTCTCTTTAAAAACCCAGAGGAGTCCCTAATGTGGTCTATCAGCAGCTTCTCGTCTCTGTGGCATTCTGTGGAGACAATCGCGGCTTTTCAGATTGTCTCTATGGGTGTGTGAGAGTGTGTGTGTGAGAGTGTGAGAGAGGGAAGCAGCACACAGCGCGCAGAGCTGAGTTGTTAGAGCGGTGTGAACCGCTGAACTCCTGCTGCAGGCTGCACTATCACTTCAGCTCATCAATGGAGAGAAATTACCGAACTGCGCTCCGCTAAAACAAACGACGCATCCACCGGAGGGAATTCGCTCTGGAGACGCGCTGCTTCCCGTGTCATTACCCCCTGCTTAAAGATCGGGGAGGCAAAGTACTGAGAGGATCGACCTCTGAGCGGTGAGTAACTGATTGTTGCTTTGTAAATAGCGGGTGCTTTCTTGTTTTAAACCATGCATTATGTGGGGAAGGCGTTGGCACAGGTTTTGTGGGTGCATTCAGAGCGCAACCAAGACGCGCCGGTGGAGGCTGGCATAAAAAGGGACGAACTGCGCTTCATACAGGTGTTGTTTTACTCGCCAAAGTCAGTTTAACCTCACGATGTGTTAACTGGCCAGTCATCTATGAACTTGACAGCTCCTGGCTTGTGAACCCTTCGTTTACGAAGACGCGCAAGACTTCAGGATGTAATGCAGTTCTAATCTGTTCCATTCCAAGTTATTTTTCATTTGCAAACAGTATACTCATATGTGAAGTCCACAGACGCAGAGCTAATACATCATAGTATTCACATTCACTAAGAAAATGCCTTACCTTAGTATTTTTTTAATGTAAACAACATAATTTGTGTGTTATCTCCTGACCTACAAAAGCTCCGCAGCTCCTACCTTCTAATCTGTCTCACATGTACACACTGAAAAGACTGCACTACAAACACACGTTCCTATATTATGTATTTGTCTCCGGGTTCTTTATTTTTGCATTTGTAAACTCATTTATGAACGCATTATGCTTGCATGTGTGGGATGTACTGTACACACAAAAAGGAATGATATATTTTTGAAGTCTTGATGCAAACTCAATAAACCAGGTAAGTAAATCCCAGAAAGTTGAATCAGTTCATTAAGACACATGGTTTTCTTGGGAGAAACGTTTCATCACTCATCTAAGTGACTTCTTCAGTCTCACCTAGTTGGAAAACTTCCCTAAGGTGATATAAGGCAAATTTCCATAACGATCCATACCAGGATCATGACATAATAATGGGACTGGTGTTCAGTCTCATATGCAAATTGCCTTGGCCTTTAATTACGATGGTCACATGTGCCATTCACACAGGATTGGGGAGTAGCTGCAAGCATGGTATTGTGAGATGGTGAGAGGTGAACTCGGAGGCGTTCCCTTCTCACATAGATGGCTTCTTTGACTCCCAAATGGAACCAGCGTTCCTTCCATCAAGGATGTGCAACTTTGCATCCTTGAAAGAATGGTCACTGGCCTGTAGGTGGGTGTAAACTGCAGAGTCCTTCTGTGCTGTGCCATCAGTTTCACCAGCGGTTGTTTGGTTTCACCTAATCCTCCCCCTAATACAGCGTACACTATGTTGCTGTGTTGGTGGACTAGTTTCTGGCATAACAAGTTTTGGGGTTTGAAAGCAACCGAGATGCGGTGACTGGAAAACATGGGTCTCAATTGTTCCGATGCTCCTGCCTCATACGGAATCACCACTGGTTACATTAGTAAATAATGAGTTAGTAATCCACATGCTCAGTTCTTTTTCACTTTTCAAACTGTTCTCTTATTCCTGAACTCATGTGGAGACTCCATAGGAAGAAAAAACATACCTTTAAAAGCTGGAAACCTCCTGTTTTGCCCTCACTTATCCCGGTATGGGTCATGACAGAGGGTCTGGAGCTTAACCAGAGTTCACAGCCAGACTCTGGACAGGGCGCCGTTCCACTGCAGGGTTGCATAAACGCAACACTCAACCTCTGCGTTGCACAGGATTTGAACCCTGGCCCTCTGGGATTACCTGTTCCAGCAGTTAACTCTTACCTCTGAGCCACAGGAACTGTATTTGGAGTAATATATAACAAGGATGTAGCCATGACTCGAACATTGTGGGGGACCAAACGTAAATGGGGTTGGTGTAAATGGGGAGTGTTAAGCATTCAAAAATATTGAAATAGAAAAATGTGGTTTTAGTTGTATTTTTATATTTGAAAATAATTACAATAATTTCTAACAGTGTATTTGAATGGCAGAGATATCAGATTAATAAAGTACAACCATAACCAGATCATATACAGTGAGTTGTGTTCATCACTTCATGAATCCAATTTCAGGCACACCCTGAGGCTGGGGCATATGCATGCAGGTTTTACCAATGAAGTCAGAAGTTGAAGTCAGAATTTTAGTTCGAATTTGGGGGCAAAAAAAAATTGAAATGGACTGTTTGATGTCCAAATTGGTTGAATAAAGAAGCGTTCAAATTCAGAGGTTCAATCAAGATCAATCCAAAATTCATTTCTGTGTTTATAATCAGTGTGGTGAGGTTATTAGATTAAGACGTTTTTTCTCTTCCATCTTTCAGCATAATGTCCTGATTATTTATATATTTGTGGCAACCATGTTTCAAAATCATTCATTAGGAAAACATTATAAATTAGTTTTAATTTAGTTTTAGTTTCTGTGATACTATTGCATAATGTATTAGAAAATTTGGGTCTTTTTAAAATGTTTTTTAAATATAATAAATAGGCTCATCCGTGACTTGTTTCCTCTTAAATGTCATATCTTCACGTACAATTAATAAATAATTTATAATTTATAGCTTTCGATGTCTCTGAAATGCCTTCACATCACCTTTAACCACCTGCGATTTGCCCTGAAAGGATATTATATTGAATATACACCCCTGCCCAACAGACTCTCGTTAGTTTCATTCGTCTGAATGCTTTGGCTGAAACCATAAACCATAAATCATGCCACAAGTACCATAGTGTGTTATTCCATGGTAACGCCTGCTATTATTTGCCTGTTTTGTGTGGAAAGAGGTCAGTGAGAGATGTTTGACGTTCTGATTCTGGCATTCTGGTCTTCGTTCGACTGAATATGGTGTAATGGTATGAAAAACGTCCATACCACCCAAACCTTAATTGTTATATCAAGAAACACTGACTCATCTCTTGTAATGCTGTATAATTCTATCAACTGACTTGTACTTGTTTTCCTAGTGCTCTCAACGCAGTTCTCTTTTTTTCTTAGGCAGCCCAAACAACGGGCAAATGTCACTTACACCCTTCCTCTTTTGCACGTGCTATCAAACAAACACTAATAATGCTGTTTATCATTAGCAAGACTGAAGCCCTGCCTAGTGTTATTCCTGCCTTGTGCCGCCGGCTAGGCATCAGCTCTCCCACGACCCTGTCCAGGATTAGGTGGATAAGAAAATGAATGAATGACAGTAGAGCTACACAGGATACCATACGAATATGCAATCAATGAAAGCTACTGGCGTCTTGAGACACATTGCGTTTACTAGCAAATATAACGGAAAGACTAACATTAGTTGAAGTAGTTTTAGCTTGCGAGTGTTTCCATATACCTCATAGCCATTTACCACATCAGACGTCTATGGTGAGAATGAAAGTGTCCGAGGAACAAACTATGGTCCCCGTATCCATCCACTACCTTTGGCCGAGCGTCGGTCAGTTGATACGGGCTGTTTTTGCACCAACAGGGAGATGGATTTTCATCTGACGTTCCCTCCCTTAGACACGGGGAACTGTATCTGTCATCGCACCTGACCAGGCAGCTCAAACCAGGTTTCACCAGAATACACATGAAACCAGAAATTTAGAAACTGAATTCAAACCACATCTGATATATAAATAGGATTTTGGTCATGTGACTCGGATTTGCTGTGGCTTTCACTTCATTATGCGTCTGATGTCAGAGGTTTGCGAGAGCGATAACAAGGTAAATTAGATTCAGTGTGACATAGAAACTCAGCCTGGAGCAACGGAAAGGTGCCATGTCGTCTGTTTATGTGCGGAGAGGCCTAGGAATGAAAGCACCTGTGAAGAAATGTAACACTCAACCTAGGCATCGGTACCAGCACAAAATGAAGCACTTAAAACAAAATACGGAGAAAGTAAAAGTGGAAATCATAAAATTAATAACTGCCCTTAATGTAGGCACGCATTGTCACCATAGTAACTAATCTGGATACCCTAGCAAAAGTGACCAGGGTACGAACAGACCAACTGGATTTGGTCAAACTGGTCATTTGCAGTGTGGACATGGTATTACCCAATCAGGAACTTGGGCAGGAAGAACTGAAGCAGCTAGGCAGGACTCTCCGATCGGGAAAAGTCCAAGGCACTGGTCCACTCCACAGGTGAGGCTTCCGCCTCAAACCCAGACAGACCCATCTATTTATACCAAAAAGAAAAAAGGTCCTAACCTTAGCTCTGTAGGTTCATTCCAGTTGGCAGCGCCCTGCTCCAAGCCACAGCTGGGTATCTAATTGTTTTGGGTACACTCTGTCATACTTCTGTGTCCCAGATACTGCATGATTGAGCAAAACATGTCACACATGTGACTTTGTGGAATTTTCCACAGGCTATGGACATTGTTAGGTGTCAGTCAACCTTTTAAAATACCCAGTTTGTTCCCATTAATTTCAGGCATGTGGTGAAAATATCAGATTTCAAACCGAAATTGTCCTGCAGTTTGAACGGGGTAAAACTGACTACTGGTGCACTAATGTAAAGCTGCGGTCACACTAAATATGATTTCGTCCAAGAGGAATACATTTTTGCGAACAAATATACACACTGAGTTTAAATTTGCTGAACAAATGTGACACACAAATGTGTGTCCTCGACCAGCAGCGCTACTGCCTTTGCCTGTAGTATTGTAGAGACAAAAATGGAGGAAATGCTAATTGTAGCTGTGTGTCAGTGCAACATTTTATCGGACATGTACCGATTTATAAAGCTGAGAATAAAAATGATCCTCTTTCATAGCCCTCCTTCGCCGAAGCAGAAGTAAAGCGGCTCTCCGGTGCTTCCTCTTTCTCACCTGAATACTGCAAGCCAAGGCTACGCTAACTGGACCAAATACCTGATTATTTGCATGGCCAAAATTCTGGCCCCGGCTATTTCACTGAGCCATGTGAACTGCAAATGTCTAGTGTGGCCTTAAAGAGCTGTGGTTCTTAGGTAGTGTTCTAGTTTATTGATGGCAGAGCATGATTTATGTCTGTTATGTCACTGTCTCATATTAAGGCCCAAATTAGTTGTGCTTTAAAAACAGGTTGAATGTCCTGTACGTTCAGGTGAAAGAAAACTAATGAAAGGTTTTCTAATGCATGTATTTATTGTCAGTTGAGCTATCTGCAACTGTTATATTAATTCACAAGTGTGTGAGCGTGTGGGGACTGG
This sequence comes from Ancistrus triradiatus, assembly GCA_025084515.1. Taxonomy (NCBI): domain Eukaryota; kingdom Metazoa; phylum Chordata; class Actinopteri; order Siluriformes; family Loricariidae; genus Ancistrus; species Ancistrus triradiatus. Next base: position 496,010 of record JAJAGP010000056.1, on the reverse strand, counting down.
GGCGTCTGGACACTAGACCAACTCAGAGAACTGTGTGATTCTCACTTTTCTGGCTTCAATGCAACATGAGAACAGCAGTGTGACTTGAAGGCAAACTGACTTGTCCTGGAGCGGGTGCATGCCATATTTTACAGCCAAGTGAATACAGTAATTAGTAACGTACTACCACAGTAAAATCACTCGGTCCAATCTGGCCACCGTATTACAGAGGTTCTGGGTAAGCTGGTTTAAGATGTTCTGGCTCTGGCAACCTACTGATGTAAGAACAGGCATTTACGTTAATAACACACTCCTAAAACCACTCGTTCTTACAGACGATAAACCTGTTTTTAATTGAAAAACCCCTAAACCAACTCTCCAGTATTAATGTACACCCACACCCTGAGTGTTATAATTTAGTTTTATGGTGTTTTCAGCTAAATCTGAAATAAAAATGTGTTAGGATTTAGTCAGGATGACGATTTTCTGACTGGTCGTTGTTGTTTGGGGGCATTTAGATTGGGAGTACAGTTACAAATCTGTGGTTATTAACCATCCCTTCAGACTTGTCTACAGGGTTCTGTGAAAAAGCAGAATTGGAAAATAATAGATTCGATTATTATATGATGAAATACTTTGTGAAGCCTGTATTTTCTGCTTTATTTGCCCATAAAATTTGCTCTGATCTTTAAAATAGACATCAACACAGTCTGTGAATTAATAACACCCAAGTGTACAGTCTAGGCTGCGAAGGAACCTGTGAATCATTTCCTGTAGCTGCTTATCAGACTTACTCAGTGATTAACTGGAATTTTCTGGGATTTCTTGTATGAACAGCCCTCTTCTGGTTGTACTACAGCATCTTAGTTTTTTTTTTTCATTTTTTAACCCTGCTTTTCTTGGACAAGGTTACAGTGGCCTCAGTGTCTATTCCTGGAGACAGTGGCATCGGTGCCTATTCCTGGAGGACACAGAGCTCAGGCATATTGGTGCCCAGGACAGGATGCCAAAACATTGGAGGGCTGGACAGGGTTCACTGTTTCAACATTGGAGACTGGTCCCTTGATCCGTCTTCTGTCCCTCAGAATCCAGTAGAGTCTGTATTTGATGCCTGACCTGGCTAGAAGCCACTGCTGGGACTCAAACCCAGGTTTGGGCAGTTTATTAGACCACTGTGCCAGCTGAGTGCCCTACTACTATACCTGATCTATATATTGTAATTATAAATCTCTTCATGAGGTGGACCAGTTGCGCATGGAGATGGGAAAGAGAGTAATGAGTTATTGTAACTGAAATTAAGGCCATCAGATCCAATCCAACGCACTGGTGGGTTGGACTGGATGTACACTGTATAGTCAAAGATTATGGAACATGACTGCAAAGTTTGGGTCCATTTTTGGACAGTAAGCCCTGGCTCACTTTTGGAGTTAAGGTCAGGGTTCTGTGCAAGCCAGTCAACTTATTATTGAAGTTGGAGCAAGAAAGCGTCATATTGAGAGTCACCTATTGTCCAGTCCAATATATTCCACTGCCAATGTTTGTCTATGGAAATGATATGCTTTGAATTATGAACCTGGTAGCAGTGAGCGGACTTTTGGCCAGATATGATATTTATGCTGAAAGTAGCCATTAGAAGATGGGTCAGTTGTGAAGGGGTGCACATGGTCAGCAACCATACTCAAATAGGCCCAAGTGATTCTGGACTGGTATTAACTTGCCCAAGGTGTGCTGAGAAAACATTTCTCACACCATTACACCACCTCCATCAGCCTGGACTGTTGACGCAAGACAGGTCGGGTCCATGAATTCATGCAGAATGTACCATGTGTGTGCCTCAGCAGAAATTTGAGATTCATCAGACCAGACTGCAAAGCTCCAGTTTTGGTGAGCCTGTGTCCACTGCACCCTCAGCTTTTTGTTCTTGGCTGACAGAAGCGGAACTGGACGACATCTACTGCTGTTGTAGAAGATCTGCCTCAATATTTGTCGTGATGTGCATTTTGAGATGCGCTTCTGATCACCACACTCCGAGTTAATGTAAACTTAACTTATCCAGAGCGACTTACAATTGGTACAGCCTTGCAATCCAAGCAATTGTGGGTTTAGGAGCCCAACTGTGGCAGCTTAGCAGAGGTGGGATTTGAACCCTGGATCTTCTAGTCCATAGTCCAGTACCTGTGTAACGATACACTCTGCTCATGATTCAGTTCAAGATACTGTTCACATTAAAATAAAATAAATAGATCTTAATCCTTGTAAATATCCAACTAATTGTGTTTTTATTACTGTTGGACTGCAGTTTGAAGTAATTCTGTAGAATGGTCTATATACCACTCATACTAAAGCTGAACCAGAAGCAGTATGTCCTACACAGTATGCAAGAAAACATGGATATTTCCAGCACGCCAGATATCCAAACAACTTACTACTTGTGCCACAGTGTTATACCATGATCCCAAGATGCAACATGGCCCTTTTATTTTCAGAGTAATAGCTTGGATATTGCAGTAAAGTACCAGCATCCAGCTTTGATCCACAGCGCTTGTTCTGCATATACATGCAGGAGGAAACAGTGTACAAAAGTGAACTGAACTGCAGCCAGTCAAATCTACAAGCAAAGGATGAACTGATCTCATTTGGCATTTCACTACCAGCTAGTACAGCAAGCAATAATTGTCGATTACAACCAGAAGTAGTGTGCTCAGCGCAGTATGTAGAGGATGAAGCCCAATGTGGTAATTAAGGAAGAAAGTGGTGATTATGCAATATTTTGACGTCAGACTACTATTAAATAAATCGCTAATGATATAATGGTATAACGCATGACTCCAGTACTGAAATCCCACTGGCACTGTACCTGTGATAGTGAGATGTGTGCTAACATGGTGTATTAGCAGGAAGCCAAGCAGCCTGAGATTGTAGGAGAGCAGGAAACCATGTGGCCATTTAACATTTTAGTGAATATATACAGTAGATCCTGGTATTAATGAGGGTAAATATACTCATTGACAAAAAAAATAACTCCGCAAGATACACTCGTTGACAGAAAAAACTCACCAAGAAGGAGTTGTGATTACAATATTGGAGCGAAAGGATAAGTTTATTGGGGAAAATTGAATGTACAATTGAAAGGAGGCTCTAGTTACCCTGTTAGGCCACGTCTAGCCTGGATACAAGATACAGTTGGGCATGGTGGCATACAGGTTCTGTATGGTATCCTGTGGTACATTTGCCCACAGATGTTGCAGCTGAGCCTGTAGATCCTGCACACTCATAGGTTGCTGAAGCTGGCATCCCAGATGGTCGCATAAACTCTCGATTGGTGATAAATCTGGCAACCGGACAGGCCAAGGAAGTGTCCCTGGGAACACTTGCTGTGTGTGGGTGAGCATTATCCTGATGGAAATTGTCAGTTGGAAGCCCTGCTATGAGAGCCAACACATGCCCAGAGGATGTCCTGCACATATCGCTGAGTTGTTAGTGTCCCTCATATCACTACTATTGGGGACCGGCTGTCGTATGCGATGGCTCCACAGATCATCACACCAGCAGTTGGGGCAGAGTGTCGGTCCACAGCAAAGGCAGGATTGAAGCACTCACCACAAGGCCTCCATACTCAAACCCAACCCCCAACGGATCCCAAAGAGAACCTGGATTCGTCAACGATACTGCCCCAGTCCTTCAGCGAAAAAGTAGGTCCACATTAAATTTGTTGTTGCTAAACCTGGGTTCTAGTTCGGGTGTTGTCAAGTCGGGTGTCACACCGGCACTTTGAAGAACGTAAGTCCAGATGGAGGGTCATGCCCGGGTCCGCATTAATGCCCTCTGCAATGGTCTGGGGTCCCATCCAGGGCACCTTTTGGTCTGTATGAATTCTGTGATTACCTTTAAACTGCTTCAACCTGGGTCAAAACAAGGAGTCAGCGCTATGGTACCAGGTGCTGAGAAGGTACAGCAGTCTAAGGGCTTAGCCCACTACCACGGTGACCTTCGTTCAAGTGTCTGTGATGCCTTCCAGCTACACCACACAGGCTCTATCTGTGGGAGAGGAGGCCAGATGGGGGAATCATCCCCTGATAATGCAACAGCATCCCTTACCTAGCTTAATAGGGTGACACCCGATTCAGAGTTCATGCTTGCTTATGGTCTGGAATAGGCTCCGGTTCCCCACATCCACGATGAGCAGGGCTGAAACATGACAAAGTATGACGCTCTAACTATTGCTCTGTGTGCTTGTGGGTTTTTGGATGCAGGATCTTTGGAGAAGTTTGCATGTAGTGCATGTGAGTGAGCTCGTTCTATGACTGGAAGTCTGGAAACAGTTAGGAAGATCACCAGGATGTGGGCCTCAGTTGTATGAGCAGAACTGGTGCACTGTTTAGTTTTGCCTCGTAGCTCAGCTTCTGTCTTTGTGTCTGACTCGGATTATATTCCATGCTTGAATTTAATTGCTATTCAAAGGCATTTCAGAGTTGTATGTAATTAGGCTATGGATTACACACCTATTCTGCTCACACATTATAATCTTCTCTGCTTCTCTATCTCACTCTAAATGATGGCTTAACCTCATCGTACCAAATGTAGTCCATCTGTTTCTCTGCACACACACAGTGGTTGACGTACTTTCACCCTGTTCTCTAACGGTCAGGACCCCCTACAGGACCAGCACAGATCAGGTACTATTTGGGTGGTGGATCATTCTCACTGACACTGATGTGGTGGAGGTATGTTTGTGTGTTCATGCTGGTCTGAGTGGATCAGACACAGCAGTGCTGCTGGAGTTTTTAAACACTGTTCACTCACTGTCCACTCTATTAGACACTCCCACCTGGTTGATCCACCTTGTAGATGTAAAGTCAGAGACAGTAGCTCATCTGTTGTTGCACAGTGTGTGTCAGTCATCTTCTAATCCTTCATCAGTGCTCACAGGACGCTGCCTACAGGATGGTGGCTGGACATTTCCGGTTGGTGGACTATTCTCAGTCCAGCAGTCACACCGAGGTATTACTCCAGCAGCACTGCTGTGTCTAATCCAGGAAGCTCTGTAATGATAAAAAATGCAGTTTATCTATTATTACTTTTACTTCACTGCAGACAGTATGAACCTGAGATGTGTCATGTTTTTTTTTTTCTGGTCCACTTAATTTCATTTGTTAATAAACATCCATTCCTGCATTTCAGGCCTACAACACATCCCAAGAAAAGTTGGGACAGTAAAGCATGTACCAAAATGCTTTTGTAATGTGTGCAGCATGTGGTTTTGCATTGTCTTGTTGAAAAATGCATGGACATTCTTGGAAAAGATGTAGTCTTGAAGGCAGCTCTAAAATCTTAGTGTACTTTTCTGCATTAATGCTGCATCACAGAAGTGTAAATGACCTTTACCAAGGGCCCTGACCCGACCCCATACCATGACAGAGCCTGGCTTTCTGCTGATAACAGTCTGGATTGTCCTTTTAGAGCTCGACGCCTCTTCTGGACATGGTTAACATACAGCTTCTTTATTGCACAGTAACGTTTTAAGTGGCATTTGTGAATGTAACTCTGTATTGTACTGCTTGATAAAGGTTTGATAAAGCAATCCTTTCACCATGAGGTGCTATCAGCTACTGATGAATGATGGTTCTTGATGCAGTGGCATCTGAAGGATCAGAGATCACGCCTCTTCAGTTGAGGCTTGTGCCCTTGGCCTTTACGGACTGAAATTCCTCCAGATTCCTCCAGTTGATTCTCAACTTCTTTTGGAATGTGTTGCAGGCTGGAATGGCTGTATGTTAACAAATTACATAAAGTTGTCCAGAAAAAAACATGAAATATCTCAGGGTCATACTGTCTGCAATGAAATTAAAGTCAGGAATTGTAAAGAACACTACATTGTTTAATATTTGCATTTTCCATAGAATCCCAACTTTTTCTGATTTGAGGTTGTACCACTGTCAATAATGGGCATGGGCATGGAAACTGCCAAACCTACTAATTCTAAGTGGTGCCCACATACGTTTGGCAGCAGGGTTAGGTGTTGAGCAGGACAGGAAGAGTTTCAGATTTAAGCTAATAGAGCAGTCAGACAGGTGATTAAGTATGCAGGTTATAATCATGTAAGTGTTGTTTATGGTGTCTTTGAATAGCATGAGGCAGAGTTTCCACGGATGACCACGGATGGTTGGGCCCTGCCCATTTTTACTGCAAGTGTGTGTGTTTGTGTGTCTTTTTACAACATGCTGTTGTGTCTGGAGTCTAGGATTTGGAGCATCAGGTGGATGTTCCATTACGTCACGGTTAGAAGTAAAAGATGGAGATGTATGATTATGATGAGAACTGTACTTAACACGGCAAGGCTATATAAGCTCACTGCTCAGCTGCGGAGAAGCTCGAGGTGTGCAACTCAAATACTGATGGAGGTATGGGATGTTTGGGCACAATGGGTAAGTCTGTCCCTTTTAAATGTCCAGCTTTAGAAATACTAACAGTATTTGTGAAGCATTTGTGCGTACTGTCAAGTGAAAGTTCAAGACACTGTTGGTCTGGCTGCATTAAGTTGTGCGCGTATGTGTGTGGGTTTTTTTGTTTTCTGTCTTCCTGTCATTATTGTGGTTACATTTGAATAGTGTGGTATAACCTCAAAGAAAAAAAGTTCTTTAAGACATTGAGTGGGGGCCAAAAATCAAACACCTCTAATGAAAATTTTTTCTCTTTACAAATCATATACTCAGCATAACAAGTTGAGTGAAAAGTTGAATATCTGAAAAAGGCATACATTTCAGAATGTATCAGTATTTTATTATGTTCTCCTTTTGTTGCAATGACAGTGGGCATAAATATTCGATAGGATTTAGGTCAGGAGACTATTGAGGTACAGTTCTGCGCAAAAGTCTTAGGCCACCATTAAATTTGGTGTTTTCACAGTGGTATAATGACCATATATAACATATTGTCGACGATTGGACCCAAAACTTTCAAACTTGGATTTGTCATTCCGTAATCCTCTTTTCCACTGATCGTGAGCGTTAGCATATCTTAGCCTTTTCACCCTGCTGCTCTTCTGAAAAAGTGGTTGCTTGGCTGCTACCCTTCCACAAAGACCATTCCTGAACAAGCGGGTTCTACTTGGCATCCTGATGAAGCGCAAATAATCTGCTGCTGCTCATGTGTAAGAGGAGGAAACACTTGCCTCTGTAGCTTTTAGAAGATGTTTTTTTTCTGATTATTTTCTCAGCTTTTTAATACTGCATACACATTTCCTGTATGTTCTGGGTGCAGTCTAATGAAGAGACTGAAAATAATAATGTATGGTCATTATACCATTGCTAAAACAATAACAATTGGTAGTATGTGATGGCCTAACCTATTGGTGACCTAAGACTTTTGCACAGTACTGTAGGTCCATGACTTACAGCTTTCCTTGATCTACTTTGGTCTTCAAGTAGTTGTTACAAATCATAGAGGGGAATTTTGGGTCAGTATCCTATTGCGGTATGGATCCTGCTCCACAAAGATCCAAACAAGTTTTTCCCTAGTGCTCTCAGTCGATTTCCCCTCAACTGTTTGCACTTACACTACCAGTCAAAAGTTTCAGAACACACCTCTTTGTCCAGGTCAGTGTCTCAGTGTACATTGCAGAACATGGAACAAATAAAGAACTTGAGATAAAGAAGTAATGCAAGCATTTTAGCGGTTAAGGTACTGGACTATGGACCAGAAGGTCCAGGGTTCAAATCCCGCATCTGCCAAGCTGCCACAGTTGGGTCCTTGAGCAAGGCCCTTAACCCACAATTGCTTGGATTGTAAGATTGAATCAACTATAAGTCGCTCTGGATAAGGGCGTCTGCTAAATGCTGTAAATGTAAATGTAAGTAGACACAGGTTGCTCATATGCATCCTAAACCAGCTTTAAGTCTAGTTTTTTGTTCTAGACTTGTACTAGAAGCCTAGTTTTTTGTTCTTATCTTCTGAGGCAGTTCTGACATAGCCTGGTGCATCATTGCTGCTGTAGGATGAGCCCCTGACCAGCTAAGGGTAGACCAGAGGGTATTGCACGGTGCTGCAAAATGTTGTGGTAACCCCTTTTTTGCTTCCTGTAGCCTTTTTTTTCTCAGTACAACAATAGCCTCATACCACATCCTGCAGTACATTATTGTTCAAATACTGTCTTAGAGGGTGTAGCAACACAGGCTGTTCCTATCTAAAAAAGAACAAGGCTCTCACAGGGATGCCATCACAGGGCTGGATGAAGGGTGATATACCAATAACAATTATTACTACTACTACATTTTAACCACTTTTTAGCAATCAAATCAGGTAAAAGTCTACTCTAATTATTCTAGAGTTAAAAAAAGATCAAATATAATCAATGTTGTCAGATATGTCATTGGATCTGATATGATTTATATGATGTGATATTCATTATAAGTCATATAATCAGCAGAAGTTTGAATGAGAAGATGGGTCTTTGAAAACAATATACATTTCAGATGTATGTTCCCCCTGAACTAAACACCGTTGAGCATTTATGGGGGCACTTGAAGACAGAGGAAGCCCAGCACTTCCCTTTACTCTGTTCTCTAATAGTTAGAACCCCCACAGGACCAGCACAGATCAGGTACTATGTGGGTTCCGGATCATTCTCAGCACTGCACTGACACTGATGTGGTGCTAGTGTGTTAGTGTGTGTTGTGCTTATATGAGTGGATCAGACACAGCAGTGCCGCTGGAGCTTAAAACCACCTCAGTGTCAACTAAAAATATTCCACCAACCAAAAATGTCCAGCCCCCAGCATCCTTTAGGCTGCCTCCTGTGAACACGAGGAAGGTTTAGAGGATGACGAACACAAACTGTTCAACAACAGATGGTCTGCTGTCTCCAATAAAGTGAACAGTGAGTGAACAGTGTTTTGAAACTGCTGCGACTGATCCAATCATATCAGTGCAACACAAACTAACACACCACCACCACAACAGTGCCAGTGCAACAGAGTAAAGGACTAAAGGGGACGAGCAAAGTATGTAGAGAAACAGATGGACTACAGTCTGTAATTGTAGAACTACAGAATGTATTAGCCACATTAGATACTGTATATTACTGTCTGTATTTTTGCATATAGTTGTTCTTAAAGGTTTGTGAACTATTTGGAAGTACGTGCATTAATTATTAATGAAAGGTTATAACACTAGAGAAATGCATTCTGCCTAACGTAATAAGACACAATCAATAGTACATTTCCTGTCTTTATTGAACAAATTGATTCCACATTTACAGTAAAGTATCTGAGCCATAGTACATGGCAACGATGAATCCTTTAGTAATGACATGTTTTAGCTTTGTGCTTGAACAAACATCTATAGGTCAGATCATTACTTCTGGTGGGTCAGGCTCTGGATTCACTTAAGGTTCCAGAAACGTTTCTTTTCAAATCATTGCGTTGTTGATTGTTTTGTGTGTTTTGGATCACTGTTTTGTTGCATCATCTACTCATATTAAACTTCAAGTGCTGTCCTGACTCCTGTATTCTCCTGTATGATTTGTTACTGTGTTTTTCATTTATTTGCTTGTTAGATTATTCAGGTGGGGGTTTCCAATTTTTGGTTTGCCCAATTCCACAGTCTCACAACAGCCCCCAGCCACATCCACAGCCCTTCTGAAGCCTCCATACAATTTGCAGCTGCTTCATTTCACTGACTACTTTGCCATCACATTCAGCATCCAAAAGGGGCTGCTGTTGCAGTGGCGGGGAGATGATTCCTCATCCCTCAGTTCCTCTCTTAGATACATCCAGTAGTACAGAAGGCACTGCTAAGAACCTCCAACACAAGTTTCTGTGGTCCTGGGCTGGCAAAATAGGCTGCTGTGTCAACTAAGTGCTTTTAATGAAGTTTGGAATTAAGTCTTCCCTCAGTAGATGCAAGGAGAAAATAGCCCCAAACCATGGTGGTCCCAGACCATGCTTCACAGTTGAGTCTCCTTTTTGCCTCCGTACTACCAAAGTGTTTTTGTCAAAAAGCAAAACACTTCACTGAACAGGTTGATTACTCATTCCCAAGTCTCCGAAAGTCTGGTGTCCTAGTCAGTAAGATGGGATTAGACATGTGGGTTGAAATGCTTCTCGAAAGCATTCAGAGGAGCTTAGAGCAGGGGTTCCAGAACGTTTTCTACAATGCCTCCTTTTGTAGATGAGAATATTTTCAAGCCCCACCCACAAACAGGCACATGACTTTGCTTCCAAACTCCATTGGAATTTATTTTACTCATTGCTTCTTATCGAACAAAACAAAATGGAGACAAATCACCTTAACAGTGGAATTACTACAGGTGGCGTGCATTTGTAATAAACATACCTCTTTCATTTGCCTCGCTGTGCCTCCCCGCAATATCTCCCCACTTTGGGAACCACTGGCTTAGATTAGAGGAAGACTTGTGGAGGTGCATGAGGCTGACCAATGCTTTACCACAATCCACATCTAGTGGATGCAAATCTCAAGAATGCAAAGAACAACTTAAACCTGAAGAACCAGCTGAGGCATGACTTTGGGCCTGGTAATCTAAGATCGGTGTGCTACTGCTGTGTTATGGCCACCTGATCATGAAGCTCTCAATAAACTGTTCTTGTTGCTTCATGTTTCCACTCCGCAATAGCAGCAATTGACCGTAGCTAACAGTACAGTAACAGACGTGATGGAAAGGTGGCTTCCCACTGACAGTTTGTTTATGTTTGTTTATTAGTTTGTACTTAATATGGCATCAGAATTAATGGCTATATTCACGACAGGTTCTATCAGCACACTAGTCATGCGACAATTTAGAGTTGTTTGTTTGTTTGTACGTTTAATTGGTTTATTTAATGTTGCTATCAGCCTCAAGGACTTGCAGACTCCAAACAGAAAGAACCCAGGACCTTCTTGCTGTGAAGCATTGGTGCTACCCAGAATTTAGAGTGATCAGTTGATCTAATGCATGTCTGTGGACTGAGAGAGGAAACCGGAGTACCCTGAGTAAACCCATGCAGACATGGGGAGGAAGGGTGGCCACTTTCATAACCCCAAAAAGGAGAACATTACATCCCACACAGAATGAAAAGCATAAACTGTATTTTGAAGTAATCAATTAGACTTCAACGGACCACTCGGAATTGTAAGTTGTTTTTCTTTTTTTGCCGTTTTCAGTGTAACCGTGGCCGGGATCGAACCGGTCATCTCGGAGCTGAACTAACTACATGCACTGTGCCACGCTGACAGTCATTATGTTTTTCAGTACGACCCATTCTGCTGCTAGGTTTTACCTAAATATACCCATACTTTTGGAAGTATGTTGTGGTTTTTTGGTCTTCTGTATTCTAAAATGCTGACTGCACCATTTCCCACACATATTAGGCTTCTGTGTTTCCTGTCCTCATTGTGGCTAGCATGGTTTATTTTTCTGTGTGGTCAGTGACCTCAAAAGTTCATATTCTATGTAGATCACCAGGTCAGCTGAATGTTTTTTATCTTTCAGGAAATGATACTATAGTTACGCATAGTTGGTTAATCCAAGAATTGTTATGTTAGTATTCGTATTAATGCATGTCTAAATGTCATTAGACACAGAATCTTGCATGTAATAACTGTATGTACCGTGAATATCAATTAGCTGGATTCTCTGAGTACAGCGGTCATAACCTATTTATGGTTAGTGACACTAACATGGAGAGAAACGACATTGGTACATCAGTCTCTTAGCAACAGGAGCCCTTGCTGTGTTCCTCATGTCCTGGCTTGACGTTCTTCTCTCTCTGTTTGTGTGGATATATGTGTATTTGTTAAAGAGAGGGAGACTGTGTAAGAGTTCCACGCCACCCCTGATCAAAACAAAGCATCCCAATTTATCCCTGCTTGTCTTAATCAGGGTCACGGGAACCTATCCCAGGCCTATCCCTGGGCAGAGAAGGCGTTAGTCCATCAAAGGGATCCATAACCACACCACCCAAACTTCACGTTGCAAGCCCAGTCCAGGGATTGTGAACCCAGGTTCTCAGGAAGTGCTGGATCCAGCAGCTGGCTCTTATATCCAAGCCATAGGAGCTGCTTGGAGATGTTCTGAATAATGAGAGCTTGGCACAATCACTGTAGGACACACATGTAATATTTGTACAAATGTAGAATGTGTTGTGTCAGCTTCTTTTAAATCAACAAAACACTGAGTGTAAATATTTGTTTTTGGAATTTGTCAGTAATTTATAGAATACAACAAAAAAATGTTCTATTTCACTCAAATGCAGACAAGAACCTGCGGAAAATAGACAATAGAAGCAAACATATGGGCATCACTTAGATTTACAGATTGTGTAATGTTTTAGTCTCTGTTTGATTACCCCTATTACCCCCAAATTATCACCCCCTGGTCTTCTGCCGTGTGTCTGATCTTCAGCCAAAGGGCCAGCGAGTTCCTCTGTACAACTCACAGCTTCATGTTCCAGTACCTCAATCTAGTTCCATGTGTACCATGTTCCAGTACCTCAACAGTGCCTCTGTTGGAGCAGTGGGTAGATGATCTACATCTGACCTTCCCTGCTTCAGACATGACCATTTGTGTCTGTGCAGTACCCAGCCAGGCTGCAGGCTAGCAGGCTAGATATTTTTTTCATAACATTTACAGCATTGACCAGATGCCCTTATCCAGTACAACTTACAACTGCTACAACCAAGCAATTGTGGGTTAAGGGCCTTGCTGAAGGAGCCAACAGTGGCAGCTTGGCAGAGGTGGGATTTGAACCCTGGACCTTCTGATCCATAGTCTGTTAGGCTACCACAGTCCCCTGCTCCACTTAAGGAACCAATAATAAGACTTCTCCTTAGTCACATGTAATATCTTAGTTAGCCAATATTATGTGTTAATGAACTGTGGGAGATGGTAAAGAAAATATTACTCTGGTTTTCTCATGTTATCTGATTCTGTGTGTGTGTGTGTGTGTGTGTGTGCAGGCTGTGGGAGGTTACTCACTCCAGCCTGCATGGCCTACACACTGGGCTCGGGGCCCAACGCCGGCCCCACCGTCGGCCCTCAGCACTGCGTCACTAAAGTGGAGCTTTCCGTCTCCTGCATAAACCTGCTGGATCGAGATGTTGCCTCCAAGTCCGATCCCTTCTGCGTCCTCTTCCAGGAGGTGGACAACAACTGGGTCGAGGTATGGCACTGGTTCTTCACCTCTATAAGCCTGATGATGGAGTTTAAGAACAAGTGAAATGAGTTTGGTAAAATTGTAAGACAACAAAAGGTCCAGATAGGCCAAAATGTCTTGTCGTGAAAAGAGTTTTTACATTCATTCATTCATTTTACATTCAAAACAAAATGACCAGAGATCACATCCAACGAAGTGTGCTAAAATGTCCTCATGACAACAACAGCCTAGATGCTGTTATAGGTGGACAGGATCCATGCAGTGATGCTTATTTTTGTTATATTGTTGTGTGATATGAGCTAGGGGTGTGTGTGATATTTTCTGGGATTTTGTCAGTAATGATAATTAGAAGATACTTTAGCAGGGTACATCTTGGGTCTAAAGTTTTCAAAAGTTCTATTGTGATGTAGTTGGTGACATCATTTGGTATGCCTGTTCTTGTTGTAAGACACTTTTTTGCAGAATTATTCCACTAAGGTTTGCTGAGTGTGCTTTTTTCTGCTGGTATCTTGGCTGGTTTAAGCCTGTTGTGGACAGCTGACTCCCACAGTTTGGCCTAATCTTCATATTCTGCCATAGGCATGTCTAGCCCATTTTCACTAACTTGAGTCCCAGAACCTCTATAAATAAGGGTAAAATGTTCTTTTTGTGTGTCTTTAAATGGAAGTTTGTAACTGATAATATGAAAAAGTAAATAAACAGAAACAGGATGAAACCAAGTGGAGGTTTTCTTAGATTTGATGGTGTCATTCCAGTCACAGTGTTTCTCCAATACCCCAAAAGTCAGATGTTCTTCCTTCACAAGTGTGGAATGACAGTCCAAAATTGAGTGGTCTCATTGGGTGCTCAGCACCCCTAAACCTCTGGGTATCCTTTGCCTTTTATTGATTCAGATTCTACGTTCTAATTCCAGTTCTTATTGGTTCCAAGTTTTGGTTCCAAAACTCTTTATTATGCTGTACAGCAGCCTGGAAATATTTCAAGGTATGTGAAAAGGACGAATGAAGGAAGGTCTGTGAGAAGGAGAAAACAACCCACATATGGAGCTCTGAAGTGAGTCCAGTGTCAATGTTCTGTTTAACTGCCCAGTTTAACTTCACATGAAGTTGTCCTACATGCTCACAATGGCTTTTGATGAAACGTTTTAAAACCGACATACTCTGAAGAGTGAAGTGCATGAAATGTGGCGAGATAATGCGCGAAATACGTCAAAAGCAGTGCAGCACTGTCTCTTGGTGACTTTGACCTTCGTGTTTTCATGAGCAGAGAGCTCAAGCTTTTGAAACGTGAACCTCACTGAAAGCTGTGGGCTTGCATGGAACAAGAATCATAGAATCTGGAGAGATTCAGTATTGAGCGGTATACAGTTCTGCACTGTTACTGCGAGAACATTGTGTTATATGTGCATGCCTTGACGTCGATGGTTCATAGTGCAAACCTGCACATGAAATCGGTATTTCTCAGCGCACGGTAACCATGGCAACCACACGGCCATCACAGGAAACAAAAGCCTGCTGCAGAGGTAGACCGACTGTAAGGAGGGACCGGGGTGGGTACAGGAGGTTAAGGAAGGAAATATCTCTGAATCTAGTCCTGAAAGGTAATCGGTGGATCAATACAAATGGATTACCTACTAGTTATAGGCGTGTACAGGATTAAAAACACCTACAACACTGTGCAAGCTGATTCAGCTCTGTGGATGACATCACAGACCCATGTTAATTCTGTTTGACTGAATGAAAAATAGTTTAAATGTTTAATGGCATTCAAAATCAAGTTGTTATGGCACGTTAGTCCTTACAGGATTCGTGTGGTTTGAGGTATTGGCACATTTTCTACTGAACACCTGTAAGACACTGGGGCACCCCTGGTCTAATGTGCCGATCTGTAAGAGGAGGTCCCTCAGAAGACCCCTGGTGAGGCGAAACATGAACAGAAAGTCGGATATACAGAATCAGAGCTCAACCCTGAAATGGGACCTTTAACCTGATGGGACATTGCACATTGCATTTATCCAAAGTTGACTAAGTCTTTCAATCCAAGCAATTGTGAGTTAAGGGCCTTGCTCAAGGACCCAACAGTGGAAGCCTGGC
This sequence comes from Ancistrus triradiatus, assembly GCA_025084515.1. Classification (NCBI taxonomy): domain Eukaryota; kingdom Metazoa; phylum Chordata; class Actinopteri; order Siluriformes; family Loricariidae; genus Ancistrus; species Ancistrus triradiatus. Next base: position 480,790 of record JAJAGP010000056.1, on the reverse strand, counting down.
AGAGGTGGGATTTGAACTCTGGATCTTCTGGTCCATAGTACAGTACCTTAACCACTAGGATACCACAGTCCACAGAATTGGGACCATTAACACAGTGGAATCAGCGGAAAACCAGAAGTCGGATACAAACCAGGCTGTATTAATAGAAGAGCACTTCTTCAAGGTGGTAAGCCACCTCGGATCGTATCCTACCTCTCTCGAGTTCTGTGTTGAGTTTCTGTGAGGTCTTCCAGGGTGTGGGCCTGGCAAGTAATCTTGCTACTGGTTTCCGCCACGTCAGGGGGTCTTCCGAGTTTCTCAGGTTCTTGGGACTGGGTGTAGAGCACACAAACAGACACACATGTCTGACACATATTTTGCCTGTTTTTGGTGGGTGTGTAATAACAGATGGCGGAAGGAGATTGGCCATCACACACAGCGATTTTACTTCAAACAGCATCTATTTTTTCAGTGTCAGAGTCGGTTTGATTAAACATTTAAAACAAAGTAAATAAAACAAGTAAGTAAAACAGTAAGTAAAACAAATCCAGATTGGTAACTCCCAAAAAAGTTTGTGCACCTCATACGAATGGGAAATAATCATTATATTGTAATCAGTAATCATAATAATTATGATTCATACTCTGAGCATCTAAACTACACCATCACTGCTTGTGCTCGGGAGTTTTCAGAAGGACGCATGGCCATACTGTAGCGGTTGGAGTGGGGGACCAAACAAGTGTTTGTCCACAGCATCATATCTCAGTCCATATGTTCAGGCGCATGTAGGGGTCTGCTTGGTGTATAAACGTATCTTCTATGCGTGTTTGAGCGTGTTAGTGGGTTTTCAGTTTGATCAGGGAATCCTTTGTGAATGTGCTTTTTACTTTGACATTTCTAGTCACGCTGTTATATTTAATTTTTACCCTCTGTTACCCATTGTTAATACACTACATGGCCATAAGCATATGCATTAGAGACACCAGTTGACTTAATGTACGTCTTTGGAAGGTGAGAGGAAAGCGGAGTAAACCGGGTCAGGAATTAAAAGAGGAATCTCTGGAGCTGTGCTAACCCTCATCATATCACTTAGCTCTAATCCTGATGAGCGTCCCATTTAATTTGTTCCCATCTGTCTGTTTGTCTGTCTGCAGCTGGGCCGAACAGAGACGGCGGTGAACAATCTGAATCCTGTGTTCGGGGTGAAGTTCCAGGTGGACTACCACTTTGAGGAGGTCCAGAAGCTCAAGTTTGCCATGTTCGACGAGGACAAGTGCAGCAGCCAGCTATACGAGCACGACTTTCTGGGAGAATTCGTCTGCACTCTGGGAGTGGTACTGTATCACCGGTTTACATCTCCAGCATCCACTGCCTGCTCTGTATTGTACTATTGCAGAGATCCTGAATCTATAATATATCTGGATATAGCTACACATAATACTGTATATCTGGATATATATAATACACTGCCCGGCCAAAAAAGGTCACTAATTAATTAGTTAATTAATGCAACTCTGGACAGAACAGCTTCTGCAATGTCAATACATTTATTTCTGTCCAGAGTTGCATTACTTTCCCCCCCAAGATCTTGTACTGATGATGGGATATTTGTTCCACTGCACAAAGTCTCCTCCAGCACATCCCAAAGATTCTCAATGGGGTTCAGGTCTGGACTCTGTGGTGGCCAATCCATGTGTGATAATGATGGCTCCCTGAACCACTCTCTGACCCTCTGAAACAGATGAACTATTCCACGACCACAGGATGTGTCTTTCGACATAGTGGTTTAACAAATGAGAAGCTACTCACTGCATCAGTTAGGGTTAGATAATTTGTTGCCAGCTGAAACATCATCACCAATGCAGGAATCGTCCGATGGGAGGCTCTTTTTCTTCTTCAGTAAACTTGGGCCCCTCTAGCATCCATTAAGATCTCAGAATGCATTTGCTTCATTAATGGTGCATTTCAAATATGCAGAAATGTGCCATGTGCTTAAGTTTGTTCCCTGCCTCAAAACATGTTAACAGACCAAGGATTCCTAAACTCCTACATAAGACTGTGAATCTAATGCTACTTTTCACTGGCAGTGATCAAAGGGGCGCCAGTACTGCACTCAAATCTATATCTCAAGAAAAGAAACGAAAGCATTAGCTAATGCAACAGCATTAGCTCACAGAAAGCATTTCCTAATGAACTCAGATCGATCTGTTTCTTTTCAGTGCTTCCTCTCTTTAGCAATTACAGCCTTACTACAGAGTTTGACTGATTAGAAACACATATCTATCTTCATCCCCTGTCCCCACACAGATTGTGTCCAATAAGAAGCTTCATCGGCCTCTTACCTTGGCCAATGGCAAGCCGGCAGGGAAGGGAGCCATTACGGTAAGAGCTTTGTCTTTGCTCCTGATAATATCTCGGGATAATAATACCTCCTGATAATAAGTCTGTTGAAGCACCATTTTGTGATCTGGTCATGAGCTTTCCTTTTACTCCAGATAACAGCCCAGGAGTTATCAGACAACAGAATAATCACTCTGTCCATGTGTGGAAGAAAGCTGGATAAAAAAGTAAGCACTATATGTAATCAGAACTTGAAGCACCCAGTTACATCCACAAGTCTTCTATAGTGCAATATACCACGCTCTAAAAATGTTGTTGATTATTCTGACAAACCTTAGGATTTTTTTGGTAAATCGGATCCCTATTTGGAGTTCCACAAACTGGGAGAAGATGGGAAATGGATGCTGGTTCATAGAACAGAGGTAAGACACAAAACCAACCCTGCATCGGTGTACTGCGTTCATGTATCTGTTTTGTCTCAGCTCCACGAGGTCATCTGAGGTGGCTCCTCATAAGCCTTTTACATCTGGAAGAAAGCTGAGAACGCTTTGTGTTTCTGCATCAATTATTTGTCATATGTTATGTCTTTATTAAATATGTTAAATACCAATGAATGCCAACTACTGACTAGAAGGGGATGGATTCAAGTCCCAGCACTGCTGAGCTCTTGAGCAAGGCTCTTAACTCAAGTAAGATTGTATCAGTTGTAAGTCGCTCCGGGTGAGAGTGTCTGCCAAATGGCTAAATGAAAATCTAAATGTAGCCCTTGTATTAATAGCAGCAGTCCCTCTTTTAGCAATAGTGGTGTCTGTGGGTGCTGACCAGACTTGCACAGCGGTGAGGAATTTTAGGCCATTCTAGGATATTCATGGAAAAGCAGCCCTTTTTAAATATCTAAACTGGGTGGAAAAACACAAATATTCTTCTTTTTAACATTAATTTCTTGAAAGTGACCCATTTTCTCATCATGTTCAAAGCCCAGATATGTGAACACTTGGCTAATGGCCCCCTGTTGCTTCGGGAAAAGAGGTGGGGCATTTCCTCAGAACTGAGAAATCCCAGTACAGCTAGTGTTAAATAATTTTGCTGTTCATTTGCTCATGAGTTTTGGTTAATAATATGTATGTTTCTTAAGCTTGTTGGCATCTTTGTTTGATCTGGTAGGTTATTTTACCAGAAAAAAGCCTGAGAAGTTTATTGACAATGTTATTCAGCCTGTGGCGTCATTAGCTACTGAGTGTTAGCCACCTAAAGTGGCGTGTCAAAGCATATTTAAAGGTTAAAAACAGACATGTCAGGCACCATGATGTTTCACAAATGCTTCACAGTTGGGATGAGGTTTTAGTCTTGAGGTGAAATGCGTATCATAATGTTTAACCTTTTTTTTTTTTTTGCTGAAACTTTTGAGAGCTTGTTTTTTGGAGAACAGTGGTTTTCTGTTACATCCTTTCATTAGCACACTGTTCAGTGAACAGAAATCTGTTCAGGTTCTACAGACTGCAGGTCTTTTATGTTTTCTTCATACTTTCAGACCTCATGTTGCACAATGCGGTGTTGGTGTGAACTTTGCAGGATGCTCAACACTGTAGGGTAACAGCAGTACAAAATCAATAGTGGTCTTGATAAACCCTTGTTTCATAAGGTTCACAAACACCCCCTTTCAAGTGTAGATGTTAGGCTAAAAATTGTGTAGCTGCATTTTAAAGGAGTCCGTAGGGAATATCTGGCATCCTGTCTGTCTCATTGTGTGACAGGTGATAAAGAACACTCTGGATCCGGTGTGGAAGCCTTTCACAGTGCCCCTGATCTCTCTCTGCAATGGAGATGTGGACAGAAACATCAAGGTCAGACTTCTAGCTGGAGCTGGTGAAGGAGATTTGTCAGTTAATAGACATTTTCTAATAGCATTTCTTATTTTTTGGGGCGTGTGAAATGACAGTAGTTGCAAGAGGTTTCTTCACAAAACATCAGTGTTAGATGTGATGGGATTAAAACGAGGCAGAAGTGTATCGGTGAGAAGTCACAACTTTAGAGCTCTGGGTTTACATAAGTAATTGAGTTTTTGGATTGGCTTTGGTGCACTGTTCCTAGCTGTGAGGGCATGAATGAATGGATGAGTGGGGGATAACCTGCGATATGTTAGTTACTAAATTCGAATGAATGAATGGATGAGCATGTTTTATTAGGTCACCTATTGACCTTTCTGCATTTCTGTGTACTGGTACAGCCTTGAAGCCGTAACAAACTCTTCATTTTTTTAGGTGATATGCTACGACTATGATAACGATGGAGGCCACGACTTCATTGGAGAATTTCTGACCACTGTCACCAAGATGAGTGAAGCCCAGCACTCAGTGGAGGTGAGATGAGCTCAGTCATGACACCACAGACAATATTATAGGCATTTGCTTCAGATGAGGTCTTTGTGGGTCCATAGAGGTCTGTATTTAAAATGTCTGATATTTAAGACCATGGATTGAGGGTTTTATTAAATAACTATCATTTGTTTGTTTGATATTTTATTACATTTTTATATGTTTTGACATCATGTCACATGGTACCTTCACATCCTGATCACGAATGTACCTTGTTGTGGGAAATGGTTCAGGAAACAAATATTTAGGTAGTGGGACTCCAGTATTTGTTGTTTCCTATGGTTAAGTCCCTGGTGTCTCTATATTTAAAATCCCCCAACTGTGCTTGGGTGGTGCAGCAGTCAGACACCCTCGCCCACTGTCACAGAGTCTTGTGTTCAAGTCCTGGCGGTGCCTCCGGCCTGGTCAGGCACTACACTCTTGGCATATGGCCACCAACCCACCTTCTTCAGCAGGGAAAAAATTGTCCTCCTGCCTTGTCCATCTGTGTCTGTTATCTGTGGATTGGATGGGAATTCAATCTTCATTATATGTAGCACCAAGTGAGTGCTTCGTTGCTGCACTGCATTACAGCATGTTTTTGTAGACCTCAATGATATAATATAAAATAAACAACCAGTATTAACCGCTAAAAAAAACAAAAGTGTTGGGTGTAGAGAAGGTAAGAAGCAATTCAGAAAGCCATTACCTCCATTATTTTCCCGAAATGGCATATGTTATAATGGGTCAGTGATTCACTGGTGTAATGGGTGGTACAGTGGCAAGTAGTTAACCCTCCACACCATGGCCCAGGTGCCTTCCAGATTGGCACTCCATCCAAGGTGCGTTTGCCCGTGCCTCATGAAATTATAGGCTCTGGTCCCAACCCCGAATGTTGCGAATAGGATGCTAGTGGCTGGACATTTTTGGTTGGTGGACTATTTTCAGTCTAGCAGTGACACTGAGGTGGTTTAATACTCCAGCAGCACTGCAGTGTCTGATCCACTCCTACCAGCCAACACTCAATGCAGTGCTGAGAATGATCCACCACCCAAATAGTACCTGATCTGCGCTGGTCCTGTGCCGGTCTTGTCCATTAAAGAACAGAGACAAGGGGACGGACAAAGCATGTGGAGAAACAGATGGACTACAGTCAGTAATTGTAGAACTACAAAGTGCTTCTATATGGTATTTTATATGATCTATATTATGTAATAACTTCCACCAATTCATGACACTCACGTGCTTTCATATTGCGCAAGGAGACCACGTTTTCTTAGTTCTGTGCCTTCATTCTGCTGCACACTCAGGAGGCCGAGTCTGCGCTTCATTATCAGGGACAACAAAGCTGAAAGACAAGAGAAAATGGGCTGAAACACTTTAACAGGGAGTCAAAGGTGAAGGAGCGTTTGGGAAGCAGGAATTAGAGCGAAGATGCTTCTACTCCGATGTGCAGATCAGTCTTTTTTAGATGTTGCCTTGTTTAGACAAGGCATGCTGCTTCACGAGTGTGTATATCTGTTGTTACAGGAAGCAGTGGGTGGAACGTGCGACTTCATTCTTCCTGCTAGCAGACATCTTTAGTCTAATAGCTTTCAACCTGTTGATTTCACTTAAATTCTGAACCGGGTCCAGCCTCGGTGCCCATTTCAAAACTACAGGCACTAATGTGCCTGCCTACGCTGCAGCGAGAGCCTCCACTCTTTGAGCAGACTTTCAGATAGATCTTGGAGCAAGACTAGAGTAACTCGCATCCATTCAGTCATGAGAGCGTTAGTGAGAGCATGTAGTCTGCGTTCCCAGTCTGTGTTGAATGGGATTGAGGTTAGGGCTCTGTGCAGGCCAGGCAAGTTACAATACAGTCGTATGAAAAAGTTTGGGCACCCCTGATAATTTTCATGATTTTTCTTTATAAATCATTGGTTGTCCAGCTCAGCAATTTCAGGTAAATATATCATATAGCAGATGAACACTGTGATATTTGAGAAGTGAAATTAAGTTTATAGGTTTTACAGAAAGTGTGCAGCAATTATTCAAACAAAATTAGGCAGGTGCATAAATTTGGGCACCCTTGTCATTTGAATACCTTTAGCACTAATTATTGGAAACACAACATTTGTTTTGTAAGCTCATTGACCCTTGATCTACATACACAAGTGAATCCAACTTTGAGAAAGTGTTAAGGTGGCCAATTGGAAGTTTTTCTCCTCTTTGCATCTTCTCTGAAGAGTGGCAACATGGGAGCCTCAAAACAACAACTCTCAAATGGCCTGAAAAACAAAGGTTGTTCAACATCATGGTTCAGGGAAAGGGAAAAGCTCTCTCTCAGAGATTTCAGCAGTCAGTTTCCACTGTGAGGAAACATAGTGAGGCAATGGAAGACCACAGGCACAGTTCTAGTTAAGGAACTCCCGAAGTGGCAGACCAAGAAAAATCTCAGATAGGCAGAGGCGAAGGATGGTGAGAACAGTCATAGTCAAGCCACAGACCACCTCCAAAGACCTACAACCTCATCTTGCTGCAGATGGTGTCACTGTTCATCGTTCAAACTATACAGCGCACTTTGCACAAGGAGAGGCTGTATGGGAGAGTAATGCAGAAGAAGCTTTTCTGCAGACACACACACAAAACAGAGTCACTTGAGGTGTGCTACAGCACATTTGGACAATCCAGCTTCATTTTGGAATAAAGTGCTGTGTACTGATGAAACTAAAATTGAGTTATTTGGACATAACAAGGAGCAGAAAAAAGAACACAGCATCCCAAGACAAACACTTGCTACCCACAGTAACATTTGGTGGCGGTTCCATCATGCTGTGGGACTGTGTGGCCAGTGCAGGTACTAGGCGTTAAAGTTGAGGGTCGCATGGATTCCAGTTAATATCTCCAGATTCTTGAGAACAATGTTCAAGAATCAGTGACAAAGTTGCACCGAGGCCAACGACCCCAAACCCTGCTCAAAATCTACTAAGGCATTCATGCAGAGGAACCAGTACAACGTTCTGGAATGGCCATCTCAGTCCCCAGACATGAATATTACTGAAAATGTGGGCTGTCCATGCTCGGGAAACCATCAAACCTGACTGAAACTGGAGATGTTTCTAAAGAAGAATGGTCCAAAAGCACCTTCAACCAGAATCCAGACTGGAAGCTGTAGGAAGCGTTTAGCGGCTGTTATTTCTACAAAAGGAGGATCTACTAAATATTGATGTCATTTTTCTGTTGGGGTGCCCAAATTTATGCACCTGCCTAATTTTGTTTGAATAATTACTGCACACTTTCTGTAAATCCTATAAACTTCATTTCACTTCTCAAATATCACTGTGTTATATATGTTATATATGATATATTTATCTCAAGTTGCTGATCTGAACAACCAATGATTTATAAACTAAAATCATGAAAATTATCAGGGGTGCCTAAACTTTTTCATACGACTGTAACTCAGCAAACCATTTCTTAATGAAGCTCACTTTGTCTTTGTACCATGTAGTATTCAAATTTTCTTTCAGTTAAATCTGACTTCCTGGTGTATCTTTAGTCTTACTTTGTATGTTAATAACTACATGAATTGCCTACTTGTCTCACTCTTGGATGTCTTTTGGGATGGAGTGGTAAATAATGTTTCAGTTCAGTTATAGTTACAACCCCAAATCAGAAAAGCTGGGACGGTGTGGAAAATGCAGTGTTCCTTACATATACTCTTACTTTTATTCATTGCAGCCAGCTCGAACTCAAGGTATTTTATGTTTTTCTGGTCAACCTCATTTCATTTGTTACTAAACACCCATTCCTCCATTTGGGATGGGAAATTTAGGGCTAGTAATGAGGCAAAAAAACAGAACTGTCAAAATGTCAAACAGGTGATGTAAACAGAATCACCAGCGCACTCTGCAAAAGCATTCCGTAACGTAAATGTAACATGGTTAACCGTGTCGGTTTTCCTGCTGCAGGTGGAGTTTGAATGCATCAATCCGAAAAAGCAGAAGAAGAAAAAGAACTACAAGAATTCTGGGATCATCATTTTGAAGTCATGCAAGGTAAAGCAAGCACAAGCGCTCTTCAGCCACCGTTCTCCACGCCAATTAGCCAGCTCATTAGGACGAAGCACTGACAATAAGGACAAAAGAAAGCCGCTCTGCTATTACACATGCACATTAAAACTGTTTCCGTACAGCTTAAGGCTCTGTTTATGTAATTGATTTTTTATTACTCTGGCTGTAATTATGGCTGCGCTGTAGGCTGGGATTAATGTAATGGCTCTAAATCCCCCAGTAAATAACACGTATTAATATCGGCGCAAGACAACTGTTAGTCCTGAGCCATTAGCTGTGAGTGTAATCGCCCGTGCCCATGTGGCCAGCTGTAAAAGTGGGAAAATGACTCAGTTGTTTTCAGTAATCAGCAGTTTAACTTTAACGTAGCGCACGCTAATGCAGGCACGCCGAGGTCTGCATGACCAAACAAGCTCTGTTTGGTGTTCCGTTCTGTAAATAGAAGGATGTTTTATTGAGAAGTGTGTGACCGACCATGTGTTGGTTTGATGTTTCTCAGATTACGAGGGATTACTCATTCTTGGACTACATCCTGGGCGGCTGTCAGCTAATGTTTACAGTGAGTTTGCCTTTCTCCTTATTTGTAAGTCTTTATTTAGATAAAGTGAGGCATCGTACTGAAAAGTGATGCCGATTACAAACTGCTCTGTCACATACAACATACACACGCAAGGCACCTGGAGTGCGCCTGAGTAATGGATGTCCACATATTTTTGGTTATGTAGACACAGTTTTGTAGCGTTACAGCAAAGAATCCAACCAAACGTGATCTTCATGTCTACATGGAAAAAGCTAGTGTGCAAAACTGTGGTACTGTGGGAAAGGTAAGCAGCTAAGGTACTGGACTATGGACCAGAAGGTCCAGGGTTCAAACCCCACCTCTGCCTTGCTGCCACTGTTTGGTCCTTGAGCAAGACCCTTAACCCACAATTGCTTGGATTGTAAGACTGTGTAACTTGTAAGTCGTTCTGGATAAGGGCGTCTGCTACAGGCTGTAAATGTAAAACTATGGGAAATGCGAATTACTTTGCAAGTGATGTGAAATTTTACATCATTTTACTGCATAACAATGGAACCGGTGATCAGTTTAATATGCAAATTGCCACGGCCATTAATTACAATGGCCACACAGGATTGGGGAATAGCTGCAATCATGGCATGGTAAGAGGTTAGAGGTGTACTCTGAGACCCTCTCCACGGTTCAGCGATGGGCGTTCCCTTTTCACGTACATGGCTTCTTTGACTCCCTGTTCAAATCAGCGATCAACTTCAAGGAAGTTCACCTCTTCATCCCAGTGAGCACTGTCCTGTAAGTGGGTGTAAACCACAGAGTCCTGACCTGATGAGGTAGATCTTCTATGGTGTGCCCCATATCTCCCAGCAATCCTCCCGGCACTTAAGTGTACACTATGTTGCTCTTTTTGTGGCGTATCCTTGGGGTGGACTAGTGTCTGGAGTAGCGTGTTTTGGGGTTTTAAAGCAACTGAGACGCAGTGTTTGGAAAACATGGGTCTCAACTGTATAAGACTGGGGAAGTTTCCAACTAGCTGAGACTGAAGAAGTGATGAGGGAACCTTACGTCCAGTTGAACTGAACTTTCTGGGCTTTACTTACTTGAAGTCATATGTTCTTGTTTGTAATGATTTAGAACGTGAATGGAAACAAGTGCTGTTTTTATGTCTAGAATTTCCTGATCAACCCGAGCGAACATGCAGGCAGTAAAAAGGTCTGTCTGTCAAAAGCATGCGAGTTCTGTTCTGTAGTTTCGAGTGCTTCTGAAGCTGCGTGCATTCCTGTCCTTCATCACTAACTGGTGCTGATCGTGAAAGCAGAACCTTCCTGAACGGTGCCTGAATGAAGACTCTGTTAATGGTCCTTTATGTAACTCAGTCAAATGACACAGAAAATGAGTGAACAGCACAGGTTGCTATAGTGACAGAACTCCGCATTAAAGTGCCATGACAGACGGAGAGAGATTCGGCGAGCTGCGGGAAGCTCTGAGGAAGGATGTTTAGGCTTAAAAGCAGCCGTGCACCATTGATGTCCTCTTGTTCTGCTCAGGATTTGCAGTCTTCTTCTTTGCACGGGCAATTCTATGCCGGTCCTTATGTATCATATAGCTAAAATGCATCTAACCTTACAGAAGTGAGGCTTCTAGCAACTAGTACAGTTTCGTGGATATATTTCCATCCTTTAATATAGCAGGAATGGATTGACGCATTTGAAGTCTACTCATCCCTTCTCCACAGTTCCTCTAATCTGCTGGACTATGTGTGTGTGTAAGAGAGAGAGAGACTGAGAGAGAGTATAGTTCAGAATATTGATCGGTTCCATGCCGGGATATGCAGTGTTGATAAACTGAAAAGTGTTGGCCGGAATATGTGGACTCTGGCGCCAGTGGTGCAGACATGTTTAAAAAATCAGTACACAATCTTAGTGTGCGAGGCAAACAGGTAAACAGGTCAGCAGTGTTTACAGGAGCAGTGGAAGACCAAAGGTTAGAAGGTCAGCAGGAAGGTAGCCAGACCAGAGCAGGTTTTTTATCCTTCTATTTCAGTGGTGCAGTGGTCAGTACAGGAGGTAATTCTACAGGTGGTGAATCTCATTCTAAACAACCACGGACATTATTATGGACTTGGCTCTTATAAGAGCATCCAGTATTCTGGTCAGATGTCCATTAGCATTTGGAACATGACTGCAAATATTGACTACCAAGATTCAAAACTCAAAACCAATATTCATGATTCATTAGTATTCGGCAGTATTGGTGGGTGCTCTGTACAGTCCGTCAGAGTATGGTTTTACACTGTCTCGTCTCGGGCTCGAGCTCGTCTTGGTGTTGGGGAAAGGTGGACTTGGAAATTGTTGGTGAGACCAGCTCAGTCCAATGCATTAATTATAACTTTATATATCGTTATTGAATATGAGCTGTCCATTCAAACGGAATAAATCTGTCCTTTCTCCACATGACTAAATAAAATCTGCACTCTGATTGGCTAACAGGGAAAAACAAGTGTATAGTTTGTCGTTAAGATTTGTGCATTTCGCCCACACCTTTTACTCCACAGAAATCTGGAATTATCATTATGCTTTCATGTTTAATAATAAAAATGGATAGAACGGATGTTGTTCTCTATATTCTGTTGACTTTATGTGGTGATTCTGATTAAGTTTGAGAATGAAAGGAAACAGAAACATCTTGAATCGGGCTCTGCTCTAGCGGTCCTGACCTCAACACTATCTGAATGTGCTGTGGTTTACATTACCCCATGGTAAGCTTAGGCTGTGAGCTTCCTCAATTATAGAAAACCAATCCATGAGGTTCTCAGATTAAATCGATGTTGATTTAAGAGACATGTTGGAAATCTGTGGCCTCTGTATGACCTGTTGTTCATTCATTCATTTATTTTCCTACCTGATTAATCTAGTTGAGGGTTGCTGGGAACCGGCAGGGTTGCCTAACCAGCAACTCTCACTCCCTCACTCCCTCACTCCCTCACTCACACTTAGTGCTTTGACACAAACAGTTCTAGCAACTAATTTGTGAGGAATGCCCCCGCATAGCTCCCCCAGAACTACATTCATTCCACGGACTTTTTTGGTTTACATTCCAGTAGGAGCGTTGTGTGACCCTGCCATGTATTTCTCTTAGACAGGTCAGAAATCGCATTGTACCTTCTCTGTGGCATATAGGCTCAGTAAAGCTTGAACTTCACTCTCGGTCCATTTGTCTGTGGTTTTTGTTTTCGTTATTAGCATGAAGATCTGGGGCCATATTCATAAAGATTCCTAGTGCTAAGAATAGCTCCTAGTGATGAAATGATATGAAAAATCTTAGAACTGTGGCCGTTTCCCTTTTAAACTTACGAGTGGAACCTAGTAAAGGTAAAAGTTATTCATCGACCATCTTAACCCATAAAAGAGCGCTTAAGGTGGAAAACTGTTAGTAGTAGGGAGGAGGACTTTTAGGAGGCTTATGAGTCCAGAGGAGAAAAAGGAGAAAAGACAACGAGGCAGAAGAAATGTTCTCCAACACTAAATAACAGAGAGATAATCAAACGCTACCGATTGGATTGTGCAGGAATAATGTTTGTTAGGCCTTATTAGGGATGAACTCGCATCTCCTATCCAGCACAATAATGCCATAACACTCGAAATGAACGCTACATGCGAACCAACCCCAACAGTTAAATAGATTAGACACAGCAGCGATCAAAGTCATTGAAGAGAGAAAGCCACATTTTCTCCAGTTGATAGGCTATCCAATAGATTAGGGAGGCATTGTAAATAAATAGTCAATAAAATAAAGCAAATAAACGCATGCGTGTGATTGGTGTAAAATATAGCCATGCCTATGCCTGTTATTTCAAAGGCTTATAATAGGCTATACAGTATTATCCTCATTAAGAGTGCATTTCTCTGTGTGAGAGAGACAGAGAGAGTGAGAGTGAGTGATGGGGGTGACAACCAATCACAGTCTTCAAAAGGAGGCTTCATGCCAAGTCCATATATACGGCATTCTAAGAACTGTACTCACTCTGAGTTCCTGCAGGGTGAACACATGAGAAAGGGGCATTTTCTCCAACATGTTGATGAACTGTTTGATGAAATAATGTCCTCTGGTGCACACCGATTGATCTAAAGTGTGTCTTAATATTAGAGGAACTCGGAGTACCTGGAGGAAGCCCACACAACATGTGAAAACTCCAAACAGGCCAGGCTGGGATTCGAACCAGGGATCTCTGGAGCTGTGAGGTGACAGTGCTAACCTCTGTATCAAAGCCACCGTGGGCTTTTGTTGCTGACTCTAAATAGCAAAACTAAGTAGGTTATGAGGGCAGCCGTTGCTGGGCAGAAATGATAAACTGATATACTGACTTTGGAAGGGTGACATCCCATTATTCATATGATGCAACCATTCTGCTCAGTACAGTGGGAAAAACTGAGCATCGGCTGGTAGCTATCAGACCTGCGGGTATCACACTTAAGGTCACATTGCTATCTGTCATGTGCTGAGTGGATGCACTGTGACCTTTCAAACCCTCAAGGATGAAACAGCCACATTCATGACGCCCTCATTCTGTCTTCCTCTATTATTATTCTCACTATGTCTCTTTCTCTTTCAGTTGGTCCATCCTTCCCTCCCTGTCTATATACCGGTATGGTACGAGGTCCGTTCGCATATACAGTGGGGCAAAAAGTATTTAGTCAGCCACTGATTGTGCAAGTTCTCCTACTTAGAAAGATGAGAGAGGTCTGTAATTTTCATCATAGCTACACTTCAACTATGAGAGACAAAATGAGAAAAAAAATCCAGAAAATGACATTGTAGGATTTTTAAACTCAGCATTCTTCTTCCTCCAAACATGACGAGTTGAGTTTTTCCAAAAAGTTCTATTTTGGTTTCATCTGACCACATGATATTCTCCCAATCCTCTTCTGGATCATCCATATGCTCTCTGGCAAACTTCAGACGGGCCTGGACATGTACTGGCTTAAGCAGGAGGACACGCCTGGCACTGCAGGATCTGAGTCCCTTTCGGCGTAGTGTGTTACTGATGGTAGCCTTTGTTACTTTGGTCCCAGCTCTCTGCAGGTCATTCATCAGGTCCCTCCGTGTAGTTCTGGGATTTTTGCTCACCGTTCTCATGATCATTTTGACCCCACGGGATGAGATCTTGCGTTGAGCCCCAGATCCAGAGCCAGAAATCTTGCTTGTTTGTGGGTGACCAAATACTTATTTTCCACCATGATTTACAATTAAATTCTTTAAAAATCCTACAATGTGATTTCCTGGATTATGTTTTCTCATTTTGTGTCTCATAGTTGAAATGTACCTATGATGAAAATTACAGACCTCTCTCATCTTTCTAAGTAGGAGAACTTGCACAATCAGTGGCTGACTAAATACTTTTTTACCCCACTGTATGAGAAGGTTATTATCCTTATTTATTAATGTTAATAACCCACTTATACCCTATATTACCTTGCCAGATATTAGCTGTTTGTACAGCAGTCGTAATGACACATGTAACAGCGCAGCCTCCGGTACAGCAAGTTTTATTAAGCACACGCAGCGAGAGCAGGCTGAATTACGTGCTGTGAATCTGTGCTCTGCAGCATGAGAACCGTGTGTGAATTGTGGGACAGCTGCGGATTATTTTCTACAACTCCAAATCAGAAAGTTGGGGCAGTACGGAAAATGCAAAAACTCTCTGACTTATATTTCATTGCAGACAGTATGAACCTGAGATATTTCATGTTTTTATTTCTGTTCAACTTATGTTGCTCTAAAATCTCAATGTACTTTTCTGCATTAATGCTGCCATCACAGGCACAGCCTGGCTTTTGGACTTGTTGCTGATAATAGTCTGGATGGTCCTTTTCGTCTTTGGTCCGGAGCACACAATGGCCATTTCTTCCAAAAAAAGATCTGAAATACTGATTCATCTGATCACAATCCCCGTTTCCACTGTGGGATGGTCCATCCCAGATGCCTCTGAGACCAGAGAAGTCGATGCCACTTCTGGACATGGTTAACATAAGGCTTATTTTTTGGCACAGTAACGTTTTAAGTGGCATTTGTGAATGTAACTCTGTATAGTAGAGCTTGATAAAGGTTTGCTAAAGTAATCCCTTGTCCATGTGGTTCTATCAGCTATTGATGAATGACGGTTCTGGATGCAGTGCCATCTGAGGGATCCGAGATCATGGGTCATCAGCTAGGCTTGTGTCCTTACCCTTTATGCACTGAAATTCCTCCAGATGTCTTAAATTGTTTAATGATATTATACACTGCAGAGGGAGATGTATGTAAATCCCTTCTTTGAGGAACATTCTTTTCAAACATTTCAGTCATTTTCTTACACATTTGTTGATAAACCGGAGATCATCTTTGCTCCTCAAAGACCCAGCCTTTAAGGGTTGCTGCTCTTGTACCAAATCATGATTACAATCACCTACAGTGGTAGAATCTGAGCTGTGGTGCTCATGTTGTACACTAAGTAGGTTATGTGGTGTGGATCAGCACCCGACTCGAAGTAGGTTGATAAACATTGCCTGAGGGCAGAGCTGTCAGAGCTCAGCTTGAGCAGTGCTAGCTTGCAAACCTGCTTTAACAAAGACAAGACCGCCTGTGGCTCGAGCATTTGATCCAGCTCAAACTGAGGAAGATTCACACATCATTACCAAGTGTGTGTGTGAATGCGTGTGTGTGCAATAATCCAGCCTGACTGATACAGCATTGAGCAGTGTGTGGCCTCAAGTTGTGATTAATGGCCAAAGTAACAACTGTGATCGTGGATATTTTTGTTTTATTCCCAAACTGTCTCCCCAGCGTGGTCATGCCCGATTTCCCTTTCAGTATTTCTTGGTGTGCCAACTGCTCAGAGAGCAATGTTGTAGGCCACTCAGGCACCGTGGATCGGCTAGTATATGTCACCACTGTACCATCCAAATGTACATATGTTAGCTAAATTATTTCATTTGTGTCTCTCCAATCAGGTTGGCATTGACTTTACAGCCTCCAACGGAAACCCACGTGAGCCGTCCTCCCTACACTACATCAACCCGCTGGGCCATCAAGGGGGGGGGGGGGGGGGGGGTGCGAGTATCTCTCTGCCATCTGGGCTGTGGGACAGATCATACAGGACTATGACACGTAAGAGCCTGTGTCTGAATTACTGCTAATTTGTGTTGAATATATGTGAATTATGAATTGTGACACAGTGCTTAAGGTAGTGGACTATTGATGGTCCAGAAGGTCCAGAGTTCACTACTGTGCAAAAGTCTTAGGCCACAATTAATTTATTGTTTTAACAATGGTATAATGACCGTACTTAACACATTGTTGAAATTTCAAACATAATTCTCTTTTCCACTGATCCTTATTCCAATCTTTGTGAACTTTAGCATATCCTAGCCTTTTCACCCTGTTGCCCTTCCGAAAAAAAAGTGATTTCTTGGCTGCAAACCTTCCAATGCCTGATCAAGCTTCTGCAGACTGTAGATGATCAACTTCGCATCCCAAGATGCTGCCAGATGCCACTACTGCTCAGGTTTAAGGGGTGGTCACACTAAATACTTGCCACTGTAGCCTATAGAAGCTGGTTTTTCATTTATGTACAGTGTTTTTATACTGCATAGACTTTTCTTGTTTTTCTGGTTGTATTCTACCGGTAATAAAGAGCTGAGAAATCATTAAATATGGTCATTATTCTATTGCTAAAACAATAGTATATCTAATCTAATGGTGGCCTGAGACTTTTGCATATATATATTTATAGGGATTTAACAATGGCACTGGTGTATTGATTTGTATTTACTATCCACAGAGACAAAATGTTTCCTGCACTTGGGTTTGGGGCTCAGCTCCCACCTGACTGGAAGGTGAGACAGTCCGTGTGTCTGTATACTCACACACACTTGAGAGTGAATTTGTGTTGTTATACTGTGAGCACCAAACTGAAATCTGACTGATTTGGGGAGGCGCAATGTGACAGTGGCAGAAATTGCAGAAATGGTGAGAGGAAAAAAAAACGTATAATGCATATCCCGGCGATTACGCAACTGTCATCCCATCTGGGTTGCCATGGCAGTGGAGCGATGAAAAGGACAAGTGAGAGTGAGAGAGATAGAGAGACGAGAGATGGAACAATGTGGTGTGTCCTTTATACAGAAGAGTTCTGTGGAGCAGGTTTATAAGGAGCAGGCTTCTTCACAGCCCCTATGTCAGTTTAGTCAAATAAAAACAGCACGGCCTCCTTTGCATTTTCGCTTTGTTTTAGGCACGACTAACAGCCTTTGACTAGAGAATCTCGGTGTCCTGACATTTGAATATGGTATTAATAGCTTATAAATATATCTTAGTCCATCATCATGCACCACCGGATTATTAAACCAAAATTTTTAATATAACCTATAAGCAACAGGCAGCCAATGCGAGATACGGATGTACATGCTCTCTCTTTTAGTCCCTAGTAAGCACCTGAGCTTACACCTGAAGCTGCAGCTGTGTCATAGCTTGTTCAGTAAGACTTTAAATAAGGCATTACAGTATTCAAGATGTGGCATAGAAAAGCACTTTCTCTGTCTCCTGAAACGATTTTTAGCAGCATTTCTCATTGAAAGTAACCAGCCTGTACCAGCTTCTTTTCTGCATTGGAGAATTTAGCTACGAATCAAAAATGGTCGTGTAGAAAAAGAGAAAATTCGGCATCGTTTTTGATTCCAAGAGCTAAATTCTCACTTCCTGAACTCTAAGGGAAAGTGTCTTTTGTTCTATAAGGTTCTTTGTCTGTGGTACAGGTTGTCCATGAATTTGCGATCAACTTTTGACCCTACAAATCCTTTCTGTGCAGGTGAGATTTTGTTTCCTTTCTCATTTTTATTTATCTGCAACATGAGAAGCAAAACCTCGGTGGTACCTTGGTTCCTCATTAATCATTCCAGAAGGATGTTGAGGACCCGAAAAAGATGAGTCTGAGCAAAAGTTCCCATAAGAATAATGTAAATTGAAGGAAATCCGTTCCAGACCCCAAGAAAATCCCCCCTGTAACTGCATTATCAGCATTAATGGAGCTGTATTGGTACAGGAGTCCCTGATTTATGATGGAGATCTGCAAAATCTCAGGTAATTTAGTGAGTCATGGATTGAAAGTGAAAAGTGGAAGCAAACAGGGTGCCCACTCACACCTGATTGGCATCCCATTGACTGAAAACACCTGACTTATCAGGCTAATCCTAGAGGTCCACATACTTTTGCCACTCACTAATTGTAATATTGGATCATTTCCTCAATAAATAAATGAGCAAGTATAATATTTTTGTCTCATTTGTTTAACTGGGTTCTCTTTATCTACTTTTAGGACTTGTGTGAAAATCTGATGATATTTTAGCTCATATTTATGCAGAAATATAGCAATTTCTAAAGGGTTCACAAACTTTCAAGCACCACTGTTTACCAAACTTTTGCCTAAGACTGTATATTAACTTATATACCGTTATATACAAGTATAATTGTTATCAAATACACAGATTATGAGTAACCTGCTAGGATTTTACTAATATCTCTCAGAAACCCGCCACAACGGGGTTGAACTGAATTAGAAAGCATCCATCTGTTGATATTGTATGCAGGTGTGGAGGGCATCGCTCAGGCTTACTCCACCTGCTTACCTCACATCCGCTTCTACGGCCCAACCAACTTCGCCCCCATCATCAACCACGTGGCACGCTTCGCTTCGCAGGCCCTGCAGCAGGACACAGCAGCGGTGAGAGCTCATTGCAATGCTTAATTCTACATTCATACTTACTTACCTACCTGCGTACTTACTATACTCACACAGCTACCACATCCACATACTTCCTGTAGTCAGACAATCACGATACCAACGGTACTTACCTTATACACACCTATTACATGTACTGTATGTATACTGCGCATCGAGTTGCTGGTCTTGTTTTATTGATTGGTTGGAACATGCAAAGTGTCTACCAACAGCTGGCCATCAGCCAGTGATTGTATTGTCACTTATACGGTATGCGTTCTAATGCTCAGTGATTGTGGCTTGAGTGTACATAAGTGCAGTGCATGGATGTCCAGCAGAGTAAGTGGCAATAGCTAAAAGCTTAATGAACTGAATGGAATCCTGTTACGCTCCTGATCTTGGCTGCCGAATCGCTGCTTTTTTAAGAACTCGAGCAGACCCTGCAGTGGATCCACTCCCACCTTTGCGTAAATCCCATCAGAGAACTTTCCATCCGCCTCTGCTAGTGGAACAGTGCTCGTCTTTGTGCTTCTCCGAAATCTTCCAAGTGGGTCTGTGAGACGTCGCCAGTGTGCTGGGTGGCTGTTACTTTGCAAAAATGTGTAACTAACCTTTAGCAGCATCAGCAGCCCGTCCGGTGAAAACAATGTGGCTCTGTTGGTATGGAAAGCGTAAACGTTTCCAGTGGCCACACCAGCTGTGTGGGTTGCACGTGAATGTGTGCGCTGCAATTTCGCTTTATGAGGGGAACGAAGGAAAATGCGTACTGTCATACGGATAAGTGCACATTTTAGTACGTTCTGGTCTACACAATGCATTTTACAGTCACTTTCAACTACTTTGGGCTTCCTTCAGGCTAGGTTCCATCCTCTTGCCAGGTGGAGATATTCCTTACTTATCCACCCTCTACTCACAGTCCTTTTGGACCTTTGAACACACCGGATTTAGGGATCTAAACCCCTATAAGTACTTGGTTTACCATTAGAGTTGATTCAGGCATCTTAAAATCCAATTCCCCAATGGAACTGAGCAGTCCATTGGTTCACTCAGGGGGTCCATACATGTGGGTGTGCCTTTGTTGGCATCGTGTGCAGCCTGCCACCAGAACCCTGCATCGGTGTGTCTAATTGCTCCCTATGAAAAAGCCACAAAAATGTGCCTTTGCTATCGTTCAAAGTCCTGCAAGGCCACTTTGAACGCCGCAGTTTCTCCTGCGCTTATTATCAGCAACCGCCATTAAAATCCCTTTTCAATTAGAATTATTTTTAGAGGCCCCCCCTGATTCAGCGTACAAATGTTCCTCGTTTCCCCATTTCATGGTTTTAATGACGTAATGAGACACAGCACGAGGGCTGCTCTGTTTGGCCGGTAGCACGGCCCAGCCTCAGATCATCAAACATAGGAGTTTTTTGTTGTTGTGTCGAAGAAGAAACATCATTATAGCCACCATACCGGTAAACAATTTGAGGATTTTGATTATTGCTACCGGCACTGAGACGCTCGCAAAACAAGACTCCGGGCTTATGTACTTGGCTGGCCTTCCTTTCTTTCCAGAAGTATGTGGACACCCAAAATAACCTCCATATTCAATTGTTGAACTTTTGATACCATAGTGATGTGCCATTATATGGATTTTTCCCCATGTTGCCTGCTGTGACTGCTTCAACTGTTCTAAATGACTTTTTGCAGATTATGGAACATGACCGCAGTGATTCACTTCCCACGTGGGGGCAGCATGCCTGAGGTTAAGATCAGGGCTCTGTGCAGGCTAGTCAGTTTCTCCATACAGCCTTATGAAGCCATGTCAGAGTCAAACTTATTTATACAGAGATTTTAATCGTTTCAAGCAGCTTTTACAAATCAATCGGGCCCAACCCTAATTGAGCAGCCTGGGGCGACAGTGGCAAGAAAAAAACTCCCTAAATGTTTATTTTCATGTTTTCTCTCGCTCTTTCCTGGTTAGTATATAGCGGAGGCTCCAATGCCTATCCCAAAGAAACAGGGTGTTAAATATGAACGATGGGATAGTACTGAGTGACGTAAATGGACCCGAAGGTCCAGGGTTAAACCCCACTGTTGGGCCCTTTGCAGAACCCTTAACCCCAACTTCTTGGATTGTAATACTGGAATTCAGTTGTAAGTCAACGCTTGATTCAAGGCATTTGGCTAAATAAACAAAATGTCAATCAAACCAAAATTCCTTTGGTACTGCATTTGGCATAGTGGTGAAGGTACTGGACTGTGGACCAGGGATCAAACCCTCCTCTGCCAAGCTGGACCTGTTGGTCCTCGAGCCAGGCCTAACCACCGCTTGAATGGTATCTGTTGTAAGTTTACTCAATAGCTAATGCTTGAAATGTACATGTACATCCAGGTCTCTGTGAAGGTCTCACACTTCTTTTATTCAATTCGGTATAGTATTTGTTCGTTGAAAAATGATTATTTTTGGCCATCGGGTTCTAGCCTCACATACTTCAACAATGATGACTCCAAAGTTTTCCCAGACTGGCTGCTGAATTCTCATGTTCCTTATTACGGATATACAAAGTCTGCGCATCCAGCTCAGTTATCAGTGATACAACACCATGCAAGCAATAACAAAAACTCAGTTATGTGATTCATATTTGTGTGAAAAAAATTATTGTGGAGGCTCCTCGAGTGTTTTTTTGAGTCGATTCCAATCACTGAAGAAAGTCGAGTCGGCAAGTTATCTAATTCAGGATTTTGAGTTGCACTCTAGTCAAAGTCATGCGATTTGCGTCCATACCTCTGTCCTGAGGACCGGGTTTGCTGATCTTGCAGTGTGAAATTCCAAATGGGTGCAGTTACGTAACTCTGTGATGCCCTGTCCTGGGCGTACCTTGGGCTATGCTGTTGGAAATCACACAAGTCACACAACTGCAAGAGCGCAGTTCTAGAATGCGGAATCGAGGCAACTGCTTGAGTGTCATTCCGTTGCATTTAACAAGAGACATTATTTCCAAGTCTGAGTCTAACAGAAGCATTTCCTCAGGTCAGTGTAAACTGAGGATGAGCATTAAGTCTGTAAACACAGACACAAAC
Source organism: Ancistrus triradiatus (assembly GCA_025084515.1). NCBI lineage: Eukaryota > Metazoa > Chordata > Actinopteri > Siluriformes > Loricariidae > Ancistrus > Ancistrus triradiatus. Next base: position 458,731 of record JAJAGP010000056.1, on the reverse strand, counting down.
ACAAGCTCTGTGACTAATTCGTTTTGCTTAGTAGGAGGACATAATAGTTTTGTTTTTATTTACCTCTTCAAAAAGCCCTTGGGTGCTTTTGTTCCTAATTGGTACCCTGTGCACATGCCAGAGATAGAAATGGAGAGAGAGCAATTAAATCTAAACAAGCACAAAGCAGGCAGCTGCAAATTCTGTAAGCGTATAAAAACAAAAGCAGGGAAAGGACAATTAGTTACAGTGGCCTTTCTCTTCGTGCCTATATCTAGGCCTCTTTATAATGGGCCTCTTATTAGGATCGTCCCCTTTTGCTCTCAGAACGCCTGCATCGTGACGGCGTGGTGCTAAAAACAATCTTCAGCCATTTTGGCATGACGTGTTGGCTGCCACAACTCCCGATCTACCACTGCCAGACGCCCGATTGGACACTGAAGGACAATAAGCTCAGTGCATTCCGAATTTTTATTTATATTCTGTAACACTTTGCATATACAGGTCATAAAAGCATGATTTTACAAAGCCGTCTAGATGCCCAAATGGAGCATCCTGATAGTTGCAGGGAAAACTCCCTGAGGCACATAAATAAACCTTAGAGGCACCAGGCTAAATGGGGCAACCATCCCTCCCTGGGTGAGATCAAATCCAACAGATAATTTCTTAAGAGGCCTTGTGGTAGCTAATCTAAAGGAAATCTGCATTGTTATCTGTTTTATGACATAAATAAGACTGACTGGGTGTAGCTGAACTTGGAACAGATTATAATACTGTAGCCAGCTCTGTGGTGCCCAGGTGAGATGATTCATTGCAGATGGCTTCAATGGTGCAACCTTTTCTTTGAACCGTTTGACCTTGTGTTTGGGGACAGGTGCTTTGTTTGCTGGAAGAAACCACTGGAAGATGGTCCTTATGATCTTAAAGGGACGCACATGTAAAAGGAATAAATACTCCGATAAGATTGTTGGCTATATTCCCCGATATTCCTTTATTATATTAGGGGATGCAGTGTGAGCTGAGACGTAAGTACCTTCATTTACTACTACTACTAATAATATTTTGATAGTGCTTGGATGGGACAGTGGAAATCTCCCTACCCTGCAACAACCCCCCTGCTGACTTTGCAGTGAACTGCATCCTATTTTAAGGACACCTTACGCATGCCTCCAAAGATAGACCCATTTCACCAGTGACCCTGACTCGGATACACTGGGCAAAAACCGGAATAAATGCTAATAATGTGTGGGTGGCACAGTGGTTGAAGTGCTGTCGCCTCACAGTTTGAGAGACCTGGGTTTGAGTAGCCAATCAGCCAATGTGGAATTTGGATGTTCTCCCTGTGTCTGTGTGAGTTTCCTCTGGGTACAGCGGTTTGCTCCCACATCGCAAGGACAAGAGTTAGATCAACTGGCATCTTCAACTGCCATGGTTGTTGGTGCTACAACCGAGGTATGCAAAAGAGCATCTCTGAATGCACAACATGTCGAACCTTGAAGCAGATGGGCTACAGCAGCAGAAGATGCCACTCCTCCCAGCTAAGAACAGGCAACCGGGGCAACATTTTGCACTTGCTCACCAAAATTGGGGTTCTTCCTCATAACGCTTAGGGAGTTTTTCCTTGCCACTGTCGCCCTAGGCTTGCTCAATTTGGGATTGGGCGTAGATATTAGGAGATAATCTAAAATTGTAAAGTTCCTTTGAGACAATGCTCCATTGTAAAAAGCGCTATAGAAATAAGATTTGACTTCTTTACCTGTTAAAGCTGAAGCAGTCTGAGTAAAAGGTGATTGTACAAATGGCCGCGGTGTAGATTGTGCGTTTTGCCTGTTGTATGTGTAGGAATGAGCCTCCGTTTGTATTCGTGCCCTGATCAGTATGAAGCAGTAAAGCAGCTTGTCCATTTCCGTTCAGCTCTGGGTGTGGACTGTGGGGATGCTTGACTCATCAACTGTGGAATCTGTTATACACCACTTGGCACAATCTGTACTCTTTTTCTACATGACCACACTACATAGGCAATGCAGAGCATTCCATAGAACAGCCTTTTATGCAGTGGCCTTTTAATCTGGTAGATGGGTGGAGGAAAAGAGTGACTTTATGCTTAATCATACAGTGGATTAAGAAGGTCATTTCCTTTTATTTTTGTAATAGACAAAACTCCACCTGTGGATTTGCTGCACACTGGTCGCTGTTTTTGGAATAAAGGAGCAAAACGTGCTCTGTATTCTGTTGCCTGTGAGACGGCACATGATGTCCTCACCCATTTTGGCTCACCCTTACTTTGATTTTAGTAACACAATCTACTCTGGTGCTGTATTTCCGCTCGAGTGGGTGTAGAGCAAGGCTGTATTTTTGGACCTTTGCTGTTGTAGTGCACCAGGATTCTGATGATGAAATGCACCCTGTCAGGGTAACAGCAGCTGTTGTACAGTACTACTAAACTGATAAAATATGTCGTATATAGTATGCTTTACTCAAGTAGAAGTATAAAAGTAAATGGTACTAAATGTACTTAAAGTAAAACTGTAAAAGTATTTCTTTAAAAAGCCTTTCTGACTCACTTTTTGAAGAGGTACAGATCCATGACACTGAGGGTACGTAATGGTCTGTATTAGTGTTGCATCGATACCAGTACCGATCTCGGTATCGATACTGACACTTGCACACCTAAGCCATCAGCATGTCCACGGTGTGGGATTGTTAAGTATAATGCCTGCTGCAAAATCTGTAAAGTCAATATTTTATAATAAGCTATAAAATCTGATTATAAAACAAGCTATAAAACGTGGGACAGTATAAATATCAGGATTTATAGGCACCTATGGCTTGCACAGAGCCTTAACTCCATCACACTTTTGAGATGCCAGCTGAGAGCCATTGTCCAACATCAGTGCTTGACCACAGGTCATGTTCCAAAAACCAGCGGAGATCCTTCTCTATAGTTTGAAGGCTCTTGTCCATACTACTACACATGGTTTTGAATGTACTTATTGGGTGATCAAATATGTTTGGATATTTAGCGTACATCTCTATGGAATCTCACCAAACTATGGTTTTAGCTCCATCCAGTCTGAGTTTCCATCCGCATTTCCTGGTGAGGTTGACTGAGGTTTTCTGGAGCGTTGTTCAATAAAACTCCTATTATTTCTGATAATATCGTCATTTTCTTTGTTGGTTTCATTTCCTCTCATGCTATTACGTATCGATCCTCTCCATCTCTTACGTCAGACTTGTTTCTGCTCTCTGCAGCAGTACTTCACGTTGCTGATCATTACCGACGGGGTGATCAGCGACATGGACGAGACCCGCCATGCTATAGTGCAAGCAGCCAAACTCCCCATGTCGATCATCATTATTGGCGTGGGCAATGCTGACTTTGCGGCAATGGAGTTTCTGGATGGAGACAGCAGCGTCCTGCGGTCCTACACGGGAGAGGAGGCAGTCAGGGACATTGTACAGTTTGTCCCATTTAGGGACTTCCGCAATGTGAGTAGTCGTGTTGATCTGTCTATTTCTGCTTTTTTTTGGCATTTCTACAGTGGTGCTTGAAAATTTGTGAACCCTTTAGGATTTTCTATATTTCTGCATAAATCTGACCTAAAACATCATCAGATTTTCACACAAGTCCTAAAAGTAGATAAAGAGAACCCAGTTAAACAAATGAGACAAAAATATTATACTTGGTCTTTTATTTTTTGAGGAAAATGATCCAGTATTGGTGAGTGGCAAAAGTATGTGAACCTCTAGGATTAGCAGTTAATTTGAAGGTGAAATTAGAGGCAGGTTGTTTTTCAAATCAATGGGATGCCAATCAGGTGTGAGTGGGCACCCTGTTTTTTATTAAAACGAACAGGGATCTAATCAAAGTCTGCTCCTTCATAACAAACGTTTGTGGAAGTGTACCATGGTACGAAACAAAGCAGATTTCTGTAGGATCTCAGCAAAAAAAGCCGGCTTGATCTGCTCATCAGGCTGGAAAAGGGTTACAAACCTCTCTAAAGAGTTGGGGACTCCACCAAATCACAGTCCAGCAGTCAGACAGATTGTGTAACAAATGGAGGAAATTCAAGACCATTGTTACCCTCCCCAGGAGTGGTCGACCAACAAAGATCACTCCAAGAGCAAGGGGTGTAATAGTTGGTGAGGTCACAAAGGAACCCCAGGGGTAACTTCTAACAACTGAAGGCCTCTCTCACATTGGCTAATGTTAATGTTCATGAGTCCACCATCAGAAGAACACTGAACAACAATGGTGTGCATGGAAGTGCTGCAAGGAGAAAGCCACTGCTCTCCAAAAAGAACATTGCTGCTTGTCTGCAGTTTGCTAAAGATCACGTGGATGAGCCAGAAGGCTATTGGAAGAATGTTTTGTGGACGGATGAGACCAAAATAGAACTTTTTGGTTTGAAAGAAAAGCGTTATGTTTGCAGAAAGGAAAACACTGCATTCCAGGATAAGAACCTTATCCCATCTGTGAAACATGGTGGTGGTAGTACCATGGTTTGGGCCTGTTTTGCTGCATCTGCACCAGGACGGCTTACCATCATTAATGGAACAATGAATTCTGAATGATATCAGAGAATTCTAAAGGAAAATGTCAGGACATCTGTCCACGAACTGAATCTCAAGAGAAGGTGGGTCATGCAGCAAGACAACAACCCTAAGAACACAAGCTGTTCTACCAAAAGAATTTCTAAAGAAGAATAAAGTTCATGTTTTGAAATGGCCAAGTCAAAGTCCTGACCTTAATCCAATGGAAATGCTGTGGAAGGACCTGAAGTGAGCAGCTAATGTGAGGAAACCCACCAACATCCCAGAGCTGAAGCTGTTCTGTACGGAGGAATGGGCTAAAATTCCTCCAAGCTTATGTGCAGGAAAGGTTCACATACTTTTGCCACTCACTAATATGTAATATTGGATATTTAATAAATAAATTACCAAGTATAATATTGTTGTCTCATTTGTTTAACTGGGTTCTCTTTATCTACTTTTAGAACTTGTGTGAAAATCTAATGATGTTTTAGGTCATATTTATGTAGAAATATAGAAAATTCTAAAGGGTTCACAAACTTTCAAGCACCACTGTAGGCTGATCCATCTCTAGTGCTGTTATATATGCACACATTACGTAATCAGCTCTTACACGATTGTTCCAGAGCCAGGTTACAGGTCACCGGTGTTTCGATAATACCCTGTTTAATATGACCTCACGCTGCTGGCTTACTCATTAAATCAATACGGTGGTACCACAAGGATGCATGTAGATGTTTGGTGTTCTGGATCGGCTCCAGAGTTTTCTTTTTGAGTGGGAGTGGGTGTGAAAGACCATGCAGTACAGCCTGCAGCATCATCCACAGCAAATTGACATTTACATTGCATTTAGAATTTTCCTCCCTTTGCCAGAAGAGCAGCACTGAATCTTCTACAGCCAGAAAAAGTTGGGACGGTGTGGAAAATGCAAATAAAAGAGAAATGACTTTTATTTCATTGCAGACAGTATGGACCCAAGATATTTCATGTTTTTCTGGTCAAATTCATTTGTTAATATACATCAATTCCTGCATTTCGGTTAAAATAATTTGAGACAGGGCAATTTAGGACTAGTAATGAGTTAAAAAACTAAATAAGGATGTGATTTCAACCAGGTGATTGTAATCATGATTTGGTACAAAGGCAGTATCCACGAGAAGCTGAGACCTTGGAGAGCAAAGATGGGCAGAGGATGTCCAGTTTATCTACAAATGTGTGAGGAAAGTATTGAAATTTTTAAAAACAATGTTCTTCAAATAAATATTGAAAGGGATTTATATATTTCTAACTCTAAAGTGCATAATATCATTAAACAATTCAAGGAATCGGGAGGAATGTCACTGTGTAAGGGCATGGGCATAAGCCTAAACTGAGCTCTTGTGATCTCCGATCCCTCGGACAGACTGCATCTGCATCAAGAACCGTCATTCATCAATAGCCGATAGAACCACAAGGGCAAGGGATTACTTTATCAAACCTTTATCAAGCTCTACAATACAGAGTTACATTCACAAATGCCACTGAAAAAGTTATTGTACAAAAAACAAGCCTTATGTTAACCATGTCCTGAAGGGGCGTCGACTTCTCTGGTCTCAGAAGCATCTGGGATGGACCATCACACAGTGGGAACAGGGATTGTGATCAGACCAATCAGTATAACAAATCTTTTTTGGAAGAAATGGACGTTGTGTGTTCTGGACCAAAGATGAAATGGACCATCCAGACTGTTATCAGGAACAAATCCAAAAGCCAGGGGTCGGGTCAGTGCCCTTGGTATAGTTCATTTACACTTCTGTGATGCAGCATTAATGCAGAAAAGTCCACTGAGATTTTAGAGCAACATAAGTTGTTTTCAAGACAACATCTTCCTGGAACGTCTTTGCATTTTTCAAAATTGCAGTGCAGTGTAAGAAGAGGGTACGGGTACTGGACTGGCCTGCCTGCAGTCCTGACCTGTCCTCAATAGAGAACGTGTGGAGAACTGTAAAACAAAAATGCAACAATGACCCCGTATCACACACCTTAAGACGTGCTTGCAGGAATAATGAGGCAAAATAACACCTGAACTGCTTCATCGCTTGGAATCTCCAATGGCAAAATGTCTTTTAAGTGTTGCGCAAAGGAATGGGAACATTATAAAGTGAAAAATGCTTTACCGTCCCAACTTTTTTGGAATGTGTTGCAGGCCTGAAATGCAGGAACTGATAAATATCTTACTAATATTATACTGTCTGCAGTGACACAAAAGTCATGTTCCATACCATCCCAACTGCTTACTCCCATACTATAAATGTACACTGTAATGATGCACAGCACCCCCAGGATTATAGACACACCATCACAGCCAATATCATAGAGGAGAAAAGTGTCTTATATGAGCTTTTCAGAATGTGTTCTTCCTTACTGAATCCATTCATGACAATGTATTCAGTATTCAGCCATCAGGTATAAATACCTTCTGCTCACCTCTCAGTTCTCTCTATTGAGCATTTCTGGCATGGCATCAGATCTGGATTTAACCTCATCATGTGTGTTTTTTGTTCTCGCAGGCTCCTAAGGAAACGTTAGCCAAATCGGTGTTGGCCGAGCTGCCTCAACAAGTCACCCAGTATTTCAAACAGAGGAACCTGTCGCCTAGAAACACAGTGCCAGAGTGAAAGCTTGACGGCCTGGAGTTCACACTGCATGTTGCCAAAATCTACTTACTGTTTACAAAAAGAATCCTAGACCAATCGGAAGGACAAAGCGCATGCTTTTTCTATGCCTAATTGTTTTTGATGAATAAATGTTTTTATTTATTGATTTACGTATGCCAGCTTCTAAAGCAGCAATGCCCAGCTTCAGTCCTGGAAGAACAGAGTCCTGTGCAGACATTCCCCTCATTGAAGACCAGTTAATCCCATAAGTTTAGCAGCGAAAAAAATCATCACACTCTGCTGGACCGCGACCCTCCAGGACTGGAACGGTGCATCTTTGTGTGTTCTCAACCAAGATGCAATGTAAGGATGTTTTCTGTACGTGTCAGACACTAATTCCTAACGCTGGAGTTTTATCTTCTATTGACAGACTGGGGTTCAGATTCTAAAAAGCATCATCAGCTCCAACAGAGAGTAAGAGCTGATGAAGGGCATATTAATGCTTTTGGGAAATTCAGCTCAGATCAGTAACTTATCAAACATTTCGTGAATTTGTTTTTTTTAAAGCAGGAAAAGCTTCGTATATCAAAGACACTGGGTCCCGAGAACTAGACTGGAGAAGGAGATCTAAGGGATCCTTAGGAAAAGAAGGAGTGAATGTAACTTTCTGTGTTTTAAAATATGAAATGGACTGTACCATGTATTTCTGTAGTGCTTTGTAATTTGTCAGTTGTATAGTACCATGGTCATGGTGATGTTTTTATACAATATGGTCAGTCGTTTGTTACTGTACTCAGGTCAATAAATTTTACTCGAGGTGTTGTGCGCAGTGAAGGAATCCTCAATGTTACACTGAGTGCATATATGTAAAATAAGTCCTCTTTAGGCTACCCCCATTAGGGGTAGATTGGGTACAGATTTTTGCCCTCCCCATTTATCTGGGCTTTCAGTTTTTCCAAGGCAGTAGCACAAAGCTGGCCAGCAGATGTCACTAAAGTCTGTAGTTTTGAGTTTTTGAATGCGGTATCATTTTTCATAGAGATTGGTTCAAATGATTCAAAGATTCAGAAAGCCTCATTTCTTCCATCACTAGGAACAAGTACAGAGGGTTTGTTGTAAATGCTTTGGGCGACAAAGCATGCTTAACTTCAGGCTCCTGCAGATGGCGTTGCGTGATCATGCTATAAAAACCTGCGGTGTGTGCGACGAAATTCATAGATTGAGAAGCAGTGGTACAATGCAGTGAATGTCTCGTTCGGTGTGTGGAAAATGGATTGCAAAGCAGATGTTAACGATCGGCAAAAATGAGTGATTGTAAAGGCAACAGTGTGAAGGAAGTAGCGGATTTTGCAGGTTTCGGTCACACAGATCTACCTGGCAAATTCCCAGTCTACAGGAAATTCTCGTTCGAATTGTTGGCAGAAAGCATGTTTCAAGACTTTTGAATAAAAATCGGCACAATTTGCTTCTAGATGTCGACGCAGGTCCTTCAAAAACTACTTCTGAAAGTGAACTGCATACCATGAACATATGGAGCAGAGTCGCACGCAAGAGGCCTTTGCTCACTTCTGCTCATAAAGTTTCCTGGTTACGGTGGGGGAAAGACACAAATTGGGCTGTTCATGACTGGTGACTGATGGGTACGATGAAAATTTAGGATTAGTCACACATCTGGACTGGCCTGCAAAATGGACTACATGGAACACAGAGTAAGAACTGCGCAATTCTTTGACGTAAGAGTGCCTGAACATTGATGTCATCTACATCCAGAAGCTTGGCCAGTCCATGCCAAATCGAATCACAGCCGTTATTTGTGATCATGGAGGTATTACATGTCAATAGCTATGTTTCAGTCACAGGTCACTAATTCTTTTGTCCGGTGAGCTTATTTTGTGCTCAGAAACATAAATAGCATAACTAACTTTTTATTTATTAATCAGTTACTTTAATATGATGACTAGAATTTAATCCGTAATGTGTTATATTATGGCATTGCAGGAAAATATGTATTTAGATTACTGTAATGTGCTACTTTATATCTCCCGTGAGTTCATGATTTTCCTGTAGCTACACATCCCACTTACACTATGCAACCTGACAAGAACCGTCTTCATTAGAGAACATTAATGAATGTGTTCAACTTCTGTAAGCACTGTCTTAATCAGGCTAGTGGTGAATTCAAAGCCTAGCTCAGAAACCCTGAACACAAGGTGAGAATAACACTCTGACTTATTAAATGCAACTTACTGGTGAGTTGAGCAGGTAATAGTCTTGCACCGTTTGGCAGAGTCAGGATTTGAACTTGCATACTTAATGCTTAGTAGCCCAAAACTTCAGCTTCAGTCAACATTGTCTTGGCACAAGTTATTGACATGGCCTATACCATGCAATAGATGGCACTATGTGGAACATCTCACCAAGCATTACTTACAGTACTTCATCAAAGTGCAGCACTGCTTGTTAGTCATGCCTCCATCCATTTTCAGTAACCACTTTACTCTGATCAGGGTTGATCTGGAGACTGAAGACAACTCGCATTCATGTTTGGGCGCTTTCACACCGGAGAATCCTTTTCATAGAACTGTGCCCCTTTCTTGCATGTTTGCATCACAAACTGGGAGCGATTGTAATTAGAACGCCATGCATGGGGACTTTTTTAGCTCCTTCTCCAAGGCAGGGTTTTTTCTCAGTGCATAAAATGCAAGAGTGATGCAAGTATGCGGTGACTGGTCCAGACATAGTGACGCAACTGTATGGTGACTGGTTCAGACGCAAATGCCTGTGTTGAGATCAACCGCCAGGCTGGAATATACTTGTACTGTACACTGGTAGCCCTTTAAATAGCAAATCTTTATGTAAAAATGTAATGAATGAAAATAAACAGACAAATGGACTGACAGTGAAGTCCAAGCTTTACTGGGACTGTGTTAGCCTAGCGGTTAAGATACTGGACTATGGACCAGAAGGTCCAGGGCTCAAATCCCAAGCCAAGCTGCTACTGTTGGGTCCTTGAGCAAGACCCCTAACCCCACAATTGCTTTGATTGTATCAGTTGTAAGTCACTCTGGATTTGTGTATGTATATATATATAGTGCTTTCAATACTGCACTGTCTCAGAGAAGCTTTGCATCTAGACTTGCAGGCACAAATGAGAAAGTTTGGGAGACAGTGGCAAGGAAAAACTCCCTGATGAGGAAGAAACCTTGGGAGGATCAAGACAAGGCAGGTGGAAGTGTTGAGCACCATGGCCATGGAGAACCTGGGTCCTGATCACCCTATGCCTTAGTTGATTATTACTATTGTCAAAAATTGTCCTCCAGAACGAAAGAAAGACCACACGACAAGTATTTTCGTTCCCTTTGGCTTTATTTTCCAGTCCAGCCATCACACACATTCACCAGCTTATAAGGAACAGTTCATAAAACATTCCAGCATCACAGGATTAAAAAATAAATCAATCAAACCAAGAGTTCTTCTTCCAAACCTTCCAACCAGCACGGCTCGTACCAGTCTCTTTCACACGCTCTGATCGTTATCGCAGTCTGATCCGCAGGCGTCGGTCCTCCTCTCGGCCGGCGGCGCTGCAGAAGCGGGTACGGTGTCGTCGGGTTTAGGTGCCAGGGCTTAAACTGTATGGGATGTGACACGGGGTGATGGGGGAGGGGTAAAGTTTCAATGCACACACATCAATGAAACACAGTGCCAGGCGCTGTTAGAGAAGCCTTTAATTAACATTAAGGCAGATAAAAAGAATACTAAAACCAATCGTGCACATCTAGACACCAAATTACTGAGCAACACTGATTCCCGCGCCAGGAGCAGCAGCAGCAGCAGCAGCAGCAGCAGCGGGGCATTTCGAGGTAATAATGAAGGGAGAAATGACAGTGGACGATTGTATAGGTTATCAGCGTGTCTATCTGAAGAGCCTGTGGCACTTTATGGAAGAGTTGTTTCCGTCCACGCTACCTTCGCTGTCACTGCTCGACTCGGAGTCGCTGCTGCCCGAGTAGGCCCCGAGCCCAGGGAGGATGCCCACGCACACTGCCGCAGAGGGTCGGTGGAGCGTTCCAACGCGGGCCGCCGCCGAAGCCCCGGACGACTGCTTCTGCTCCTCTGTGTCCTGTTCTGAGAACAGACATGCGAAGGTACACTCAATAACAAAGCAAACATGGTTAAGATACTAGACCAGCAGGTCGAGGGTTTAAGTCCAAATCATGAAAAGAACTGAGATCAGTTGCACTTCGCTCTCAGGTTCACTTTAAAAGAACTGAGTTTGGTTCAGTTAATACGAATATGTGAAAACACCCATGGACTCCACAGAGATGTTCTCTTCAGTAGTCCTTTGCTGCAATAATAAACATATTTCAAAGTGTTTCAGTCTGTTCACAGGCCTCTACCCACCTGACTGACCGGCACCATTACCTGTTGCTGCTCCTTCTGTGGCCTCCTCCACTTTCTGCTTCTTACTGCCCTCTGACGACTGAGAGGAACTGCAGACGGGCAAACACAAAACAGCAGAGACGAGGTCACATGAACTCTCACATTTCTGCTCAGCGGTTATATCCAATGCTTTTGCATGATTTAAGCCTGACTGTGAAGCAGTGAGTCATGAAAATCAGAACAGAACCAGTTTAAAACATCTTTCATACCACAGTGACGCACTTTTCTATTTTGCTGTGATGTTTAAGGTTGACACAAGCACACTTTACCCATCTCACCTGCGGCGTTTGACTGCCCCAGCCAGCAGGTGGGCCTGAGACAGGTGGCTGGTCTTGTGCTCTGGAGCTTTGGCTCCAGCTTTTTTCTCCAACTCCTTCTTCTGACTCTCACTGGCTGCCAGTTTCTTCAGAGCACTGTGAGACTTCAGTTAAGGATGAAAGAGCATTCAGATGATACAAACAGTGCCACCTAGACATAACATACTGCTGCAAGAACGTCAAGTCATAACAAGAGCAGAGGATTTGTTTTGTTTTTTTATTTGTTTTATGTAACGTCGCATCAGCATCAGTGGCTGTTTATGACAGGTGCACGGTGACATCTGTACCAGTCAGACATGTTCATGTTGGGCCAATTTAGAGCGACCAATTACGACGCTCTTCGCAATAAAAGGGGTCAGACATCCTTCAGGCAGTGTATGAGGCTGGAGAGAGCGACCCCTACCCAGCACTGCAATGGACTGGTGCTCCGAACAGGGTACAGAGATTCAAGAATTAGATCCTTTTTTCACCATGCTGCAGAAACCAAACCAGCTCCATCACTGACCGACTTCAAGAAACCGCTGCCCTGAAAACGTAGCTAAGAAAAACCTGCAGTCCCTGGAGGCTAAACCGGTTGAATTAGGCCGCGTTGCAACGCTAAACTGAAGACCTTCACAGCTCTCAGCAGTTCAATCATTTGTTCGCATAGCATACCAAAGGACCGTTGCCACGACAACACTGTACCACTTGAGTTGTAACATACCTAACGTAACTCGGGTTCCGCAGAATCACGACTGCTCACGGTTCGACGCTGCGGCCACAGATTAGCAGAGCCGGTCAACATTCCACTGCTTATTTATTTCCTCAGAACAGGAATGCACTGTGGGTAAATACCTCCACAATATTCCCTGATATGAGTGGAAATGGAATGACCTTTCTGTCTGGGCAAACTCAGAAATGCAGCAGAAAAATACTGTGCTATCAACAGGGCTTAAGTTTCCCACGCACCCGGAATTCCATGTTGCAAAGCAGCAAACACGGCTTTAAAGAACAGATGTACCGTCCCATTTTTCATTTTACTGTATGGAGCACTACTAGTCTATAGGCAACAGAATTGCTAAGGGTGTACCACGAATTTGGACACTTCCTTATATACATTACTCATTATTGTACGACAGCAGATTCCATCACATAAACACAATAGCACACTAGATTGCACAGCCTGCACATTCTTTTGTTAAGAAAGCATTTGTTTTTTTTTTGTTTTTTTAATAAAAGCACCCATTACATTTTATACTTGCAACAATGTTCTTTTTAGTGAGCAGTGGCTTTCTCCTTGCAACCCTGCCAAGCACACCATTGTTGTTCAGTGTTCTTTTGATGGTGGACTCATGAACATTAACAGCCGTCCTGCCCAGATGCAGCAAAACAGGCCCAAACCATGATACTACCACCACCATGTTTCACAGATGGGATAAGGTTCTGCTGCTGGAATGCAGTGTTTTCCTTTTTCCAAACATAACGCTTCTCTGTTAAACCAAAAAGTTCTATTTTGGTCTCCACAAAACATTCTTCCAATAGCCTTCTGGCTTGTCCACGTTGTCTTTAGCAAACTGCAGACGAGCAGCAATGTTCTTTTTGGAGAGCAGTGGCTTTCTCCTTGCAACCCTGCCATGCACACCATTGTTGTTCAGTGTTCTTCTGATGGTGGACTCATAAACATTAACGTTAGCCAATGTGAGAGAGGCCTTCAGTTGCTTAGAAGTTACCCTGGGGTCTTCTGTGACCTCGCCAACTATTACACCCCTTGCTCTTGGAGTGATCTTAGTTGGTCGACCACTCCTGGGGAGGGTAACCATAGTCTTGAAATTCCTCCATTTGCACACAATCTGTCTGACTGTGTATTGGTGGAGTCCAAACTCTTTAGAGATGGTTTTGTAACCTTTTCCAGCCTGATGAGCATCAACAACTCTTTCTGAAGTCCTCAGAAATCTCCTTTGTTCGTGCCATGATACACTTCCACAAACATGTTATGAAAAGCAGATCCCTGATAGATCTTTAAATAAAACACCTGATTGTCATGCCACTGACTAAAAACACCTGACTCTAATTTCACCTTCAAATTAACTGCTAATCCTAGAGGTTCACATACTTTTGCCACTCACTAATATGTAATACTGGATCATTATAAAGTCACTTAAATATTTTAATAGTTGCGAGTTACAGGTTTCTGGGGCTCGTTTCTAAAGTGCAGTTGCTTATTCGGGCTTGCTCCCTGATCCTGTCCGTCTCTCCAAAACTCCTGCAAGCTGATTTTGTTATTATTATTATTTAAATTATTTATTATAACTGATCAGGTGGTCACTCACATTGTACTAGGTGGCTTGTTTTGTGTTTTTAGAGCCAATTTGCTTCTTTTGGGCTTGTTTCCATAGACCTGGTCACTTACTCTTGTGAGATCTGGCAACCCTGTCTGAGCCGCTGTGTTATGGACTGCACTGCTGCACGTTTGTTTATAAAGGCATCTCACTTCACAGTTGGGGGAATAAAACAGAATATCATGAAATATCACAACTTAATCTACTTGAGAGATTGTGCAACTAATATCGGTCTGCCAAAACCCATAGCACTGGATATCAGTCAGCTGCAGCACACGGAGCTGGAATTAACATTAAGTTGCAGTAATAAATGGCAGCTGGGCTCCGTCCGGAAAAAACACAGCATGGACCGTTCAGAAGCAATTCAGAGCAAGTTGTGTGTTTTCCTGCTGAAAAGCCGACCGTGGCGTCTGCTCTGCCCTCCTGTCGTTACGATGGAGTATGAAAGTATGAAAAGGTTCAGAGGTCTTCTTTGGTCCATGATTCAATTTGTCAGAGCCTTGGCGGCGGCATGAGCCACATGTAGTATTAATCACAGCTTAACGCAACTTCATCACGGAATTCAGGACGAAAAAAGCTCCGAATCTCTAACCGCAAAGCCAACTTTACTGCGGTTACAATATTAGGAAGGAGGTTTTAGTGTTATGGCTGATCAGTATAACAAAGAATACAAAGAGCTTGAAGATTCGTTCAAATACATCCCAAGAGCAGATGAGGTAGAACAAATGTGCAGAGCATAACAGAGGCATTATCTTATGTAGTGTTTGATGAGGCGAGTTTTTAGACTTCTGTGGAAAAAGAGCCTGGAAACTACTTGCTTTGACTGATCTCACCATTTACTGAAATCAGCAAGCTCACAAACTCTGTCTACTCCAACTCCCCGTTACTCTACACACAACTGAACATAAACGAGCCACAGCACAATACGAAGACTAGAGAGACCTCATTAAGGGTATAGTATATAATTTCACTTTCATCATGGCAAGCTTTGCCAGGTTCCTCAACACTTCCTTTTAAGCTGCAGTCAGTCTCCAGTGCAATCAGACTCCCTTTGGGTTGCCTGGTACAAAAGTGGGAGTACTAACAAGCCACGAGGAGCTTCCTCCGACCTGTCAGCTGCGTCTGTAGCGTCAGTTTAACAAAGAGAAAGAAAGCAGACTCTGGGAAGGAGTGCAACTTTCTGGCAGTTGGTGTGTGTGTGTGTGTGTGTGTGTGTGTACACTTGTCTTGCTATACTTGAGGACCAAACGTCAATAAAGAAAGCTAGATTTTAGTTCAGTAATCGGGTTTCCCAACACATACAGTGGGGCAAAAAAGTATTTAGTCAGCCACTGATTGTGCAAGTTCTCCTACTTAGAAAGATGAGAGAGGTCTGTAATTTTCATCATTTCAACTATGAGAGACAAAATGAGAAAAAAAAAAATGCAGGAAATCACATTGTAGGACTTTAAGACTTTAACTGTAAATCATGGTGGAAAATAAGTATTTGGTCACCCACAAACGAGCAAGATTTCTGGCTCTCACAGACCTGTAACTTCTTTAGGAAGCTCTTCTGTCCTCCACTCGTTACCTTATTAATGGCACCTGTTTGACCTCGTTATCTGTATAAAAGACACCTGTCCACAGCCTCAAACAGTCAGACTCCTAACGCAATTGTAAGAAAATGGAAGGCATTGATAATCTCCCTCGATCTGTGGCCCCAAACAAGATCTCATCCCATGGGGGAAAACGATCATGAGAACAGTGAGCAAAAATCCCAGAACTACACGGCGGGACCTGATGAATGACCTGCAGAGAGCTGGGACCAAAGTAACAAAGGCTACCATCAGTAACACACTACGCTGAGAGGGACTCAGATCCTGCAGTGCCAGGCGTGTCCCCCTGCTTAAGCCAGTTCATGTCCAGGCCCGTCTGAAGTTTGTCAGAGAGCATATGGATGATCCAGAAGAGGATTGGGAGAATATCATGTGGTCAGATGAAACCAAAATAGAACTTTTTGGTAAAAACTCAACTCGCAGTGTTTGGAGGAAGAAGAATGCTGAGTTGCATCCCAAGAACACCATACCTACTGTGAAGCATGGGGGTGGAAGCATCATGCTTTGGGGCTGTTTTTCTGCAGAGGGGACAGGACGACTGATCCGTGGTAAGGGAAGAATGAACGGGGCCATGTATCATGAGATTTTAAGCCAAAACCTCCTTCCATCAGTGAGAGCATTGAAGATGGAACACTGGCTGGGTCTTCCAGCCATGACAATGATCCCAAACACACCGCTCGGGCAACGAAGGAGTGGCTCCGTAAAAAGCATTTCAAGGTCCTGGAGTGGCCTAGCCAGTCTCCAGACCTCAGCCCCATAGAAAATGTGTGGAGGAAGCTGAAAGTCCGTGCTGCCCCAAAACATCACTGCTCTAGAGGAGATCTGCATGGAGGAATTTGCCAAAATACCAGCTACAGTGTGTGCCAACCTGGTGAAGACTTACAGGAAACGTTTGACCTCTGTCATTGCCAACAAAGGTTATGTTACAAATTATTGAGTTGAACTTTTGTTATTGATCAAATACTTATTTTCCACCATAATTTACAATTAAATTATTTAAAAATCCTACAATGTGATTTCCAGGATTTTTTTCCCCTCATAGTTGAAGTGTAGCTATGATGAAAATTAAAGACCTCTCATCTTTCTAAGTAGGAGAACTTGCACAATCAGTGGCTGACTGAATACTTTTTTGCCCCACTGTATTCTCGCCTCTTTTGGGATTTTTTCCATACACCTGAAGCTTATGTCTATAGTGGGATCTGGCAACCCTGGAATTAAACGCAGAATGTGCGAAATGCCTACCAAACGTTTTGGGGAAACGCAATTTAGCAGTAAATGCACAAAGAAAAAACAATTTTGTTATTTAATTACTGAAGTTTACGTCAAATCCTTTTGGAGATTATGGTCACGTATGCAGCATGTGCCGATGTAGAAATCAGATTATGAAATCCGACAAAGAGCGCTGGATTTCACCTCAGTAATCGGATTACTCATAGCACGCATACCTGTTAGCTGATTAGAAGTGGCGTTTTCAGTCTGCGCATGTGCGCGAGACTTTTTTTTTTTTCCACGGTTGCCAGGTCCACGTATTGTAAAGAATTGGCTTTATTTGGCATCTTTTTCCATTGATGTTAGCTTTTTTTTGGTCGCTGGATCTGGCAACCACGGAGTACATGGGCATGTACAGTTGATCGGATTACTGACCAAATCATATTGTCTGCAGTTATCAGATTATTAAGTGCATGTAAGTGCTCTCATTTTTGGGAAAACCTGGCACTTGTGAGGACTGTTTTGTCTGTTTTCACTTCTTTATTTGTTGTTTTTTTTTTACAGAAATGGCTACTTTTATTTAAAAAACTAAACCAGCCAAAAGATTTGCTTCAGGTTATGTAGGTTAAGATCAGGGTTTAGCAGTAATCCTTCTTTGTCTTTCATATCAGTGGAAAGTCCTCACAAGGATAGCAAGACAAGTGTGTTTGTGTGCTGGAGGGTGAAAGGATATTCTGTATTCTTGGATCTCCTGTTTCTCCTCATCTCGCCTCTGTTTCTCGACAAGGCACTGCTGCCGTGACACCTCGTCCAGGAAGTTGGCTTCATCCGTGTCCAGGCCTTTCACCATATTCTCTGCAGAGAGACATCAGAAAAGCGATCAAGATTCCTAAAACCTTCGCTCTGAAAGTGCCAAACGCCTTCACGCGCTCCCGCTGGCTCGACCTTTTCAGAACGACCGTCGCGTGCCTTGTACGATTATTACACAGATCAAGCAATCTGCCCTCGAATTAACTCGGCGCCGAACGCTAAGAGAACAAGCCGCTGGTCGCCAGGGAGACGGAGGACGGCTCCGGCTCTGTCTCCAGGGATACCGAGAGGCAGCAGAGCTGCCGAGAGTACAGCAGTCTGCCGTCATTGATCACATACACACACTGCGGCCAACTTTGAAGCTTACGAAAAGCACAGAGATCGAATGTTCATTTGAGGGACTGCAAACTTTCAGCACAGAGCAGCATAGTTATGTTCACACTGCAGATCAAAGCGGCTCCAAACCTGATTTATGGCTCAAATCTGGATTTTCAATGTGGTTTGCATCCAAGACTTGTCTGAACAGCTCACGTTACCGAACTGATTCACCTGATTCGATCTTTTCAAATCTGACCTGAGCCACTTTTGCATGTGGTCATGGATCGGATACACTTTGAATGACTTTTACATCACTCCAGCTCATCACAGGAGTGTCATCTTTAAGGCAATGTGAACACTGAATCTGATATTTCAGTTCCAATTTGGGCCACTTTCCAATGTAGTACTGAAGTCCAATACAGAGCCGCTACGAGATCCGATGTCTAAACAGGCAGATCTGAACTCAAGCGAATTTTAAGTCATTTCAAATCATCACTCACCATAAATGCATATGCTGAGGAGAAGGAAACATGGACGACAGCACTCAGGGAGATGTTCAGTGGCGGGACAGCGAATATAAGTGTAAAACATTTGGGGTGATGTCTCTCTGCACATATCGTAACCGCTCCGTGTTTGAGGAAAATGTCTATAGAAATGGCCGAACTCAGCACTGGACATTGTCCTTATATAAATCCTAACCCACTGTTAGAGCTCCATGTTCATCCCGCTAGCTGGGTAACTCTCGTACTCCTGCTCCACGTCACCATAGCAACCGGTCTGGACATGCCGCTGAAAGCCATGGTTCAAACAGGCAAATCAGATTTGGTCTCTTGGTCTAAGAGTCAGTTTTGGGAATGAATTCCGATTTGTTCTGCAGTCTGAGCGCAGTGACAGGACCGGACGAGATCTTACTGAATTTGAATTGTTCCTCAAAGTCCTCCTGCTTCTTGTCCTTCTGCTCCTGGAGCCTCTCAAACAGCGAGCGAGAGTCGTACTCCTCCTCCGGGACCTCTTTAGTATAGAAAGGAAAGAAAGACTTTAAAACTTTTATAAATAAACAAACAAAGGCAGAAATATAGAGATAAATAATTGTTATTTTGTCACTATTAGCATCAATGGCCATTTTAATGACAGACACAAGATGACATCAAAGCCAGTCTCATATATATATATACATAGTCATCAGATAACCTAATGCATGTCTTTGGACTGTGGGTGGAAACCAGAGCACCCGGAGTAAACCCACACAGACACGGGGAGGACAGAAAGGACCAGAACACTCCACCTGAAGGTCAAACCCAGGAACTTTTTTGCTGTGAGGCGACGGTGCTACCCAAGAAATAAATAAATAAAAGACAGAAAGAAAGACAGACAAACAGAAAAACAAACCTTCAGAGAAAGACAGACAGAGAAGGACAAAAATAAAGAAAAACAGAGACAAAAGAAAAACAAATAAAAAGAAAGACAGACAGATAGACAGACAGAGAAAGAAAGAAAGAAAGAAAGAAAGACCATCAAAGAAAGACAGGCAGACATACAGAAAGAAAACAAAGAAAGACAAGGACAAAGAAGGACATAAAAAAGAAAGATGAAGAAAGAAAAAGAAAGAAATACAGAAGAAGAAAATAAAGAAAGAACAAAGAAAAGAAAAAAGAAAAAAGCCAAAAGAGAATGACAGTATCAGAAAGAAAAAGGAAAACAGACAAAAAACCCCCCCAAAAAGACAGAGTTGGACAGAAATACTGTCAGAGAAAGACCGACAGAGAAAGAAAAAAAAGAAAGAAAGAAACAGAGACCAAAGAAAAACAAATAAAATAAAAAAGACAGACAGATAGACAGACAGAGAAAGAAAGAAAGAAAGAAACAGAGACCAAAGAAAAACAAATAAAAAGAAAGACAGACAGATAGACAGACAGAGAAAGAAAGAAAGAAAGAAAGAAAGACCATCAAAGAAAGACAGGCAGACATAAAGAAAAAAAACAAAGAAGGACAAAAAAGAAAGACAAAGAAAGAAAGAAAGAAAGAAAGAAAGGACAAAGAAGGACATAAAAAAGAAAGAAATACATAAGAAAATAAAGAAAAGAAAAAAGAAAAATAGCCAAAAGAGAATGACAGTATCACAAAAAAAAGTAAAACAGACAAAAAGAAAAACAAAAAAGACAGAGTCGGACAGAAATACTGTCAGAGAAAGACAGACAGAGAAAGAAAAAAAGAAAGAAAGAAACAGAGACCAAAGAAAGATAAAGAAAAACAGACAAAGAAGGACAAAAAGGAAATACAAAGAAAGAAAGAAAGGACAAAGAAGGACATAAAAAAGAAAGACGCAGAAAGAAAAAGAAAGAAAGAAATAAAAGGACAAAAAAAAAGAGAGTAACAGTATCAGAAAGAAAGAAACAAAAAGAAAGACATACAGAAAAGACAGCAAGACGGAAAGAAAGAAGACAGACAGAAAAGAAAGAGTCAGACAGGCAGACAAACTTTGTATTATTATCTTTATGAGGACTTTTCAGTGACTTGTGTATTACTGTAACTCATGAATTAAGGGCCTTCCTCAAGGTGGCAGTTTTGCAGAGGTGGGATTTGAACCCTGGACCTTTTGGTCCATAGTCCGGTACCTTAACCACTAGGCTACTAGGAAATCTTACTGTTTAAAAAAATAAATAAATAAAATAAATAAATAAATAAAATAAAAAAATAAAAAAGACAGTCATCTTCTCCGCTCTATAACCCAAACCTAAGTAACCCAATGGAGATCTTTTGACTCTTTTTGTTTTTCAAAAGAAAGTTGCAGTTTTTTCTAAAACAGCAGTTTTCACTGTGGGGACGAACAAAATGTCCCCACAAGTTAAAAAATGTTAGATCTTTCGATCCTTATGAGGATATTTTGTTCCCACTGTGTAATATAAACATCTCTCTCACACACACACACACACACACACACACACACACACACACACACACAAAGCTGAAACCTGAGGCAGCTGCAGATCTATTGATTTGTTTTCCTATGGTATAATATTGACACACAAAAGTGGTACACCAACACAGCACCAGGTTCCAAAAATAACCCACAGCTACCCTTTATTATGGTTACCACGGCAACCCTACCTTAAAGTACCAGGGTATCTATGGCATAATGTAAATACTCCTGCTTCCTATATACTGCACGATTCGCATACAGAACATCTCACCTTCAGGGTCGTCTGGCTTGCGGACCTTCTCCCATTCCTCCTGCCGTTTCTTCCTCTTCTCCTCTAACTCGGCTTCGGTAACAAACTTTCGGCTCAGGTCCACACCATCCGCCATGGCAGCACCTTCAGTGAGAGCACAAATACAGCTTAAATACAGCCTCGGGGCACCGAATGAGCGAGCGCGGTCATGGATCCGCTCCACAGGTCCTGGTTCTATCCTGGACCCTGGACTCTGTGTGGAGTTTGCATGTTCTCCTCATGTCCACCTGGGTTTCCTACCATGTTCCTGAGACAAGTTTGTCAGCCGGTGTCTCTAAAGGGTCCCGGTGAAAGTAAAGGTGTGTGTGTACCCTGTGATGGACTGGCACCTGGTCTAGGATTGGTTTCCACCTTACACATTACAGAACTGAGGTCCCTGGTGACACAGTGGTCCAATATGCTAACCCACCATCACCACCACAGGGAACCGGGTTCAAGTCCCAGAGATGCCTTTCAGTCTCATCACATGCAGACATGATTTACTGTGTCTGAGGGAGGAGGACCGGTCAGGGATCATCCCGCAGTTTAGCAACAGCGAATGGTACCCAACATACTTACATCCATGCCCTGTGTTCTCCGGGGGTAGGCAACAGAACACCCCCAATCCTGATAAAATCGGAAAAAACGAAAGACTAACAAAAGTTATACGTTTTCACATAATCCAGAGATAAACAGCGATTGAACACTGCCCTCTTGTGGCTGATTCAGCATTTGCGCTTGTTACAGAAAACACGAGATAACTTCTTTAATTTTACAAGTAGCTTCACGATTCATTACACATGCCTCAATGGTGTGATGTTTTTAGTCCAATTAATATTTTATACTTATTTACATTTGCAGCATTTAGCACACAACCCATCTCCAGAGCGACTGACATGAACTTCCCATTTTCCATCCATCAAGTGGAGCTCAAAGGTCAAGTTAAGTAAGATTTCTTTCTATAATCAATTTTTTCACAATGCATTGTCTCAAAGCCCACGGCCCAAAGTGAGTAAGCCTAGGCCAACAGCGGAAAGGACAAACTCACTAAATGCTATAAGGAAGAAACCTTGGGAGGACCAAGACTCAAAAAAGGGACCTGACCTCCTTGGGTGGCTTAGATGTTATATGTAGGAATTACACTAAGGTACCTAATTATTAAGTTTGTAGTAATAGTTTAAATACTCAGCAGCTGAATATGAAAATTAAAAGAGGGAAAATATTTAAAGAAAAAAATTCCCTCACTAGCTTTAGCTTTAAGGCATCAGCCACAAAATCAATCAATACAAACTTCTTCAAAATGTACTTTACCCTTTGATTTTGATAAAAGTCTTTCATCAGCTACTAGTACTTTGTTAGTTCAAGTACTAGCAAAGACGCTGAATTGCAACTCAACCCACTCAGGTAACGGCGTACACCAACCGAGACGGCGAGTTATAGCTTACTGTCAGCCACTGAAAGCAGTAAAACACACTCTTATGCTAAACCCCGCGCATAAATGCTATAAAAACACGCACTATGAGCGCTTAGCAACTAATAAAAAGACATATGCACATAAAACATGCACAAGAACCCAAAAATAAACAGCCAGTCGAGCTAAACGTTGGGACCGGGAAACAAACACAGAGCGGCAGAGCACTCACTGTTTAGGTTTAAAGCTCCTCGTATACATGAACTGAATCCTGAATTAATGTTGGGCTAAATGTGACCGGAACAGAATCTGTTATATGAGACGGACCGGCTCATAGCCGATCACACTGAAAACCGGCCGATTCCGGAACCAAGGAACTCAAACTCTCTTCTATGCAGTGACATTCCTGAGTCAGAAGTGAAACATTATTTGAAATTCAACCCATGTCTTTTACTTCTCACTTTATTTTATTCTACTTTATCTTGTTATACTACATTTTATCTTAATTACCGTAACAGCTCTTTAAAATATCTTATTCCATCCATTTCATTTTTATTTCCTTTATTAATATTACTTTTGTATTTCATTTCTTTCCAACTGTATGTATATTCTCATTCTTCTGTAGCCGAGCTTTGGCAATACAAGCGTCCATATCTGTCGCGCCAATAAAGCTCCTTTTGAATCTTGAATCGATAGAAATGTGAACCTTTTGCACTATGACAACTACTACGAACGGAAAATGTTTGTTTGTCATGCCAGCAGCACGGTGGTATCAATACTAGCCAGCTACACTGGCGTCCGTTGACTTATGACCCAAGACTTGTTGACGCACACCTATGGAGTGTAGAGGAAGACCGAAGTACCAGGAGTAAACCCACGTGGACACAGAGAGGACACGCTCCACACAGGTGGACCCCGGGGTCGGGATCGAACCGGGGATCTCACACACATCTCCAACTCAGACTCAAGTCAGATCTGCTCGTGTGAACCCTACCCCGATCAAAACGTTTCAAATGACTTCCGAAAAAACTTTGGATGAAGCTGGGTAACGGAGTGCTGTTGCTACTAGGACTTAGGGTTAGGCAAAGATCCCACCAAGAGCACAATGTTCAATGATAAAGGACTTGAAGAAGAAGCCACAAGAAACAGCAACTTTGACACAATGCACTTTGTAGTTCTGCAATTACAGACTGTAGGCCATCTGTTTCTCTCCATACTTTGTTGGTGCCCTTTACTCCTTTTACCAACACAGATCAGGTACTATTTGGGTGTGGGTAGAGTAAAGCGCTGGCCGTTAGAGAACAGAGTAAAGGAGACCAAAAGTATGCAGACAACCAGACAGACTACAGTCTGTAAGTATAGAACTACAAAGTACTTCTATATGGTAAAAGGAACTGATACAATGGACAATGAGTACAGAAACAAGGAGGTTTACCTACTAAAGTGGCGTTTGAATATTTATGTTTTGTTTACGGCCTTTGAAACGAAAACGCCTAAATATAACCTATATTTTCACGTTTTAATGCATCAGTTAAAAACATGATCAAACCAGCGAACTCAACACTGAACTCTGGGGTGTGCAAAAGTTTTGGCACCTTCCCCACATCCAGTAGTCTTACAGAGACAGTATCAAGTGCGTTCAGTTCAGATCATCTTCAACTCAATGCAAGCTCATGGGACCCTACAAACGTGTAACCGATCCTGCTTATAAACACACACAACTTTCAACATCATGCACTTTCAGTGGATTCACTATTATATTCATAATAAACATGTGTAGCCAAGTTAGCTCATATAGATACTTTGCTAGCTAACATATGCTACCAGTAACAGTTCATTTCCAATCACAAAACCAATCCTGTAAATAAGTTCTCCATGAGACCGGTAAGAAATAGTGTAAATATGACATATTTAAAAAGCTGTTCAGTCAGCCATAGAATTAATCCCGTACGATCACAAGACAGGGGAAAATAGTTACCATTCACGCTGGTGTCACTGTAAAATCACCCGTGTAACACCGGTGCTCACAAATTTAATTCCACGTTTGACTGTGAATCATGGGAAATGTAGTTTTTTGTAAAGGAACTTCAACTAACTGTAGGTGCATACCGTACATCGGTGATTCTGAGGCGATTTTTGCCATGTTTAATTCTGAAAGATATAATTTGTATTCATTTTGTTTTACTTATGTCAAGACACATTTTTTGAAATATTTAATTATGGTTTCAACTGAGCTTATATATATTTAAAATAGGCAATTAAATATTAATAATTTATTTCATACATTAATATATTATAATATTAGCTATCAATATTGTTAAATTATATATATATATATATATATATTATATATATATATATATAATATTCATCATGTACACTGATCAGCCATAATATTAAAACCATCCAAATAATATTGTGTAGGCTAAGGTTCTGACCCAATTCAGCATAGACTCAACAATGCATCTATATCTATCTATCTATCTATCTATCTATCTATCGATCGATCTATCTATCTATAGCAATACACCATATTACATACAAAGCTATATGGGATACTGTAGTGTACCAGTATTGCATAAATAGCCAAGACACTGCAGTGTTTCCCATACAGTGAGTTATTTAATATCAACATTGACCATCACATACTGATTTACTATTGTTTTATTATGTATGATGCTTAAAATCATTTTTCACTCTAGAACTGAGAGACTAACCATATCAGAACATACATATATATATATATATATATATATATATATATATATATATATACATATACAGTGGGGCAAAAAAGTATTTAGTCAGCCACTGATTGCGCAAGTTCTCCTACTTAGAAAGTTGAGTGAGGTCTGTAATTTTTATCACGGGTACACTTCAACTATGAGAGACAAAATGAGAAAAAAAATCCAGGAACTCACATTGTAGGATTTTGAAATAATTTAATTGTAAATTATGGTGGAAAATAAGTATTTTGTCAATAAATTTGGTTCAACTCAATACTTTGTAACATAACCTTTGTTGGCAATGACAGAGGTCAAACGTTTCCTGTAAGTCTTCACCAGGTTGGCACACACTGGAGCTGGTATTTTGGCCCATTCCTCCATGCAGATCTCCTCTAGAGCAGTGATGTTTTGGGGCTGTCGCTGGGCAACACGGACTTTCAACTCCCTCCACAAATTTTCTAGGGGGTTTGAGGTCTGGAGACTGGCTAGGCCACTCCAGGACCTTGAATCCTTTTTACGAAACCACTCCTTCGTTGCCCGAGCGGTGTGTTTGGGATCATTGTCATGCTGGAACACCCAGCCCACGTTCCATCTTCAGTGCTCTCACTGATGGAAGGAGGTTTTTGGCTTAAAATCTCACGATACATGGCTCCGCTCATTCTTCCCTTAACACGGATCAGTCGTCCTGTCCCCTCTGCAGAAAAACAGCCCCAAAGCATGATGCTTCCACCCCCATGCTTCACAGTAGGTATGGTGTTCTTGGGATGCAACTCAGCATTCTTCTTCCTCCAAACTGAGAAATGGTTTATATGGCCATTACTAAAACGATCGTACATCTGATCTAATGGTGGCCTAAGACTTTTGCACAGTACTGTATGTTATGTAATCATTAATGCATTATGAAGCGTTAAGGGGCGGGGCTATTGGTGGGCGATAACTATTGGTGACGTCACGGACAGGGTTGTGATTGATCCTGTACTGTAACTCCAGATTAAATACAGAAGCAGAAACGCTGCTCCAGCAGAATAACCGCTTTTAATTCCGAATGAATGCGGTTTCTATGGATAGCAGAACGGTGTCATTGATATAAACGAGCCAATTGGGAATTTATTTTTTATGCTGGTCATTGAGCTACCTTTTTAGCAATACGCCTTTAGTTCGGTTGCTAACGGTAAGCTAGCGAGCGTTAGCTTCAGCGCTGCACTTCCTGTACAGGCGACCCGGGTGAGGCCCGCTTCCACACCGCAAGACCTGAACGCAGCAGCGGCTTTAATTTCTTCCTGGTAAGTGCCTGTTTTGTTTACATGTAAACCTCACCGGTTTGTTTGTTACCTGAATTCTGGACTGGGTGTAGAAATGTTTACTAGCGAGCTCCCTAGCAAATGTGATTTAAAACTCAAATGTAAATATGTTTAGTTTATGCTTAGCCATTTCAGGTTGAGCGTTAGTAATATTGAGTAGTTAGTAATATTTACTAAAATAAAAAATGTCGTTCATAACTAGACGACACTACCAGGTCAATATTCAGCGAAACAGCTTGAATTTTAGTAAGAAAACGGCGTTCCGTACAGTCGTACAGTCTCCGCAAACATACGTCATGTAACAACACAGCACCTGGACCAATGGTTTCAAAGCCCAGAATGAAGTCTTTATTTGTTCTGTTTTCCAAGCCTTAAACGATATAAAATATAATATTTACGACCTAGGTCACTGTATGGAACGTTGTTGCTACACACGCAAACCGTACAGCGCTTTAAATAACGGGTAGCTGGTACAGTGCGGTCACAGTGTTCCATACACCTTTGGATCTAACGCTAGATGTTTTGAGCTGCATTTCAAGCTGTAGGTCATGAAGTTTTTAATGTTAAATTAAGAGTAAAAGACAATACTTGCTGTCTGACTCTTTGTATGGAACACTGTTATTAGTAATAGGAAGACGTACAGCTTTTAAAGTGGTTCTTCTCAGTACAGAAAGGACACAGCGTTCCATACACTTTTACAGACCCTGTATTTTTAATGCTTATTCGTTCAGTGTTGATCAGCCAAATTGAAAATAACAGTAATGCTGACTGTATGGAGTAGCGTTACTAGTAACTGTGTGAGGTAAACGTGCAAAAGTGGAGGCAGTTGGTAGAATAAGTTTACAGTCTTACATACACTCTTGGAACAAACACTGGGTGAAGTTCTTGGAGGATAAAAAAAATTGTATTTAATCCCAAAATATGCCTTTCATATGAAAGCGACATTTCATTTCATGCTGTACCTGTTTAATCCACTTCAGGGTAACTGTGGCTAATGGTCAGCACTGGTACCAACCCTAGACAGGGCACCAGTCCCTCGTGGGGCACATGCACGACCGCACAGTCACTGGTGCAATTTAGAGACACCAGTTGACCTGAGCCATGTCTTTGGTGTTGTGGGAAGAAACAGAAGTGCTCAAAGGAAGCCCATGCAGACAAATGGAGAACATGCAAAATCTGTACAGGCAGTTTATTGGGAGATGATTGCTAGGCTGCGTTTTGCTTAGTCATTGGTTAAATATCGATGCATCTTGATGCCTTTATTTAGTAAAGGATTTCTATGTTCCCCAGTCATTCCATGACTTCGGTTTTGGTCTCGTTGTAGATCGTGAGAATCGCGGTGTCAGTAATTCCTTGCATTGAACGACTTTTCAAACGATTTCCCTTGCCGGAGTTGGATCGCGCTCGTGTCGTGACAAAATCAACCTTGTTTAATATGATCATGAGTCTTAAGTCTTGGGTCACACAAGCAGTGACATGAACATTTTCAACAACCAGCAGGTGAGCTTTCCCCAGCACCAATTCACAAATTCAAAATGACTCTGACGAGTCGAGTAAGAATCAGAATGACTGGCACATTGCATCTTTACGTTAGGAATCAAATTCAAAACGATTCCTTTACAGTGTATCTTCAGATTACGAATCAAATTCAGCTGACTCTGATACAGTACATCTTCACATTAGGAATCAAATGTAAATGACTCTTCTACATTGCACCTTCACCGAGTGAATCAAATCAAACGACTCTTCAACACCGGATTAATTACTGGACCGAATCTAATTCAAATGATTCCTCTTACCCTGTCTCTTTACAAACGAATCAATTCCAGTGACTCTGAACGCCTGTGTGGCTCAATTTAACTTACTGATTGTTTGTTATTATTATTATTTATTATTATTCTTATCATTAAAAGTCTTTTCAGTGTTCAGGGTGTGGTTAGCATGACAAAAAAACCAAATTTGACATTTGTGAGTCGATGCTGAATCATCCATGTCATGCATCAAAAAAATCGATTTTCCCCACCCTACAGTTTATGAATACACTTAATAAAAAAAATCTAGAGATTTTTCTCCTTAATTATTGTTGTGATATATTTTTTTACCATATCGCCCACCTCTACTTTGTTGGTTGTTGGTTTGTTTGCTTAAAACTTGGATGTAGGCTGTAACAATTCACCATTAACAGTGCTACAAACAAAAAACAGGTCACACAATGTGTTGACCTTTCAAATATCCAGCCCTTCCCTTGTATTTGTAGATCAGCAGGGATAACATCTATACAAACAGAGCTCAAAGGGACTGAAACATGTTCCTATTCCTTGTTTTTCTTCACACTATAGATACCACCATATCTAAAATGCTCACTGAATTCAGCTTGGAAGAGTCCAACTCTGCTTTAATAGCGGGAATAAAGTGCTGTACAGATTGATTGTATTATACTCAGAGGTTAGAAAGCTCCCAGTCCCACGTGTTCATGAATGCGGCATAACATTCCACGAGCTGGTGTGTTGCACTAACCCCTACGCTAACATGACTTAACGTTCAAAGACTAATTCTGACTCCGAGCTGTTGTGGGGGTTCTTGCTAGTGATGGCGAACAAAGACAGGTAACAGAGCTACTTATTTTATTACCATAGATTTAGTTAATACACAATCCATACCTTATAAATCAGCTGTATATCAACTGTGCTGTGGTTGTTCAGCCAGTGGGTTTGCACCATATGGACAGAAGTTGTCTTGTTACTGCTTGTTGCTGTGGTTTTACCCTCAAGGCACATCTTTTAATTCTGTCATAGGTACCTGTTTTTAAGAAAGGGAATGCAGTGCCCCTTTACAACAAGCATAACACATGCCCCCATTGGCCTTCCGCAATTATTAGATAATCACACCATAATAATTGCAAGTACAGTCATTGACAAAAAAAAGACCTCACCAAGAAGTTATTGTTGGAGTCAAATGAAGCTTTACATCTATAAATGTAACGACGATATATGTAAGTGATTACAGTATTAGAGAAATAACATAAATAAGGTTATTGGGGTAAACTGTGCAGTTCAAATGAGGCTCTAGTACCCCTTTGGGGCACCTCTAGCCTGGATGAAAGAAGATACGATTGGGCATGGCATACAGGTTCTGTATGATATCCTGCAGCACATTTCCACACAGATGTTGCAGCTGGGCGTGTGAATCTTGCACCCTTGTAGGTTGCCAAATCTGCCACCTTAGCTGCTCCCATAAATGCTCAGTTGGCAGTAAATCCGACCGAGTAGGCCACGGAAGTGTTGCAATCTAGCAGATATATTTCTGGGAAACCCTTGCTGTGTGGGTGAGCATCATTCTGCTGAAAAATGGCAGTGGCTGCAGGATGTCCTGCACATATCGCTGAACTGTTAGTGTCCCTTGTATCACTACTTGGAGTGACAGACTGTTGTTGATGGCTCTCCAGATCATAAAACCACCAGTTCGGCAGCGTGCCGCTTCACAGCAAAGGCAGGATTGACTTGATTGAATGATCCTCTCTGCTGGTGGTCTGTCTGGGCTGTCCGGAGCCTGTTCCTCATAGAACCACTGCTTTCAGCTATTTAGAGAAGCTGCTTAAAATCCTAGATTTTGACCATTTAGTTGGATATCACGTCCTCGGACAGGTGACATGTCATCCGTGATGTCTTTCCAGCGCTTAGCAGTTCCTTTATCAAAGGTTGTGATTGTTGCTTAATTCTTTTGACACCAGATGTTTGTGTTGTCTGTTGTGTAAACCCAATCCAGTTTCGTGTAACTGACGTTTCGTCTTCTTGTCAGCCATGCTACTGTGTTCTAAGTTCTAAGAACCCACCCACTTTGGGTTATTAGTGGTTTATTCGTGCCCATCTGGGTTAATGTGAGGTGGAAAAGTGATATTAAACCAGTGAGACATATTTAAACTGTTTATTTTAATGTTTACATTTCAGAAGACATGTAAAGGTTGTTCTATCAAAGCTAGCATCCTGCCTGGACTGATTTGATCCATGACCATAAACAAAGACCATGAACCATGACCATTAGTAGTTTTAATGTTTGTGGATAGGCCACTCACTGGCTTTGTCACTGCACCGCCAAGTTTATGATGCGTAACCTGCTCACCCCTTTTTAAAACTCAGATATAAAATGTACTGCCAGACATCGGGAATCAAGGACTTGTGTATTGAAGTACTCTTAAAGGTCTTTAAAGGTTTTGAGTATGAATGCGCGACTCTTTAATCGCAAAAGGCTTCAGATAGCACTCTGACGTGGATGTCTTTTATGACTGAACTAAAAGACGCTGATCATGTTACCCATGACACCACCCATTGCTTGCCTTTGTGTTGCCTCTGTGATGTAGTGGCTTTTTTCCATTACCAGATCATAAGTACAGCGCAATTACAGAGTGAATTTGGGTGTATTGCTGCTGCCTTCTGTTCGAACAAAGCCATATTACTGTAACCAAGCCCAGCATCGTGTGCTGCAAGAGATTGGGAGTCTTTGTAAGAGAGTATCTGTTGTGTTCGAATCGGACAGCTATGCTGTAGAGCAGGTTTCTCCTGTTACCAGCGTCTTCAGTTTCGGGAGATTCATCTGTGCTGTCCTTCTCCTCACAGGACTGAAGTTCTGTCTTCGGAGGATGCTTGTTGACCGCGGCCCCAAACTCTGTGGCTTCCTTCTGCTCGGATGCTGACGGTTCGGGGTAGCACGATGGTCGACACACACCCTGTCCTGAGGCGTCTCCGCGAGTCATTTCAATGATATGATAGTAGCCACCTGGATTGCTTTCTGTGCCAGCAGGAGCCTCGCAAGGGTTCTGCATCTGACCGTAGAACAACTGCGTTCTGTCCAGTCGTGGCAGAGCCTGGTGTGCGGCGGCACCATGGGGAACAGCTGCGTATGCAGAGAGGACAGCGACGTGGACGACGCGGCAGCGCCTCGCAGGCAGCTCAGGCGAGTGGAGAACTCCGAACCCCCGGAGCCTAGGAGTATTCGACCCAGGGATCCTGTCCGACCGCCCAGGCGAGGCCGGGGCCCGCACGAGCCACGCCGGAAAAAACAGAACGTAGACGGTCTGGTGCTGGATACTCTGGCTGTCATCAGGACTCTTGTTGACAAGTGAGCACGTTTCAGTTTTATTAAAGGAAGTGAGAATGAATGATGCACCACCATTTATCTGTGAACGGTTCCTGAGTTCAGTTCTTGTGTAGCACAATTGATAAACACACGCTTTCATTTCAATTTTTTAAAATTAGAATGGACTTTTGGGAGCATGCATGTGCAAAAAAATGGCAATGAACATCATCAGCAGTCATTGTTTATTTTTAATATCTTTTCAAGTGGTTCGGAGTTGTACAAGCTCAACATGGAAACAGAAACGGGGATCGGATTCACAAGAGTCTTAAGAAAGGAAAATGGTTTTTATGGACTTAATTGTTTTTTTTTTCTAAACTCAATTAAGAAAAAGAGTTATGAAAAAATTATTTTTCACACTGCTTCGTAAGAATGATCTTTTTATCCTAACACTTTTCTTAAGAGCAAATCATATTCTCAAAAACATTGTTCTTAAAATGTTTCCATAACCGTACGATAGTCTCAGACTTACTCAGGCTTTAATTGCTGACCAGGTAAGCATCATCTACCAAACTTTACACAGTTCAGTCGATGGGACATCTTTTGGCTATTTCTTCCACCCTCACATCTGTTTCTCAGGCCGATTTCACAAAAGCTTTCTTAAGAAAAAACTTGGGAAGGTTCCTAATGCTAAGAAGTTCAGGAGAATGTTCTTAAATACGATCCTCGGGGAAAAAAACTAGTGATGCACGATATATCGGCGGCCGATATGTTATCTGCTGATATGTGGACTTTTTTCCAGATATCGGCATCGGTCCGATATGACAGTTGTAGCCGATATTATGACCAATATTTATACATTTACGTACGAATATTCCTTTGATTTTTGTTTTGACTGTTATTCATTAAACAAAATATCTGATGATGCTGACTGTATACTTATGCATGCAGTCATAAGGTTTCTTACACACTTAATTGTTCTTGTTGATGCCTGTACCAGTTCAAGACTTAAAAAAAAAAAAAAAAAAAAAAAAAAAAAAGTTTTTTACCTTCTTTCAAGGAAGATTGAAAAAATAAAATAGAATTAAACCCTTTTTCCTGATTTAACTGTTTTGTTTATTTTTTTTATTTATTGCAAAATTATTTACTGGATTTGAGATGCAGAAAGGTTAAATTATCGGTTTTTAACATCGGTATCGGCCATAATAATGTGCTAAAAATCAGTTATCGTATCGGCCCAAGAAATTCAATATTGGTGCATCCCTAAAAAAACTAAAGTTCTCAAATATTATCTCAAGAAAATCTTATGTAGTCTATGCGGCATTATACAGCTTACAATGATGAGTTTGTAATTGCTGTTATTTCTGTTACATAATTTACTCAGAGGACAGCAAAATGAAGGAAAAACATCAAAACGAGTATTCAAAAAATCATGCAAACAAGAAATAGTTGAAGGAGGAAGCAATGGCCAAGTGGAAAAAAATCCTCCATGGAAAATGCTATAATTGAAAGCAAAAAACTAGCATGATCCTTCCAATAACTAAACCATTTAAAGTTGGGTCAGTTTAGATGCTTACCTCGTCGACTCTTCAAACCTAAGATAAGTGCGAAGCTATTGTAAGGTTAAGAAAACATTTAAGAACATTGTTTTAAGAATTATGACTTATGAACTTCTTAGTGTTTGTCTTAAGAACCGTAAGTATTTCTTAAGAAAGCTTTGGTGAATCCGACCCCAGCTTGTTTAGCTACAGGTGAGGCCAAAGGTTTGAGACCACTACTGAAACGTTCATGGTCATGTCGTCATCCTCTGCTATTTAAACCCCGAGTCTAAAAAAGCCACGAGTTTATTAGGCTACATTCACACAGCAGGTAAAAGTGGCCCAAATCTGAGTTTATTTTTACGTTGTTCGCACTTTGTCATCTTTTTAATGTGACTTTTAGTAATTCGTCTGAAAAGTTCAGGCTCTTAAACTGACACGCCTTCACTAAAGAGCAACGCTTCACGTGACCCGCTCAGAACGGAGATAGCAGTAACAGGCACTTCTTTAATGCTCATTTTAAAAAGGGCACGTTATTCAGCCATGGCCACTCCTTTATGCCTTTGTTCGCAGTTCAGAGCGTAACATAAAACTTTTCTCTGTTCGAATTTTTAACAATTGAAAATTCTCTTTCGAGAAAACCGACCCTAACCCTGTTTGGCCATTTTCGGGAGAAAATCATGAGTGGTCGATCATTTGCAGGCTCTCTCATGTTAATTTGCGTTTGCAGCTTGATTTCCAGTATGAGCACATAATTCCATGGACATTACCAGACTGCTAATGCAGTGCATTTTGCTCTGTGGGTTGAACTTTCTGTAGAGGTGCAGCAGGATGCTTTTAGTCCTTCTGAGAGCCCGATAGTGCAGCCTTAATGAGGACGGCATTATTTATTTATTATTTATTCAGTTATTCACACTGCCTTGCTTGTAATTTTAATTTATTGCCAAAGATCAAACCGTGAGCTGCCTCTCATGTTTGCTTTATTCACTGGCGGTGTGTCAGCGCTGCCCGTCTTTCTGTACATTTTCTCACCTTTTTTTAAGCGCTAAACCTACGCGGATGTCCAAAAGCCCACGCTGGTATCCATTAGAAATGTTTCCTCTCAGTTTATTAAATTCTCCGAAAGCTGGCATAGTGGATATCATTTGATTTCCCGTGGTATGTGGTTTTTATAGGCGGCTGTTTGTTGTTTTTGTTTTTTAACAACTTTTTTTCCCTGGCACATTTTAACCTTGCATGAGGTGGTGCGGTGGCGCAAGTGGTTAGCACTGTCGCCGGACAGCTCCACTTTCCTCCCACGTTCCAAAGGCGTGCATTAGCTTAACTTGTCACACTAAACTGCCCCCAGTGTGAGTGTGTGACTAGTGTTTTTGTACCCTTGCTCTTGTTATGAATAGATATTGATGCTGATGTGATGTTAAACAAACAAACGTAACGTAGCATCCCTTATTTTGGTCAAGGTTGCAAGGGGGGTACACCAGGAACAGGGTCCATCACAGGGCTGATTAGCTCAGGCGGTCTCACCGGACAACCCATTTTTTGGCAGAAACTCAAGCCAGAGGGAACATCTGGGTCTACATGTCCTTCCTGTGCCTGCATGGGTTTACTCCGGGTAGGGTCGTTCCTGCCTTGCGCCCCATGCCGCCAGCTAGGCACCGACTCTCCCGCGACCCTATTCAGGATTAAGTGGATAAGAAAGTGAATGAATGTGCAAATTTCTGACAAACTCAGTGCATCTCAGAGCAGACAAAGCCTCTTGTGATGTTGGGAACCATGGGAATAAAGTATGAAGCCATTCCTTCTCACGCACATCTAAGAATAAAGTATGTGTTTTAGGCGTTTGTAGTACTAGTGTTCAGCCAGTGATGCAACAAAGTGTAGCGGTGAGGAAACTGGAATCTCTGTAATCTCTGCACCAGCTAGTGCAGACGCCCATGACTTCTAGCATTTTCACCGAGCAGCTTCAGTGGAGCTGTTGAAATGTCCTCAATTCTGTTGCTAAAGCCTGGTGAAGATTAACACCGATTACTGAGAACGAAACACTACAGTTCCTCTGTCCCTGAAACTGTGAGTGCGCCTGTGGTGAACATGCATCTAATGATGTTTTCTATCTCGGAGCGGCTCGGTCTGAAAGCTATTCTGGTCAGGAAGTGAGCTTCCGAGAAATGAACAGCAGGCTGCGATATTTAATGGCTGTGAATCAGCGACCTCAGCCCTCACATTCCGTCATTCTGACTGTGCTGTGACCAAGCAGCCGGTCCCTGAGCACTGCAGCCTTAGGGAATTTGGCTTCTCGCTCTCTGTTCCACCTCTGTTTCAAACCCGTTTTGGAGCTAAGGTGCTCTCACCAGCCTCCTACTACTTCTGATTTACGTACGTACAGCTTGGGTTTCGTCCAACAGTTTGTGCGTGAGGTGCCGAGGGCTTCCCCCGAGGGAGCTCACCTGTCACAAACAGATTTACTGTTCCAGGAGCAGTCCGGGAGATGAATGGGGACGTCCTGCAGCCAAAATAACCAGAGTAGAAATAGAGCAGAGCTAAATGCCCTACAGTAGCCATCCATCACTTTGTTTTATGTGTACCTGTTATGGTACGGAAGATCATACGTATTGTTTACAACTGGAAACACTGTACAGTGCTTACAAGCTATGAAGATCCTGGACTGACTGTGTATCGGACTTTACATTTTACTTGAACTATGACTCCATGACTTATTAGTTTCACTCTTAGATTTATCATCTACACCGCCCAAGGAGGTCGGGTCCCTTTTTGAGTCTTGGTTCTCCCAAGGTTTCTCCCTCATAACATTTAGGGAGTTTTTCCTTGCCTCTGTCGCCCTAGGCTTGCTCAATTTGGGATCGGACGTAGATATTAGGAGATCTAAACTGGTAAAGTTGCTTTGAGACAGTGCTCCATTGTAAAAAGGGCTATATAAATAAATCTGACTTGACTCAGTGACTCAGATGATCAGACAGAGCTCTGTGTGCTATAGGGTTGCCCTGTTTGAGATTTCTGTTCTTTGTTTGTGTTTCAGTGATCAGGAACCTCCTTACTCCATGATAACACTGCACGAGATGGCTGAAACTGGTGAGTAAAATCTCACCAGAAATCTCCATAAACTCCACGTCATGCTAACATTTAAATTCGCCGGCTCAACAGAGCTGAGCACTGTCAGGGGAATAAATCTTTTCTCCATAGTTATTTCAGACCAACTTTTAAATATAGAGCTTAGGCTAAGGAAAATAACTACACGTCCCATAACGCAGGGGTTCTCTGTGTTTTTTCTGACTGAATCTGCTTTTAAAGAACTGTAAATCAGATGAAGTCTCTTCAGGACTGCAATTGAAAAATGAAGTGTATGGTTTATGAAGTTCTAAGCAACCGTTACCTGTTTATGCACTGCGTACTGGTCAGTTGGATTTGTGTCCGTCATCCAGTAAGGTTATTATCCTTATTATTAAAATTATGAACCCACTTAAACTATATACGGTCATACCTCGTTATTTCACCTACATCTGTTTCATGGTTGGCTTTGGCGAATGGTCAAAAGTTGGGTGACTTAATGAGGTTACAAAAAACTAGACAAAGGCAGTGATGTTCATACCTGACGCTGACATAATGCGTGTTCCTGAGTGGGACATTTGTATGCCGTATTAAAAAACAGCTTCTGTAGGCTATGGTAGCAAGTATCTAGTAGGACCTCCCCTTAAACTTGAGCAATTGCAGCACCTGGCGCCTTCGTCTGGATCCCAAGTTGACCCTTGTACAGTCTGAAGCTTGATCAGGACATTTTGGAAGGGGAGCATCCAAGGAACCACTTTTGAACGGAAGCAGGATGAGAAGGCTAAGATATGCGAAAGCTCACAAAGCAAACAAATCTAATGGTGGCCTGAGACTTTTGCACAGTACTGTCTGTGGGGTGCTGTAGTGTACCAGTATTATTGTGACGTGTGCATGGGTCACGCATCTAACTCTGGTGTTCTGCTTTGCACAGAAGCAGTTCTTGTCGTCCACACGTTTTGTCAATGACCTGGTGTTGTGGTTCTGGATAGTACCCACAACGTTTTGGCTTTTCTTGGGATCGGTATTTTGAGGCTCTGTATGATTTTAATAGGGAGCTGAATCTAGCATGAGTTCTGACTATGTCTTTCCCACAAGTCTCTTTATATCTGTCTCTTGGTCTCTGTCTATCTGTTCCATGCTCTCTATCTTGTGCTTTCTGTCTCTGTCTCTCGCTCTTTAGCTCTCGCGTTGTTTGTCTTTGTCTTTCCCTGTAGCTCTCGCTCTTTCTCTTGTTCGACTGTCTCTCTCTCCTCTATCTTTCCCTCTTTGTCCAGTTGCCAGGGTTACTGCTTCTGTAAACTTTATTTATACATGCATCTGTTGTGGTGGGTGGACGCTGACATCATTCAGCCTCGGTGGTGTAAGGCTGATCGCTGACGTGGAGGACTGTGCTGTGTCAGATGGAGAAGTACATGGAGTTTCACCAAAAGGTTTCAGCTGCTACCGATGAGGCTGTCAGGATTCTCTGGATGTCATCCATTGGTGATGGACTTGGGTTGCCAGGATGGTATTTAATGTGTGAGAAAGTGATGTAGAAGAATGTAAGGTATACAGGAATTCATTTGACTTAGAGTTTAAATATCCTTTACGTTTTGGACTATAGCTGTGGTGGCTTTGCGGTTAAGGTATTGGACTGTGGACCAGATGGTCCAGGGTTCTGCCAAGCTGTCACCGTTGGCTTCTTAAGCAAGGCTTTTAACCCACTGTATCAGTTGTAAGTCGCTCTGGATGAGGGCGTCTGCTGTATGCCTGAATGTTCTCTCTACCTGATTTTGATTGATTGCGTTAGACTATTGGTTAGGGTACTGACTAGGCCAGAAGGTGCAGGGTTCAAATCCCACCTCTGCCAAGCTGCCACTGTTGGGTTCTTGAGCCAGACCCCTAACCTACAATTGCTTGGACAGAGGAACTTTTTCATAGTTATTAAAACCACCACCTTTCTCACGTGTTTGCACTTATTGAGCTGGGAACAGTCGTAGTTCTTAGAAATCTTGTATATAGGGACTTGTTTAGCTCTTACTTCAGGGTAGAGTCTCTTCTCAGTGCATAGTGGCAAGTATGCAAGGACTGGTCCAGATGTAAGTGTTGAAAGTGTATAGTGATATGACCAGAAGCAAGCGCTACAGCTGAATCAGGTTAATGATTCAGACTATATTTAAGAAGATAATTGCACATCGCCATCTGTCTTGTCGTCATTCTTGCTGAGTATCCGTGCAACATCCACAGACAAAGGGTGAAGCTTTATATATGAATAGCATGAATCATGTCTTACTGTGTCTTGGTAGATGATGGGTGGCTGGAAGTGGTGCAATCTCTGATCCGAGTAATTCCTCTGGATGACCCGCTGGGTCCGGCTGTCATCACCTTGCTGCTGGACGAGTGCCCACTACCTACCAAAGTGAGTAACACCAACACCGGCATGAACGCAATGATACACAACGCATTTGTGGAAACACAAATGGAACGTCTTTCATTTATTTATATGATACATTTTCATTTTTGCCCCATTTCTCCCCATGTTGGGTATTTGTTCGTGCCCAATTTTCCTTGCGCTATTCCCGACTGCATCTGGAAAGAGTACTAAAATGTTATACTCAAGTAAAATTAACTTGAACCTGGACTTGAACCTGGGTCACTGCGGTGATGAGCTGGCATATTTGAGCGCTGCTTCATCCGAACACCCAATCTAAATTTAAGCTGTAATATATAGGCAAAGTCTCTGTCCGTCTTTGGCTCTCTGCTCTCGCTGTTTTTCTCCGACTCGCTCTCAGCCTTTAAAACTCTGACTGTCCCATTCTCTTTGGGTTGATTTGGGTAAAATATTATCTTTAGAACTGCTCTCCTTCCAACAGACTTTCTCTTCTGTCTTAACACACAGACGCCATTTCTTATACCTGTGCGATAAAAGCTGCTTCCTGGGTCCAAAGTGCTATCTTAAGCTATTTCAAATAGTTGTCTACAGGTTGGTTTCATCTTTATTTGGCATGCTTTTACATTTTTAACCATCTTTAATACTTGATTAAAGTTTCAAAAAGACCATTTTAAAAAATATTTTTGAATAAAAGAATCAGACAGCAAGTGAAACACGAATGATGGTCCATAATAGTCTGGTTTTGCTGAGCAGATCCAAGACACTTGCCTGGTAAACATCTTTTACATAAAGGTACAAAGAGCACACAAAACAGCTCCAGACCTTTATGGGTTAGTTGCGTATAAAATCTTCAGCTGAGTCATAAGACTAACAGACTCTCAATAATAAAACACAAACAGTTGTATGTGTTATGTCTGTTGAGCACATTGATTCATCACACAGTTTATTTTGTATGAAGAGATTCTGAGTTCCTGGAGTTGCCGCCTGGCATAGGCTCTATTCCAGTACTTTAAAGAAAGCTCTTCCTCCTCACTGGTATTTATTAAGTGTGAACGGGGAGCTGTGGGGCTTCGGTGAGAGCGGCGTGCGTAGACACGGAATAGCACACGCTGCCAAGTAGTAGCCATGAAGCCATCTAGTCGGTCTAAATCGTACTTTAGATTTTAATGATACCTTTAAAGTAAGAGGCTTTCCACTTTTAAGAAACAGAGTCTCGGCTCTGAAAGTCTTAGGCACTCGGACACTGAATATGTGTTTGAGAAGTAGTGTTAAGTCATGGCATTCAGTCTCATGCAAAATTGGGGCTCTCTTGAGACGATCCACCGTTGTGAACCATGAGGGACACAACAACAACCAAACCCAAACCAGAATATTCGTTCATTAATCATAATCGAGGTGACATGTTCAGTTAATTGTGATATTGTTTTGAGGTCATATCGCCCATTAGGTCATACGAAGATTATACAAATATTTATTGATTAGTGAAGAAGCTTCAGCATGCCGATTACGTAACTCAGTTTTGGTGATTGAAACCATACCTATAGACCCGTCTTAGTCTGGACACCCAGGGAAAGACGAATACTGTGAAAGCAATAAAAACGAATGAATAAATGAATCTACCGGGTTGCTCTCAGCCTGGATGCTAGGTGAACACCATAGATTGGGTGCTGGGTCATCACAGTGCATCACACACTCATTCATTATCATCTATACCTCGCACTAGAGCCAAACTGGTAAGTTTCTGGGAAGTCTGAAGAAACCTGCAGAGGAAGCCTTTCCAAACACAATCATACAGTAGATCGTAACCAGAGATCAAATCTCAAAATGGTTCCATCGACAGTTTTTGTCTCTCTATCCAGGATGCTCTGCAGAAGTTGTCGGACATGTTGAGTCTGACCGGCGCTGTGGCTCACCTGGACGCCCTCATCCCCGCCAAGCACCGCAACACCACGGCCGTGCTGGGCTGCCTCGCTGAGAAACTCGCTGGTAAATGAATACGTCTGTTGTTCAGGGGTCATCTTAACCTCTTTCCATCTTTGCCTGTCAGCACAGCATGGTCCAAGGTTTATTTTAAACAAAGCCAGATCTTAACCAATCAACACAAGGATGAGTATGTCAGGTGACTTTAATTTAGTAATGGAAATCAGTTGCATTTTAAATGATGAATGAAACATTTTTGCAGCAGGTTACACAGTTGTCAGATGGATATTTAGGAGTTTACTAATTACAAACTATAGGCTCGTTTTACTCGCAGTCTGACCAGTGGTGGCCTGTAAGCTGTAAGATGGATTGGTTCACGGATGTAGCAAATAAAATAGCAAAGGCTAGAAGTTACAGAAACTCCTGGGCGAAAAATGACCCAAAGTGTTCACGGAAAACAGCCTTTTTTCCATTGCTTTGTGAGAAAATCATCCATGACAGAACGAAGTTGTGGTTCAGCAGAGTTGTGAGGAATCACTGTTTGAGTTGCGTGGTGTCTTTGAAGGCGTGGTGAGAAGTGACTGCATCTCTCCCACAGTTAAGCACACAGGAAGAAGTGTAAAGTTGTGGGAGCTTTTTCAGCTGTTGGTCCTCATGAGCTGTTTCGCTCCGAAAAGTCAGTTAGTGCTTTGGAGTGCGGAAAAAGTTGTCGCTGAAAAACACTTCCAACAATACTTCTGCCCACACCGCACAGAAGTGGCATGAGCACAAGCCCGTCAGTCCCATGTTTTGGCCTGGTAAGAGTCCAGATTTAAATCCTATAGCGATATTTCATTTCACATTAAGCAGCTGTGAGCTCTTCAGCTTCTAATCGACTGAAGCTGTCAGTGCTGAGTGGAACGATATTGACTCTTTCTGTAATAAATGCAACAAATCAGTGATTCCATACTTGCAAGTTTCTTGCAAAGAATTTTGTGGGACTGTGGTAGCTGAGCGCTTAAGGTACTGGACTATGGACCAGAAGGTCCAGGGTTGAAATCCCGCCTGTCCCACTGTTGAGCCCTTCAGCAAGATCCTTAACACATGATTGCTTGGATTGTAAGACTGTATAAGTTGTAAGTCACTCTGGATAAGTGCATCTGCTAAATGCTGTAAATGGAAATGTAGTTCAGTTTTTGTTTTGGAGTGTACAGTCTATGTCCAGCCACCCTGTGTTGGAGCCTCTTTTCTGCCATTTGTACCTGTGATCCTCTTCTTTCGGTCACTACCCAAAGCTCATGACCATAGATTAGAATAGGAATGTAGATTGACCAATAAACAGACAAATAATCTTTGACAGATTCGTTTGTCGCTCTCACACTTTCTTTTTGCGTCACTCGTGAACAAGATCCTCAGGTACTTGAACTACTTCGCTAGGGACAGGTTTTCTCCTCTCACCTAAACTCACTCGAGTGAGAATGGAAAGTTTGCCTCGGCTGGTCCCAAAATACGTCATCTGCAAAGAGCTAATAATGTCACCTCGAGCCCTCTGTAACAGATTGAAATCCTGCCCATTGATACCACAAATGCTTGACTTTATAAATCCTTCATCTAACTCAATCATCTGCTTTGACTTTATTTCATTGCAGAAAGTATGAAAAGTTGGGACGGTAAAGCGATGAAGTGTTTCGGGTGTTTAGTCCCATTCTTGATGCAAACATACCAGTGTTTTAAGGTGTGCAACAGTATGGGGCACATTCTCTGTTGGGAACAGGTCTGGACTGCAGTACCCTCTTCTTCCACAGCCTAGTCTTTGTAATGTGAGCAGCCTGTGGTTTTGCATTGTCTTGGCCTGAAATCTGAATCTACTTTGCTACAGTAATGTTGCCTTTGCAATGTGTTAAAAGCCTGCAATGCAGGAATG
Organism: Ancistrus triradiatus; assembly: GCA_025084515.1. NCBI lineage: Eukaryota > Metazoa > Chordata > Actinopteri > Siluriformes > Loricariidae > Ancistrus > Ancistrus triradiatus. Next base: position 416,064 of record JAJAGP010000056.1, on the reverse strand, counting down.
GGTGTTTAGGAACAAATGAAATGAACCTGACCAGACAAAACATGAACTATCTTTGGTTTTTTTAAATTAGCATTTTCCATCCGGTCCCAACTCTGTCTGATTTGAGATTGTTGTTTATGGTGCTAAGCATGCACTGGTATTTCAAGGGGTAAAAACGCTGTGTTCAGCTTTATGCTAGGTATCACCATGCATGCTGTTGTCTTCTTATGCCATGCACGACAGATCTGCTGAGTCCTCTAAAGTCTTACCTACACACACACATTTACAGGGTATCTATCCAGGGATCTCTGTCCTTGTTGTCCAGTCCAGAAGAGTCAGATTTCTTATTTTGCTTTGGTAGCTGAATGATCCATTCTCTGCAGGGCGAGTTATTATTATTCTGTGTCTTGCAGGTCCGGCGAGCATTGCACTGCTCAGCCCAGGAACCCTGGAGTATTTACTGGAGAGCCTGGTGAGACACTTTTCCTACTGCAAAATATCATGCTATTTACACGGCTTACATTATATGCCACCTTAGGGATGGAGCCATGAGACGGAACCATAAGCGATAGTTGAATTTATCTTTCTCATGTTCTGCAAATTAGTGTGGCAGGGACAAGTCTTAATAATTACCACCTATTGAGAAAAACCACCCGAAGCACCTGCCTTCCCCTACAGTCCGTTCAGCAGCGTTCTGTGCACGCAAACAAAATAACCTTTAACTGGTGTCTTGTAGCTTTTTCTGGGTTACACAATTATGTAATACATATTAGATAATGGTGTTGGAGAAACAGTTGACTTTCTTTTGCATACCCAAGGTACTACTAATAAGTATTATTCAGTTTTTAGCCCTGCTGGTCATGGTTAGTATGCCAGAGAACACTGGTCGTAGGCGTAAGTGTGCTCTGGATAGGACAGCAGTCCAAAGAAAGACCGGCAGGGTTACTGTTCTCATTATTCATTCTGCTCACATTTTGCTGTTTTCCTGTTGTGTTATGTTACTTGTTATCTTTCACCCCTTGGCTTTCAGACACTGGTTGTGTATAGCTTGTATATTCCACCTTATCTATTGCAACGTCCCAGTCCTAGACTGCGATGTAATAGAATCCGGGGGCTCGTCCGGGATCTGAACCTAGACTAGACCATTTGAATCTAGACTTCCCTTACCAGTTCTGTTCTGTCCCAGTAGCAGAAGCTTGTTGGAGTTTTATTTATTGAAATATCTTCTAAGAGCAGCATGCAAGGTCATTATAACCACACCCACTCCGTGTTCTGATTGGTTGCCTTACGAAACAATAAAACTCCAACTTGCTTAGCAGAACCATAAACATTTATATCTAGACACCGCATTGGCTGCTTCGGCTCGTTGCTGCGATACGTCAACACATCCGCCATATTGGTTCAGGCAAGACTGACTTGTAAACAAATACAAGTGAACGAAGGAGCTGCATTTTTTCTAGTTAAAATGCTCAATAACCGAATTATTTCTCAAGCGATTTTAATGAGTCGTTTATATATTCAAGACTTTGGATCTACGTGAAGTAGAAAACGTTTTGAGTCCAGTTACTTTGAATCTTGGTAGAGAGGAGTGTGTATCTGTGTTGGGCAAGTTAACATGGTGGAAAATAATTTCTTGTCGTAAGAAATTGTACGTTTTTTTTTGTCAACCATGGATTTGGATCATTTTCTTTGGTTAATACATGTGTAAACGTCCCTTTTTAATGCAATGTAGAAATGTGTAGAATGTTTTTTTATGTTCTCTAAATTGATTTGTCTATGCCGCTCATTCATATGTAAATACTGAAACAAAAATCTACATAGAGCATCTTTGAGTTCTGATAAGTGACATCACTGAAAAAAATTTAATACTAGAAGTATAATATTGTATATAAACTAGTGCATGCTATATCATACAAGTATTATATTACTATTTATACTACATATACTATGTACTTTTGCTAATCGATTGCTATTATTGATTTATTATATCATTATTTATTAGACTAGAATCAGGCATGTTTTTTCCAATACAATCTTTGGAGAATCATGAGAAGTTGCCTGGACCAATATGGCGACGACGTTGACGCACGGTCCAGCAGCCAATGTGCATCTAGGTATATTACTGCTACTACGTATGAGCAGAACAAGCAAAAACACTAAACATCCCCTCTCCACACCGGCCTAAATATGGACTTGGCACAAGTGACATCAGTAACCTCAAACATCCTGAGTCTGGCTGATGTCGCCTCCATGGTATGCCCGCGTGCTACAAATTATCTGCAGAATGGGATGTAACATCGCCCTGCGACGGACCGGCACCCTGTCCATGGGACAGGAAAATAAACCAGAGATTTAAATTAGTCTGAATGCTCACTCTCCACAGTGGCACGGCTGTGCATGTAGTAGCTTTCTAACAAGTAATATGTGAGGACAAGTACTGCCCACCATTAAAACACAGCTGCTGGCAGATCATTTGCACATTACACTAGGCAAAGTTTCATCATCATGCTTTTGTGCTGGTCTCTACCCTGTTCAATCCTTAGAGCTCGGAGGCTCATCCTACAGTAATGCTCTTCGCCCTCATCGCTCTGGAGAAGTTCTGTCAGACCAGTGAGTCTCTTTCTGCTCTTTATTTATGGTCCTGTCACGTCTCGGTGCAGAGCAGTCCGGCATCATTATTGTTGTGGTTTCAGGCGAAAACAAGCTGACCGTGCAAGAGTCGTGTATCGGCGATCGGCTAAGTGCCCTTGAGTCATGGGCAGATCACACGGACTATCTGAAACGGCAAGTTGGCTTCTGTGCACAGTGGAGTCTGGACAACCTCTGTGAGTGCTCATTTACTGTCCAAATGGCTTACAGTGTTGGAACTCTTTGTCCTTGGTTATACATTTCATACACATTCAGTGCAGCCCATGGGAGACAATTTATAGGAATGTAATCAAAATGGTTTGTGTTGTTCATTTTGAACATGTGGGTTCATTGGTGTGTGAATATCTCTATATTAATGTTTATCTGTATGGTATTTAATAAGCGTGCTTGAAAAATCACAGTGCGCTGCTGCCAGTAGATGTGTGGATTGACCTTGGGGGTCCAGCCGACACCTACGCGCCGTATCCGCTGTGAATCTGTATTCAATGTGTACTTGACATTAAAGGATTATATAATTATAACATTTCTTAAACATGCACTGTGGAATGCATCTGTGAACGGAACCCGGTGCGTTCTTCTCTTACTTCAGTTCTCAAAGAGGGTCGGCGTTTCACGTACGAGAAGGTGAACCTAAACAACATCAACGCCATGCTCAACAGCAATGACGTCAGCGAATATCTCAAGATCTCTCCCAGTGGACTGGAGGTGAGAGCAGAGCCAAAGCAAGACTGGCTAAACTCCTTGAAATGCAAGGTTTTCCTAAACGCTTCTCTCTTCAGGCGCGGTGTGACGCATCTTCGTTTGAGAGCGTGCGCTGCACGTTCTGCGTGGACTCGGGGGTTTGGTACTACGAGGTCACCGTCATCACCTCTGGGGTCATGCAGATTGGCTGGGCCACCAAGGACAGCAAGTTCCTCAACCATGTACGTATTCAGATGCCCTGCAATAGATGGCTAATCAGACTGGGATTATAATGTACAATCTTTACAGTCCAGTGCAAAGGTTTTAGGCCACCATTAGCACTATAATGGCTGTATCTAACATTGGTTGGATCCAAACTTGGATTCGTCACTCCATAATACTCATTCCAATCTTTGGCATATCTTGGCTTTTTCACCATGTTCCCCTTCTGAGAGAGAGGTTTCTTGGTTGCTACCCTTCCAAAAAGACTAGAAGGGTGAAGTTGGCATCCTGACGAAGCTGCTAAATGCTGCTGTTCCTCAATCACACTAAATACTTTTAAAATAGCTTTTTTTCAGTTTTTAATACTGCATACACAGTTCCAGTTGTATCATAATAAAGACACTGAGAAATAGTTGTATACTATAATTATACCATTGCTAGAGGTATATCTAGTCCAGTGGTGGCCTAAGACTTGTGCACAGTCCTGTGCACGTGTACTGTATTTACATTTTTGTGCGTGTCTGTATCCAACAGGAGGGTTATGGGATTGGAGACGACGAGTACTCGTGTGCATATGACGGCTGCAGGCAGCTGATTTGGTACAACGCACGCAGTAAACCCCACTCCCACCCCTGCTGGAAAGAAGGTTGGCACCAACTGCCTTTATAAAAAAGTTATCGCAGTACTAATCAGGGCTGAGTCTGCCAGAAGCACAAAGATCATCGTTTAATGACAGAGCACCGATTATGCACCAACATTCACAGCACTGACATCACTATTGAGAATGGGGGCTATTTTTTTTTAATTATTATTGAGAATATTCTCTATTTAATTCTGCTCCTCATAACATTTAATATTCTCTACATGTTCTAAAAAGTTTGCTTTACCTACTACTTTATTTTCTTTATTATATTTAAGTCTGTTCTCTCGGTTTATTTATTTAGTTTCTGTTTATGTAGGCAATTACTGTGAGCTTGTTAAATAGATAACTTTACCTTGGTTAATTCTTACATTTATCATCCAAGCCGCCCAAGGATGTCGGGTCCCTTTTAGATCCTTGGACCTCCCAAGGTTTCTTCCTTATTATGTCTAAGGAGTTTCTCCTTTCCACTGTCGCCCTAGGCGTGCTCAATTTAGGATTGACCTTATTATTTAGTAGATGATCTGACATTGTGAAGATGCTTTGAGTCAGTGCTCCATTGTAAAAAGCGCTATAGAAATAAAGCTGACTTAACTTTACTAATCAGCCGAGCAGTAGAGGGTTGGGGCGATACAATGGTGTAGTAGCCCAGCTGAGGGAGGTGAGGCCAGAAAGGCACGGATCATCCCTCGGCATTCCTACAATAAAACCCTGTGAATTCCTTGATCGGCTTTGGACCTGACCAGCATAAGCAGTGGCACAAACCTTTCCACAGACAATAAACTACCTCTGAAAGCAGCGACAGCACAAGTGCTGTTCATATGTAACGTCATGGATTTGGATTCCATAGCTGAGCAGCAGCACACAGATCACCATCAATGACTGACGTAAAGCACTGCTCTGTTCGAGATGAGCCTTAAAACACATTCTCATGATGATGTACATTAGCTATATCCCAGCTTTGGTGCAGAAGGAATATTGATCCGGGGCTGTTTTAAAGGATTTGGGCTGGACCCCATAGTTTCAGTGATACAGGGTGCATTTTTGCAATGATTATGTTGAATTTTACAGCTTACAATAGAGACACATTTTGAATTTGTACCTTAATCTGCTCAAGGGACAGCAAAATGGAGGCAAAACATCAAACCAAGCATTCAGAAAATGTTAGCAAACAACAAATAAGGTGATTGTGGAAAATAATGGCCTACAGGAAAAAAACCTTTGGTTAATTTAGATGCTTACTTTATCAACTCTTAGTCTAAGAGAAGTGTGAGGCCATCGTAACTATGGTTAAGAAACATTTAAGAACACTCCTTGTTCTTAGAATTGTTCTTACGAGAAGAGTTAAAAATAAGATCATTCTTAAGTTATTTGACGAATAACCATTTCTCATAACGTTTGTTTTGAGAGTTAAGTTACACACGTTTAAGTAGATTTTCTTTCTTAAGACATGTTTTTAATCCGGTCCCTGGATGTAGAAGCAGCTTTTAGCGTATGTGCTGTTTGTTTTGTAGGTGATACCATTGGGTTTTTGCTGGATCTCAGTAAGAAGCAGATGATTTTCTACCTGAATGGACACCAGCTTCCTCCTGAGAAGCAGGTGTTCTCCTCTGCCACGTAAGCAACCAGTTTGTCCTCTCCTTGTTTGCAGAGAAGGCGTAGATGGGTGTCTGCAGCTGTTTGAGCAAGGCTTTGTGCTAGTTATCTACACAGTATGTGCAGGCGATGCGCCGACATTAACATTCTTGGCCAAACGTTGAATGCACATGGCTGAAAAACAAAACATTGTGCTCTTTTTTACATTTTTTGAATGACATGCACTTATTTATTGATACCGTATGTGCGCAGTGATTGTACTTTACTTATCTGATGTCGCTGTGGATCGTGAAATGCTTCCACACAGCTGACCTTCTTGCTCTTGATCTGCTGCTGCCCAGACTGAATGAAAGATGTTTTTATACTGTTGTGTTCCAAAAGTAATAGAAATTATTATTAAAGTCTCTAATATCTTCTCTACCTTCTGCACGGAGTTCATTATCTGACATTATTTGTTTGTCCGTGGCCATTTTTATTTGATATTTTCCTGATCCTCATGTTCACGCCCACATTTTCGCAGGTCTGGCTTCTTTGCGGCAGCCAGTTTCATGTCCTACCAACAATGCGAGTTCAACTTCGGGGCCAAGCCTTTCCGCCACCCGCCCTCTGTAAAGTTCAGCACCTTTAATGAATTTGCCTCGCTGGCATCTGACGAGAAGATAATCTTGCCCCGGTGAGTCTGGTTGCTGGACGCCTGCTGCATCCTGAAGCTGCTATGTGAAAGTATAGCCCAACATCTCACGTTTCTCCTTCTCTTTCCCTTCTCCCTCTACAATGATGCCTCAGGCACAGGCGCCTAGCGCTTCTGAGGCAAGTGAGCATCAGGGACAACTGCTGCACCCTGTGCTGTGACCAAATGGCCGACACGGAGCTGAGACCCTGTACACACAGGTACACAGCACACACCTTCATCCTTGTAGCTCAGGGTTAAGAAGATGCAGTAAAAGTGGCTAGTTATACAAATGTGAGAAATCGAATCGTGGAGTCGATTGCGAGGACATGGAAGGACCGCACAAATACCGTAACGTAATGGTGTGTGTTTGTTTATCTTTAGTGGGATTTGTATGGCGTGTGCCTTACAGCTGGAGACGTGCCCGTTGTGTCGCCAGGACATTCAGACACGGGTCAGACTCATTTCCCATGTGTCCTGACACCAACTCAAGTCGAGACACAGACACTCCCCCAGATTCCATCCCATCCCAGATCCAACCTGACCAAGAAAACCACCCGCTGTTTCAGGATGGGATGCTGCAGCTCCGAATGCTGTGATCATAGCGGAATGGAATCAGTCTGTTTCCTGAGGAGAGATTACCTCTCGGTGTAGGGCAGGGCCTGTGGACACCCGAGGGCTGCTCCGGTCGGAAAGGAGGCGGGTCCTGGAGGAAGACTGGGCTGATGGAAAGGTTCCCAAGCAACGTTGTAAGAACTATGCCAGTTAATGCATGTGTAACCGGACATGCATTGTGTGCACAAGAATCTGCCTAGGACTTCAAACACAGGCGCCATTCAGTCGTGTGTGTATCTGTGTTCGATTCGTTGTATCTGTGACTCTCCCCATGTATCCCTACAACCACGGAGACCGCAGCTCTCAGTTCTCCCACTGGGTGTCAGTATTGAGGCATCGAATTCATTTTCTGAGAGAATCGCTCTGTGATCCATGAGTGAGATCCTACGAATTAAGGAGCTCTGATATCCAGTAGTTTTATGCATTTTTATTGTATACAGTGAAAATTCCTTTCAGTATCAAAAATGACACACATAGCAGCGAGCATCCACTAGGAGGCGACTTCACTTTTCAGGTTGCAGTAGAGTTCAGCTGATGGTCTCATTTTATCCTGATTACTTCATCGTCAAGGAAGATGCAAACTTCTTGTGAATATCGAGAGGCAAACTTTTCGGGGACTCGAGATGAGACCAGAATCTCACGAACCCCCAGAGACTGTAAGTATTTGACTGGAAACAGAAATTTTCTGAACTGTGATGTTTGTAATAAACGTCTGATTTATGTGTTGCAAAATGCCTTGAGGTCTACATTTGATTTATTATACAGCCCTAAGTCGGTGTGGAAATTCAGTCGGGTCGCAGATATTCCAGTAGCAGAGCCCTTTCAAATTTCTCATTTTCTTCTATTCAAATCACTTACTTTTTTACTTTTTTAAAATCACTTCTCTTAATCGAGCACCTGGACATGAAGCCAGGCACTTCCTCGTTTGTGACTGCGACTTGCGGTCCCAAACGCATTCCTTTGATAAGTGTGCCCTAGGAGAAAGTCAAGGCCTGTCCCCTTCTGTATACTATTGGGCTTTTGACTCGAGTTTGATTCAGTATACACTGTGTGGACAAAAGTATTGGGACACCTACACAGTACTCATACAGGAGCTTTTATTTAATATTAAATCCATAAAGGCCAATAACCTGACCTTATTGGCACAGCAGCTGCTTCAGTTTTACTTTTGTGAAGGAAAGCAACGTCGTCGTATTTTTTGCCGCCATAAACAAAATGTACTTTGAGCCCTGCAGATATTAATGGCAAGATGCATTAAAGAGAGTCCTGATACTTTATGGCTGCTCATCCTGCTTAAACCGCAGTGGCTCTGACTGCGCGCCATATGCGCGTCCTCCCTCCTGCCATGACCGTGGAAGAGAATCGGAGAATCAGTTCAGCGGAGAAACAAGCCCAGAGAGCAGGCTGTAGGGTCGGTGATGGCGGAGTCTTGAGCGTGAGAGCCGTGCCCCACCACAGCGTGACTCTGCGGAGGCGGCAGCACGGGCTGCTGAACTCACCGATGCCTCCCTGGAACGGGCAAAGCCGAAGCACCGTGCTGTGCCCTCCATCACGTGCCACCTGCTCTTCCTCATGGCTGAGGTCCTGTACCTATACCCAGCGGAGCTGGAGACTGTCGCTGTGTAGGCACACAACAGTCAGGACCATCTGCAAGGTGAGTTCACATGGAGATCCCAGTGGCACAGTGTAGAGCCGAACCGCACTGGAGAAATTACAGCCCGAGTTGTTCTCCCAGGGTAGGTGACATGGTCAAAAGTATGCGGACACCCCTTCCAGTGAGTAGGTTGGCAATTTTAGCTACACCAGGTGTATAAAAGCAAGTATCAAGCCATGCAGTCTACATAGTTTCGTGTCAACATGACATTGGCATAGGGTGCCAACTTCTGTAAAAAAAATTTGCCCTGAAAGAAATAACCTGCAGAGGTGTTTGTACAAGGTCCGGCATGCGCCATTTAATGACCAAGGTCTTAAGAATTATAACAGAAATAAAATTCTGTCTTATATATCTTATTCGTGCCTGAATGACAGAAATCCAGTACGAGCGAATCCTTGCGACACCTGGTGACGGAAAAGCGAATCGCGGTCTTGAAAGGCAGAAAATGAAATGGTGATATTCCACTCTTGTTTCTGGTAAATGTTTCAAGTTTTATAAATAATACAATCATAAGAATGACTGTGTTCTACAGAACGGTACTAAATGCTTTCAGATTATGTTTTAATTAATGTTATTGTTTAAAATAAAATATGTGCAAACCACTGTGACTGGTAATATCTGGTCAACGTCGTGTCTCACCTACCTGCACATGTAAATCTGCTCTTAAGCTGTGCTCATTCCTGAGGAAGCAGCAACTAGCTGGAAGACTTCCGTTTCTCAAATTGCGTACTGTGATCTACTGCTTCTCTTGTGCAGATGTGCATCTGGACCTTCTGCTTCTGGCCTGGCTAGATCTGGTTTGCTCTTTTCTCAAGACAGCACTGAACATTCATTTTGTTCATTCATTCACTTTCTCATCAGTTTAATCCTGGACAGGGTCACTAGAGCCGGTGCCTAGCTGGCTGCACTTCATAGGGAAAAACACTCGCACAATAAAGGCACTTTAGGAACACCCGTTAGCCTAATACACATATCTGTGGACTTTGGGAGGAAACCGGAGTACCCAGAGTAAACCCATACAGACACAAGGAGGACATAGAGACTCCCAGCTATGAACACCTTTATGAAATCTTCAGTTTTTTGGCAACCTGATACTTCAGACACTGACACGGTTTTATTTTATATAGACAGTCAGCCAGCAGCATGAGCTCAAGAACCAGAAGACAGCAGGGTCAAGCAGAGTCTGAAGGAACGGTTCTCAAGGTACAACCTGTTGGTGACTGGACTGTGTTGTAAGTCTCTCAGTATAAGGGCGTCTAGGTGTTAAGAGACTAATGTGATGAGATGTAGTCTAAGGATGCCCTGCTGTGGCTTTAAAGAATCCATCATCGCTTTGCTGTATTACTACTGATCCTCCATTTCACTGAATGGCTGAGGAAAAACTATTTTATGGACTTAAAACAGGAAGGAGTAAATACCCAGGATTTCTGTGAATGTATTTATTCACCGTACATTATACATTATTTTTAGAATGGCATTACAGTTCTTAAACCTATAACCCATGATGTACTGTAGGTGCCGCAACAGACTGATTAGGTTGAGCTTTTGAAATGATTCGCTAAATAGACTCACTAATTGATAAGTTCTGATGGGTCCTGTACCTGTTCGCTCTACCGTTCTACTCCAAATTTGAAAGGAGTAATAAATCGTAACTCTAGGAAGATGTTATGACTTGTCTGTATCGAATTAGCCATCTGTATAGTTAGAGTATAATGGGTTATGCTAGCTCGCGTTAAATAATCATATCTTAATTACATTGACCAAAATCTTTAACTTTCTGTGCCTTTCAAAGTATAGAGAAGCGTTCTGAAATGATCATCCGTCAACTAAAACTGCTAGAAAGATAGTCGTGATCTGGTTGCAAAATTGACGGTTACCAAGGATTTATATTATGTATATACACCCTGAGGCCACTGGAGGGCGCCAACAGGCCACCGTTTCCGTACCGACCGTTGTGTTCTGCGTTACTGAGTAAAACGTCTCTGAGAAATGCCTGAAAAACCTCCTGAAACCCCGAGATGTTCATGGTTTATTAGAACATTAGACGGTTTTTAGAATAATAGAGAGTTGATAGAATCGCGCTTCCATAAACGTAAGGCTAAAACTATTGTACAAAAACAGTCCCTCATAGCGAACTCCGATCAGCACCGATCTGAAATATGTAGCCTAATAAATACTGAATAATATTTCATAATAAATAAATATAAATACAGTATGGATGAGAACATAAACTACACAACTATTGGAACCCCTGATAATGAGTAAAACGAGTTATAGAGATATAATTTTAGTTAACAAAACCATGTGCCTCAAGTATTGGCAGCTTCATTCAACACTTTATTCAACCTTCATTTTTCAATAAAACAGCACTTAGCCTTCTCAAAAACATATTCTATGGTTGGAGAATACAGAGCTGACAATACCAGATCGTTCCTATTTACAGAATCTCTCCTGATCATCCAGTGTACTCTTTAGCTCACCTATATGTTTTCTATGGGGTTTAGATCAGGGAACTGAGATGGTCATTGCATAAGCTTAATTTTGTGTTCGGTAAATCATATTTGTGGTGATCTGGACATATGATTTTTGATTACTGTCCTGCTGGAAGATCCAGTCACGACCCATTTGTAGGTTCCAATGATCTTTGGAGGAAAAATAGTCTCATATCATCACAGACCCTCCGCCATACTTAACACTGGGTTAACATCAGTTTCTCCTCAGTGTAGCCATTCTTCTTTTTACACCAAAACCAGCTTGAGTGTTGGCATAAAGCTCTATTTTCGTGTAATCTGACCAGAAAACAGAGTTCCAGTCAAAGTCCCAGTAGTGTTTAGCAAACCTGAGGAACTTATGTTTGTAGTTTAATGACAGAAAATACTTTTTCTTTAAAGCCTTCCAAATAATCTGCTGGAATGAGGGTAACTGATGGTGGTTTTGGAGACTTGGTTTTGGTGACCCCAAAGTGCTACTTTTTTTCTGTAACTTTCCAACGGTAATCCTTAAGAAATTATTATTGCCTCTGACCATCATCATCACAGTGTGTGGGGCAAAATAAACTTGGGTTCTCATGCAGGCAAGTTTGTCACAGTTCCAGTTGACTGGAACATTATTGTCATAACTGATAGATTTATAGGTGAGTAGCTATTTATATTATTCCCTTATTCCCTGCCTTATGAAGGTCAACACACTTTTCTTACTTGGATTGTGTTCTGTTGTCTGACACTCTGATCAACTTAAAAAAGTTCAAAGTAAAAATGCTTCAGTTACATTTGTTTCTAAGAATTTCTAGGGAAGAATTTCTTGGGTGCCTGTTACTCAGGATACAGCAGCTTTCTGGTTCGTTCTCACCATACATCATTAGTATTAACTCACATATTATAAAGAGATGCACTAATTTCTGATTTTTATATTTCGCTACTGTTTATTTAAACTATTCCTATAAGCTTATTATTTAGATAATTTTATTCCTACATATAACAGTTAGGCTGCCCAAGAAGGTCGGGTCTCTTTTTGAGTCTATCACCCTGGGTTTACTCCATTAGGGCTTTGGCCCTAGATCTTTGTAGAACTGCTTTGAGATAAGACATGATAGATTTTTATTATTCCACAAGGGTAAATCTGTATGGTCACAGCAGCAGGAGAGGGAAGAGGATATACAGGGACAGGAATGATGCATACAATGTACATTAGATGAAAAGTACATAAAATGTACAGCCAAGTAAGTATGAAATATAGAGTAAATGTACAATTCAAGAAAAGTTCTCCATGAAGATGTCAGTGTATAAAATGAAGCCCCAACACTGCGTAACTTTGTAGATCTTTATTCAGTCATACAGCTAATAAAAACATTGATTTAAGGCAGACTAGCAGCAAGCAATTAGCTGCAAGATGGACCATAAGAATAAAGACAAGGCTAATTGCTTAATAAAAAAATAGAACGTTATAAAGCTGTAAAGAGAAATGAAGAAACACGACCAGTGCCGCTCTAACGAAAGCTGTGGATTAAACCAGCAGGACTGTAACAGATTATGGCTGTGTTTTGCTCTCACGCTTCCTGCGCTCCACCACCAGACCGACCAGAATGCTCAGGACATCAGGGCCCAGTGAAGGTAGGAGCGTTCTGATTGGCTTGATCACCACTGCGTTTTCATAAATACTGGTTCAAGTGTAACAAACCCCAAAGTTTCAAAGTTGCTAAAATATAATGCAAATGATTTCAACTGACCTTTAGTATATTGACCTAATCAAAGCTGCAAAACCTTACAGTTCCCCAAAACAGGTGCCAAAGAAAAGCATTTTTACCCCCCCAAAATTGGAATCATACCATCTACAGTAGCTCACATTTGTCACGGGGAAAAACAAGCTGGATTTCACTATCAGTCCTGATTTACATTGTCAGACACTTTCTACAATCAAAGCTAACTATTCTTTTATACAAGTAGTACAGTGGGACCTCGGAATTTCGAACTTAATTAGTCCAGAAGGTTAGAACTCTGATTTGTCCAAAGTCAGAATCAAATTTCCCCATAAGAAGTAATGTAAATAGGATTAACCCGTTCTGGACCCCAAATGATTGTTTTTGACGCCTATATTTGTATATAATCGATGATTAAATGCATGGATAAAGCTAATTAATGTCATTCAATTGTAATAATCCATAAAGACATGAAATAATTGAAACAGCCACGAAGGTGAGTGCAGTTTTGGCACGTCTTATCCCTGGGACAGTGGGGCTGAGACTGAAATCACACCTGTTGGCTAACATAATAATATAATAAGCATATGACCATGCCCTAAGCTGGTGCTGTTCTTCTTTTGGGTTTCATGGCGTTCCATATTGGTGTATTATCGCCAATGACTGGACTGGATTACCTGCATCATCTTTGGAAGATCACCGAGTGTTTTATTTAGGCTGCACATGTTCAAAAATCAGAATTTGTCTGAATGTCTTCAATGTCTGAACTGTTCGACTCGAGAGGCGTTCAAATTCTGAATCACTGACATGCTGCTAATTAACTGCTCGTCGTCCTCTAATAGTTTCAGTATCAGAGATGAGTGGCTCAAAACTCGTCTAAAATGGTTTAGTATTTGTTTCTAACCCCGAGAGTAACATGGTGTGGAAACGCCTCCACATCTCTGCCTTCCCTAATCATAGCAGCATCAGATCCATCCCATAATAACTCACATGTATCACACAGCCTTATCATGTCTGAATGTGACGCCCGGTCTGGCTGGAAGGCTCTGCTGGGACTCGGACCCAGGTCCCTGTGGTGGTGGGCTCCGCGTTAGACCGCCGTGCCTCCTGAGGGAGTGTTTCCAATGCGTCATCATCTCTCTGAAGATCCCTTTCATAACTATTTCCTAAGAATGAAGTTAAGAAAAAAGTGATTTAAGAAGATTTTCTTTCTTAAGAAAGTTTTGTGAATCCGGTTCCAGATTTAATTTGTTAACTGCTGCATCAGAAATGGTCAAGCGTCCCCGGTTCGATCCCGACCTCGGACTCTAGCCTGTATGGGTTTGTAGGTTATCCCGCCAAGTGTGTGTATATGTACTCAATCTAGGCCTGGTTCTCGCCTGGCATCCTGTGCTGCCGGTTATCCCCTCTCCCTGTGACCATGAATTGGATGAAGCAGGTATTAAAGTGAGACTGAGTGCATGATAAAAGGAAAACGCAGGATCAGAACCAACCCTATTCAGTTCCTATCAGGGTACAGGGTGGGTGGCGTTAGCAGTGTCTGAATATTACAGGACTAAGTGCTGATACAGAATCGAATGGCAACCACGATGTTTGCTCAGACCCCCTGGAGAGCCCATCCTCCAGAGGAAGTACATTTGAGAACGTGACTGTGAGAACATGAAGAACACTCCTAAACCATTTACCATTACTGATCACTATGAGGAACTGGCCGTGGCTCCAGCGTTGTGACCTTAAGTGTTAAGCCTTCTCTTCGCTAGAGTGGAGAATTCTGTGGAGTGATACGAGACAGACGGGGTCGTTGCAGACGGGTGAAGGCCTCAGCTGCGGAAGTAGTCTGTGCTACAGTGATGGAGAGGAGGAGTTAGAGGGGGATCGTTTCCAGATTCTGCTTTCCACCCCCCAGTTCAGAGCAGGAGAGGAGTGGGGGATGAAGGGCTCACAGTCCTGTTTTGGGGTCTCAGTCAGTTCTCTTAGCCCAGGCCATGTCATCACTGCGTGGCTTCTGCCCTGTTAGAAGTTCTACCAACCCCTCCATCCTTCTCCAGAATCCTATCTGGTCCAGAGGGTAGTTCAGCCAGCCTGAGGGAGGGGCAGGGAGAGAACGTTAGTGAGGTATCCACAGGGGATTGGCTCCATGGATGCCAAAATCTGCAGTCAGTTACAAAAGTCTTAGGCCACCATTAAATTTGTTGTTTTAGTAATGGTATAATGACCATATAATCACAAACAGAAAATACAGGACACGTGTGTACACAAACCTGCCCAAAAATTGGCTGCTACCTTTGTAAAAAGACCATGCCTGATCAAGCTTCTTCGGCCTGTAGAAGAATCAACTCAAGTGTAAGGGAAGGAAACTCTAAATACTATCCACTATGATGACTGTTTTCAGGTTCTCAATACTGCACACATATGCCATGTATTTTCTGTTTGTATTCTAATAAAGAGACTGAGAAATAATGATATATGGTCATTATATCTTTGGTAAAACAACAAATCTAATGGTGGTCTAAGACTTTTACACACACACAGGCAGACAAAGAAAGAAAAAGACACTCAAAGAAAGAAAGAAATGAAAAGAAATAACGAACAGAAGGCTTGGATTGAGATCTGGGAAATTTGGAGGCCAGGCCAACAAGTTGAACTCTTTAGCATGTTCCTTAAACCATTCCTGAACAGTTTTGATCAGTGCAGCTTCATGCATTATCCTGCCCAAACTCTACTTCTCCCAATCATCACTGGTTACAGCAGGTATGTGGGCTCGAACCTTTGAAAACGAACCTTTTTTAGGACCTGTGGAGACGTATTTGCACTAAGAATACAGTAAAGTAGATGTACAAATACAGAAAAATGCGATAAACACACGAGCTCTTCACTGAGAAAGACCCTTTGTGAACCTGAATCATGAATCGAGTTTCAGCTGGAACACAGCTCGACCAACGAGTACCGAGCAAACAACGAGAACAGAGACAGATTTTTCTAGTCAAAATGCATACATATATACACACACACACACACACACACACACACACACACACACACATACATACATACATACATACAGTGGGGCAAAAAAGTATTTGGTCAGCCACTGATTGTGCAAGTTCTCCTACTTAGAAAGTTGAGAGAGGTCTGTAATTTTCATCATAGCTACACTTCAACTATGAGAGACAAAATGAGAAAAAAAATCCAGGAAATCACATTGTAAAATTTTTCAAGAATGCAATTGTAAATTATGGTGGAAAATAAGTATTTGGTCAATAAATTTGGTTAAACTCAATACTTTGTAACATAACCTTAGCTGGCAATGACTGAGGCCAGACGTTTACTGCAAGTCTTCACCAGGTTGGCACACACTGTAGCTGGTATTTTGGCCCATTCCTCCATCCACGCAGATCTCCTCTAGAGCAGTGATGTTTTTGGGGCAAACAAGGACGTTCAACTCCCTCCACAAAATTTTCTATGGGGCTGAGGTCTGGAGACTGGCTAGGCCACTCCAGGAGCTTGAAATGCTTTTTATGGAGCCACTCCTTCGTTGCCCGAGCGGGTGTGTTTGGGATCATTGTCACGCTGGAAGACCCAGCCACGTTCCATTCATCTTCAATGGCTCTCACTGATGGAAGGAGGTTTTGGCTTAAAATGTCACGATACATGGCCCCGTTCATTCTTCCCTTAACACGGATCAGTCGTCCTGTCCCCTCTGCAGAAAAACAGCCCCAAAGCATGATGTTTCCACCCCCATGCTTCACAGTAAGTATGGTG
The DNA here is from genome assembly GCA_025084515.1 of Ancistrus triradiatus. Classification (NCBI taxonomy): domain Eukaryota; kingdom Metazoa; phylum Chordata; class Actinopteri; order Siluriformes; family Loricariidae; genus Ancistrus; species Ancistrus triradiatus. The sequence goes on along the minus strand of JAJAGP010000056.1, from coordinate 399,401 downwards.
TTCTTGGGATGCAACTCAGCATTCTTCTTCCTCCCAAACACGACGAGTTGAGTTTTTACGAAAAAGTTTTATTTTGGTTTCATCTGACCACATGATATTCTCCTTATCTTCTTCTGGATCATCCATATGCTCTCTGGCAAACTTTCAGACGGGCCTGGACATGTACTGGCTTAAGCAGGGGGGCACGCCTGGCACTGTAGGATCGGAGTCCCTCTCGGCGTAGTGTGTTACTGATGGTAGCCTTTGTTACTTTGGTCCCAGCTCTCTGCAGGTCATTCATCAGGTCCCTCCGTGTAGTTCTGGGATTTTTGCTCACCGTTCTCATGATCATTTTGACCCCACGGGATGAGATCTTGCGTGGAGCCCCAGATCGAGGGAGATTATCAGTGGTCTTGTATGTCTTCCATTTTCTTACAATTGCTCCCACAGTTGATTTATTCACACCAACCTGCTTGCCTATTGTAGATTCGCTCTTCCCAGCCTGGTGCAGGTCTACAAATTTCTTCCTGGTGTCCTTCGACAGCTCTTTGGTCTTGGCCATGGTTGGGTTTGGAGTCTGACTGTTTGAGGCTGTGGACAGGTGTCAATTATACAGATAACGAGGTCAGAGAGGTGCCATTAATACAGGCAAGTGGAGGACAGAAGAGCTTCTTAAAGAAGTTGTTACAGGTCTGTGAGAGCCAGAAATCTTGCTTGTTTGTGGGTGACCAAATACTTATTTTCCACCATGATTTACAATTAAATTATTTAAAAATCCTACAATGTGATTTTCTGGGTGTTTTTTCTCATTTTGTCTCTCATAGTTGAAGTGTAGCTATGATGAAGGAGAACTTGCACAGTCAGTGGCTGACTAAATACTTTTTTGCCCCACTGTATATTTAACATGGTGTTCGAACAACGCCAAGACCACGTAACACGCATCTGACATCAGATCACACGGATCACCAGACTCTGCTCTCCAGCTCATCATGCAGGTTTAGATCAGAGGTCTGATGTCATGGATTGTAGTCCAACAGATGATCATTCACTCAGCCCTAACAGACCATCCCAGACCTCCCACTGTTTCTACATGCAGTCTGCATGTACACAGTTCTAAGCCGTGTCCCTCGCTAGCTCTGTGTGTGTGTGTGTGTGTGTGTGTGGTCCCTGCTGTGGTCCTCTCAGTGCAAGAAGCGAGCGGTGTAGCATGTCTTGTTGTTTGATTACTCCTCTTTGTCTCCCTCTCTCAATCTGTCTCTCTCCACGCAGGCCTGTTTGTTAGCGCTGACAGCAGGTTAGCATTAAATATACATGGAGACTGTCAGCCACTGGCACACACAAAGGCAAGCCGGGGGCCCCGGGGACCTGCCGGAGAGGGTGGAGGAGCCCGAGCCACGTTCAGCAACTCCCAGCTTCAGAGAGAAAAGCGGGAAGAGAGTGCAAGAGCCGGGGACAGCCACGGTGTCAGAAAGACAGCTACTCCTCTTCATCACTAAGCTACCACGTCAAGCTACCAAAGACGGCCTGGAGACGCGCGCTTACTTCCCTCCGCACACCACCCCCGCACTCACATCTGCTGTCCACAGGGGCACAGGGTGACGCACATGCGTCCCTGCTCGGCGCTCTCAAAGACACACATGCTGCATACCGAGTGTAGCAGAGATCGCGGGGGTTTAATGTCTTTACACAGAACTAAAGCAGATCTGCTCGGTACTATTTTTATCCGCGAGCAGCAGCGAGCTTCTGCACTAATGCTTCTGCAGCTGAAGCAATGATTGTCGTTCATAACAAAAAAAAACTCAAACCAATACACGCTTTCGGGACGAGCCAGAGGTCACCTAGTCCTTTATTAGCTCACTGTTTAGTGGGTGTGTAACGGTGCCTTGTGGCATTTGAAGTCGTCTGGCTGGTCTTCCGTGTTGTCAAAAGTATCAGGTCACTCGTACCATCCTCTTAAGTGTTATGGCTTTAACCTGCACCTCTACTTTCTATATTGTGTGTTCATTTCGGCATTAGGGACGCAGTGTAAATGGTAGCGTTCCACTCAGCGGTATCCCAGACGCACTTACGTATCGTTTGCAGTTTACTTTCTCTTTCGTATATTTACATCACAGTACCAAAAAAGGCTCCACGACAGGGATTTTGTAACTTAAGAACCCGTTAGACAGATATCTGAAAGCATGCATGTGTCTGTACCTGTGGTTATGCAGTAGTAGGTCTCGTGAGGGGACACGTGATGGATACGATGGTGCTTGCGGGGCAGCACGAGGTGGCAGTCCTGCAGCAGGGTGACCCATCGGGGCAGGCCGAAGTAGGAGTGAGACCACTTGTGGATCTGATTGGTCATCGTCACAAAGACAGCCAGCGCAAAGACGAAACAGTTCCACGGGTAAGACTCTGCCAAAGTGTCTAAGAGGAGGAGATGCAGAGTTTAACCCTCTGTAATGTTGGCATTGCTTCTCACAACACTTAAGACTTTTGGCACAGAGGACATCAAGTGATTGAGGGTTTCAGGTGTTATTTTGTTCTGTTCTTCCTCGAAACATTTTTTGGTTTAAACTGTCCAAACATTTTCTATCCGGGACAGGTCAGGACTGCAGGCGGGCGTCACACAATACACACTGTGTGACGGTCCATCCCAGATGCCTCTGAGCCCTGAGAAGTCGACGCCGCTCCTGGAGATGGTTAATATAAGGCTTTTTTTTTGTACAGTAACGTTTTAAGTGGCGTTTGTGAATGTAACTCTATTGTAGAGCTTGATAAAGGTTTGATAAAGGAATCCCTTGTCCATTTGGTTCTATCAGCTAGTGATGAATGACGGTTCTTGATGCAGTGCCGTCTGAGGGATCGGAGATCACCCCTCTTCAGTTTAGGCCTTTATGCCCTGAATTTCCTCCATATCCCCTTACATTTGTACATTTACAGCATTTAGCAGACGCCCTTATCCAGAGCGACTTACAACTGATACAGTCTTACAATCCAAGCAATTGTGGGTTAGGGGCCTTGCTCAAGGACCCAACAGTGGCAGAGGTGGGATTTGAACCCAGAGTCCAGTACCTTAATCGCTAGGCTAGCACAGATTCCTTGAATCATTTAATGATATTATGCCCTATAGAGGGAGAAATATGTAAATCCCTTCCAGTCTTTCTTTGAGGAACATTGTTCCTAAACATTTTCTTACACATTTGTTGATAAACAAATGTGCCCAAGTTTGCTCCTCAAAGACTCAGCCTTTTGTGGATACTGCCTTTGTACCAAATCATGATTATAATCACATTATTATTTAACTTTTTACCTTATTACTAGATCTAAATTTCCCTAAAATACCCCTTTAAATAAAAAACAATTTCAAAAGCACTGCCTTTTTTATTGCCAATTCCATACTGTTCCAATCGAGTTGCTGCCGTGTGATTGGTCGATGAGACATTTGCGTTAACAAGCAGTTGAACAGGTGTACCTAATAAAGTGTCCGATGAGAGTATATACCGATAGTACTAATGTGAAATATGGTCACAGGTTCTGTCAGAGCCAGTACTTAAGCATGTAAGTTCTGAGCTGGGAGAAATTCAGCTTCTTGAAGGTTTTAATTACAGACGTGCTCGCTAAGTGGCAGTGTGCCTGTGGTCTCAGCGTGTCTGTCCCTCTTACCTGGGGTGCAAGACAGAACTTGTAGGCCATGTGGACGGAGGCAGATGGTGATCATGCGTTGTCGCCGTTGGTACTCAGATGAAGTTCGTGCCGCGGATGGCTTAGTTCGATTTGTGGCTCCCACCGAAACGGAACGGATAAACGCTGCAGTTTGGGACAGACGCAGAAACTAGTCATTTTTTAATACACTGTAGAAAAATCTGGGCACTTTTTTCCTCAGGATTCGTGGTGTTTTATGAAAGGTCTCACAACTTAATTAACTTTTAAACGATTCATTAACATTTGTACAAATAAGTTCAGTTCGAGTTTGTATACTTATTTAAACCAGTGGTGCCCAAACCATTGCTTAGAACCATATTAGCTTTTGATTTCCTTTATCGTTTTGTAAACTGTGTAATTAAGGTTTTAGATACGGACCAACCCTGCTAACCTTGCAGATCAAAATTTCTAGTTATCTGATTATTCAAGTGGTCATGTATACAGAATAATCGGATTTCCCAGATCGGATTACGGTCTAGAGATTTTTCTCCATTGACCTGTGGCTTACTTTTCTCAGGGGATCTGGCAACCCTGCAATGAAACGCAGAGAAATGGCTACTGAACGTTTTGTGGAGACTCAAATGCAGTATGTACTCGAGAAAATGACTAATTTCGTTATTGCTGAACTAAGGGGGCACACCAGCTACTGAAAGCAAAGTTATTTTGGGTGGAGTGTTTGAGACGGAGATGGCTCTGAACATAACCCTTAACCTATAATACTGAGGTGGCTCGGTGGGTAGCACTGTCGCCTCACAGCGAGAAGGTCCTGGGTTCAGTCTTCAGGTGGCGCCCAGTCTAGGGTTGTTCCTGCCTAGCGCCCTGCGCTGCCGGCTAGGCACTGGCTCTCCCCCGACCCTGTTCAGGATCGAGCGGCTAATAAAGTGAACGAATGAATGATTTGAGGAGTTATTCCATAAACTGCGCTATGCTACACCGAAAAAATGACCTAATAAACGAGTCGTGATCTTGGTGGAACTCGGCCTTAAAGGGCAGCTCGGAAACGCGAGCATTTCTGCCATTTCCTGCACGTTTGGAGGGGTGGGTGTTTGGAGTCGATGCTGACCGATAGAGCCTAATGAAAGCGGGGAAGAGGAGGAGGGGGAACAGGAGTTCACAAGTTCTGGAACAGCGAGATAACCGGGCATAAAGCGACACTTCCCCGCTGCTGTCATCCTGCAGCATGAAAAAGCCAAAGCTCAGCGCCACGTGTCACTCATGACCGGGAGCGCGTGGGGCTCGCCTAATGAAAGAGAGCCCAGAAAAATGCGCACGGACAAAGAGAGAGGAAAAACTAATTCACAAGAATGAAAGTCATTTATTTCAGCGAACAAAAGGCCGGAATCGTTTGTTGCCACGTTGCCGTGGGGTTTCGGAGGCGAGCCGTGCAGGGGAAACGTCATTATCATGCGTTTGTGGCCGGACTCAATCGCGTCTGTATCTGAGGCCGTGTGGCGGGACTCTGCTGGGGTGCGGGGATGGGGGGGATATCTGCTGATATTTCGACAATTATCTTCCCTCCCGTTCTGTTCGTCTCCTGCCTTTCCACAGCTCGTGCGCGAGATTAAACGCGTGCTAAACTCCAGACGCGCGTGTGGACTCTCCGGCGCATCGCGGCCACCTGGCGTTTCGCCACCACTAATCCCGCACCGTTTAACACCCCGCTTCGCCTTGGCTGCTTTGCGCCTAATCACGCCTCCTATCACTGGATTGCCCTGGCAACGAGGTGGCTGACGGGAGCCCGACTTTCCCTATTCTTACTCCGGCACCCACTGGAGCGATTCGTTTCATTCGCTTCTCCTCCCCCTCTCATCCTCATCACTCTTAAGAGGCCGTTTAATCACGCTCATTAGCAGCTCTCCCTCAAGTTGACGTCCTTTCGGTTACGGACAGAACGCCTTATGCAGGCTTATGCCGAGTGCCGCCTTTAATCTGGCTGTCAAAGGGTCTTGAGCGTGGGGCGTCGCAGGGGCTGAAAATTCCCCTTCGTTTTTTGAAGTCTGCTCTCTCCCAGGTGGCAGATCCTAATTATCCTCGACAGCGAAGGACCCGCATTGGCGACGGATCTGCGAGAACGCCTTCGGCTCTTTCCTCCCGTTAGCCGTCGGGTCAGATGATTCGAGCCGTTAGAGAGCAGCACAGACGGACGCTGATGAAAGCAGGATTGCACGGCCTCCGCGGTCCAGACCCGCAGGGGGTCCTGCTGGACTGCTGCGCATAAAGCCTCCGCTCTGACACAGAGACTAATCCCACAGACTCCAGCCGAGTCAAACCCAACCACACCCACCCTATTTCAAAAGTTCTGGTCGGTTCTGAGTTCCACGAAGAAACTTTTACAAACCAGAGTACTGCGTTGTTCAAAGGTCCTCTGTGTGTTATTAAAGCTGTATAAGTCATTTTTGCACTCTGCAAGTTTGCAGTGTTTGCGTGGCCACACACAAAGCTAAAGCTAGTAACCGAGGCCTGGTCCAAGCCACAGCTCTCCTAAAATCTTTTTCTCAGCATTGTTTCTGTATGCTGTCATTTAATCATTCTTATACGGAAGAAAATCGGAATCAGGCGGCCCAGAAAATGCCATTGGTGCATCCTACATAGAACCTGAAGGATGCATGCAGCATCATAGAACATTCAATTCCACACAGGTGTAGCCAGGGAACCGAACTGGATTCGCTGGACCTGAGAGGCGGCCAGCGCTAGCCCACTGCACCAACCCTACAACAGAAGTGTTCTAATAATGAGCTTGTAAAAAACAAGTCAGGGAGCCGCGCCCCTGGTGGGGGGGGGGTATACAAATGCTAAACTACTTCAAACTCCTCCAACTCCATCTCATGACCCCTGTCAGACAAACACAAACCATTAGTCAAGTGATTGGGCAGTTACAGGCTACCTTTTTTTTCTGGATTGGATAATTCCAGGGTGACTGATTCGGTGCATTTAATCTGAGCCCACCCCCCTGGGTATATCTGGCCTGGGCCCGGGGGCCGGCTGTTTTTGGCTAAGAGCGGATGGGTGGGATGTAAGAGGGGTGGGGGAAGGGTAAAAAAGGTATATCCCGGGAAGTGGGCCAGGCGGTACAAAGAGCAGGGACGAGTTTGAGAAGCACCATGCAGTGGACGAGGTGGTGACATTTGCTCTTTCGCATGAAGCACCTATCCAAGATCAAGTAAACCACAACCGAGCAATAGAGAGCAATTCTGAGATGAAAATTAAACAGGACCTGGGTGTTAAATCAAACACACTAAAATACGCCGAGAAACCCACACTGTGTGGTAGTGGACGATGTACACTGTAAGCGAAGTGAAGACTCAACAGCGTAGCCACAGCAGAGGTGGAAGACGTTCGAATGGATTCTTACCTCTACGACCCCTTCACCCTTGAGTAAAAACTCAACTTGTTTAGGGGGGGGGAGGAAGAAGAAGGGTGCGAGTTAACAATCCCAAGAACACCATACCTACTGTGAAGCATGGGGGTGGAAACCTCATGCGTGGGGCTGTTTTTTCTGCAGAGGGGGCAGACGACTGATACCCGTGTTTAAGGGAAGAATGACGGGGCCATGTATCGTGAGCTTTTAAGCCAACCTCCTTCCCTCAGTGAAGAGCATTGAAGATGGAACTGTGCTGGTCTCCAGCCATGACAATGATCCAAAAATGGTACATTTTCTACATTTTAAAGTATCAGATCAATTCTTATCACTCACTTACCTTCCCAAGGACGGGATGTCCACTGAACCCCGGTTATCCGCCCCCCAGGTGCACCACTCCCAGAGGCAAGTCTGCTGTCCGATGCCTGCCACTGAGAGGTCATAAAAATGATAGATATCTGATTTTAGTTGATCATACTACATAAACTGTTGTAAAGTCAGCATTACAGTTTAATGCATGCTTTTATAGTCTTACGGAGCAAATAAAAAATAATCACTTGTATGAAATACGGTATTTATCGCTGAAGTCCACTCGACGTTCTGTGAACTGCAGGTTTCTGGCGATCCGAACAGCCATTTCCAAACTTAACTGCAACCTAATTACTCTTCACAGCACAGCATCGCGAGGACCAATCACGCTGGCACCCTCTTACCAATGCCGAAGACGATTCTCAGAGTTCCTGTGGGAGAAGTTGAATATGACAAGGACGCAGAAGTTGATGGTGGAAGAGAGAGAGGCACAAGATGAACACAAGATCCCCTCCTGCAGCGCTTTCCCTATGAGCAGTAACAGCGTTTCAGAAGAGCACATATTACTGTACAAACCATCTGCATACAATAATCACTAATTAAAGGGCTGAAGGACAGCCTCATTTCAAGTAGTCTCTGAGAAGATTAAGACCCACCACTCCAAATTTTGTTAAAATAACCCATCTAGCATGCAAGGCGCAATTCCATTCAATATGTATCAATCCTCCAAAGACTCACCTGAAGCCAATTTTATTTCATTGAGAAAAAGCAGGGAGCACACATCAGGTATTGAAATATCGATTTCTGAACTTCCTAGTGAAACCCTTAAATGTTTTGGCTAAATGAAGAAAACTTTCTTTTAACAAAAACTTTGGACCTGCTACAGATAAAACCAATGGCAAACCCCATACCTCCACAAATCCACTGTGGACTTTGACCCAATGGCCAGAGGGGAGAGAGAGGTAGGTGAGAGAATAGAATGCTACTGCATTATTCACTCTGTCGACCCTGGACATGGACGCCCATCTCCTGGCTGCCATTTCTTCGTCCCTCACACCACTCCATTTCCACGATTTTTGCTATTCAGTTTATTTAAATGAAGGGAAAACTTCTGAGGCCCACTTTAACTCCGCATGCCGGCAGCTCGTTGTTACTTTTCTCCTGGAGCAGCCAGTGTGTAGGCCCTTCTGAAAATTTAATGCCATTAGAGGATCCGCCTCGAAGACCAGAGAGGAGGATATTGATGCTGGATTATTTTAGCTCCTCGGCAGGCTGGCCAAGTGAGCTTTCAAATCAATGGACCGGCAATGTATTATCGTATAGATCTGATACGGACCTGAAACCTGGACCGTACACTAAAACAGTGGAAGGCGGTGGAATACCCCTTCCACCCTACAGGTATTCATGTCCAGCCAAAAAAACTCCTGTCCCTATGGTTGGGCCTCTTCAGAAGTACAATGGGCAGTGGTCACGTTAAAGACTTTTTACAGTGTATTCTCATATAAATGATCTTCTTTGCACCCTTCCTTTTTTTTTTTTTTGTTTTTTTTTTTGGGGGGGTTTTTTTTCTACAAACATTTTTATTTTTGGCAAAATTATTTTCCTTTTATTTCTAAGGAGCCAGCCCTCCGAACGTCTCGTATGTCCTACATTGCAGTTACAAACTGGTGTGAGGACTTACAGATTACTCCACACCTAAGACACTTCCACTGTTAACACCTGTCTCAGAACACAATGCCACCTGACACCTGAACCGAAGCTCAATCTCTACCGATCCTGAGTGTGCTGATGGCGCCACGTGATCTGCTGATGACGGTTGAAATGAAGCATCTCAATCAGCGGTGATCCAACTGTGAGCCAGAAGAAGCCAAGTGTGAGCCGGCAGGGAGGATCCAAGCAGATAAGAGCATGTTCAAACACTGTGCACCAGAGGTGGTACGTAACCAAGAAGTACTTCGTTACTGTACTTAATTTTTTTTAGGCGTCTGTATTAAAGACCTTTCGGAAGAGGGCTAACCTTCCCAGGATTAACCTCTCCAACCCTCCTCCCCTCCCGCCCGTTTGAGTGTGCCATCAGCTCACCTCGTGACAGATAAGGTGCTGCTGATTTTAATTCCAGAATTTGCTTTGGGTTCATTGCGCATGTGTAATGATTTGAATGTTTTTGAAAAACAAAACATTTGGTGGGCGGGAACGGATTAATCCTATTTACATGACGTATGGGAACATCGGAGTCGGACTTCGAACAAATCGGAGTTCAGTTGTAGTACAAACCATTACGTAAGCTCAGTGTCACAGATGTGTACTTAAGATGTTACTTAAGAATTTTTTAATCAGAGTAGTACTTTCACTCAAGTCAAGAACTTGTGTACTTGTGCCGTGCACCCGTACAGGCCCAAAAGTATATGGACACCAAACACCACATGCATACATGCTCCAAAGATTGCTCTTCTAGATTGAGGAACATGACTGCATGACGTCATTCATCCACAACAGCATTTGTGAGACCAGGAACTTCAGCCAACAGTACTTTATCGTCAAGCCAACCTTACAGCTGATTCTATATACAGCACATGTTCTACTTGCATAGCCAAGGTTATCCCTCTCACTGTAGTATTTATCACTCATGTTTTCCACTGCTTCCAAAGTCCATTGGCATTGTGCTATCCATTAGTGCATCTGGTTTCTTTGTTTTCTACAACTGCACAATCAGGCTGGGCTGTCAGGATCAGGGGAATCTACTGGGAAACAGCCGAAATAGCCATGTAAGGTCATCTCACACCTAGGCATTGTTGGATAGCTCTGATGTTGAGGTTAGGTCCTACGTTTTCTATTATAGCCACTGGGCATAAATCTATATACTAACTCCAAGTATCAGAGGTCACACTATGTCGCACTATTCCACCATGCTGTACTCATCACTCCAAACAGGAGCTTCCACTGCACATCCGGCTCGTGAAGTTCTGGAAGAAATCTTCGTTGAGTGCCGATGATGGACTATTCTTTAAAACAATTGATTCCGTGCTGTAAACTTGTGTGGCCTACCACTTACTAGCATGTTTGTATTTGCCATTACCTGCTTCCACTTCACAGTGACAACAGATTAAGACCAGGAACAGTTTCTATCATGGGCTCGAGGTAGTGACTGTTCAGAAGTATGACACATTCTTCTGAAACGCTTTGTCTATGGCAGGATTGTTCACTGGACTCTTTGCGAATGCCTTCACATTAAACTCGAGAGGCGTTGAAAACTTTAAACAGGACTTTCCATCACTGACCAACAGCACTGCTGTTATGGCTGGACACTTCAATTGATGATGTTGAATAAGCTGGTGAATTGGGACTTACAGAATTACACTAATGGACCACTGAAGTACATCTGAGACCATTTCCCGGTGACGGTCGTGCAGCGGAGTGAGTATAGTGCACTGAAATAATCTGATCATAATCGTATTTCTGCAGTTCCTATGATTATTCAAGAGCTTCTTTTTTAGGCTGATCCATAACACGTTACTTGTGTCCTTGCGGGATCTGGCAAACCATTGTATTAAATGCAGCATCAATGAAACAGCTGTGCTCAAGGAAAAGAAGATTCATTAATTAATTAGTAAAGTTCAAAATTAACAATCATATCTTCTGTTAGAAATTATGGGCCAATGGTTGCAAAGTAGAAATCCGATATCGCCCTAGTCATGTAAACCCAGAGCTTTCCCATTATCTGATTAATGAAGGGCATGTAACTCATAAAAATCGATTTTCTTCACTTAACGATTATGAAGTGCATGTAAATGCATTAAGCAACTTAATCTCCAATAACGGCAGAAAATCTCTGTCAGTATCTGATCTACCAAATTTACATGCACTTAAATAATCAGATACAGCACCGGGCATAATCGGATTTCTACTTTGGCACCCAGCCAATAATCTCACAGAAATATGTGACATAAAATTTTAACTTTAATATTAAATAATCAAATTATTCATTTTCCTTATCTATATCTGTGTTTTCAGAGTCTCACAAACTGTTCGATAGCCGTTTTCCTGGCCTTTAATTCTGTGAGAGTTAAAATGCAGGGGTTGCAATCCGTGAGAAAGAACAACGCTAAAATCAATGGAACAAGAGGCCAATCAAAACCAAGTCCTTAGAAATTTTGCAGACCTGGCAACCATGGGGAAACCCTGTGAAATACATGTGCAGACTGAAACACAGTTCCGGTTAACTGGTATACATGCAAGAAGTAATCACAATTACTGGGGTAAAATCCAGCTCTCGTTATCGGATTCTTTATCGGATTTCTAGATGGAGTGTGCTGTATAGATGACCGCTTCAATAATATAACTACAGAAATCAGACTGATCGCTTACATTGCTGAAAGACTCTGGTTTGCCAATTGGAGGATTGTGAGTTCAAATCCCCAAAGAGTGTAAAAATATATGCAACATTCAGTGTTTCTTAAGCCAGTGACAATGAGCACTACTAATCACGCTTCCGACCGTGCCAGGACAATATCGCCACTGTTACACCTGACCTGTGGATTCACACCGAGAAGTTGCTACGAGTCATTCGATGCCGCCTTCGACACCTTCCGTTGATACTCACCGAATTATTCAGAGATGGAAAACCGAAACGAGAACGCCCTTTAAGCCACTTGCCATCCGTCTTCAGCACACACTCGACAAATACACTATCGGCCACAGCAGTGGGTCCTCTGTCAGGTGATCGGCATCAGCCATTGGATCCTCGTGCTCCCCGGCGAGGGCAGAAACTAGGCCAGGCCTCAGCAGAGCCGCCATCGCTGGCGTGGCCCTGGCCGCGGGAGCTAAGCGGCACGCTCATTAATACACTCCTGACAACGACGTGCTCGCCAGCAAGCCCCTGCACCGATCGCTCACACCTTCAGCCCCCGTCTCTGCTCGCTGGCATGGGGAATTAACCTGGGAGGGGTGAAGGGAGGCGGGAGGAGGGGAGGAAGAGGGGGGGTGCTAATAGGCTGAAATTAATCAACGATGCCTGATTCGACACAGAGGGGTGGCTGGAGTGCCAAACAACACCCTGTGAATGCTAATGGAGCTCCGGCTCGCTCGCTCGCTCTCACCCACTTAACATCTGCAACCTTCTATAACAGATTGAAACAAGGCCTCTTCCTTCAGCCAGCATCGCTTCAGCCCACTGTCGTAGCAACATATGAAATCTGAGCGTTAGAGGCTTATCCGAGAGCGGAAAAAAACCCTTTCACCACAAGCTGGCAGACTGTTACTGTGGAGACAAAGCCATAACGATGCACCTTGTCCTTGCCAATCACATACAATCGGAGATCTCTCTGTGCATAAGACTTATCCTGAGCTTGCCCATTCTCGCCCACCCACAATATTTCCTAATAAGCTCAGATGGTCTTGTTTCCCAAAACACACCAAGTATGTGTACACCCCATTCAAACGAGTGGGCGTAAACCATTTTATCCACACCCACACAAACGCGTCGAATCAAACCTACAGCTGTGCAGTCTCCGTCAAACAACAATGGGAAGAACATTAGTAGAATGGGTCATACAGAAAAGATCAGTAACAAATTACTGATCCCCATTCTGGCCAGGATGCCAGACCAACGCTCGGCCAGCAGGGGTCACTCTTACAGTGCTGGGGGATAGTCCCGTCCCCCAGTCTTCAACATGCCTCATCATTCATTTATCGTCAGTAGCTGCTCTATCCCAGTCAGGGTCTTGTGATTCTGGGTCCTATTCCAGAACGCCAGGCTGCCAAGCCACCACAGAGGCATAACGGTCTTAACAGCTGGGAGCCCTTAACATACAATTGCTTAGATTGTAAGATTAAACCAACTGTTCTGCATAAGGGTGCCTGCTAAATGTAAAAGTATATGTAGGGGCAATTACGAGTAGCCAAATACTGACATATTTGGGGAATATGGGAGGAAACCCGACAGCAGAAGACCTGTACACACCACTATCAGTGCTGCCAGGTTTGCACCTGCTGGTGAACTTTTGAACTGCATCCACATGTCCCTGCACCTGTGGAATATTCCAATTCAGAAAGCCTGCATAACTTCGTTCCGTATTCATCGCTGGATTACTGGAGCAAATCAGCACCTGCTGGCCAAATGAATGAAACCGATCTCTGAATTTTGCGGACTGCTTTGGGGACATGACGCAAGTTTCTCAGCTGTCATGCCAGCAGAAGTCAGTGAGCGCGAACAGCAAGGTGCTCTTTGTGCGGCGGGGAGATGCGCGTCTTGCGCTGCCTCCACGCCGGGCCAACAAAGGACTCCTTTCTTCGATGACGGGGCGCTGGTGGCCTGCACTCTCTGCAAAGCCATGCCTCCTCCGGTGAGGCAGAACAATAGACACTTCACAGGCCCAGAATAGCAGCCTTCAAGGCTGCCAACGTGACATAAATGAGCCATTCTCTCACCGCTTCACCTCCCTGACAATGCCAGGTCATCGACGTGTGGGCAAATAAAGCTGGTGGATTGGAGTGAGGAAAAGTGCCACTGTGTGGAATAGACAGACACGCATTTTTTCCCCCTGGCCAGATCTCAGTGGGCCCGTCTTCAGATGGGACTTTGGGGGGGGGTAGGTGCAGAAAAAGTGGGTCAGGCACAGACAGAGAGACTCACAAAGCAAGGGAGGGAGATAGAATTCCCCTGATCAAGACAAATGGATCAGTCACAGGCCCTCATTGCTTTCATCTGCTCTCGGTGGACGACTCAACCTGGGACACCCGCAGACACGGTCTCTGTCTGCTGTATTAATTTTGTATGTTACCTGATCTACAAAAACAGAAAGGCAGCCCGGTCTGTGTGGAAAGACAGTGTCAATGTCAGGATTCCGGCACAATGGCAGGAGACGGTGTTACTGTTCAGCTGAATAGAGCGAGACTGCCATCGTACTGCAGAGAACATGCTCTCGGACTAGGAGTGTGACGGGACACAATGACCCTGACGAGGGCCATAAATGACAGTCTAGAGAAGGGACCAACAGCCCTAGGCCCTGCATCGTTCTTTGTCAAGACACAACACTAAAGCGATTTAATGATTTAGTCCAGATAATGAAACACTGGGGCATTTGACACATTATATGGCTCACTTAGGAGAACACGAATGCAAGAATTCAAGAGAACCACTCCAGATCCGATGTTCACGTACAACATGTGTGCTGTGAAAGAAGCATTTACAGCATTTACCAGACACCCTGATCCAGAGTGACTTACAACTGATGCAGTCTTAAAAGCAATTGTGGGTTAAGGGTCTTGCTCAAGGACCCAACAGTGGCAGCTTGGCAGAGGTGGGATTTGAACCCTGGACCTTCTGGTTCAGAGTCCAGTACCTTAACCGCTAGGCTACCACAGTTACACAGTTCACTTTAACCTGTGAGGTTAATTTCTGGAGCATTTCCAGCCTTTCCACATCAAATTAGGGTGCATCATCTATAAAAGTATCTTAATTGTTGCTGTCATTATCAAGTGTGTCACTTGCTTGGCAAAAATTGGTTAAAACTGTTAAAAATGAGTGAACAAATGCCGCCAGGAGACAAAACACAGACACCAGCAGCCTCGCAGTCTAGATTCATCTGGCTCACTCTCATTCCCATGGAGGTGGTTTGGCTTGGAAAAGACGGATGTTGCTCAAAGGACGTCAATCTGCAAACCATGTCGGAAACCGGTTGCCATTAAAGACAGCTCGACAACTAACTTATGTCACTGTCGACAGGGTTAAACCAGCCAAGCTACCAACACAAAACACACTCCCCCTACATCAACTATGAAACATATAAAGCAACTAATCCGTGTGGAGAGTTCTCCGTGTCAGCCTCCTTAAAGAAACGCCGATTGATCGCACATTTAAGCCGGAAATTGTCCTATATCCAATCAATCGTCCCATCTCTACACAGACGTCCTACAATCTCCTTGAAGAGCGGAAATTATTGACCCACCCCTTGTGGATCTATAAAATGTAAGCACTTACAATAATAAGTTGAGGAAATTAATTAACCTTAAACTCCTTGGAGGGCAAACAAAGATGCCAGCTCGACTCAGGCAGAAATAGAGTTTGACACCCCTGGGCTTTGAGTGTAACTGGTGAGACATACTCCCACCTTTCAGGCTCCCACCCCATACTAACACTATTAATACCCCCGCGGGAGCAGCTCTGAAGGTCACACCAAACTGTGAGCAGAAGCATTATTAAATACTTGTTCTTTAATGCTTGCTTTGCACTTCTTTTCAAATAGTCTTCTGAATGCTTCTGCACAGGCATTTCAGCTGTGTGGGAATGAGGATAGAGACGGACGTTTTGATGTTTTATCCAATTTATAAAATAGAAATGCATGTCTGCATTTAATGTAATTAATTCTAGGGTGTGATTTTAAGTTGTAAACAAAATCCAGTAGAATAATGTCACAGGTATCCTGGAGCCAGAACAGGCAACTGAGGCTCCAATTCACATGGGTTCACCAAAGATAAAAATGTTGCCTGGTCTGATGAGTCTCGATTTGTCTTGGTGTACCTAATAAAGTGTCCGGCAAAGGTAAATCCGGTCTTACAGATGGTCTCTGTGTTTTTGATAGATATATATGAGCACTAAGTGTTCAGGAACTCTTACGCAGCGCTGCATAACCTCCCACTGGGTATAAATACGAGGTGACACAGATGTCGGATGCCTTTCTCCAACAAGGAAATCATTAGACAGTACAATAACAAGAAGTACAAGAAAATAACTAGTTTTGACCTTCAGCAATGATGCCATGGCAATGCAAAGTTTGCAACAACTACAGGCATGTTCTCAACTTCAGTGGAAATAGTGCTATTAAAAAACGCAAAGCCAGCAGGACAAATCTTAAATGACTTCCTTATTGACGACATAGGGTGTAGAAGCCATTACGCTTCACCCCATATAGCGCACATATGTAGAGATTAAGAAACCATTTGGAATTTGACCTCATCTCATAGTTTATGGAGGATAGTTAATATATCATGTTTAATTTAAGATCTTTCGGCTAATGACATGAAAAAGTTTGTGTGTAGCTACTTATCTACTAAAAACTTACTACTACTACTATTAATAATAATAAAGGACATTTTTACAGAGCTTTTCAAGGACCCAAAGACGCCTACAGTTAGATCAGACACCCAACATCCAACACTAGACAAACCATACAGCCGACGTCAATGACACCACAAAGGAGGAAATGGC
Source organism: Ancistrus triradiatus (assembly GCA_025084515.1). Classification (NCBI taxonomy): domain Eukaryota; kingdom Metazoa; phylum Chordata; class Actinopteri; order Siluriformes; family Loricariidae; genus Ancistrus; species Ancistrus triradiatus. The sequence continues at coordinate 382,863 of JAJAGP010000056.1, read as the reverse complement.
GTTATCATTTCCAGTACATTCAGAATAGAGGGAGGTTAGGTGCGTCCTAAGGTTAGATTTGACCACAGGAAGAGATTTTGACTGTTGAATTTGGTAGAGAGCTCCAGAGGTGTGGGGCAAGTATGGAGAAAGCTCGGCCAGTAGCTCCACGGAGGTTGGAGTGAGATCTGAGAGTGCTCACAGGTTTGTAGGGTTAAAGTGCTAAGAGTTGCTCCTAGTGACGAAATTCCAAGAAAAATCGTAGAACTGTGGGCGTTTCCCTCGTAAAGTTAGGAGTAGAACCTAGTAAAGATAAAAGTTCTTCATAAAGCAAGTTCTTCTTAACCTCTTAAAGAGCTCCCAAGGTGAAATGCTGTTAGGAGGAGAACTTTTAGGAGGCTTAGGAGTCCTCTTGAGCCTTCCTATCAGTGTTCAGGTCTCAGACTAAGGTGAAGTCACTCAATCAGAAATTTGACCAAGATTTTGAGAGACTTTGAGATGACAAATGCAGATTGGAATCCATGGGCACACTGTTTGGGTAAGCCAGTACGTCAGTTGCTGACACCCCACCTTGGGGTGCCCTCAGGTCTGTGCCACCGCCTAGCTCTTCCTGTCCGTTATGCTGTTAGAGCTAGAGTGTCCTGCTTGCACACTCATCACCACTTATACCTGGTTTAAGATTTAGTTCTCCTTTCTTTTGGGATAAATAAAGTTTCATCTACCGAACAATCTGTGGGCCAGAAGCTGATGCTGGGAGATCTCTCTCACCTACTTTCATTCCCACCCTTCAGAGCAACCTCAAATGTTACCTACACCTAACAAAACCCTATGTCATTCCTGTGTTGCTTTAAATCTAAATTATTGGGCTCTTCACAGTCAGACTTTATAACCAAAACCGACTGCTATTCAGATCCGAGATGTGAAAAATGTTTGATTATGAGGAAGAGTGGATTTAATTTTCTATACTAAAAAATTAATAGCGGGGCACTTCAGTGGAAAGTCAGGACTAAATAGAGAGCTGATTGAAGAACGCATGGGGAGTAAAGAGCTCAGAAATGGAATTCAGATTATAGTAATTATACAGCTTTCCTACTGTTTCCATCCCCAACTGCCACAAAGTCACCTGAAGTTCCTCTCAAAGCTGATGGACAGATCCATCAAATATTCATACAGGGCAGTCGCTTTTACACCCAACATCTTTAGCTGCCCCGGCGTTCCTGTGTGCGTCAGTCATGGTGTATATTGTGTTGGTCCAGGAACGTCTTAGGTACACAACGAGTGAGTTTACATGCCCTTAATAATAGAGTGACAAATCCAAATCTAATGGTGGCCTAAGACTTTTGCACACTACTATATTTTTGTATGATTTAAAAACAACAGTGCAGCTTTATTCATAACTTAAAGGTAACAACATCAAACTAATCAGTTCTGTACTGAGGCCTAAATAACTGGATCAGAACATCCCCAATACCCTCGCTGTCATTTAAGTGATGCTGTGTTTTAGGTTCAAGGTCTTAATAAAATTGGCTGCCTGCTGCGTGTATAATTGAGAAACTCATCAGGAGTGGACGCAGCTCTTCCACATTTCCCCTCGAGAAGCAGCTCAGCTTCTGTTTATGCGTCTATCGAGCGTTTCGGTCTGGACCTGATGCTGCAGTGATGCACCCGACGGCAATGCAGTGACTGCATGTACAGGAAGAAGTTTCTGAACCCTATGGATTGACCTGATCCGAGTCTGCTCATAAAGTCCTATACAGGTATGCACTGTGTAATGACTGCATTACGTGCTGTGAGACAGGTCACTGACCGAAATAAGATAAGAGTTTATTGATCACCTTGGGGAAATGGAACTTGTTACAGCGGTGAGAATATTTTTCTCAAATGGTCCACCATCCAAATAGTACCTCATCTCTGGTGGCCCTGTGGGGTATGTAAAGAAACAGATGGACTACAGACTCTAACTTTAGAACTACAAACTGCTTTGGTAAGTGGAACTGATCATTAGTAGTTCAGATTTGTACAATTGTGCTTATAGTACCTTTCCATTCAAACACATTGTGATCAAACTCCGGCACAAATCCCTGCCTCCATGGCAGTATTTCTGCAGCACAACTGGTGGGGCAGTGCTTGCATGCTCAGTATTGGACTGGGTTAGGATGACAGGCCTGGTGTCATGTTCTGTAACCTCATGCACCATCTGATGCATGAGCTGGAACAAACTCCTAACCCCATTCCCACAGAGCAGAGAGCGCAGCTTCAGTACACCGCTATGAAAGCTCTTACATCGTAGCTTGATCGTCCTGACACTGAAGCCTAACCGAAGCTTTACTCCTAACGCCGGGATCTCCGGTAATCCTCTGCACATTAGCAGACAGGAACGACCCCCCTCAGACTGCAGCGTGAGAGCAATAGCTGCATGAATGTAATGGTCAGAAGGGCAATCATGAAGTCAATCAAACTCATTCAGCACCTTCCACGAGGACATGGTCATGCATGTGATTGCTGACTTCCATTAGGGTGTCAGGGAGTGACATTTCACAATATGACAGTCGGTCATATGATTTAAAATGACCTCATGCTTTTAAGTTTATCCATGTACTAATATTAGCCATGAACAACAGTGATATGCCATGGGAAGTTATGAGCGCCGCCTTTTGCCAGGTCAGACATCAGATAGGCCATGCCTGAGGGAGGGGAGGCCAGGCCCACACTTACGAATGAACTCCAGGATAGGTTGGGATTGTTACAGGCCTTAAGTTGTAGCTCCTCCTCTGGTTAATCTGTGCATTTGAAGGAAGGTCTGCTGAAGCCGCCACAATTTTAAAACCACTAAAGTGTCCCATATAGCATTGCTAAGCAGTGGTCGACCGATTTGGGTTCCTAATGGCCAACGCCGACAATTTAAAGAGCAGGGTGACCAGTGGCAGATATTTAATGCCAATATAATTTTTTTGCCACTGACAAAACTTATCATCAATATTGAAAAACAGAAAAGTAAGTCTACATACCTGTCCTATTGTAAGTAGTACTCCTTTGCTTCTCCCTCACTACCTGTATATTCTCTCTGACCTATAACTACATAAACTGGTTCATATTCACTCGTTGAGACTCTGGTTCTTCTGGCTGATCTTCCGTGTTGTTCGTAACGCTGCCTATCGATGCATTTTTGGCTTCCGTCAAACAAACGTATCAGTCGTTTCAATCACTCATGTTTTCAGCGGCATCTCTGATACATTTAAATATGGTTTGCATGCAGCCTTGCGAAAATACCCTTTTATATTTACATTACAGTAGCACAAAAAGATTTGTGACCAAGATAACGTCTGACCAACACCCATTTCAGTCAACGTCCTCATTCACAGCAGGTAATGCAGGCGTTCAAAGGTGTATACTGGTAATTAGTGATGAAATAGCAATTAGCACAGCCACCAATATGACTTAAGTCATTAGGTATCAACTTGCTGCTTATTGTACCAGGCAATTAGATCTTCATTTTTTACCCATTTGTACGTACTGTGTACTTTTATACTTTGGCATCTATTGGCTTGCTTCAAAGTATAAGCATAAGAAAGGAAAGTTTGCAAGGGCAGAAGTACGTTCCAGTTAGGAGGGTATGATTATGTGCGGTGTTGATTTTTGATTAGCTTATCTCAGAGATGGCCATAAACAAATACTGCGCTGTATAAACACCTGATAAGCTGCAGCTCCACAACCTTTTGTAAATAAGTCTCTGATTAAGCTCAAAGCTTATCGGCGAAAAGAATTTATGGTGTACTACTGTTCGGTAGTTTGGAGTTACACCACGCTCCATCAGTGCGTTTATAGACTCGCATAGACTCGCGCTCAAAAGCCCGACTGATCAGAGGAGCGAGTGTCAGTGGGAGGGACCTGACGTTGCAAAAGGTAGTCCACGGACTCCTGTTAACTTCAGGCTAAATCCATAAGGTGGGATAAAGAAGCACACCGAGCAGTCAGTGGCGCGTCAGATGCAGACACATGGCGGGGCGTGGCGTCCAGCTGTTCCACTGTCCTGAGGTAGCCGTAATGAGACGGAGACGCCACAGAACAGACCAAAGCCTCATCAATCCCACCTCACCCCTGAGCCCTGACACGTGTGAATGCCATTCCTTCCCTCTAGAACAGCGAGGCTCCTGCTTTCCAGAACGCATCAGGTTCCATTACTCCTCTATATCAGAATCAGGGACCGGATTCAAAGTGTCTTAAGAAAGAAAATCTTAAATGTATTTTTTCTTACCTCGTTTCTTAAGAACAGTTCTAAGAACAAGTGGCATTCATGAAACCATTATGTCCTCAAATGTTTTCTTAACCTTATTTACAAAAGTCTCAGACTTGTCTTAGGCTGCAAGAGCTGCCAAGGTAAGCATCGAAATGTCCCAAACTTTAAACAGTTTAGTCATTGGAAAGAAGTCTACAAATTTTCAATTCAAAAGTTTGAAAGGAAGATGTTTTTTTTTTCTCCTGTTGGCCATTTCTTCCACAATTACCTCCATTTCTTGTCTGATAAAATTTTCTGAATGCTTGGTTTGATGTTTTTCCTCAATTTTGCTGTCGGATTCAACTACATAACGAAATGGGTTGGAATCGAACCAGGGATGTCGGAGCTGCGAGGTGGCAGTGCCAACCACTGCACCGCCAGGCTGCACACGAAAAAAGATAATTCTCAAAATATTATGAAAGCAATTAAGATTTTCTTATGATTTGCATAATGGGATCTCCTAACCAGCCTCTTCTCTCTCAGACACAGCCAATCAGGTCTGTACTGTACAACGCCCATCCATCCAGAAGTCACCGCCAGGACTAGAACCTGAGCTGCCACTCTACACCAAGTCCTAAACTTCCAGTGGAAGCCAGGTCAGCACAAATGTCCATCAGGAGGTTGGGGATTTCAGGGCTAATCAGCCACGCAAAAACCAAAGACCACCATGAGGTACGCCATGGCTCAGCCACAGTGGTGTAAAGCACACCAAGAACAAAATATGGGGCATATTCTTTGAAGCAATCACACACTCCACCATCTGGCAGTTTGATAGACCAGTCTGAGGGAACACTGTCTGCTCTAGTGCTTTATGTACAGTTTGGTGACCTGGTGGAGAAGAATTACTGAGCAAGGGCTGCTTTTATGTTCTGAGCAAGATCTGTAGTTCCAGTGAAGGGAGATGTCAACGCCACGGCAAACAATGGCATTCTAAATCATATGTACTTTTAACTCGCGACACAGTCTGGTGAAGGTCAGTTCCTGTTTGTGCTTGACAACACCCCCAAGCACAGCCCAACCCCGACGCAGCGCATGTAACAAGTCAGAGGAGGATCAAATCAAAAGCAGCATACATCACGACTTCCTCAATTCACCCTGTCAACGCAACAAGGGTGTTTTGGCAAAGTTCCAAAAATGCACATTTCAAAAGTCCACCTCACCGCAGGGGGGCAACTCGGTCCATCCAAAACCAAACATCGATCCCCGGTGGCGAGAGGCGCATTACCACATTAACTTATTAACCTTGTAAAAGAGCTCTCCACTACCCAGCACACACTCTCTCCAAGTAATTAACAGGGTGTGTCAGAGGTGTTACATTCCTAGCACACTCACAATGGAGTGATCATTATCGCTTGTAATAGCACTCCAAATTAAACGGATCTAGTTTACACCACGCTGACGGCATTCGACCTTTGCCAAAGCAAATGGAGGGGGCCTGGAGAAGTTTGCTTTTCTTAAATCTGGGCGGTTTTTGGAGTAATGGGGGTAACGACAGCGCAACCTTACTCCTGTTGTATTTAAGGTGGCACAACTGGATCAATAAATAAAATGTCTTGTCTCGTCTTTTTATAATTTTTTGATCATTTTCTATACCCGCTTAATCCAAATCTAGGGTTGTGAGAAGCTGGGATCTAACTGGCAGCACATGGCACAAGGCAGGAGCCAACCACTGCATCATCACGCCACCTTTTTAAAATCTTTCTATGCACCCATTTCCTCTTATTGAAACCATTCTGATTATGTATTTGTGTATGAGATTATGGTGTGCTTTAATGCTACAAGTTTATATGTTACTGTGTCTGTTTTAGTGTGTTGTGTTACTTCTGTGTAACCGGTGTGCTATTAGTTCGAGTGTAATTAGTGTGTTTGTTTGAGAGCGAGACCAAGGGTGTGTTACTTCTGTCTTTAAGTGCCACCAGTTTACATATCAGCATCATGGGATTTGTGTTAAGGTGTGTGTTATTGATGTTACTTTTCGTGTATTAATGTAGTTTACCTGGTATTTGTGTGTGTCTGTACAGGTGTGTGAGAGAGGTATGTGTTACCTGCATGTATATTTTAAGAGTGTGTTTTTGATAAGCGACAGTTTGTGTTAGTGTTATTAGGGAGATGCCAGTACAGTAGAGCTGTGTATTTGTGCTATTTGGTGTTGTGTGTGTGTCAGGGTGATGTTCTTGTGTTAGTTGTTGTTGTGTGTCAGTGTGTTGTTCTTTCCAGTACAGTAGAGCTGTGTATTTGTGTTAGTTGTTGTGCGTTTGTCAGTGTGGTTTTCTTGCCGGTACAGTACAGCTGTGTATTTGTGTTATTTGGTGTTGTGTACATGTCAGTGTGTTGCTCTTACCGGTACAGCAGAGCTGTGTATGTGTTAGTTTGTGTTGTGTTTATCAGTTGTGTTGCTATACAGCTGTCTATTTGTGTTATTTATTCGTGTGTTTGTCAGTGTGTTGCTCTCACCGGGAGAGTAGAGCTGCGCGAGCTGCCGAGCTCCGGCGTGCTGAGGGCCCCAGCGTGGTGCGCTGCTCCGGGCGGCCGCTCCGTGCTCGTTCCCGTTCGGATCCTCCTCGGCCATGGAGCGGTGCTGGATCTCAGTCTCGGACAGTAACGCTGCCGCCATTCTGTCCGTGCTGGCGCTGGTTTTCTCAGGTGCGGTGCATAAATGTTTGGCTCGCGCCTGTAGATGTGGACGTGAGGAAGCAGACACGCCTTCAACCAGAGCCTCGGTCACAAACTAACAGCTAACGGAGCTACAAGCACCCGGAACTATAAGAGCAACGCACCGAGTCCGTCCAACAAATACATTCGTATTCACTCGTATGCCCGAGCTTCCCCTCCACGAACCGTTCTGTGTTTAATAATGCCGTGAATCCTCTAAAACCTTTTAATAATGTAAGTGACGGTGGGCTCGGGGATGCTCCAAGGGATCGTCTAAAAACTCCAACTGACTGTAACAACAAAACCATGTAGTATCTTATACGATTTATAATTATCGTACACTCGCTGGCCACTTTATTAGGTACAGTAATTAGGCCAGGATTTGTTTGGACCCCCTTTTGCCTTAATTCTTCAAAGATTCAACAACGTGCTGGAAACATTCCTCAGAGAGTTTGGCCCATATTGACATGATAGCATCACAGTTGCCGCAGATTTCTCGGCTACACATCCATGATGCGAATCTCTCATTCCACCACATCCCAAAAGCATATTGGATTGAGATCTGGTCACTATGGAGGCCGTTTAAGTACAGTGAACTCATTGGCATGTTCAAGAAACCAGTGGAGTGATTTGAGCTTTGTGACAGGGTGTGTTATCCTGCTGGAAGTAGCCATCTGAAGCTGGTGCACTGTGGTCATAAAGGGAGGCACATGGTCAGCAACAATAATCATGTAGGCTGTGGTGTTTAAATGATACTCAGCTGGCATTAAGGGGCCCAAAGTGTGCCAAGAAAATATCCCCCAAACCATTACACCACCACGTTCCCCACACCACTACACCACCATGTTCAAAGTCACTTAAATTGCCTTTCTTCCCCATTCTGCCATGTAAATGGTTGATTAGACATTTGTGTTTCCAGCAGCTGGCGCTACCAACAGAGCCGCCGAGGCAGCTATTGTGTAGTCTTCCATAATGTCTACATTACATACAGTAACTGTATAGTCTCATTAGTCTCGTATACTATTCATAATGCATGTACAGTCAGTGTAATTTAATATACTCATTGTGTAGTCTCATATTCTGTTTCTAATGCATACACATCACTGTGTTACTGTCATTGTGTAGTCTTATATACTAATTATAGTTCACATAGTTGCATACTCAGATATACTTTGTTATATGCCTATATAGTCACCATGTAGTCTACTAAAAAGTATAAATGGTTCTAAGACACCCAAACAGCAAATTCATATGAGCTTGTTGGACACTCCATTCCAAAACCTAAGGATTAGTATGGATTTGGTCCCTCTTTATTTTTCTATGAAATTTCGGATCAGTTATGTAGTAGTAATAACTGAGAGACGTTTGGTTTTCCAAGGTCATTGTTTTATTACATTAAACCAAGTTAAGTTTTGTTCATGTTAAGCGTTTTGGACACTGCTTGCTAATGCAGCAGTTTGGCTAGGAGATCACAGCCGGTCGAACCAGGTACACTGCTGATGCTCAATATCATGCTTGCACCTTAGAGGTTTTGCCATGTTGGAGGTGCAACTTAATTTACAAGAGACCAACTTTTCCATACTTTTTGAGTTTTCTCTCAAAGTGGAGCCAAATATGAGAGGGCTTTTGAGCATCCGTCCATCTTCTGCAAATGCACTAGTGGAGAGTATCAAAACAAAATGACGTGATGACATACATGATTACATGACACACTGGTCCTGGCAGATTTGCACCTGCCTCCTTAGGTAGGTGCAAATATATTTTTGCACTAAACGTGTATTTTAAGCATAAAATGCGTTCGTATAAACCTGTTTTTTTTAACAGGTACACAGTGCCTGAAATTTTGGAATCGGTTCCGAATTGGAACTGGGATTCGATATGCAGCCCTACTGCGAGACAATGCATTTTCACCACTTCAGAGTCCAATGCTGGTGTGCTTTAACCCATTTGCTCTTGGTGCGATTAAGGAGAGAAGCATGAGTACCTAATGACCCTACATGAGTAAATCATTTGTCTTATGGTGGATTTAGAAAAGCTTTGGTAGCTTATCAAGCTTGAGACATCTCTACAGTATCTTTTCTGTGTTCCTCTGGGCTTTGATTGGGCCATTGTTCACAAGAGCATAACTCCACTGGTTATGCACTTCACACCACTCCGGACAGTGCTTGGCAGTCCACATGATGATGTCTGACTTGTGTGCAGCTGCTCAGCTAGGAAACCTATGCTATGATGCTATGATGGCCCTGGAGGAGTGCTTATGTTGCTGTTACTTCCAGAAGCACTTGATTTGAACAGGGAAGCTCTATCACGGCTAACCTACTGCAGGTATTCCGCTGTTGTGATTGCATGACTGTACGGTTCAAGGGGTGTCCACATACTTTTTGACCATGTACTGTAAATCAGATGGTGTTCAGGAGGGAGTTCAGGAGTTTACAGGCCTGCTGGGTGTTGTGGTATATTACTGCATTCCTAAAGCAGATTTCTAAAAATGGTACAGCCCTGGTGCCTCCAGCTATTTAAACACATGGATACAATTAAAGCATAAGCAGTGCAAAGGGAAAAAATATGAAACACAGCCTTAAATAAACTCTCCGTTTGCACTGACGATCAGTAGAATTTCACTCACATAATATGAGCTGTGCTGTAGGCAAAACGATTATAGAATTTAACCCAAGACTGAGCAGAACAGTAATGTCGAAAAATCTCCTCATAACTGAACTTACTTCATGTAACGTTCATAAAATGTTGTCACTTGGGGGCATCCCTTGCGATATCACAGCTCCACCAGGAGGAAACTCGGAAGGTAGAAGCCCCTGGCATCCACAGGACGTCGGAGTTCAACCCCAACCAAGAATGCTGCCAGAAATCAGACAGCACTCAACCAGAGACTGGCACTGACCAATCTGACACAGACAGCAATTACCTTGAGAAAACACAGCTGCCTTGTGCTTAATCCAGGGAACACTTTGCAACATGCAGTCCTACCACCAGACAACTCTCACCTCTCCAGAGGTAGGATACAACCTAGGGAGGGTCAGCACGTGGATCCAGTGCCAACTGTGCCATTTTGGTTCACATCCCACCTCTGGCAGGGTGAGGTTTGCCTGGTAGGTTGCGAGGCATTATGTTGCTTAAGGACAAAACCATGCTGTTCTCCTGGGCGGAAGTTCTTCATTCATGTCTCCTTTCTCATTCAGAGTTACTGGTTCATGCCTGTGTCCATAGGTACTGACTCCCCATTGGTCGATGCGGGTCTCAGGAGTCCAGTTCCGTCTGCGTTTCTGATGGCAGACTCCTTGGTGTAGGCTTGAGTTCTGGTACCATCTGTCTTGTCCTTGTCTCTGTTCATTGTTACGCCTCACCGGGGAGTTCCATTGCCTGGGTTTCTAAGTTCCTCGAGTACAGGGGACTGGATCTGTGGAAGCCCAAGTTATTGTTGTAGTCAAGACCAAGACCAAGACCAGGAGTGCCCAAGACCAGATTAAGATTTTATTAATCAAACAAGAATTAAAAGGGGTAGAGATGGCACTGTGTGTGAAAATCCCAGCAGATCAGCAGTTTCTGAAATAATCAAACCAGCCCGTCTAGCATCAGCAATCATGCCACGTTCAAAATCACTTACTTCACCTTTCTTCCCCATTCTGATGCTCGATTTGAGCTTCAGCAGCTCGTCTTGACCATGTCTACATGCCTAAATGCATTGAATTGCTGCCATGTGATTGGCTAATTAGATATTTATGTTAACGAGCAATTTAACAGGTGCTATCAAAGTTAACGCATTAATATTTCTACACCGGTAATTGTGTTTTTGCAGCTTGACCTTGTGAAGGACCCGTCATTGTGGGCTGTATCCAAATGTAGTCTATTCACTCTTTCCTAAATGCAACAAACTGTATAGATCTTTATTAGCCTGTAGGGAATAGACGCTTTAGTTCTCAATCAGAGAAATCCCAAAGAATTATTGTGATGCAGCAAATAAAGACATGATGCATAATAAATGCATTCTGTTGTAGCTCATAATGTCCACGTGTGTAGTTATGTAGAGCCTTCTAATAAATTTCTTTATGGTCAAATAGTAGCAAGTGTAATGTAATTAAATAGCATAAATATAAAATGTAATATTAATCCCCCCACACACACTGAGAAAACAAGATTTCTCATCAAAAATAATTTAGAACTCATTTTGAACTCATGTTCCACAATTATTGGCAACCTTGCTTTTCCAAAAACAGCACTTACAATATCTTCTAAGTTTGGAGAATACAGAGTGAGAATTTGAGACTGCTCCACTTTACAGAATCTCTCCAGATCTTCTCTTTCATGCTCTATCCTCTTTAGTTCACCCACAGGTTTCCTATGGGGTTTAGATCAGGAGAATAAGATGGTCGTGGCAGAAACTTAATTTTGTGTTCAGTAAAACATATATGATAATTTTCTTGCTGGAAGATCCAGAGCCCACCCAGTTTGAGTTTTTAGAGAGAGGCAGACAGATTTTAATTTAAAGTATTCATTTCATGGTATTTCATGGAGTCTGTAATGCCATACACCTTAACGATGTTCCTGCAGCCTTTGGATGAATCAGACATATTCTATTAACAGTGGACATCAGGTTCTTTTTAATGTAATCATCCTTTCTTTTACAACAAATCGATGTTGGTGTATGTTGCTAAAAATACAAAAAAAAAAAAAAAAGCCCCTCCATTTCAGTTTCATCTAACCACAGAACATGGTTCCAGTCAAAGTCCCAGTAGTGTTTAGCGAACTCCAGGTGCTATTGTTTGTGATTAGTGGACAGGAAAGGCTTTTTCCTGGCAAGCTTTTGTAATAATCTGCTGGCATAGTGGTGGATGAGACTTGGTTACTCCAAGATGCTCCTTTTTTCTTTAACTGTCCAACAGTGATACCTGAGGTGTTTTTGCCTCTCTTACCAACCTCACTGTGTATGGGGCAAAATACACTTAGGTCTTCGTTCAGGCAAGTTTGTCACTGTCCAATTGATTTAAACTTAAACTATATATCAAAAATTAGTTAGCTTGCATGTTTATGGTGGTAGTAACTTCAGGCTCCTGCTGATGACGTTGCTCGAGGATGATCAGGCTATAAATACCTGCAGGGTGTGTGACGGGATTCACAGATTGAAAAGAGGTGGTATGTGCAGTGAATGTCTCGTTCGATGTGTGGAAAATGGATCGCAAATCAAATGTTAGTGATCTGAAAAAAGGAGTGATTTGGGTGTGCCAAAGGCCATAGTGTGAAGGAAGTAGCTGAGACTGCAGGTATATCAAAGCATACGGTCATACGGGTCTACCAGCAGTGGCAAAAATCCCAGTCTACAGGAAAATCTGACACAGGGATCATACTTGTGAATAAATATCGCTTTGCTTCCCATCAAAAATTGCTTCTAGAAGTCAACGCAGGTCCTTCAAAACCAATTTCTGAAAGAAGCCAACGCTGGGAACTGCATACCAGAAACATATGGAGCAGAGTTGCACCAAAGAGGCCTTTGCTCCCTTCTGCTCGCAAAGTTGCCTGGTTGTAGTGGAGGAAGTCACACAAAAGGGACTGTTCATGAATGGAAACGTTATCTGGACAGATGAATCTCGTTTCTGCCTGTACGTGAATGATGCCAGGTGTCGTGTTTATCAAAGACCTTAAGCCTTCAGTAAGGACTGTGTGCAAGGTGTGGTTCAAGCTGGAGGAGGTTCTGTGATGTTCTGGGGTGTTTTAATTACCCGGAAATGGGTTCTTTGGTTACTGCGAACAGTAGGTTTTCGCCTTTGGCTCATTATCTTAGGGAGTAACATTCCTATCCCTGTATTCCAAGATGACAATTCTTGTTTTCACAGGGCTGCCAGTGTGGCATGATGAACTTTCAGGAGCAGCCTGCACCTCTCTGGGCTGCTTAATGTACTGTATATACACCCCAATGAAACAATAAGTAAAAGATTACTGCTTGAAAGTTCCTAGATTCTCTGATCAACTTTAAAAAGTAAAATATAAATGAAAAATCTGCTCCAGTTACATTTTGCTTCCAAGAATTTCAAGGGGTGCTGATAATTGTGGCCCATGTGGTCTTGTTAAAAATAATTATTTCTTGATGAGGGATTTTTTTCTCAAATTAAACTTACTTCAATTACATGAATTTTCTCATTTTTTCAGTCACAATATATATATATATATATATATATATATATATATGATTCATTCCTATAATGTGTGACTGTGTGTATAAAGAAAAGGCTGAAGAGCCCAGGTTCTTGGAGAAACCCCAGAGAAGAGAAGAGAATCAGTTTCAGAAAGACACAAGACACTTATAATCCCTTTATTCATGATTCATTTATTTGTTTATTTTCAACTGTACTAGTTTTTATTGCAATCTGGTTAATTCACATTTAAAAAGCAGACATCATCCAGTTGAACTGAAATCGCTGATATTCATTTTTACAACAACCATAAGGCCCATGAACTGCAAAATTCCATCAAAACCATTATGTTTTTTTTCTCAATTTTTTGTCTTTTTTTGTAATTACAAAAAAAAGAAAATATATAACAATAATAATAAAAAGGGGGAAAAAAAAGATTACGACTGGCAAGCATTCACAACACAGCACGAGTACCTATTTACCGTGAGAAATAAAAAGGTACAAAAACCATGAAGGGAAAAAAAGAGGCTTTAAAGGAAATAAATGGCACCTTATACAAGAAGCAACAGAGGACAAGGTAAGTGAAGCATTTCTAGAGACTAAGACCGGAGACAGAGGGCGTTTATTTTTTCCATTTTTTTCTTTTGTTCAAAAAAAAAAGAGAGAAAATAATAATAAAATAAAATCCTGCACGGGAAGCAGGGACGATAAAAAATACTGCACGTAGAATACCTTTCTGTAGAATTCTCCTTCATCTCGTCTCCCCCCTTCTCCTTTTCTTTATTTAATAGCATATCCCATTAATATTCGTTCCCCACCGCTCGTAATAGCTGCGCCTGGCGGAGGAATCGTTAGAGTTTTACATGTGAGTAGCAAATGACACTTTGATTGGCTGTGATGTTGAAATGGGCGTCCCCCACCGGGCCTGGGTCGGGGTTCCGGGCTGAACCGGGAGTCCTGCGGGGCTCGGGCTCACTGCGCGTGCTGACTCAGTGTGTGGTTCTGCACGGGAAGACACAAGAACCCATGAGGAGAGAAATAATAAGCTACGTGCCCACACCTCCACCCTCCCTCCTCCATCCGGCTCTCTCGCCAGCGTCCTGCCAGGCCTGTCTGTCCATCTCAGGGCCAGCACCCCGTCTTTGATAAGGGAGAACCTGCTCTCTAGCCACATGTGTGCCTTTCTTTTCCTTTTGCTTCTGGCTTTTTATATTATGCAAAGACGCACAAAATCTTTATATACACACGCTCTCATTCCTCACACTCTGATCGACTGATTTTACATTTAGGTGACATTTTCTTTGCCATGCCTCTCCTCGCGCTCTTTATTCAGATCTCTGAGTTTCTGATCTGTGAATACTTAACAGCACCTGATAAGAGTCCTTGAGTATGTATAGTAAATGTATAATCATACACTGTTTATGTTAAGCAACGCTGCTACACCATGCTACTGTTTCTGAAATTACATCACAAGGTGTGTTTTAACTGAAAGCCTATTTAAAACAGCCTACAATACAGCATTAAGTACTGTGGCGTCCTGTTCAGAGCATGCTTACACCTATACCCCGTGTCCTCCATGGATAGACGCCGGATTAACAATTTTTATCAATTTTGAATCATGTTTTCACTGCATGACCAGAATTAGGAACCCATACTTACCGTATTTTTCGGACCATAAGGCGCATTTAAAATCCTTTAACTTTCTCAAAAATCGACAGTGCGCCTTTAAATGCGGTGCGTCTAATGTATGAATTTATTCTGGTTGTGCTTTCTGACCTAGAACCGATTGTAGATGGTACACGGCGCTCATAAATCTGTCAAAATGTTTTAGCACGGTCTTGGTAGGTTACGAAGCTTACGGCAACCGTAGTGCGCAGCATTGCGGGGTAATACGGTATGTGCTTCAGCATTAGGGTACGTGCATTCAATCATTCATTTGTTTATTTTCGAAGCGGATTTCAAACTCAGCGCTATCAGTCACGCAGTACAACATGGACATAGAGCAGCTGCGAGAGAATTCAACATTAACGAATCAATGGTACGGAAGTGGAGGAAGCAAGAAGGTAAAGACCAAACTGAGCTTCCGAGGGAACTTAAGAGTTTTGTTTCATTTCATGCGTTTTATAATCCGGTGCGCTTTATGGTCCGAAAAATACGGTATATGGGCTGTATCCCAAATGGTCCCCTACTCACTATACTATGGTCCCCTACATTCTACATAGCACATGCACTATTACCTTATAAGGAACAGAGTTGGATCATAAAAAAAGGTTTGGGACACATCCTTAGATGCTTCCCTCTACGGTCTCCATCGACACAAATCGGAACAACACGACTGTTACGTGAGATGCTTGCAGTTTCTAATAAAAGTACCTAACGAAATGAACGCTGCACTACACGGGGTATCGCTTTGGAATCGTCGCTAGGTTTTGTTGCGTCTATTAAATTATTAATCAGTAATAAATACCTTCTGTTAAAGTTTTTCTTGTTCACTCCGTGTATTGCAGCACTGTGCAAAAGTCTTAGGTCACCATTAGAGTAGATATAGCATGGTAGAGTAGTGTTTTAGCAATGGTATAATGACCATATAATAATTATTTCTCAGGCCTTTTTGGGAAGGGTAGCAGCCAAGAAACTATTTTTTCGGAAGGGGAACATGGTGAAAAGTCTAAGATATGCTTAAGATCACAAAGACAGGAATGGAGGCCAGTGGAAAAGACTGTTAACAATATGTTATATATGATCACTATACCATTGCTAAAACAACAAATCTAATGGTGGCCTAAGACTTTTGCACAGTACCGTGTATATACTGGGCACATCATCTTCAATAATTTAGCCCATAGTTCATGCAGTGGAGCTGGAAAGTTTGTGAACCCTTTAGAATGTTCTATATTTCTGCATAAATATGAGCTAAAACATCATCAGCAAGTAGATAAAGAGAAACCAGTTAAACGGACGAGACAGACATATACTTGGACATTTTATTTATTGAGGAAAATTATTTAATGTTATATATATGTGAGTGGCAAAAGTATGTGAACCTCTAGGATTAGCAGTTAATTTGAAGGTGAAATCAGAGTCAGCTGAATTCAATCAATGGGACTTTTGATATGAGGAGTCTGATATTCAAAACACAGTTAAGAAAACATTATAGCTGCCCATGTCGTCACAAAATGTACTTTTGCAGTTTACAGATATATAATATTGGATATTTTCCTCCATAAACGAACAAGCAAATACAATATTTTTGTCCCATTTGTTTAACTGGGTTCTCTCTATGAACTTTTAGGACTTTTGTGAAAATCTGATGATGTCTTAGATCATATTTATGCAGAAAAATAGAAAATTTCTAAAGAGTTTACAAAACGTCACAGTGACCAGTGTGCTTTTTGCTGCTCAGTGATTAAGGTTCTGGATTACTAATCAGAAAGTTGAGTTTTCCCACAAAGATGCCACCGGAGCAAGACCCTTAAGCGTTACCAACTTTGACAGATTGTATTTGCTCTGGATAAGAGAGTTTGCCGAATGTAACGGCTTCATTCTTTTCACAAATACAATGGGTGCTGAGGTGCTGGGGCTTGAACTGGCAACCTTCTGGCCTGCTGTGCCACCACAGTCCCTCATTATGTGAGAAACTTTCATTAACAAGTACTCAAAATAACAGATATGTTACCCTGACATTAGGACTTTGTAGCTATGGCTACTATGAAAATGTAGATTTAGTTCAAAACAGACATTCCGACATAGAACTTTTCGTATTAACACAGTCGGTTTGAATGTAATTGTAGTAAAAACCGCGCTGCAGATGTCTTGAACTGATGTGGCTCTGCCTTAGTAGAGCAGATACACGAGGGTTTCTCTCCAGCTGCTTTCATGCCCACACTAAACCCAATTCCCAGAGAAGGGCGGACAATCATCCTCCCTTTCCCCCTCAAAGCAGCTTTCGCAGATTAATCTCTCTGTGTTTCATAAGGAAATGAAACCATGCAGGATTAACTGTGGTTTTCAGTCGGAAAATGCTCATTCTTATCAGAGTGCACATATTTTCGCAAACGGGTCATGCGGTTCCAGGGGAAGTGCCAAGCCACTGGGTCTTAAACCTCAGCCCGTCGAGCCAACAGAGCCTTTCGGGCCACTCGGTCTTACTTTCTTTCTTTCTTTCTTCTCTTGTCATCTCGTGCCCCTCCCTTATGGAGGAGACAGGAGCTGAATGGGGAAGGAGGAGGGCTCTCTGACGAAGAGGCGCATCTCTCTGGGATCCACTGACCCCATTATGAGAGCAAACTACTTTTAGTGGCGCGTCTTTAAAGACTGCACTACCCTCCCCTGACAGCAGAGGTCAGCGTTGCCTCTAAGTCAGCCTGTCTTGAAACAAAGACAAACCATGCCGCCTCCGAATCAGAACAGAACTGTTTCATACGGTGCTGTAGCGGCCTTATTTTTAGTACGTGTACAGGGAGCAAGACAGGGACACACACTGAACGTGGTGTCAGTCCATCCCCAAGGCATCACACATTCACTCATTCACACCTAGCGGCTCTTTAGAGAAGTCAATCCACCTACTGGCATGAGGAAATATGGAAAGAACGAGCCACACGTCACACAGACGAGACCATGCCATCTGCACAAACACCACCAACGAATACCTTATCAAAATAACTAATTTGAACTAAAACCACGTCATAATTATTGGCGCTCTGCATGATCACAGAACCTGGTTCCAGTCAAAGATGCATTTCATGGTTCCATTCCTAACAGTATCTAGGTATTAAGGTCACATTTAATTGCAGCTTTGACCTTTTCTGGCTCTCTTACATAGTGTTGAAGTCAAGACTGCTAGAGCCAAGTCAAGACCAGGACACATGGTACATTAAAAAAAGTACAGTAAAATCAAATGGTCAACAACATAGCTGCTAGAACTGGCAAAATGCAGCACCTCTGTTGCAGAATCACCTAAAATGTTGAGGTGTTAAGCTCAAAACGTTTAGCAGTCGAGTCCTGACCGAGACCAGGCATGGCCGAGACGAGACTGAGACCAGATTAATATTTTTTTTCCATAAAAAATTAATTATTACTATATTATAGTCTTAGTCAAACTAAGGCAATGTAACTTTTGGAAGCGAATGATGGCGATGATTCTGTTTTGATTGCGATTTTATTCAGCCATGTAGAGAAAGCACCGCTTTATTCTTTTTGCATGGACTGTTGATGTTCAATAGCGATAGAAAAACGTCCAGCTTATATTTAACGTTACAACAGACAGACACACTGGACTCGGCTGGTCCTGACAATTTCCGAATCCATCTTACCCCGAGACCGAGACAAAAACCGAGTCCAAATGGAGTACTACAACACTCCTCTCACACCACACTGTGTGTGAGGTCAAACCAGACTTCCCAGGCACCGCATGTTACCTGGTCAGGGTCACGGAGGCTCTGATGCCTATCCCTCAGGAATACTGGGCACAGGCGTAAGCGTTGACCTGGATGGTACATCAACAGGTCTTTGTCACAGGGCAAAGGCACGTGACACCCAAGCCGATTAGAAGGCACTGCCAGGACTCGAACCTGGGTCACATGGGTAATCAGATAATGGGAAACCTCAGAGTTTACAAGACTCAGGTAACAAACGGATTTCTACTTTGCAACCAGCCAAAAATCTCATAGAAGGATGTGACATACACTTCAAACTTTAATATTTTCTCAAGCCTATACAGCTTTTGAGTCTCTACAAAGGGCTTAATTCTGGGGTTGCCAGATCCCACGACAAAAACCACCAGGTCTACAGCAACAACCGTGTTGCACTCGTGTTACGTTTGTGCGCATGCTTGACTGGGAAAACTGATTTAAAGCATAGTACGTAGATATGCTCTGAGAAATCCAATTACTGTGATCAAATTAAGCTCTCCATCTGATTTCTAGATCGGAAAATGCTGTATACATGACCACTTGAATAACTGGATAGCTGCAGAAATCGGACTATGATCGGATTATTAAGTTACATGTTATAGTAATTTACATTTAGCCATTTATTGGATGCTCTTATCCAGACTGATACAAGCAATTGTGGGTTAAGGATGTTGCGCAAAAACCCAACAGTGGCAGAGGTAGTATTTAAACCCTTCCCCTTCTGGTCCACAGGCCAGTTCCTTCACCACTAAACCAGCAAAGTCACATCCACATGCATGTCAGGGCCCAAGATTTCCCAGCAGAACATTGCCCAGCATTACACTGCCAATGTAATTCACTTCAATTCTCTGTGGTTTTAATGTTTATACAAAACGACTCCCATCAGAATAAGAGGCAAGTCTTTGAATGCATGATATGCATATACAGAGTTTCTTTTCTATCTTTAATTATAGCATTCCTGCCAATAGTCCGCCTCTCATACACTCATACTTGGTAATCGCTGTTATGTAACAAATATGCCAGGTAGAGATTAGATTGAAAAGCCTGGACTATTCCTTTAAATCTTGAGTGTGCCATACTGCCAGTAATTATCAGATCTAGAGGCAATATTTTATGCTCCTGCACATATGTGGTGTGTGTTTCCCCAGGTGCACTGGGTTGTGTGGAGCTCTATTGATTTGCAGGGGGAGGGATGGAGAGGCAGCCCTGCTCCCTCAGACCTGGGGTTAGACTGCAACTGCAGTGGCATGATGGAAACCGGAGGGGTGGAAGGAGATCAGCAAATAAGCAACACGCATACAAACAGACACGAGCACCCCACATACATTTATGTATACGCCTCCTGGGACAGCACACACACACTTAACAGCACACACACACACACACACACTATCCGTAAGGCAGCCTGAAGACCCAAACAGCTACCTGCATAGACGCAACACGCACATCAGACCCAGAACATCATGTCCGCCTGTCTCGTTGACGCCGGCTAACTCTTGTTTAAATTAGTTAATGGTCGTGTTGGAACACACGTTTTTCAGGCTGGTCGCAGTTTGCACTCTTCATCCGAGAGCGTCGTTGGGGGCGGCTGTATTGATCAAGCCGCAGGCGATCGATCGGCAGAATGGTGTGTGTCTCTGAATTTGATAATGACTCGCAGTATGACATCAGTTCTATGCAGCTGTAATTGATATATTCTCAGAGAGGACGAGGGCAGCTTTAAACAGTCCTCAAATGGCACAACGTGCCACATCACTGCTATCCAGACCTTATCTGTTTTGAAAAACTGCATCTGTAATAATACTGATAAATAATCCAGTCACGGGCACCAGATGGCATCTATGGTAGGCATGTTTTTCCTCTCCTAGTTTGTTTATAAGGAGTGGTACTAGCCTTCCCTCCTTTTTATCCAGGCTTTGGGACTGGCACTAGATTTGTGGTGTGAGTCTGACCCTAGGATACAAACACTGGCACCTAGGCACTGCCATTTCAGCAGGTGGCTCTTACCACTGAGCCACCGGACAGACGCACAACACATTCAGAGAATATTGTGGGTAGTTCATTGGCAATGCCATTACTAATCATAATAGCAAGGTATTGGCTGGACTTTCTTATTTACCAGTTGTCACCCTCTTGTTCTTGGTTCCTGCCAAGGGAGTTTCACCTTGCCACTGTCGTCCCAGGCTTGCTCCATAGTAAAATGTGCTATATAACTAAATTCTGTCTTTGACATTGTCTGTGTGGAGTCTGATCTGTTCTTTCCTCTCCCCTCCCAAAACACGCCATGGTGGGTTACCTTCTCTAATTCCATCTATGTGTGTAAGCTTGAGATGCCCTGCAATACACGGGCATCTCATCCAGGGGGTATTCCTGCCTTGTGTTTGGAGTTCCCGAACACACCCTGGACTCCCCACAACCATCAATGAATAATATATAATGGTTGGGTAGGCCTACAGGATTTCGTTTGCGCTCAGAATTGCAAGCACCGTCTGCGTACCCAAATTCATGTCTGTTCATCAACAGACGAGGAACCACAGAGAACAGCTACTACCTGAATCTTGTACACACTACTGCACCGACTCCTCGGGGTGGCCACTGCTGCTCTTCGGCAGAGGGGAGAGGCACACGGAGCAGAACAGCCTTCCTTCTTTTCCCATCTCTGCCCATCTCCCGGACCGAGGGGAGGCTGCACGCTGGGCAGAAAAGCCCCTCAAAGCTCAGTCAATATCTACGCTGTCATTGTTTTCCTAAACTGGTTATAAAAGGGAGGGTAAATCCTGCGGAGCTGTGCACTCCTGGGAAATATGGCCCAGTCCCATTACTAATGCAGAGACCGCCAGACTGCTGTGCCCGCTCAGTGGGGGAGGAGGGGGAGAGGGAGACAGGGGGGAAAGAGGAGAGATAAAGGAAAATCAAATCTGCGTTTCCCAACACTGCCTCTTCGCACATATGAGCATACAGACCGGAGCTGCTGTCATGTCACTTTCAATCAGAGCTCGTATGTGTGCGTGTATACTTCAGGGCCCCCGGCTCCCGGCTCTGTGTGGCCTGGGGGACCGTGTGGTTTCCGGGAGAGTGTAATGTGCTGGCGAGCTCTACTGAAACAAACAACATGCAGAGAGAGTCCGTGGTCTGTATACAGTCTATAGAGCTAAACTGGAACACTGACTAAGGCTCTGGGCTGCAAATCAAAGGTTGTGAGTATAAAATATGTCAGGATTGAAGTAAATGATTTCAGGATGCTTCATTTTGGAACCCGCTGCACTTTCTGTTGCTAGTAGCGGGTTGGACCCCTACGTATGCGTGGCATAGATTCAACAAGGTGCTGGAAACATTCCTAAGAGTTTTGGTCCATACCGACATGATAGGATCACAGTCGCTGCAGATTCCCACCATTCCACCAGATCCCAAAGTTGCTCTAGAGTATTGAGGCACATCTGCTTCAAGGTTCGACATGCATTCAGAGATGATCTTCTGCATGCCTCAGTTGTAAAGAGTAGTTATATCAGCTCAAACCAGTCAGGCCATTCTCCTCTGACCTCTGGCATCAAGGCAGTTTCACCCAGAGACATGCCCTCACTGGATATTTTCTCTTTTTCAAAGGTTGGTGAACACACACTCAGGATTAAGGCCTGGGCTTTGACTTGGCCACTCTAATACACTCAGGTTCTTGCTTTTGAACCTATCAAGTTCCTCATGTTTTGTCAGTCCTGGTCAGGACTGGCAGGGGTCACTGATGAAGGTGAGAGCTAATCCCTGCCTGGCCTCACCTCTCTTAGGTGCAGTTGTGCCTGCAAACTCCCTAAGTGTTATGAGGAAGAAACCTTGGGAGGACCAAGACTCTAAAAGGGACCCAACCTCCTTGGGTGGCGTAGATGATAAACCTAAAAATGAAACTCATTTATCTAAACTAATAAGCCATGGAGTCATAGTTCAAGTATAATGTAAAATATGCACATCGGCATTAAGTAGTCTGATACACAGTCACTCCAGGATCTCGAGTCTAAGCAGGAAAGTCCTTGGTGGCACTTCGTCCCCAGATAACCGGACGAGGGAGAGAGTTACTGCCCTCTGGTGTGGCCCTGGGCATGGTGAGGCTGGAGC
This sequence comes from Ancistrus triradiatus, assembly GCA_025084515.1. Lineage (NCBI taxonomy): Eukaryota > Metazoa > Chordata > Actinopteri > Siluriformes > Loricariidae > Ancistrus > Ancistrus triradiatus. The sequence goes on along the minus strand of JAJAGP010000056.1, from coordinate 360,298 downwards.
TGATGATGGAAACAGCTCGAGTGAAGCTGAAGCGGATGAACATCATGAAGTGTCCTCAATCGCATTGATGCTATATTGTTACCAACCAGTAATATGCCATAAATACAAATTGTGGTCACGTATAAAGGGAGAAACTAGAAAATCTTTGGTTGGTGAACCGTTCTTTGCCTAGGACTACTGGGCAGAAGCAGGAAGGTTGGCAAGAGGGTGGGCGAGCAGGCTAGTGAGAGAAAGAGAGACATTAGGTAGGGGGAAGGGGGCAGTGGGGTAGCTTTGCTCTCAGGACGCAGGCCTGTCCCACTCTGCTCCGGTTTTAACACAAAATGAAAAATCACCTTTGCCGCTCGGTGCACTTTAGTGTGGCTTATTTTTAGAGCCGCTTGACAGTCTTCCAAGGGCCGGAGACTAACAGATGGGCTGTCTTAAAGCTTCATATGCTCTCAGCTCTCACCTCCCAGAGACAGGAAACTCGCTTGGGAGTGGGCTACAAATAAACGGCCCCCTGCCATGGCCCTGGATTCCCTTTCTCCACGTACACAAACGCATACACGCCCAGGCTAATGCTCACGCAGTCCTGCTGCACCCAGCCAAAGCCTGTCCACGGCGCTGTCCCTGTGCTCCACGTCTCTGCGGCAGTGTCCTGTTTCACTAGAGTGCACTGTAACCTGCCCCCTGAACGCTAGCCCGAGGGGACTTCCTCCTGCCCCTGCTGCTGCCACTTAGTAACGCCAGAAGTGGACTCAAATACGAGTGACCTATACGCTTCAGCTTACACCAATTACTTCCACTCCAAATGCTGGAATTACTCGTTAAGCGTCGGTAAAGACGATCAAAATTCTTTCTGTTTGCTCCACAAAGCAAGAGCTGAGGTTTTTCCCTTTACATAACACTTCTTATGTCTTACACACAACACTGCACCATTTCCATTTCTGGTATCTGGTCTCACCCAAAAACAGGGGGCTCCCTATCTGAGCCTAATTTATCTACCGTTACACACTGCGTCCCAGGAACGCATTCCGGACAAGCCCCCGGTCCTTCTCAGAGCAGCACACACTTGATTAAGACAAGCACTGACCTACTGCTAAAGCTCACAGCAGTCTAATCTTACACGCAGGCTATCACACACCTGCATGTATAGACGCCGGTGCCTCTCGTCCGCCGAGGACGCGTTTTCAGGCAATTAATCATCCAATTATTCTGAACAAATGAGGTAGCTCAGGGATCTACAGTACCTTAAGAAATGAACTTCCTTGTGGCTAATAAGGTAGCTCTAAATGTCAACACATGCTGTAGGCATTGAATTGCAAGCCAGCTCCAACTCCCACACACACATACACTTTGCTTTAAAAAAAACAAAAAAAAAAACAGCACTGCAGCACTGGTTGAGCTCAGCGGGGCAGCCAGGCTCAAGAGCCAGATGAGCCCTGGAGTCCCAGGCGGGCCGTGTCATGGGTGACAGCGCCGCGATGGGCTAAGACTAGGCTACGCAATGCTAACCGCGTTCCGCCGCTCAGAGACGCACAGGCACAGCACAACCCTGGCCTGGCTCCAGGGAAAGACTGTGACTAGGGTACATTGCTAAACTGGGAAAAGGAGAGCGTCTAAGAGAGTATAATTACCAATCAGCTTATTCACAACATGCTACACTTAACATGTCATGTCTTACACATGATACTGCTCATTAGACAAGACGAGGACTTTTTAGAACATAATCTCATCGTCTGGTCTCACCCAAAGGACAAAGTGTCCCATTTGAGCCCGGTTCCTCTGAAAGTTTCTTTTTTTCCAAGGTTTCTGTAAAGATGCTCAGAAGTGCTTTGAGACAGTGAGTGCACTGACATTCACTTAATAACAAATTACCAGATTTTGTCAGTAATCTGGTAATATCCCACAGAAAGATGTGAAATAAACTTCAAACTTTCATATTAAATCATTTTCACCAGCATACAGTGGGGAAAAAAGTATTTAGTCAGCCACTGATTGTGCAAGTTCTCCTACTTAGAAAGATGAGAGAGGTCTGTAATTTTCATCATAGCTACACTTCAGCTTTGAGAGACAAAACAAGAAACAAAAATCCAGGAAATCACATTGTAGGATTTTTAAAGAATTTAATTGTAAATCATGGTGGAAAATAAGTATTTGGTCACCCACAAACAAAAAAGATTTCTGGCTCTCACAGACCTGTAACAACTTCTTTAAGAAGCTCTTCTGTCCTCCACTCGTTACCTGTATTAATGGCACCTGTTTGACCTCGTTATCTGTATAAAAGACACCTGTCCATAGCCTCAAACAGTCAGACTGCAAACTCAACCATGGCCAAGACCAAAGAGCTGTTGAAGGACACCAGGAAGAAAATTGTAGACCTGCACCAGGCTAGGAAGAGTGAATCTACAATAGGCAAGCAGGTTGGTGTGAATAAACCAATGGATCTATATGCACTGAGAAATCCGATTACTGACATACAATGCAGCACTCGTTATCGGATTTCCTAATCTGAATTCTAGAGCAGAGTGTGCTGTTTACATGACCACTTGAATAATGGGAAAACTGCAGAAATCTGACTGTGATCGGATGATTAAGTCCATGTAGATGTGCTCAATGTGTATTGTTAGAAGTGTTACTTTAAGAAATTCGACTCATTTAGTGTTTAGAAAAAGGTTATTAATGGTGATACTACTTTACTATATAGTACCATTTTCACCCGATTTTGACCCACTTCGTCCTGCATAGCCTCCTCCACCACAGCCTGCCGCAATTATTCCCTGTGTATTTATACTCTTTTTGTCTCTTTGACTGGTCTTTTTTCTGCCTCTCAGGTTTGTCCAACAACTTCCTTGTTCCACCACTTGTGGATTGTGGTGGCCTAGTGGTTAGGAAGTGGTTAGTAAGACCAGAAGGTCCAGGGTTCAAACCCCACCTCTGCCAAGTCACCACTGTTGGGTCCTTGAGCAAGACCCTTAACCCACAATTGCTTCAATTGTAAGTCGCTCTGGACAAGGGCGTCTGTTAAATGTAAATGTAATGCAGTACAAGTACTTCCAAGTATCCATCCGCCGATGCCCGCCTCAGGCTGACTTCAGTTCCGCCTGCGTTCCAGTGTAGGGTTGAGCTCTGGTACATCTGTCTTGTCTATATCTGTATTGTTTCACCTTAGGTTTCAAGTTGTGGTTGCACAAGCAGACCAAATGTGCCCCAGCATGGCAGTAACAAGAAAACCTTTACAGTTAGGAAGCAAGCTTTATTGTCTTATGGATGGAGAAAAGGGTCAAATTCTGTGTAGGAAGCTATGCGGGAGGATACAGGCCAAAAGTGTTTGAAATGGTGCCTTGTTCTGACAGTCTGAACAGACTTAGTAACTAAAAATAGTGATTAACTTGCAAAAACTGGCATAGGTAGGTGCTGTGTACTACTCATGACCAAGTGTGAGAAACTTCTAGAACCAACCACATTTGGGCAAACATAGGGTGAGGGTGATAACTCTTCCTAATACTGCTGATAGAAGAGTGAGATCGTAAGGGAGAGAAATGGAGAAAGGTTTCTGTCTAAGCTGTGATTTCATAGAGTGGAAAGCATTAGTGTGAGCTCTCTAGCTGTGTCTCTACACCAGAGAAAAAGTGCATTTATGTAGCAATTTGTGTGTGAGAGAAAGTGTGAGATACATTGCATATCCAAAGTGCTAACACCCTACCTGAACGTATTGCAAATGCAAGTGTGTGAAGAACCCCTGCTGGTGTGAGAGATCATTAGAGGAATGTACCATCACATAAAACAGTGATTACACTTCTCAGCACATGCCATTACACCACAACTGTACACATCTATCCACTACAGTGACTGGATGGAACTCACACAAAATCCACTACATGGTAGTGCTGTAGTCAAGACCTCTAGAGCTGCTTATGGCCTCCTACAGTCCTCTGGGAAGGCTTTACAGTAGTGTGTGTAGGGTGAGAAGATCTGACTTGTGTTTGGCTTTCCAATTCCAGACTCAGATTGTTACTCCGGAGTCCATTGGTGGCGTGCTTTACACCACTCCAGTCAATGCCTGCCATCACGTGCTGACCTGAAGCTTGTCGGGAAAACCAAATCTGCAGATGGGTTTTTGTACTGATGCTGCTTTCAGAGCGCAGCAACCAGATCAATAAACTTAGTGGTGTTGTGTATTAACACTACAACTAACTCCATTCAGGCACTGAGGGTAGGATGGTGTGTATGCGTGCATGTGTGCGCTCAGTCTTTCAAGCCACGAGAGTCTACTCGGGGACGCCGGCCGTGCTCGTACGTCACTGTCAAAGCCGTGACAGGTTCTGTCCCAACCTGGCAACCTGCAAGCGAGAGAACAGCATGGCCCGCAGAGCAATGCTGTAGTAGCACAGAACAGCCCTGCTCAACTGTCATGTCTAACTGGGACACACACAACATGTGCACACACTCACACACACAAGCAGGGCAGAGTCTATTTCGTCCCTCCTCCCTTCTCGTCCCCATGTCCCTCTCAGTTTCCTGCAAGCCTCAGATGAAAACAATACCAGCTGCAGCAAGAGAAGTGCTAAAGAAATGACTGGCAGATACGAGAATGAGGATTACAGTGATGCCTCCTTTCCCATCATCCCATCTCCGTCCCTCCCTCTTCTTCTCCCTCCTTCCTTTTCACTCTCTCACCACTGCTGAAATGATTCAATTTGGAGCTGACGCCACGTCTCCCCGTGTGCCCGAGCCGCCCGAGTTCACTCCATCGCTCTGGCTCGGCTTGTTTTGCAGCTCCATCCATCCCTTCTGTCCCTCTTATAGATCATCTTCTCAAATAGGGGTGTAGCGCGGCGAATATACAAACCGATGCATGCTTTCATCATTATTCACCGTCCACGCATGCCGATCCACGTGTACGGGCGCACGCCGAGCCCAAAGCGGTGTCCCATGTCGTAGTAAAATGAATTCGAATGTCTTGATTTTCTCCGAAGATTTGGCTCGGCTCATGGCGAGCGGTTTTGATTTGAATTCACCAGGCCGTCCGAGTCTCCGTCTCAGCGAGAGCACAGGAACAAAACAACAACAAAACAAGTAAACAACTTAAACATGTCTCCTCCTGCTCCGGCATACTCTAGAGTCAAGCAGCCGTCCACCATCCACCATGTGTGTGTGTGTGAGGATTCGCAAACACCATAATCACACTAATAGCCAGCTTTCCATTCAAAGGTTTTGCAAACTTTAACAATTTGCGGCAGAAAATGAATCGACCTACTCTTGTGCCAAAATACTAAAGATGTCTGACAACATGAACACAATCACTACAGACCAGTACAAACTTTATTGTTGTTGATTTAGGCTGTTTATAAAGCTGACTGAGCATCGGCTATGTGAATACATTTCTATTATGGTATTAAACTGCATGAATTCAATTCAGTGGACTGAAAGTGTAGTGAGCTCAACTTCATTGTCTTGCACATACTATATGACATTTATTCATTCTTATCTGCTTAATCCTAGTCAGGGTCGCAGGAAAGCCGGTGGCACTGGGTGCAACAACCCTAGACAGGGTACTGTCCATCGTAGGGCACAATATGTCAAGCCATAAAACTGAACTTCTGTGTTCTCACCAAGCCAGGGACTGGCAACCAACAGCACCAGGGTCAGGATCCAAAGCTGGAAGTATCGTTGTATTCTTTGTAGAGGACATCAATGCATTTTTGTTCTAAACTCTTGTTCCCCTAAATACTTTGTAAAGGATTTCAATCCAAGTAGTTCTATCCAATCCAATTTGATTTAAGTAATACAACACTGAATTGTCCCAAAGCAGCTTTACAAAACCTGATTCTAGACCCTACGATCTCAGCCTTAGTTTGTTGGTTTGACACTTTTATTTCCTTATTCAGATACTAACCTAACAACAATGCAGTACATGTGTGTACACACCTGAACATGAGCTGCAGCCTCTCTTTTATGCATCTACATAACAAAGGTTGCCTGATAGCCCTCTGATTGTTCGTAAGCAGGAGAGAGTACGTCCTCAGAAATGAGAAATTTCAGTCATGCTAGTGTTAGGAGGAAGCAAATGGTAAACTCTCTGCTGGGTGAGACTGAAGTACTTCTACATTACCAATGCGTGCTTATAGAACCACGTAATACACGACTTATGGGGTCCAAGTTTAACATATGACAAGCAGGGAAAGTTATTTAATGTTACGTGCGTCTGCAATACACACACACCTGGGAGGGCTTTTTCAAAGAGGCATGTCATAGGGTCAGGCTTTTCTTTGATAAGGCTCTGTACTTCACGTTAAAGCAGATGCTTGGTTTTAACCTGGAAAACATGGTGTGATAGAAAATCCAGACTTATAAAGAATGTACCTTCACTGTTTACATTGATTTGTAGTTCCCGTGTACCTACTGATGCTTTGTTTAATCACAGCAAAGCTTGCGATGGTGAAGTGCCTATAGATCTGTGATGTCTGAGATGGTTGAGGTGTGTGTGTGTGTGTGTTAGGGTATTGGGGGCCTGTGCTCTCCCAGCCTAGTGCTCAAAGTGTTAAACCGGAGCTCCTGCCTATATCATAGTCTCTAGGCTACACCTCAAGTAGCCAGCCAATCAACAGTGAAGGGGGGTTTGGGGAGTGTGTGCAATTGTGTGTGTGTGTGTGTGTGTGTGTGTGTGTGTGTGTGCTGGGGGTTAGGGGTCTGAAGAGAGCCCCCCAGATCCCTGTTCTAATAAAACACTGTGCCATTCCACAAGCGAGGGCAGCTGGGACATGGGCAGACAGCCACACAGCGAAACAATAAAACTCTACATCAACAACGTAAAGCCAACAATATCTAGAGCAATCAAACACACGGCACTCGAGCTGAATCTGTTCACGCGACATGCAAGAACGACGGATACATAACACCAATATTTAATTTAGCATCTTCTCCGGGCTTCCCCCATGACAGAGCTTGTCATTTATTAAAGGTGCAAACTGTGGACCATGACAGGCTGATGACAAGAGTATGTACCTCAAATACCTACATGGAGCTTGAAAGTTTGTTGAAACCCTTATAAATTTTTCTCTCTCTGTGCATAAATCTGGACCTTAAACATCAGAACTTCCACACAAGTCCTAAAAAAATACATAAAGAGCAACCAGTTAAACAAATGACAATTATTATACTAAAACTGATCCAATATTACATATTAGTGAGTGGGCAAAAGTATGTGAACCCTCTAGGATAGCAGTTAATTTGAAGGTTAAATTAGAGGCAGGTGTTTTTTTCAATCAATGGGATGCCAATCAGGTGTGAGTGGGCACCCTGTTTTATTAAAGAACAGGGATCTATCAAGTGCTCTTCACAACACGTTTTGTGGAAGGAGTGTCGTCATGGCACGAATAAAGGAGATTTCTGAGGAGCTCAGAAAGAGAGTTGTTGATGCTCATCACAACTGGAAAAGGGTTACAAAACCATCTCTTCAAGAGTTTGGACTCCACAATCCACAGTCCGACAGATTGTGTACAAATGGAGAAAATTCAAGACCATTGTTACCCTCCCCAGGAGTGGTCGACCAACAAAGATCCACTCCAAGAGCAAGGCGTGTAATAAGTTTGGTGATGTCACAAAGGACTTCCAGGGTAAACTTCTAAGCAACTGAAAGGCCTCTCTCACATTGGCTAATGTTAATGTTCAGCATGAGTCCACCATCAGGAAGACAACACTGAACAACATTGTGTGTGCATGGCATGGGTTGCAAGGAGAAAGCCACTTGCTCTCCAAAAAAGAACATTGCGCTGCTCGTCTGCAGTTTGCTAAAGATCACGTGGACGAGCGCAGAAGGCTATGGAAGAATGTTTTGTGGACGGAATGAGAACCAAAATAGAATTTTTCTTGGGTGTTCAAAATAAAAGCGTTATGTTTGGAGGAGAAAGGAAAACACTGCATTCAACATAATAGAACCTTATTCCATCTGTGGAAACTGAAACGTGGTGGTGGTAGTATCATGTTTGGGGCTGTTTTGTGTTGCTGATCTGGGCAGGACGGGCCTTGCCATCATTGATGGAACAATGTAATTCAATGAATTCTGATTATTATCAAGAATTCTAAAGGAAAATGTCAGGACATCTGTCCATGAACTGAATCTGGGGGAAGAATCAAAGGCTCACATACTTTTGCCACTCACTAATATGTAATATTGGATCATTTTCCTCAATAAATAAATGACCAGTATAATATTTTTTGTCTCATTTGTTTAACTGGGTTCTCTTTATCTACTTTTTGGACTTGTGTGAAAATGTTATGATGTTTTAGGTCATATGTATGCAGAAATATAGAAAATTCTAAAGGGTTCACAAACTTTCAAGCACCACTGTACCTTTGGTTTTAAGTTACAACTGATGGAGAGCAATACACTCGCCACTGCAGTAACAGAAAGTAGAGTAACATGTACTGTTGTGATACTCAAGTCTCATTTGGAGAGTCAGTACATTTGGAGTCGGTCTTTTCTCGGTCTCCAATGCATCTGTCCGAGGTAACATTAATTATAAACTGAACTTTTTTATATCGTTATTGAATATCAACAATCCGTTCAAACAGAATGAATCAGTCCTTTTTCTACACGCCGAAATAAAATCTGATTGGCTTAAAGGAAAAAAGTTACCGCTATTCTTGTTCAGTATCCAATCAAAACAAACAGACTGTGTTTTGAATCGTCTGACCTTAAGTTAGAATAGTTTAGGATAGTTTTGGGCAGATGGAAATGTTATGTTTTCACATTCAGTAATAAATTAATAAAATGGATGTTGTTGCTATATTCTGTTGACTTTATGTCGTGATTCTGATTAAGTTTTAGAGAAGAAAGGAAAACGTAATTTGCTACCAAAAGGTACACTGCCTTATTTTGACTAAGACTATAATATAATAATAATGAATATTAATGTTAGGATATATATTATTTTAATGTTATGTTTGACAAAATATGAGAAAATATAATATTATATATAATATAATAATGTACAATGAATAATAATGAATGTAAAATGAATTACAAACTTTTTTTTTTAATTTTCTTCTTTTTATTCTTGTAAAGAACATGGGTTTCTATGGCTGAGGAACCACACACGAGCCTAAGAGCACCATGTGTAATACCATGTGTCAGAAGGAGTGGTGTAAAGCACATGAACGTTGGAGTTCGGAGTTTAGATGGTCTTCTAATATCTAGGGTCAATCCCAAATTGAGCAAGTCTCAGGCGACAGTGGAAAGGAAAAAATGTAATAAGGAAGAAACCTTGGGAGGCAGCCTAAATGTTATATGAAATACCTAATTAATAAGTTTATAGTAACTGTTTAAGTAATATGCTATATAAAAATTAACAGAGATCAAATTTAAATAAAGTAAAATAACTAAAATAAGATCTAATAATAAATAAACTTTCATCAGTTAATCATAATACAATATTATGAAGAGTATAACAAATAGTGAATGTAAAACTACAGCATATAAGACATTTGTGTATATAAAATAAAAAAGTACTTTGTTACTGTACTTAAGTATTTTAGCTATCGGTACTTTACTGGATTGTTTCTGTAACTTAATACTTTTTACTTTCACTTACTACATTAAAAAAAGCTGTACTTTTTACTCACTACATTTTCAAAACAGGCTCATTAAAGCTTCTATAAATCTTAAACAAATTTATCTAGTCAAATAAGTTTATTATTGTAGGTTAATATTAACCTAAGTAAATATTAACATATAAATAAAATATTGAATAAAAACTTATGCATATCAGCATTTTAGGATCTTGAGTCCTCAGCCAGAAAGTTCTTGGCTGCTCTTTTGTCCTGAGCCAACCGGAGGAGGGAGAGAGTTACTGCCCTCTGGTGTGGCCTGGGCAAATTACCTGACCAGAACTCCATCCAACAACTGATGAACTGGAATAGGCACTAGAAGCCAGGCTGAAGATCAGTGCCTATCGTCATCAATGCTCTTGTGGTTAAATCAATGGCTCTCAAAGTGGGGGCAGAGATATTGAAGGGCAAGTGCATGGGGCATGTTTAATCTACATAAAATTTTGTTTTGTCCAACAACACGTTGCAGTTTTGCATGAATTGCGATGTTTAAAAAGAAATTCCACTGGAGCTTGGAAGCAAAAGACATGCACATGTGTGGGGCTCGGAAATATTCTCCTGTACAAAAGGGGGGCACTGCAGAGAAAGTTTGAGAACCACTGGGTTAAATCATGAATGAAAATGAAACCTGACTGAGTGCGTTCCTATAAACGCCCAAGGTTTTGGAACGAGACGCTGTGTATTTATGCATTTATGAATTAATTCTGCCTTCGCTCTCTCCCCGTCAGCGTTCACACACCTGAATCGCTCTCACTTCACTCTTGCTTTCCACTGTGAGAGAGGCTTCCTCAAATGCATTTGGAGGAAGGAGGAAACCAACAAACATCCTACTCTAACACACAATCATCCAAACTGCTGACTAGGGTTAAATATTTAGCAGTGCTAAAGGAAACTGTACACACACACACACACACACACACACACACACAGAGGAGCAGGTTGTGGGCCATGTAAGAAGCAGCAGAGTGGAAAGATGAGGCATTCTGTCAGCGGGTGACAGCATTGTCCACGGAGGGACTGGCTATGGGGGCTGTGTAGGGGTGGATAGCTAGGAAAGCAAAACAAGTGCTGAAAGAAAACTCTCACTCACATGTATCACATGTACACACACACACACACACACACACACACACACACACACACACACACACACACACACACACACACACACACACACACACACACAGTGTGAGGAAAGACTCTGAAGTTTCCAGCAAAGAACTGGGATCCGGGAGAGTGGGTCTAGCTGCACTGATCAGGGCGAAGCATCACTTATTTACCAGCTTACGTCTGCACTATTTATGGGACACGGGGGACAGACACAAAGAGAGAGAGAGAGAGAGAAAGGGAACCGGAGAGATGGGAGGCTAAAATATGCATGTGCGCTGGCTCGTATGGGGGTGAGAGAGAGCGGGTACAAAGCAAGCGAGAGACACAAGAAGCGGAATAACTGAGTTAGTTACTGTTAATGGAGGAAAGCTTGTGCGTTAGAGAGGATGGTGCTGCAGTGTCCTGCAAAAGCTCAAGGGACAGTACAGGATTAACAGGTCCAGGCCCTAAGTGGGGCCACGTGGGAAGGGCATGCAGACCAGGGTCCTCCATCCATCCAGCCTCATTAACACACAAACACCCCAAACACTAACCATTAAGGTTATAAAGGCAGACAGGACAAATGATCAATTCATTACCCATGCGAATGCACCAAATGTGCACTGCGCATTGCGCAACCACCCCCAGCGTGGCCGGTCCCACATTTAAGTCGCCCAGAAGCGTAATTAGAGCCTCTCGGTTCAAATTGGTAACATAACTCAACCAAAGCACAACCAGGCTACAGTGCCGAATCACAAAGTCGAATGCACTGTATATCAAAATGCATTTATTTATGAATCTTTAGTATCCTGCTGAGGGTCACACCGAGCCTGATGCTCATTTCTAGTCCCTGAGTGCGCAGGTTGCCAGTCCCTAAAAACTAAGCACACACCGGCTATGTTTACATGCAGAGATTTTGACAGAGCTGTTTATATTCACAATACACGTAACAATCTGATTAAAATGAAAGTTTACAACCCTTTACGTTAGGCATATTACTTGTGTTCAAACGATTTAATTTGAGAATAATGCAAAACCAGAAGCATTTCACTTGTGGTCTTGTAAGGAACAGCTTGAATGGGGCTAAATATAGAAGCTGGTATCTAATTTAGAACCATTTTGGATTTTTCCAGCACCAAGTGTCGATAAAGTCAGTCTGGTCCAGAGAAGAACGTGTGACCCATTACAACATGAGCAAATCTTTAGCTTTGCAGTCCGTTTGGGCACTTCTAAAAGAGAATGGAACAGAAGGTTCTTGGAAGGTCCTCGCTATCTGCACTAGGTATACAGACTCTGTCTACTACCAATCACACTATGTCTTACTGACACATCAGCACCAGACAGGTGGAACCCTGAGCTTCGGGTCTGGCATGGACATGGGGGGGCATAAGTAGACAGAGGGTTTGGGACGGATATATAGAGGCGGGTGATTGTGCCCACTGGGCCGTCGGTTCGTCTTGATATCTTGGCGGATCGGCCTCAGGGCGAGGTGGACAGTGACCGACAGAGTCCAGCTCTACACCTGCTGCTAAATGGACTGACCGGCCATATGCCCAGCACCGCCGGCCCTACATCACTGTCAATCCACGGCTGGGGTGGGGCCGCACGCGGCGACCATCAGGACAGGGGGGCTTATGGGATATTTAGGTCACACCCTCACCTATCACGTTGCTGAAGCTAAATGTATGGACACGAACCTCGCCTCTGACTACCGACACGGTCCACCCCCTACAAACACACGTGTGCGCTGCACAGGCTGGTGGCCCCATAGCTCAGGAAGATGAATGTGGCACAGGCCAGGGCAGGATGGAGCTGACCCCAGCTGCCCACCTGAGCCTCGCAGAGCTGAGTTATACACCAGCCTGGTCTCCTCAATCTGTCCGACCTATAAGCGGCACACACAAGATGAGTCAATTCGACGATGCTGCACGGGACCAGGAGCAACGTATGGAATTGAGCATAACATCCAAACCGAAACGAGAATTGTATCACATACAAAAAGAAAACAAAAACATTAATATTCTGGCTGTATATAAAATCCCTAGAAACCCTAGAGCTGAACACTGAACGGCCTTCACTGGCAGCTGGCCAGAGAGCTCGGCCATCATCTATCACAGGAGTGCACACAACCCCACTCATGCAGTTTAAGTTTTAGCACCAGTAGTACCATCTGATTATTAAACAGTGTTGGCAAGGATTTCTTTTGTACATCAACATTTGAAGGAGTAGGGGCATTCCTTACAAAAACATGAGGATACTAATGTTCATATTTTGCACAGAGAAGACAGATCGCTTAAAACAGGACTGAAGGAGGCCATCTATGTTTAATTAGAATGGCTACTGCTGAACAGAGGGGGTGGTTTACGACACCAATTATCAGCCACCTACAAAGCGTCTTGAGATCCCTTCCTAGGCAGTTTAAAATCCATTCACACCTCGACCCATGTGACCCTAACGACTGACATGATGGCAGCGTGGTTCAACAACTTGCTAATGTGTCACACCTTGGCCGCTATGAACCCTAAGGGCTCATGTGTTGACAGGGTAGGCCAATGATGACAAACTCCACTAGAGGTTAAATACCTGGGACTCCTCATCAGCTTGTAGAACTGAAGAAGCCTTTTGGATGACATCTTGAAGAACCAAAAAGAAGTCCAGTTGCCTTCAACTCAATCACTCAAGACTAGCATGACCTGGATGACCGAGAACCTACACAGACACCGTGGTGATTCTGCATTGATTCTCCTTGATCAATCCCCAAGCACTTCTTCAGTGGTAGTAGTTAGTAAGAACATAAACATACTAAAATATTCATTCATTCATTCTCTTAACCGCTTATTCGTGGTCAGGGTCACGGGAAAGCCCGTTCCTAGCTGGCGGCACAGGGCACAAGTCAGGAACAAGCCTAGACAGGGTGCCAATTCATCGTAGGGCACATACACTCACACACACTAAGGGCAGTTTAGAAATACCAATTAACCTAATGAATGAATGTGGAACGTGGGAGGCAACCAGGGCACCCGGAGTAAACCCACACGGACACGGGGAGGACATGCAAAGTCCACACTAGTGGAGTTCAAGGTCAGGCTCAAACCGCTGGAGCTCGGAGGCAAAGCGCCCCTTAAAAAAACAAAGACAGGGATTTTTCAGGGGATTTGATTTATTTACTCATTTATTTTTCTAGTTTAGTGGTGTTTTTTTTCACAACCCTTTCAATTGTGCCTTTTGCCTTTTCAGAAACACTTTGTTGCAAATCTAGGAAAATCATTATTTGTTAGCGTTAGTTAACCGTTGGAGTTGTTCAGTGGTATCCGAGTACCGACTCGCCCACCTCCAGTTTGTATGTGTGTACAGTGTACAGCAGGTGGCCTGGCTGATTTGCACAGTGCCCGGCCTAATGGTGACTGGCTTAAGGATGCACCTCGTTTTCTCCTCTACTTCCCCTATTAGCTCTGATGTGTCTCACATCTGCATCTCTCACAGCTGACACAGGCTCGCTCTGAGCAGCGCCCAGCACCCATGCACATCGCAGCTGAGCATCGCTAATTGAGCTGCGTTCCGATACCATGAACCTAGAAAGGAAAGGGACTGGAGGTGGAGCGTAGATTGCACCGGGAAGTGACGAGACTAACCTGGAGCTCAGTCTGGAAGAAGAACTTCTGCGGACACTGTGAGCAATCGTAGATCTTGTCCTCCTGCCCGTGCACGGCAAAGATGTGCTGCTGCAGTTTATTGGCCTGGACAAACACTGGAGGAAGGAGAAAAGGGACATGATTAGATGCTAAATAAGTTTGATGTTTGGTTAAACGTACGTGACGTTACAGTAAAAATCCCCCAGTCTGCTTGTGCCGCCACAGACCCAGCACCCTTGATCCGAAAAAAGGCAAAGTCAAATTTATTCTGTAGTGCTTTTTACTTGAGTATTTTTTATCAGATTAGTAGTAAAGAACTTTTCCAGCTCTGACTGGCAGTGTTAGAACCCTGGACCATCTGGTCAGCAGTTTAGTACCTTAGCCACTGCATCACCTCCGCCCCACCATGGCTCAGTAAATAGGTTAGAAAGCCTAGGGAATGAGTGATTGAGTCGATGGCGGATCATAGAGAAAACACCACAAGTTGGCAAAACAATGATGCAAGGCAGCACAAGCGTTGGAGCTCTGTCTATGACAGAATGCAGATACGACACAGAAGGAAAGACAGTGATGGGCAGGCTAAACTACACCCTCCAGTGCTTGCCATATTTATCAATAAATCATCGGCCTTTTTCTTGAGATTCTGTTCCTGTGCATTCCTCTGTCTTTTTTCGTTCGCAGTAAACTTTGCTATGTGGGTGTATAAAGGATGAATTATTAAGACTCCCGAGAGGAGATGCTGTCTCTCACTTATTCATAAGCCACGCAGGAATAGAGTTATAGTTTATAAAAGGAAGGCACACCTACGTATGTGTGGAGGGGTGCAACCGAGCAACTTGGTGAAGAGGGAGAAAAGGGTGAGAGAACAGCTCCAAAGTGAGAGAGAGTACTGAGACGGCTAAGTAAACTACATGGCAAGAGCCATTTCGGCCACAGGCATGACGTCATGTATTCCCACACAAACCCGGGTACAATGGGTCATACTGAAGAGTGCAATGACTTTCAACATGACACTGTCCAAACATGGCACCTTTCCATGTAGTAGGACTGTACATTGTAAGCTTGTATCAGTTGTAATTCACACTGGATAAGAGCGTCTCCTAAACCCACGGTTCCCAGCCTGGGGTCCATGCCCCCCTTAGGGGGGCGTCAAACATCACAGGGGTTGCCCAAGGCTTTGTCTGCTCTGAGGCTAAATGTTTAGGTGTCTGGAAAAAAGAAAGGGAGCCAAAATGAAAAGAAGGAAAAAAGCTTTTAACGGAACCCAAGAGAAAAGAAAAAAGCTATCATTTGTGTTCATATTTGCCAATAAAAAATAGCTTTTCTTTGATAAGCTCTCATGGGGGCTCTAAGGAAAAAACAAGTTGGGAAACAATGTGCTAAACATGTAAATATTAAAGTAAGTGTTGGCTGGACTGGTGTGAAAAGCAAGAAGTGAGGCCACATCTGGCAAGCCTGGGTGCCAGGAGAGCACTCAACGTGAATTCAGTGTCAACTGTAAAGTATTGTAGAGGAGAAATTATGCTCAGGATTGGACCCATATTGGCAGTGAAAGTTTGGCATAGCAAAACTCCACAAAGAAATGGCTTATGAGTCGACTGTCTTGCTCAGATCCAGACCTCAACCTGACCTAACCGCTTTAGCACACCATATGCGAGCCATTGCATGTTTCAGAGTTTTGCACAAAGCCTTCCCAGAAGATTGAAATGTTATAGAAGCAGAGCGGAACCAAATCATATTAATTAGGTACGCACATTAGAGATGGTAAGTAACAGATTACAAGTACTTACAGTACTTTGTAACTATACTGAAGTATTTTTTAGGTATCTGTACTTTACTTGATCATTTTTGTAACTAAGTACTATTTGCTTTTACTTCCTACATTAAAGAAATGTGCACTTTTTACTCTGGATTTTCAAAACAGGCTCACTTTAGCTTTTATGAATCGAGATATTTATCTATTATCTATCTATTTATATCTATATATTTTTATTTAAGCAGTTCTATTCAGGCACATAATGAAGTGCAAATCAGAATCCTAGGTCAAAAATGAACTCATAGCAGTCTTTCTAACACTTTTTAATGTTCAGCATAATGCACTGTCTTTTCAAAAATAACTGTATACAATTTCCTTTATTGTTTTTATTAATATACATATATATATAGCTTGTGCATGATTTATCAGATTAGTGGTACTCTTACTTAAGTAAAGAACTTGTATACATACATTTTGCTATGAAGAGTATAGAGTGGAAAGCCAAATGTAAAATAAAAAAATCAACAATTCGATAGTGAAAGTGGAAAAGATGGCTAATACAGCACAGAATAGAGCTCGCTTTGACCTGTAACACCAGTCGGTAATGTTGACAAGCTCAAATAATGATTTCTGATTCCCAAACGCTAGTTGACAGACAGCTCAAAGTGACTTTCAAAGTGTCGGCGAACACAATAGCCCTCACACACATGAACACACACCATACCCGCTAAGCTAAGAGCCGGCGTCAAGAAAGGGCTCTACCCTGGAGAGAGAGAGAGCGGATTACTTTGCTCCTCTATAAACCTGGCCTTTATTCTCTGACCTCTGCTAATGCTCTGTGATCTCAAAACACAAACACACATATGAGTTTGTCTTTCTATCCTGCGGGGGACTTTCCATTGACGTAGTGTTACTGAGGTTAATGAATGCTACTCCTGTTCCTACACCTAACCCTAACATTGACTCAGCAAACCTTTAGGCTCTTTTAGGTTTTCATAATAAACCTAAAAGACCTCTCTACCCATGTGGAGACACCTGGTCCTCACAACGATATATAAACTTGGCCTAAAAGACTCACCTCAAAGACCTTCAAGAATGCCTTAACACTAACAATAAGCTTCTCAAAAGTCCGTTCGAGCCATTAAAGGAGCTGCAGGTGGCAAGACTTAATATGATATAAACGTCCTGCATTATTCAAATGTGATGTTAAAAGCTCAAGAAATCGATTTTTTTCCTGTTTTACAGTAATTGAAAAGATTCCGCTCTTCCGCTGGTAGGTCTCCATTGTTGCTGTTGATATCACGCTGGGTAGTGAAGTTAATTGGCTCAAAATGCACTAGCGTGTAAAACATTTATTTATTTTCCAACGTTTCTTTCCTCACTATGCTGCATCCCAAATTCACACATGCATCTTCCATGAAGCATCACAGTTGCTCAATAGCCTATCCTAGAAACACTGTCCGGGCAAGAGCACACCCTGAAAAGGGTGTTAGTTCATGGCATGGCATTAACACACACCTAGGTACAATTTAGAGTTGACAACATGAGCTCACTGGACAAAACGAGTCACCTTGCATAATTAAGGTGGTAGTAACGTCAGGCTCCTGCAGATGTTGCACGAGGATGATCGGGCTATAAATACCTGCGAGGTGTGTGATGGGATTCCTAGACTGAGAAGAAAATCGCTTTACTTCCAGGCAAGAATGTCTTCTAGATGTCAATGAAGGACCTCACACTGCACTGTACCACCTCTTCTCAATCTATGAATCCCATCGCACATCCTGCAGGTATTTATAGTCTGATCATCTGCTATCTGCAAAAGCCTGAAGTTGCTACCACTCTAAACACGCAAGGTGACTAATATTTGGTCCGGTGAGCTTTTTTGATACCTGTGTTTTTTAAGTGGGATGAAAGTAGATTAGCTAAGGAGAACAAACCAACCTTCATACAGTCCCTGGAGCACTACTTGCTGAGCCACTATGCTGACCCTAAAATACATATTGTTTCATATTTTAACCTTTTTCCTGCTCAGGGTCATGTAGGATGCAGACAGGATACCAGTCCATCACAGGGCTGGGCAGGAGTCACTCTGTAGCTCTAGGAGATGATCCCCAAATGGCCTCCTCTCCCTCAGACACATTGCAGGTTATCACTAACACACTCATACCTATGAAGAATTTAGAGTGGCCAGTGTATTGCTTTGCTTTGGGAGGAGGGGATAAAACAAAAATAGCTAAGGAGAACATACCAAACCGCAAGCCAGTCCCTGGAGCACTATACGACGAGCCACTATGCTGGTCCTGAAATATACGTTTACATGTTTCAACCCCACATTTTCCTGGCCAGGGATAGACATGACACCAGTCCACTGCAGGGATCGCTCCTCTCCCTCAGACACAGCCAATCATGTCTGGACCTGGTGAAAAGGCACCACTAGGACTCGAACCAAGGTCCCTGCAGTGATTGTCTATCGTGATCTGTAAAACATGTGTTTCATGTACCATCACCATAATGATCACGTGATAGCAGATCCACATCCTTTAACAATGTCTTTGTAATAAGACTCATTTTGACTTCTCCTTGCTCTGCTCCTCTGACTTCTCCATGCAGGCAAAGCAGGGGCAGCGAGAGTGGCACGGTCTGCCCAGGAGGACTCCGGTCCCACCAGGCATCTCAACAGGGAGGTCAGTTCTCATTAACTTCACCGTGAGCGCAGCAGGAGAGCTCCACTGACCAGGATGCCCTAACTACTCTAGGCTGACCTTTATTACCCATCCTCCGCTTCCACATAAGAGTCTGTCATAATATTTCCTTTCTGAATCAGGTCCAGAGAGAAATGATGTATCATGTACTATGTCCAAAGCTGAATTTAAAAGTGGAGTCATTTCATAATTGTTTTTTTTATTTCACTGTGATTATGCTTAGTCCTAATTCTCAGACACAACATGCTTCTTGTTATGACAACACATCAGTTTTGAGCGATGGTAGCCTAAACATTTCTGCATTTTTTCCCCTTTTTCCTGATCAGAGCTGTGGGGGCTCTGGCACATATCGACTAAGAACACAGGGCACAGGCATAATCATCCCCGGGATGGGACACTAGCCCATTGCAGGGCTGAGTAAGGGCTGTTGGAGCTTCTGGGGCTCATCCTGTGACCAAACTACTTCTCTCAGACACAGCCAATAGTGTATGCAAGTAATACCAGACCTGGACGAGGACCCAAGTTCCTGAAGTGGTGGGTTAGCGCATATTAGACTGCTGTGCTACCCGAGTACCCTGCATACGTAAATACAATTTCACCATATTAACCACAAAAGAAGTCATGAATCTGGTAGTGTGAAGGAAAACACGCATCTTTTAAAAACTGAACAAAAGAGGGTTCAAGTCCCAGCCCTGTCATACTTCCATTATTGGGCACTTGAATTGCTTGGACTGAATGAGGTCAGTTGTAAGGTGCCCTGTCCAAGGGCTTCTGATCTCATCTTGGCTGCACGGCTTAACTGTACATGTGTAACAGGGGCACCCCTGGTCTGCGTCATGCGACCACAAACCCAGCCCCATCCTTGAGGTGCCCTAATCTTGGATGGCTGCAGTACCTTTAGTCTCTTCCCTAAGCCAGACCATCTGGGCCCCTTCTCTGTGCCCTTGGGTTCCAGGACCTTGTCAGGCCATAACCAACAGCCCTTGCCTCACCAGGGGGCGTATTCAAACCAGTGAAGCTCAGCACCAGTGCTCTATCACCTGACCTCGTTCAAGTACCACCTCTGATGAGGCAAGGGCTGTCGGTTACTTTGAATCTACAGGTTAGACAGGATACAGGCACACAGGATAGACCAAAGTGGTCTGGAACCCGAAGACCCAAGAGAAAGGTCTGGTGTGAGACCGGGATCCAGAAAATCCTGGCGCAATATACGAGACCAAGGCCCTAACCAGGACTACACAGGCTTAAAATATGGAGAGAAAACATGGCAATGAATTTGTAATGTTTTTATGAAGACTGTTAGTCGCTTGTTGTTTGCCGCTTGTCTCATTGCCATAATGGGTTAATTCTGTTCAATTAGCCCGAGAAGCAGGTATCGGTGAAGCGGCAGAGGAAATGAGTGTAGCTATGAAGAGTAGGTTAAAACGCTCAACTGTACACAACCGGGGGCAGCATGTGCCGGAGTAATCATGCGTCATTAACCTACACGAATGAGTGCAATTACGCACACGTATGGGTAAGGCAGTGGAGGCTGTAAGTGATTGTGGTGTGTATTATGCGCATGTGTGTGTGTACAACCCAAGCAGACATTCGTTCCTTGCCCCTGACCCAATGCCCTCCACCCCCTGGGCGTGGCCCCCATACCTGTGAAGCAGACGGGGCACTTGAAGGTGCCGCCCATGCCCTCGAAGCTGTGCTCGATCAGGTGGCATAGGAGCTTGGCCGGAGAGTCAAACATCTGGTTACACAGCTTGCACTCGTGATTGATGCCTTCCTCTGCAACACAAGAGCACATGATACAACAGGTTACACACGCAGCAGTCAGGGTCAGGAAGAGAGAGCGCAGAGAAAAGACGGAATAAATACCAGTCACGCACTGGCGGTTCAAAACCCAATCTGTGCCCAGCGCAATTTCATAAATTATGTACGGCGCAATGTCTTTATGGTTATTGATGGAAATAGCACTCGCAGTTGGAAAAACGTGCCATTTTCGCTCTCGCCGGTCTGGCTCTGACCAGTCTGACCAGCCTACCCCCACCTTCTCCCCTCTCCTCCTCTGCCCAGTGTCATCTTCTTCCCGGCCGGTAATTGCCTGCTGCCCCCCAGTGCCATGGGCGCAGTGCCCTCCCCCTCCTGCCTGCGGCTCTATTTTAAGCCGTCCGGAGTGACATCAGTGGCCCCTGTACCTGGCCAGAGTAGGACAGATGAAAGGTGGGCGTCGGGACCTAGCAGGGTGCCTCCGTTTCCTTCTTATCACCGATACGCCACACAGACCTGAGAGTTTTCTCGCCTGCTGGCACTCCATCACGACGCCCATCTCCTGAGCTGCTTCTTTCCCGATACCCTAGCAACCCAACCTTCATCAAGATCTGTCGGGGCCGAGATGCCACCGAGGAGTCTGCGGGGTGTGGGGGTTAATAAACATTTCAATCAATCACCCCTCGCCTCGCAAGCTGCCTTCCAAAAATTGGCACCGCCGACGATTCCAATCTAACTATGTCTCAAAGGTAGGTGTAATCCTCTATGAAAAGCAAGGCAAGGGAGGAAAAGGGATGGCAAGCAGGTAAGCTAGGCTAGGGTTAGGGATTAGACTGTTTAGTAGGGTGGGGGCTGGCAAGGACAGACCTTTGGAGTCTTCTTAGACACTAGCCACAGAAAATTCCTCTCGCAACGGGAGGGATCGGTGGCAGCCAGAGGTCAGGATTCAGTGCCATGTCTCAGACGGCTTTGAGAGGATATTTTATATGAGGTATTGTCATGTGGCAGGGTGCGAGGCTTCAAATGAGCTGGAAGGAGTGCGCAACGACACCAAAGAGGAACATTGGGGAAATGAGAGGGGTATTGGCAGAAGATGGGAATTCTGCTAAAGAAAGCAGAAAACAAAGGGATAATTGGGCTGTCCAGCCCAAAGTAATGGTAGCTAGGGGGCTGGAGGTGTCTGTGAGTGTATGTGTGAACCCTGCTGTGGTTTGTTCAGCCAGTGAGCAACACGCTCCATCACCTCTTTTTTAGCCTCTGCTGTAACACTAAGCACTTCACTCCAGTGTGTGTGTATGTATGATGCATGTAGGGCTTACGGTTGCTTGTTACCATCAACCAGCCTCATGTTGTCAGAGAGAGTATTTGATCAGAGGCGCTGACATGCAGCGCTTAGGGAGGGGGCTGCGCCGTACGAGGAGAGCCATTCTATAGCTAAAGAGCGAGGTATGTACACACACAAATCAAGTGTGTGGAAAAATGTTCTCCGTATTATACCTGCATAGAAGCAGGGACAAGAGGAGCCTAATGAAAAGCCCAGGAAGAGGCCGTCAAATATGCCACTAACAAAAACGCAATCACGTAAAGGAAGACGGGGTTGAAACTGTTCATGATTTTCTTTGTCCCTCGCGGAGGCAGACAGAGGACGGCGCCTAGGTGTGTTGATTTGCTTACAAGTACACTGTTTTCAATTATGGCTTCTGCCAAGCAGGAGTCCGATCATCCAAAGGAGGAGCTAACCTCCTGATTGATGGATCGATCGACTAATCCGAGTTTCAGGACTCCTCTCCGTTCGCAAATGCACAAACAGCACTGCTCAAGTGAAGAAGTAGCAGCAGGGAGCACTGTTTAAAGCCTCCTTCAATCTCCCAGCATTATTACTTGACTGCTCCATTACAGATCACATGGGTGGAGAAGAAACAAGACAAGGACGATGACGGCACAAAACACGAACCAGCGCCAGAGATGGAAAGAGAGGATGATGCTGAATAAAGAGCATATTGACTGTCATTTCAGTTGTTTTTTTTATATAATTGTCTTGTTCTTCAAAAGTGTCTGCTTTATTTTCTCTTATTATGTGAAACTGTAGAAGGTACGGAAACAAATCTACATTATTGACATTTTAACAGGCAGCAAAAGAGCCACAACATGGTGATTACAGATGAGGTTGCAACTAAAGTGAGGATCCTTCTTGACTCAGGTGTTATTGGGTAATGCCTCAGATACATACTTAGAAACAGAGGTAAGAGAGGAACTAGGTCATTTTTGACATGCCCCCGGGCTTGGGTCCATAAATATGTTATTCAGTATCGAGATCATTTAAATAAAGTGTCAGAATTACTTACATGAACATTCTTTCATATTCTTAAAACTTACATTTAGCCATGTTAGCAGACACCCTTATCCATATACAATCTTATAATTGTAAGATTAGGGTCTTGCTCAAGCACCCAACAGTGGCAGACTGGCAGATTGCTCCACCTTGTAGATGTAAAGTCCGAGACAGCGGCTCATCTGTTGCTGCCCCAGTGTTTTTAGTCATCCTGATCCTGCCAACAGGATGTTGGTGGCTGGACATTTTTGGTTCGTGGACTATTTGCAGTACAGCAGTGACACTGAGGTGTTTAAAAACTAACAAAGTATATTGAGAAACAGATGGATTACAGTCTGTAATTGCACGCTTTTCTTTTAAACCAAAAAGTTCTATTTTGGTCTCATCAGTCCACAGAACATTCTCCTTGCAACCCTGCCATGCACCCCATTGTTGTTCAGTGTTCTTCTGATGGTGGACTCATGAACATTAACATTAGCCAATGTGAGAGGGGCCTTCAGTTGCTTAGAAGTTACCCTGAGGTCTTTTGTGACCTCTCCAACTATTACACGCCTTGCTCTTGGAGTGATCTTTGGTTGGTCGACCACTCCTGGGGAGGGTAACAATGGTCTTGAATTTCCTCCATTTGTACCCAATCTATCTGACTGTGGATTGGTGGAGTCCAAACTCTTTAGAGATGGTTTTGTAACCTTTTCCAGCCTGATGAGCATCAACAACTCTTTTTCTGAGGTCCTCACTTCCACAAACATGTGTTGTGAAGAGCAGACTTTGATAGATCCCTGTTCTTTAAATAAAACAGGGTCCCCACTCACACCTGATGGACATCCCATTGATTGAAAACACCTGACTAATTTCACCTTCAAATTAACTGCTAATCGTAGAGGTTCACATACTTTTTCCACTCACTAATATGTAATATTGGATCATTTTCCTCAGTAAATAAAAAACCAAGTATAATATTTGTCTTTTTTGTTTAACTGTTTTATCTACTTCTAGCACTGATAATCTGGTGTTGTTTTAGGTCATCCTGCTGTACCTGAGGTAGAGCAGTGAGTAGTGGATGGAGAGACTGGGGAGTTGTACAGAATAAGGAAGACGGTGTTTATATATTATTCCACCAACTAAGACGCATTCCTCCAGCACAAACACCGCAGTGGCTGCTGCTAAAGCCCGTCAGTGTTCTTCCTGCTAATTGACCAGAGGGAACAGGTGCAGCTCTCCTGGGGACGGATGTCTCCATATCTACGTCTTCCACTCCTCTACTTCCACTGCTCCTCTTCCTTTCTGTACATTCCTCTTTCTGTCCCTTCCTCTCTTTGCTTCTCTCTCTCCTCCCATCACCCCCGTAGCGTGCTCTGGCACATAAATGAGCTGTGTGGACGGGAGCAGCGAGTCCCGCTGGGCACGGCCCCTCTCGCCCGGCCCTAAGGCCTGCAGCTCCGGCCCCAGATTGATGGGCCGGATGGTGAGCGAGGGAGCACCGGAGAGCAGAGAAAAAGGGGGGGAGGGTTGGAACCAGCAATGGGGGCCAGGGCGAAAGAGGGGTGGAGGCAACCGGGCTTCTCTAGGGGGTGAGCTCAAGGTGTGTTGCCATGGCAACTCTGAGAGGGAGAGCAGGGAGAAGCAGCGGCGTGCTGAGCTTGACCCGTGCCGTTGGGGGTGGCAATGTGGTCCAAAGCAGAGCGCGCATACACACACACACAGACACACACACACACACACACACGTACACATGCGCTGCTGCAGAACTGGAGGGGTCTCAGGAGCTCCCGCTTTCCTACTCGCTCGCTTCCTCTCTTTCTCTCGCACACGAGCACTTACACAAATACACCGAGTACTGCAGTGCTAAAACAATCCCAGGAGCTGCACACCTACCCGCTAACACACCTTGAATCCCTCCGCAAAGTCTTTCGAATACACTTTCCTTCACGTCCACTCGCAGCGGGAAACTCCGAGAGTCTCGCTATCATAGACTGCTGAGACTATTGTGAGAATATATTATGTCATGGCATAGCTTGATTCAGTTTCGCTTTCATTTTATTTAGATTTGCGCCGTTCCCAGAGTCCAAAAGTGCAGCCACAGGCGAGAGTGACAAGGCAAAAACTTCCAAGAGGAAGAAACTTCGAGAGGAACCAGGATCTAATTGAGGGATCAATTCTCCTAACAAGTCTAGTTGAATATAAAGGAAAATAAGCAGGACTGTGTTAGCTGTGAGTTATGAGACAGTAATGAGAGAGTTACTGAGGTCTTGAACGTGGCAGTCTCTGGGACTCCAGGTGAGACGAATCACTGCAGCAGTCGTGCACCTGCCTCAAGATGCGAGACCTTGCACCAAAATCTTCTCTAAGCACCGTCTTCACCATCATGTCAGTGTCTATGGCACTCATAAGGCACTTTTAAACAAATCTTTATCGCTAAGGACACGAGAACCTACCGTCTTCCCTGTTTATTGGATTCAATAATACTGATACGCTTGTTCTTTAAACTATTATAATCAATATTTTATTCATATCTACTACTATCTTATATTCTACAGTTTAATACTCTGTTTTATTATGCTGTTCTTAATATGTTCCCTGTTTAATTCACCATAGTCTATATACGCTGCCTGGCTAAAAAAAAAATAGGTCATATTTTCGTTGGCCCACCTTCAGCTTTGATTACGGCACGCATTCGCTGTGGTATCATTTCCACAAGCTTCTGCAATGTCACAACATTTATTTCTGTCCAGAGCTGCATTCATTTTTCCCCCAACATCTTGTATTGATGATGAGATCTGGACCACTGCACAAAGACTTCTCCAGGACATCCCAAAGATTCTCAATGGGGTTCAGGTCTGGACTCTGTGGTGGTCAGTCCATGTGTGGAAATGATGGCTCCCTGAACCACTCTTTCACAATCTGACCTTCTGAATCAGATGAACATCTTTTCCACGACCACAGGATGTGTCTTTGGACATGGCTGTTTAAGAAATGAGAACCTACTCACTGCATCAGTTAGGGTTAAAGAACTTGTTACTAGCTGAAACATCATCACCAATGCAGTAATTATCCTGTGATTTCCATAGTTCCGTCCCTTTTCCTTATTGATGTTGTAATGTCAATGTTGAGGAGTGTATTTCTTAGAACGTCGTGCGAATTTTTATCTCCTACTTAAGGCAGGGTCTTTTCTCAGTGCATAGGAACCCTGAGTGACGCAAGTATGTGGTGATTGGTCCAGACGTAAGAGTATGGCCATTGGTCCAGACGTAGTGACGTAACTGTACAGTGATCTTCATGTTACAACTGAAGAAAAAAAAACAGACAAATGGCCCGGCATTGTAGTCCAGGTAATCTGAGCTTATATAGGAAATACAATACAATTTGGAGTCATCTAAGCTAAATTTGCATGGCTTCAGCATCACACAACGTTCCTACTGGTGGTACAAATGCAACCAAAAAAGGGCATGGGATGAATGTAGTTCTTGAAGGAGTTCCACAAGGGGTAGTTCCTCCCAAACTATTCCCTAGAACTGTTCGATGCAAAAGCAGCTATAGTAGTAGATTGCTTACCAGTTGTTTCCTCCTCTAGTTCTTAGGAGCGAAATGTCCACCTCTCCCGCCTCTCTGACATAAACTGGACATACTAAACATACCGTCTCTGATCTCTGGTAAATTTGCTAGCTCATGCTCTGTCTCACACTCTCTTGCCCTTGCTCTATCCCTCCTGGCTGCTGGTCTAATTCACACGTTTCCCATTATCTTCAGCAAATATTTCTGAACTGCTCTCTCTCCCCCTCTCACTCCCTCTCTCTCCCGTTCTCTCTCTCTGTAGTTTGCTTGCTCGCGCTTTCTCTGACTGCCAAACGCAATGGAGTTCTCCGGCTCCAGATAGTTTTGGCAGCGGCGGGCGGCATATGGAGCTGACCAGCTTGGAATCTCCTATCAGATTACATAACAGTGGGATGCTGGATCCCTCCAACCCGCGGAAACCGACCTTCATGCACACGAGCAAACAAACAAAGTCTCTTTCCAAGGCGTTCACGCTTCTCCTTTCCTTTCCTCCTCAACTCCTCTGACCTCTCCTAGCATCCTCATGCGCTGGAGACCGGCTAGGATGTTGTGGCTCACTGAAGAAGCTGGTGGGCAGAGAGGATGTGATTCATGCCAACTGCAGATCTGGACACCGAGCTGTTTATGGACGTGGGTGCCAGTCGTCGTATACAAGATGCAGCACGAGCATTAAGGGTCTGATTTTCATGAAACACTTTAAGACGAGCAGCTGCTTACAGTAACGTTTACACTTCAACGACAGAGATGTCAGGATGAGCCATAGCGAATATGGAATTGAAATGATCTCATATACAGTACAAAAGTCTGAGACCACTAATAAGACCACTTTCATTACAAATATCATGACCCCGAACACACCTCAAAGCTTTAGAAACTGCTACTTGAAGACCAACAAAGATCAAGGTCTGACTATCATGGTCATTCCTCCGTAGTCACCTGACCTAAAGCTCACTGAACATTTATGGGGGCACTTGAAGACAGAACGGCAAGCATTAAGTAACATCAAAAGATGCTCTTTGGGATACAGGTATGCGCCATTTAATGACCATCCGATCAAACTCTGTTCACTTTAACGACTAAGGTCTTAGCAATTCTAATAAATGATAATTGGAAATAAAAACCTGTCTCTTAACTTCGCAAACAGCCAATCAAAGCTCCACGAGCAGAGGTGGGAGTTAAGAGCAGAAGTCCATCAATCACGTACAAGGGGGAACATACCAAATGCGAACCAATTCAACATCATCTGAATTCTCTAGATAAGAGCTTCTGCTCAATGACTAAATGTAAACGTGTCAGCGAAATGCTATAAATGGCATCTATTTATTTATTCAGAAATCAATTCTTTATGCCCAGCTAAAGGTCTTATAATCTTGAAAGGCACATTTTAACCATCGCTTCTACTGACCGCCCCAAAAACGGCCCCTTGAAACAAAAGTTTGGAGTTCTGAGAGAAAGCTGTGCCGACCCACGCCAAGACGCCTGAGTGGTGATCCATGACAATCACCATCACGACAGAATTTAGTGGAGATTAGGTTGAAAGCCGCTTCAGTATTCCTTTAAACCCCCAGCGTGACACGTTCAGCGCTTGAGCAGGAATCAGTACCTCAATTATCTTATCCTCAACAAAGCAATTGGCCCTCGCTACTCTGCTTAAGCCTTGTTAGGCTGTAGTGTTCTTCTCCAGAGAACTTCATTACCCATACAGCACCGCAGGACCAGCTGCAGCACAAATTCGCCAGCAAATTAACACTTATCCCCCCCTCAGCCCACCCCCGCCCCTCACACACACTTTTATTTTTCTGCCAATAAAGAGCCATCCTCTATGTGCCACTTACAGGGAGCCCAAATCAGGACCCCCTGCTAGCCATTAACTCCTCCTGCTTGGTCAGTATTCCACCAATCAACACGCATCTCTGAGTCCTGGTTTGGCCTTGGCTGCCTGCTGGCCACCCAAAGCTACCGCCGAGGCAATTCTGCCTCACATTTACA
The DNA here is from genome assembly GCA_025084515.1 of Ancistrus triradiatus. NCBI lineage: Eukaryota > Metazoa > Chordata > Actinopteri > Siluriformes > Loricariidae > Ancistrus > Ancistrus triradiatus. The sequence goes on along the minus strand of JAJAGP010000056.1, from coordinate 331,894 downwards.
CACACACACACACACACACACACACACACACACACAGATAAAGAGACAGCGCAGCAAGAGGTGGGCAGGGATCTGCAGCCCACTGCAATCAAGGCAGCGGAGAAATCAGCCAAAAGCAGGCTGGAGCTGAGCATGCTCAGTCTAATGTGCTGGGCACTAGTACAACACACTGACCTTGCCATGACCAGGCAAACAGGGGTACTCTAAAGTGCAGGGTGATGTTACACCGCTCATTTTTATGATCAGGATGAAATGTTATGCAGGTCATCTGAACTGACTGGCCCAGCAGTCTTAGCAGGTAGCGTATTTGCAGGTGCTTACACACGCTACACACTCTGTTGTAGGCCTGCACACGCTCGAAGGATGAATTATTAGTTTGCGGTGTAGGCTTGGTGAGGGCCGCTTGGAATGAGAGCTAAAAGCTTGCCTTTAGAAACAGCACATACAAACATCAGCCAGTCAGAACAACTTGGGAAACATTACATGGCATGACTGGAATATAGGTATAGGAGTATAGTACTCATTGAGCAAAAAAAAGAGAGAAATGACAGATTGGATGTGGTCTGATTAGACACTGGGTCTTGCCACGAGAGGGCGTAAAAGTACTTCCCCCGCTGCCCTATAAAAAGGATCTCAGAGGCTACTTTTGGGTAGTGTAGCTCTTGGAGAGAGATCGTTGACTGATAGACGTGCCTCTACAATGCAATCTAAGACATTTTGCCCAGCTGACAGACTTTGAGAGGGGGCATATCATTGGACTGAGAGAAGCAGGATGTTCATTTTGACCTAGCTAGTAGGTGTTGGGAGCCGTGGTTCCATGAGGGCACACACACATGCACACACACAAGGGAAACAGGCTCTGGATGGCCCAGACAGACCACCAGTATAGAGGATCCACTGACAAGCATGATCAGCTCCCAGTTTCACTGTCCACTGAGAATGGAATGTGAATGGAACCATATCATCTTTAGCAATGAATCCAGGTTCTGTTTCAGATCCGATGATGGTTGGGTTCGAGTATGGAGGCCTTGCTGTTGAATCGGCACTGCCCTAAATGCTGGTGTGATGATCTGGGGAGCCATCGCATATGACAGTCGGTCACCCCTAGTAGTGATACTAGGGACACTAACAGCTCAGCGATATTTGCAGGATGCCCTGTTGCCTCTGACGCTAGGGCTTCCAACTGGCATGCTCACCCACAAACAGCAAGGGTTTCCCAGGAATGTCTCCTATAGATTGCAACACTTCCTCGGGCTGCCTGATCACCAGATTTATCGCCATTCGAGAATTTATGGGACCAACTGGGACGCCAGCTTTGGCGAACTACGAGTGTGTGGGATCAACAAGCCCAGCTGCAACATCTGTGGGCAAATGTGCTGAAGGACACCAGACAGAACCTGTATTCCTCCATGCCAATCATATCTCATCTTGTATCCAGGCTAGAGACAACCCAACAGGGTACTAGTGCCTCCTTTCAATTGGACAGTTTTCCTCAATAAATTTATCCTTCCGCTCTAATATTGTCATCAGTTACATATATCATTGTTACATCCATACATAGTCCTTCTTGGTGCATTATTTTTTGTTAAGGAATAAAGCTAGGCAGCCCAATAACAGACAACCATGGACATCTCAAGTCAGCCTTTGGGTCGATGCACTGATAAATATTCCAGCACTTATCCAGAGCGACTCAAAACTAAGCCAAGCAGGTGAAGGTTAAGAGCTTCAGTCAAGGCTCCAACAGTATTAGCTTGGCGGAGCCTGGATTTGAACTCACAACCTTCCAATGAGCCACCACTGAGCAATAATACAGCACCGATGCCAGGACCGATCAGCATGTTGTAAATTCCACTTCACAAGCCATGGGCGAATTGGAATTTTCTTCATCAACAAGCTGAGAGTCCGGTGCCAACTTCAAAACTTTTAATGGGCGTGAGCTGGTTCCTCAGTCACACAAACACCCGACCGCAGATTGTTAATTGCAGTAGGGAGGGTAATTACTGAGCTAAGTCAGCGGTCAGCAGTGTGTGCTCTGGCCAGCGTTGTTGGCTGGACGTGGATTGTGTGGAGTCTTATTGAATTTGAAGCCTGGTGTTTCACGGCTCCTGAACCAGCTCGCTCTCGCTGCTATCTGGACGCGGACAGGCTTCACCAAGGCTGCTTTCAAAATCAGCAGCTGCCAGAGGACACAGCTGCACCGAACAACTGACAAACACACACAAGTATGCACAGCAGCCCTAGAAAAAGGACAGTGTGGTCCCACAAAATATACCTACGCTTGCCTAATCATATCCACGAGGGAGCATTTATCCACGCAAGATCTCCCACGAACCATTTCACAACAATAGTTCATTGTGAGCTCAGCCCTCGAGGACACGCTGGACCCCAGGGATTGCTGCCATCACGCACAATAACGTATACGCCCCCGACTTTGCGCAATCCATTGTACTTTGTGGTGTACGGTAGCCAGGGTGAACTGTGCCTGCCTGCTGACCATCTTTCTTCTGCGTTTCCCTTCGATCAGGACACCAGTGACGTCTTTGGTCGTCTGGTCATAAATTATCTGAGCCAAGAACGGCTGGGGGAATAAAAAAAAACATGAGAAAATATGAGGAAACAGCAGGATGCTAATAATGCACCTCCAGCTGTTCAAGTTAACCTGCAAATGTGTCCATCTGTACCTCCAGAGAGACAGAGAGAGAGACATAAACAGAGGGAGAGAGAGAGATCTGAACTGGCGCCGAAGCGGCACGATCGGAAGATGAAAACAAACTAAAAATACAAATAAAAGCAATAAAATGCATTAGAGTGGGAAGCTATGAAATGAGAAGAACAAATTGGGGGGGAGGTGAAGGATCTGGCAGGCAAGCAGCTCTATGTGGTGACTGTGTAGCATCAGGAGTGACCTTGCTGTGTCCCTGCCCTGCCCTGCACCCAGCTGTGCCCTGCCTCTGGACCTCACGCTGGACATCATCATCACACACACATCGCTGTGATCTCAACGGGCATCCGTAAAGCACTGATACATCACCAGACAAAAAAACCCTCTAAACTGTGAATAAAGAGCCTCCATTGCACAGTGCAAGGGCATTTTATGATGGCATATCGCCTCGCGTCCTCACTTGGTTTAAATGCTTAAATAAACACACTGGACGGATTCTGAGCTTGATTAGGGGAAGACGTCACCACATCCCTCTACAGGACTATTCCTAAAGGGTTTATGAGTTGTAGCATGCTTTTAAACTTGTAGTTCAGACTTGGTTCGGATCAGAAGCAGAAAATGATGTATTGTTCTAGTTCAGTCCTGGTTTGCTTAGTGTTCACACTGCCATTCTTAACATCAGACCAAAATACGTCAACAAAAAGGAGACAAAAAAAGTCAAAGTTAGATTCATTCCTATAGCGCTTTTTCTATAACCTTCTATTATCTAGGGCCAAGCCCAAATTGAACAAGTCTAGAACGAGACTGGCGAGGAAAAACTCCATTAACTTTATAAGGAAGAAACCTTGGGAGGATCAACTCAACACTCAAAATGGGACCGGAACTTCTTAGACGGCCTAGATGTTACATATAAGATATAAACGCAATGAACTAATTCATACGTTTATAAAAAAAAACAAAAATGTTCTTAGCTGAAAAAAGTCTTTGTGCTTTCAAATCTTAATTCAATGTTCTAAATATAATTTTGGATAAATAAATATTAACAGAGAGAACATATTTAAAAATATAATAATTAAAATAAAAAAATATGTAGGCTCATACATTAAAAATAATGTAATATTATGAAAAGTATAATAAATTATTATTAGACTATAAAATTATAGCATATCAGAAAAGTGTAAATGGATAAAATACTGAATAAAATAACAAAAAATTCGTTGTTCCATCAATGATGACCAAGCTGCCCTGGCCCAGATGCAGCAAAACAGGCCAAACCATGGCAAACCATGATACTACCACCACCATGTTTCACAGATGGGATAAAGTTCTTATGAGTTATGAATTATCTTACGAATTATCTCTTTAGAGATAATTTTGTAACCTTTTCCAGCCAGATGAGCATCAACAGCTCTTTTTCTGAGCTCCTCAGAAATCTCCTTTGTTCGTGCCATGATGCACTTCCACAAACGTGAGTTGTGAAGAGCAGACTGATAGATCCCTGTTCTTTAAATAAAACGGTGCCCACTCACACCTGATTGTCATCCCATTGAATGAAAGCACCTGACTAATTTCACCTGCAAATTAACTGCTAATCCTGGAGGTTCACATACTTTTGCCACTCATTTTCCTCAACAAATAAATGACCAAGTATAATATTTTTGTCTCATTTGTTTAACTGGGTTCTCTTGATCTACTTTTAGGACTTGTGTGAAAATCTGATGATGTTTTAGGTCATATTTATGCAGAAAATTCTAAAGGGTTCACAAACGTTCAAGCACCACCGTATTTACATACAAGTCAATATGTTCAGAAAGCCAGTGTAAATGCTAAGAGAACCCAGAACTAAAATGCAACAGTGCATTATTTTCCTACTTTGGTCCGGACCAAGTGAACCAAACTACAATATAATCGCACCTTAAAGAGAGTCTGTCACCTGTGGCTGCTCAATTTGGGCTCTTTACACAAAGCAGATGTGTCACTGTCTTTTGTTAAAAGAGCTGTAGACATAAAAATGGATTATCCTCCCTTCTTATCCATCAGAGCCCAACGTGTCGTTCTTTTTTTGATCCTGGTTAGAGTGGTTAAAGAGGGGTATGTGGTAGAACAGATAATGGAGGCATGAGCATGCCTTGTACAGGATGCCAGTACTGTTACTGGACCAGGGGATGATCCCTCAACCATCTCCTTTCCCTAAGATCCAGCCAATCGAGCATCTCAGGACCAAATCGGAAGGCACCGCACCATACGATGTTCCCCTCACTTCTAATGATCAAACTGAGCTTGTAAAGAGCATGTAAATGCAAACTGTAAACTTATTTATAGTCAAACATCCAGACCAAACAAGGCAGGACTTCATTGACTGAGCTGCTTCACAAAGCCTGGTTTCTGTCTGGGACGCCTCTGCTCTCCCCTGTGTGCTGCACTGCCTTTGATGTCACTTAATGGGACAGTTTCTTTCTGCAGATTAGGGAAGCGAGAGACGCCTGCAAAAAAAAATAAAAAGCCAGACCTTCATCCCACAGCATGCTAGATCTAACCTGTCTGCGTTCCACTTCGTCTAGGCATACACCTCCCATCATACCTGTACACCAGAACATGTCTGGTCTACATCAGCCAGCATGCTCGTCACTCTGCCAGGGTCACTTCCATGTTTCCATGGTTACTCGAACCCAACCCCAAAGTCTTCAGTAGTGTGGCTACGCTCAGACACAAACAAACCAATAAATGATGCATTCAAGACAAGGATGAAATATACATGCGTTTGGAGCTTTATTTTGTCCCCGGTGGGATGCCAGCGTTGCTTTTAAAGATGCCAACTCGCAAGCAGAATGGTTTGGACTGTGAATCGCTGCTATCTCGGCTTTTCTTAGCGAGTAAGAGATGCCTGAGTAGTAAAAGCACTCAAGACCACTTCAGGCCATTCAGGGCGCTCTTAATATAAGGATGAGAAGCAGAGAGGACACAGGTGACTCTCTCCAAAGCCTGGCACATAATTATCAGAGAAAGGTGAATTTGCAATGAAACTCCATCTTCATCAGATCTTAGCCGTTCATAAAACATGTAGACGAGAAGCTCCTATTTTTCTAAAATACATACGTAGCTGCTATTACCGAATTCATGCAAAGCTTCTATAGCATCTGGCAGCTTCACTGAGATCAACCTAGAGTCCAACCAGCAGCCAAGAAACCACTTTTTCTCAAGAGAAACAGGGTGAAAAGGTCAAGCTATACTAAAGCTCCCACAAACTGGATTGAAGATCAGTGGAAAAGAGCAAGATGGAAAAAAGATGGATTTTATAGCTGGCACTGCTTTACAGAGTCGTGCTGTTCTAGACAATAAACCACGGATTTCTGATCTTCCACAATCTGGAATCCACAAATCAGTGCATAATTTGTAAGTAATGAGGTGCCGGAGCTTTGCAAAGTGGGTGAGGTTATTAATTGCAGCTGCTGGAATGCATGTCTGAAAAGTAATATAAATAATGGTGGCCTTGAAACTGAATCTGAGAAATGTATTATTATTATTTGCAATACCGTACAAGGAAAATATGTTTCCACAAAATGGACTAAATAGAATTTTACTTGTCTTTACCCTCCAATGCTTGGATAGTTTCTGCTCTGGACAGTGACAATTCCATCCTGCTTCAACCCGCCCACTCAAACCACCCATCTGACTGCCCAAAGATGGGCTCATGAACTAGTCTTCACTCTGTCTAGCCTCATCTACCTCCCTCCCTTCTCTCCGCTCCATGTGGTCAATGCCGGTTGAAGGTTAGCAAGAAAAAAATCCATACTAATATTAAAATCTGAGTGTCAAACACTGGGTTATTAAAGATGACAAAGCATTATGTTACTGCGCTACAAGCGGCCTCTCCCAGGGGGAGCGACACCAAACTGGATGCTCAAAGGGCCTGGTTGCTAAAATCAATATTAATGCGCATACATTCACAACAAAGCGAGAGAGTCGGTGCTATTGTTTAGAGCACGCTTTTGTATTTTATATTCGTTGTGCGCTTGTTTGGGAGACGGCATGATAGTGTTGGTTAATTCGTAATTTGTTTTGTCTGAATGTGCTCGGTGACTTTGTAAAAAAAATATGTTCAGAATAGTGGAGCAACATCACTCCTGCAAGATCTGATCCTGCCTGGTGCAAACCCAGCACTGTTTATCTTGCAAGTCCAGAATTCTAAAAGTATTACTTACATGGAGAAGCGTCACATGACACTCTACAATGGCACCGATCATTAAGCATTAGAAACAAACTGCGTGAACAAACTTTCTAAAACACGCCGCAGACTGATGGATCAGACACTGTAGTTCTGTTAGAGATTTAAACCACCAGTGTCACTGCCAGACTGAAAATCGTCCATCATCCTAAAATGTCCAGCCACCAGCATCCTATAGGCATCCCGTGAGTACTGATGAAGGACTAGAGGTGATTAACACAAACTGTACAACAACAGATGAGCAGTAAAGTGAACGTCTAGTGAAGTGAAGTGGACAATGAGTGAAGAGTCTTTTAAAACTCCAGCAGCACTGCTGTCTGATCCACTCGTACCAGCTCAACACACACTAACACACCACCACCCAAATAGTAGCTGATCTGTGCTGGTCCTGTGGGGGTCCTGACCATTAGAGAACAGAGTAAAGGAGACAGTCTGTAGAGAACTAAATCTTAAATAAACACAGAATACCTAAGACTTTTGTACAGCACTGTAAAGCACCAGTCAAAAGTTTGAAGACACCTTGGACTCATTCAATGTTTTTCATTTTGAATTATGTAGTAAACAAAAAAAAGTTAAGCAAACTACAACATGTCTTATACTTCAGATTTTTCAAAGTGGCCACCTTTTGCTTTGATGGCAGCTTCGCACTGTGCATTGTCAAGAGGTCTTGAGGACCTTCATGCCTTCTTAATGTGTCTGAAGGTATGGTGCACAGAATCTAAAAAAGTAAGATATAAAACTTATTCTGGTTTGTTTAACACTTTGTTGTTTACTCCATGATTCCATATGTGTTCCCTCACAGTTTATGTCTTCAATATTAATCTACAATGTAGAAAACATTAAAAAATAAGGAAAAACACTGGGTGAGATGTCGTCCAAACTTTTGACTAGTGCTGTATAGGTATTCCTGATGTTTACAATGCAGTAACCATGTGGTTAGAGACGGCAAAGTTGACCAATCAGGAATTAATTGATGCTGATTATTGAAGCACAATCTGACTAAGAGAAAAAAATGTAAAAAAAAAGCCAATTAATTTCAGGTGTCCAAAGAGAAGGATAAGAATTTGAAATACATTAGCCACAGGCTAGGAGGTTCCACCTACTGAGGTTTTTTGGGTGTTTTTAGGATCAAACCCACATGGACATGGAGTGAACATGCCCAACTCCACACAGAGTAACCCCGTATTCCTGGAGCTGCCCTTCTTCCCTTGAATTTCACTTATTGTTAGTACCATTTTCTTAACCATGTTTTATTTTAGGAATAACGGGAACCCTGGATCTGTCTTAACACCCGAATCTATCTGACATACTTATTAAGCTTTGGCTCAGTGGCGGGCCTAATTATGGCATGTGAGCTGGGCGATAAATTGGTCTTAAGCACATACGATTCACACCCATTCACACACGCATGCCAACACACACGCCCAGATGCTCATGCAAACCCGGGCCAGATGGAGAAGCCAACGCAGGGCTGAGTGTGTGTGCACCTTGTCCGTATGCCTCGTTTGCTCTCTGATCATCCCGTCTGACTTTTAACACTATTGTTGTTGTCTTTTTTCCCTTTGTCTTCCCTTTGGCCCCTCCCTCTCTCTCACACTCATCAAAATAACATCTGTTTATGTCTGTGCAAACACCTGACGGGCAGCTGATGCCTCTCGATACTTTACACCGAACAAAACAACAATGAGGGCTGTTTTAGAGCCGGAGCACATCTGGGTGGAGAGGCATCGTTCTGATCCAGATGTGGGCTTCCACGATCTGCAAGCTGAAACACACCTGGACACCGTCAGACGGCAAACAACGGAGATCAAACGGCTACAATTTAAAAATAAATAAATAAATAAATTTACTTTCTACCCAGTGCCAGTGACATGTCCTTAAAATGCTCAATGGTATAAGGGATATCATACACAGTACAGTAAGTGATCTGCAGCAAGGCAGGATGGCACCAAGAGGGGGCGTCTCCCTAAAACCACGAGCACCCATTTTCTGCGGGCACAAGGGGGTGCTGTGTATGCCCGTGTCCCTACTGTTTTTATCTCAGCATTAAATGTCGAAGCCCATGAAAAACCTGATAAAGTTCCCATTTTGACCCCACTTATCCTGGTTAGGGTGGCACCACGGCTAAGTAGCCTAACCTGGAATTCACTGGGCACAGGAGGAAGTCCTCCCTATTCAGAATGCCTGTTATTGTACTCATTTATTTTTTGAGGAAAATGGTCCTACTGTACATATCTATGAGGGACAAATGTATGTGAACCCAGAGTAACCTCTGAAGAGTGGCAATTGAAGGTCATTGTCTCATTGGCTAATGTTCATGAGTCTACAATCGGGAGCATGGCAAGGTTGCTTGGAGAAAGCCACTGCTCTCCAAAAAGAACCTTGCTATCCATCACGTGGGACATGGACAATCCAGAAGGCTATTGTAACAACATTTTGAGCATTGATGAGACCAAAACAGAACTTTCTGGTTTAAATTTAAAGTGTTGTGATCTTCCGTTCCAGTCCCACGCTAAGATGTTCCTCTGCTTCGGCTCCACACAAGCTGTTCTTCCATGACTTTCCAGTGCCACTACCCAGACCACAGATTGGGTAACTCACTTCCCTCAGGAAAGTTCCCTTTCCTGCCAAGGACATTGCTATTTATTTAGCTATTGTTTATTTAAACTACTACTATAAACCTATTAGATAACTTAGTTCATTCTTACATAAAACATCTAGGCTGCCTAATGAGTTTGGGTCCCTTTTTGAGTCTTGGTCCTCCCAAGGTTTCTTCCTTATAAGGTTTAGGTTTTTTTTCCTTGCCAATGTCGCCCTAGGCTTCCCAAGTTTGGGACTGGTCATAGATATTAGAAGATAATACAAACTGTAAAGCTGGTTTGAGACAGTGCTCCATTGTACAAAGTGCTATGGAAATGATGGTGGTAATTTCATGGTTTGGGCGTGTTTTGCTGCATGTGGGGCAAGATGGCTTGCTATCATTGGTGGAACAATGGATTCTGAATTAGACCAGCAAACTCTAAAGGAAAATGTGAGCACATCTGTATACGAGCTCAATCTGGAGAGAATGTGGATCATGCAGCAAGACAATGATCCTAAGCACACCAGGTGTAACCAAAAATGGTTAAAGAAGAATAAAGTGAATATTTTGGAACAGCCAAGTCCCAAATGTCGTGGGTTCAAATCCCACCTCTGCCAAACTACCACTGTTGTGTCCTTGAGCAAGGCCCTTAACCCACAACTGCTCTGGATAAGGGAATCTGCTGCACAAGTGGTCACAAGAGATACTGAAAAAGCATGTTCACGTATGTTTGCCACTCTCAGATAAGTAATATTGCATGGTATTCCTCAATGAATAAATGACAATGTATAATATTTATGTTTAACCGAGTTCTCTATCTACTTTTAGGGCTTATCTGATGTTTTAGGTCATATTTATGTCAAAGAAATGGACACTTCTAAAGGGTTCACAAACTTTTAAGCCCCACTGAACAGAAGCCATTTTCCATTTTGACACACATCCTTCCTGCCCTTGCTGAAGTCACTGCAGCCCTAATCCCTCATGATGCATCGAGGCACTTTGGAAGCCACTGAGACTCGCACTGCCACCGAGGGCTCACCCAGTCATATGGCCATCCAGATGCTAAGGTGTAATTAAAGTACAGTGTGTGTTTGTGTGTGTATTAATGGTATGAGCAGTAGCCGGAGTTCATCAAATCAGTCAAAAATGCAAACACAAAACCCACACGCAGGAGACAAACAAACCGGCTCCATATAAGACAACAAAACGGCAACCCATATCCACACAGGGCATAGCAGATCAGAGAGGCTGCGGCACAGGGGAGTCTCGGCTATACCCAACGTCCTAATGACTTAATTGAGGTAATTATTTGGATAAGAAGTCCAATCACCTGCTTCTTTTCCTGGAGGTCCTCATCAGGAGCTAATTAAAGAGCCGTTCCCAGTGAGAGCCGCCACAGCTACGTCAGACAGCTCACAACTCTGCAGTAAATGCAGAGAACATCCACAAACACACACACAAGCAAACAGCACCATTTAAACATCGCAGACACTACGTTTTTTCTGTCCTACTATAGATTAGATTTGTAAATATTAATTTCACAATAAAATTACATCCATTCAATCCTTTTCTTAATCTTGGTCAAGGAAAGCCAGTGCCTAGCTGGCAGCACAGGGTGCAAGGGGGGGCTACCCTAGACAGGGTGGCAATCCATCGTAGAGCACATACCCGCTCACACTAGGGGCATTTTAAAAACACCAATACACATCTCAGGAAGGTGGGGGGAAACGGGAGTACCCAGAGTAAACCCACAGGGACACGGGGAGAACATGCAGACTATACACAGGTAGAGTCGGGGACGTTGGAGCTGTGAGGCGACCCAGCTAATCTCTGCACCACCGTGCCACTCCAGATAAAATCACAGAAGATTACAATTATTTACTTATTCACGTTTCATTCCCAATTGTTCTTAGTCGGAATGGGTCCGGCGCCTATCCCAAGGCACAGACGTCAGGATGCCCAGGACAGGTCTATCGCTGTCCTGGTGGGGGTCATCGTTGCAGAGCTGGAGCATGATCAGCCAACCAGTCTCCCCTTACTCAGACACAGCTAATCATGTCTGCATGTGACACCTGACCCGGTTAGAAGGTACCACCGAGGCTCAAACCCAGGTCACAGGTCGAGCTAGCATGTTAAACATGACAAACATAATTTCCCACGGTTTCCCAAGTCTTGGTTTTTTGTATGGAAACCTGGTTCCGATTTGGAAAAGGTTCTAAAAATCATATCATAAACCGATCTTACGATGCTATTCCTAACACATATAAAATGCGGAAAGAAGTTAAGACGCGTAGGTACAGGACATGCAAGGCGCAATTTGGGAAGCGCCACTGTTGTGAAGCGTTCAAATACGGGTAAAACTCTCACAGACTCTCATAGACGATAAGGAATTGACAGTGCAACGTATTTCCACCCAGAGTAAACCCACGCTGACATGGGAAGGACTCCACGCAGGCGGAGTCTGAGGTTTGGGATTGAACCGGAGACGCTGGAGCTGTGAGGCCACCGGGCTAACCGCTGTGCCACCCCTTATAAATACTACCTACTGTTGCAGTGATTGGAGATGATCCATTAAGCAGCCTCCCCTCACTGAAGCCATTTACATTTTTACATTTGCAGCAAGTTAAACAATCTTACAATCCAAGCAGTTGCGGGTTAAGGACCTTGCTCAAGGGCCCAACAGTGGCAGAAGTGGGATTTGAACCAAGGACCTTCTGGTCCATAGTCCAGTACCTCAACCACTAGGCTACCACAGTCCCAGCCAGCCATGTTTGCATGTGGAGTGGATCAGAAAGGCACTGGGTGGGTCCTGTTAAGAGAAAACGCACTGTTTCAGCAGAACTGAGGACAACATTTGAAAAAACGAAGCCCTTAACACAGACTCCACCACATTTCCAAACTGACTTAACTCCGCCCATCAGGAGTGGGAATCAGACCGCCTGAAGTCTTCAGAAGCCTGTTCAGATCGAGCAATGACCAGACTTCTTATCTATTCCAAACGTTTTCTCCTCCCATCTCTCCCTCTCTCTCTGGAGGAAGTTGGCGTGCGGTGAGGAGGCTCTCTCCTGCAGAAGCTCTGCTGCGCTGCTTTAATTGTGACAGCACCCCGATGCGCTGCTGGAGCAGGCTCTGCTTCTACACCTCCACACACTGTTCAAGGGTAACCAGCGGGGGTTAATCCCCTCCATCCCCCACCCACACCCACCTACACCAACCCACCCACAACACACACGCACGCATGCACACTTACGCACCGAGGGGCCCTCAAACAGGCGCCCAGAGAGCGCCCGTCAAATGTTCACTCCTCACATCTCATTAATCAGCTGCCAACATCAAACAGCAGCACCGAGGCTTCCCGGGGGCCTGCAGACCCGCCTGCCTCGCACTGATGTGTCTGTGGTGGCAAATGCATTTGTGCTCCCATCGTGCGAACGCGTGTGATGCATACTGAGTGTGGTGCGAGCGGATAAACTTTAAAGAGTCCAGGTTTTGGGCCAGCCGACGCATGGACGGAAGTATGTGGACGTCAAAACGTCACATGTATACGCGCTCGGGGAAGAGCTGGGTATCGATATGCAATTGGTTCCCCTAGATTTCTGGCTCACAGCTCACGAGTCATTCCAAACACGAGATCAGGGCTTGGTGTAGGCCTCTTCTACGCCAAACTGTGTTCTAGTGGCAACTGCCAAATGCAGATTCATGTGTCAGATGGTGGTGTGATTCACATCTCAAGACACTGGGGAGTAAGCACTGGTCCAGGGCCTAGAACATGGGTTTAGACGTAAATATGGCCTAGAGGGAATAATAATATATAATACGCTAAACAGGCCTCCTAAACATGTCCACTTTGCAACAACAGAACAGCCCCAGTAGGGGAAACGTCTCACAAATGGACATGTTGCAAAGGTGGCATCCAATAAGAGCTCTTTTGTCTTTGGAATTGCGTGGAGGTCTGCTTGATTTTGATCTGTGTGAAATAGCCAAATCCACTCATTAGAAGGGGCGTCCACATACTTTTGTCCACGTACTGTATTTGGCACCACAGTGCGTTTTTGCATATATCCCGTTCCCTGTGGCTTAGTAAACAAAGTTCTGGCTTTCAGTCTGCAAACGGTGCAGCGCAGAAAAATGAGAAGACATTAACACACACACACAAACACACACACACACAGACACCTTAATGAGATAAATTCCAAGTAGTTCACCTCTTAATGACAGTAAAACATCCAGTCCTTGCCCACATTCTCTTCCTCCTATTAGGAGTGTACAAACAGGGTGATTAGACGGTGGGAGAATGTTCCATCCACATTAGAGCATCGCTCGTTCTCTCCCCAGCTGCAACCCATTATGGCCGGGAATGAATTAATAAACCAGAGAAAGAGTGAACAAGAGCAAGAGACACTTGGACTTTTAATGCATCTACCTTCAGCTTAAACTCCCAAATTTCTCCCAAGTACCCTGTAGGACCACCATGTCACACACTCCTAGCACACACTATACATTAATTTCCCTATTCATTAGGAATCCTAACCCACGTGTAAGACGCTATAACGGGAGTCCTGCAAGTAACTCAGAAATAGCTTTGGTGGTGTTGGAACTTCCCTTAAACCAGTCACTGCAATCTGATCCGATGTTCTGAAGTGTACATAGAGAGTGTGTAGTGTTGTGTAGTACAGAATGGGTTCTTGCAGAGGATGTGTGCAATATTGTTTACTACTGAATACCTAGGTGTACTTGTAAATCATGCAGCGTTGTGTAGAACTGACTAGGTAAGTGTACTTATAGATCACAGTGTTGTGTAGTACAGACGCACAAGTCACAAGTCACGATGCACTATACTCAGTTACAGTACATGTTTAAAATGCTGCAGCTGTGCTTTCTCCAAAGGAATGGTGATAATGGCATCCAGACACTTGACATATACCCAACCACACAACACACACAGCGACACACACAGACACACAATTCTGCCAGCACAGAGGAAGTGCCAGCGCCACCCGCAACCTGATCCTTACCCACAGCTGTCCAAACACTAGGGGAGAAATTGAGAAAGAAGAAGAGCTAGATAGAGAAAGGGCGGGAAATAATGAGCTAGAGAGACGGGCCCCTGGGGGTCTGGGGCAGGATGGCACTCCCCACTGTAAGGGGTGCATACTTTCGGCTCATCTCTATGCTCCCCCACTCCTTCTCTTTCCTTCTTTTCTTTCTCCATCTCTCTCCCCTGGCACTCTCCCCCTCCCTGCTAATACCACAGTCTGCCGTGCAATGCCGGGCCAATCACTGGGGCATCTGGGACCGCAGTCAGGGTGGGGGAATGCACAAGCACGGAATCTGTGCATCTCAGCAGCATGAGACCGATTCTGCCAGGGAGGGAGTGTGAATGCATGCGTTTGGGATTTTCGATTTTTAGGCCTGTTTATCCTTTTGTGTTTGCGAAGGGTTAGCTCCAATCTGGCGCCCGCGCCCATGTTCTGCATGAGAAATGCGTCTGGGAGGTGCGTGTTCCTGTACGGAATGCAGTCTCTCTTGGCTGTTCTGTCACCATTAGTGCCATGCTGTATGTGGAACACTTTAGAGACACCGACTGACCCAACATGCCCTTGCAATGTGGGAGCAAGTTGGAGTACCCAAAGAAAACCCATGTAGACATGGAAAGAACATGCAAAATCCACACAGACAACAGCCGGGCCAGGTTTCAAACCAAGGTCTCTGGAGCTGTGAGGTGATATCCACTTGCCACTGCACCGCCATGCCACCCAGAGCTGATAGTGCAAAGTGAATACACCTAAAAGCAACTTGTTTCATTTTTTCACTCTAATTGCAATCTACGGGGTCACTGGGTTTGGATGACAACCCCCTAGACCACACAGACACTAGCATGCCCTGGATGGGGTGACAGTCCAGAGCAGGGCTGAGGAGAAGTCACTGTCACAGCGCTGGAGTGTTGGCCTCCACTCCCTCAGTCACTGATGCCTGACCGGCTCAGAAGGCACCGCCAAGACTCAAACTCGGGACTCTCCAGTTACTGAGCTAGCGTATTTAAACACTGTGCCGGCTGAGTGGCGCAGATCTTAAGGTCTACTGACAGAATGTCAACACCAGGTATTAGGCGCTTTCACACCAAAAAGTTCTAAAAACTAATTTGAAAGGAACTACCCCGTGATAGGGTGGAACGCTGGTTTCAACAAGCAATCAAAGAGGCCATCTATATGAAAAGGGAATACCCATTCCTGAACCGAGGAGGAGGCCTGAGAGTACATATCTCATCATCAATGACTGCAGCTTGTCCCCAATCCTATGTGAATAGCACACATGGCCATTGCAATGAACGGCCACAGTAATTAATTTCCATATGAAACTGATCACTGGTCCACTGTTATGCAATGGTGCTGGTAGTGGTTGGACGTTACACGAATGTGCTGTGTATAGGATTGGGGAACTAGCCAGACTGAAGAAGCCACTTAGATGAGTAACAAAACGTTCCCCCCCCCCCTGAAAAAACCTTGTGTCCAGATGAACTGAATCAACTTTCTAAGGTACTCCCGGTCAAGTTCCACAGAGAATTACAAGCCGCAGAATTCCAGGACCTTTTTTGGGTTACATGGGCACCTTAAGAAGGAGCGCCAAGTGATGTAAGCTGTCAGACTGGTGGTGAAACGACTCACAATCACGTTGTACCTCCTGGACGTCATTGTCAGTCCATTGTCTGTTTTTTCCATTTTTAGCACAAACAGCCATTGTTTAAATGGCTACCGATGTACAAGTATACTTAAAAATGGCAGTGTCCATCAACATAGGTGCTTACTTCTGGACCAATCACTGTACGCTTGCATCATTACCTCTGGACCAAGCAACCATACTCTTGGTTCCTATGTTCTGAAATGCATGCCTCCCTTAAAGTAGGAGCTAGAAAAGTCCCTATACTGGGCATTCTAAGGAGTACAATCATTACCAGCTCAAGAAATGGGGCAATTTCTAAGATCTAGCGGTCGACCGATATGGGTTTCTTAATGGCCGATGCCAATATTTAGAGAGCAGGATGCCCTCTGCCCATATATAATGCCAATATCACTTTTTTTGCAACTGATAAAACTAATAATAATAAATGACACAAAAATCGCTGAACTTAAATTAACATATTTAAGCTATAAATGCACTCTCTGTTTGCACTCCATCTGTTCTTAAATAAAAGTTTTCTCTTAACAACAACATAAATTAACATAACGTCGTCTTTCTGGGGAAAGCACAGTAAGAGCAGTGCACATGGTAGCAGCATCTTTTTTTTCAGTTCCATTTCCAGTTAAAAGTAGCAGTATATAATGCTGGAAGGTTTCACCTTCTCAGAAATGGCTCTGCCAACACGAGGCTTCTCGGCATTATCTTCCCTATTTTTGAATATCAGCCTCATAAGCATAAAGATCAGCTGATGCTGATTATTTCAAAATGGCATGTCACTACTAAGAACTATGGAAAAGTTCCTCCAGTGTGAAAGTGCCTGTTGGCAAGATGCCACTTTGATGCCATTGGCTAAGACCGTCAGATCACAATTCCTCAGCTTTGTAAGATTGCAGTTGTAGGCCCAGAAACTTCCTGTCATTGGTTGCACCACTCACTACTGAATTTCCAAACTGTCTCTAGAAGCAACACCAGCATAAATCTGTTCATCTAGAGCTTCACAGTTTGGGATGCCATATCAAAGCAGAGGTAAGCCTAATATTTGGTTAGCACCAACCGGGTTGGTGTAAAGCATACCAAAACTGGACTATGAAGCAATGGAAACTTTTCTCCGCCTGGCAGTCTGCAGCCACAGTGGATGCACCAAAGTTTGCATGGAATTATGCTTATGTCTAACTGTGTGTGTGTGTGTGTGTGTGTGTGTGTGTGTGTGAGCGCGCGCAAGCTCTAATCTGGCTCCTGTATGCACATGTCAGAATGTGCTCTCAACTGGCTCTCCCGGGATGCTGACAGTAAAGTCTCTCTAATCCCTCCAGCCCTTCACAAATAACACCCTCCTACTGCATGCTGATGAGGCCTCACATACACACACACACACACACACACACACACACACACACCTATCATGATCATATCAGGGTGGCGTGGTAGCAGATAGTGCTTGGTGTCACAAATCCAGCAACCCAGGTTCCAGCCAGTGGTTCCAGTGGCTACTCCAAAGAGTGAAAGTGTGTGTGCAACGTCATGGGAGGCTACACTGCGTTCTTAGTTTTGAGGATAGGCTTCAGGTCCAGGGCGGCTCTCACCAGGACTTAGCTGGTATGATACCATTGGAATACGCAACCCAACCCCTAAAAGACATCAGCCAAAAGAGAGAGAGGGTAAGAGATAGTGTAGATGACAAGACAACTACAACCACTGCTTTCCAATCAGAAGGCTCCGTTCTAGATAGGCTGCACTTGTGCATTCCCCAAATACAAGACAAATGCAGGTAAACTGACAAGTGGGACAGAGCCTGAAAACCAATCCACAGGCCTACCAGTAAAAGATCTGACTTCTAACCCTGGGAACTTAGGAACCCAGCTGAACAGAGGGATAGAGAAAGAAAAACCAGGAGTAAATCCTAATAACCTGCCCTTATTCTCTTCACTTCCCGCTGAAAGAGATGGAACGAAGGAAAAGGCCATACTGCATGGATTAGAGACAAGAGACAAAGAGACACAGGGAATCTAGGCGGGATGTCGGATCTAAGCCCCCATACTCCTCTACACGCAACCCCAAAGAGAGGGATTTGCACTCCCACTGAGGGAGCAAGTAATGAGAAAATAAAGAAAAGACTGGGGAACAGCACAGAGGGAGACCAAACAACAGAGGGACACCAGTGAAACATTTAAAAATGATATACGAGATCATTTCCTTCATCAGGTCTGGTTCTGGTGCTTTATATAAACAGGTTGGTTCCGGTGCTTTTTACAAACAGATGTTGTTATGTTTTATTTGAACAGGCTGGTTCTGGACGTTTATAAATATGGTTCTGGTGCTTCATATAAACAAATGTTGGTTCTGGAGCTTCATGTGAACAAATGTTGATTCTGGAGCTTTTTATATACAGATGTTGGTTCTGGTGCTTTATATAAACAGATGTTGGTTCTGGACCTTTATATAAACAAATGTTGGTTCTGGTGCTTCATATAAACAGATGTTGGTTCTGGAGCTTTTTATATACAGATGTTGGTTCTGGTGCTTTATATAAACAGATGTTGGTTCTGGACCTTTATATAAACAGATGTTGGTTCTGGTGCTTCATATAAACAGATATTGGTTCCGAAGCTTTATAAAAACAAATGTTGGTTCTGGTGCTTTTTATAAACAGATGTTGGTTCTAGAGCTTTTTATAAACAGATGTTGGATCTGGTGCTTCATATAAACAGATGTTGGTTCTGGTGCTTCATATAAACAGATGTTGGTTCTGGTGCTTCATATAAACAGATGTTGGTTCTGGTGCTTCATATAAACAGATATTGGTTCCGGAACTTTATAAAAACAGATGTTGGTTCTGGTGCTTCATATAAACAGATGTTGGTTCTAGAGCTTTTTATAAACAGATGTTGGATCTGGTGCTTCATATAAACAGATGTTGGTTCTGGTGCTTCATATAAACAGATGTTGGTTCTGGACCTTTATATAAACAGATGTTGGTTCTGGTGCTTCATATAAACAAATATTGGTTCCAAAGCTTTATAAAAACAAATGCTGGTTCTGGTGCTTTATATAAACAGATGTTGGTTCCGGAACATTATATAAACAGATGTTGGTTCTGGTGCTTCATATAAACAGATGTTGGTTCTAGAGCTTTTTATAAACGGATGTTGGTTCTGGTGCTTCATATAAACAGATGTCGGTTCTGGACCTTTATTTAAACAGATGTTGGTTCTGGACAGCTTTATAAACAGGTTGATTATGGTGCTTTATATAAACAGGTTGGTTCTGGACCTTTATATAAACAGGATGGTTCTGGTGCTTTATATAAACAGATGTTGGTTCTGGTGCTTCATATAAACAGATGTTGGTGCTGGACCTTTATATAAACAGGATGGTTCTGGTGCTTTATATAAACAGATCTTGGTTCTGGTGTTGTATGTAAACAGATGCTGGTTCTTATATTTTATATTAACAGATGTTGGTTCTAGTGCTTTATCTTTCTGGTTTTTATATAAACAGAGGTCAGGTTCTGGGTGCAGTAATTTCTCCTGGGAATCAGTTTAATTGGACTCGAGTCAGACATTTTGAAAGAATTGGCTTGCTAAATTACATCAAACATGCCATCACTAAAAAACAGTGACCGACCCTTCTTATTAGAGGCATTTTTTAAATTGGGACATTTTTAAACACTAGAAAATGAGTGTCTATGGAGCAACATCTTTTTTTATAAATCATTTTATCCAGTTCTCTCTCCTTGTTTGAAAACGGGGCAATGTGAGGGAATGAGGAGAGACGTTCCTACCACTCATACAGCTCTCACATCCAGCAAAACCTACGAAATTTAACACAACTTCCATTAATCAGTGACACACAATGAACTGCTTATATACACTGTGCCTAATCGTACTCAGGGTTCTACGGGACACCCTTTGGAGCACATGCACTCCCAACCAACCCTCACAGATGCACCCAGACTGAGGCCCACACACACCAATGCCAATACACACAGCAATAAAACAGAACGAATATGACTGTGCTGAAATGGGAATGCAGATTCTGGGGCCGGTTGTGAGATTGTGTGTGGCAGTGTGGGAAAACAATGTGCATGTGTGTTTGTGGGTACGTGGTGAACTGTCATTGTTGCACACTGATGGGTGAGGGCATCTGCGTGACAGGGCCTCCGTAGAAGCTTTACCGCAGAGACACGCTGACTCCAGCCTTCTCAGTGAGTCTCAAGCCTCTGGGGATTGCCCATGCTTGTGTGTGTGTGTGTGTGTGTGTGTGTGTGTGTGTTCAGTTTTGTGCAAGTTCATACAGTGTATGAGAACAGCACTCACAAAAGCAAGCAAAATGACTAAACATGTCAGAATGAGACGTTCGGTGTCCATCTCCTTCCACTTTTGCAATACTCTGTGGCATTGCCATTGTTTACGTGAGTGTGTGAAGTGAGCTAAAAGGAACAACAAAAGACAGAGAAAAATAAAGAAAGAATGAAAAAGAAAGACAAGAAAAATAAAGAAATAAAAAAGACTTGATCTGCATTTCCTTAAGGAACTACAACAGTGCTTGAAATGTGTCGGATTGTGTCTCAATACTTTTGGCCACATCTGGGCGCCCAATACTTTTGGCCACATGGTCTTCTATCCCAGTACTTTTGGCCACATGTGGGTTGTGCCTCATTACTTTTTGCTTAATAAGTTTTTGTGTCCTAATAATTTGAGACATGAGTTGTGTCCCAGTATTTCTGGCCTCATAAGGGTTTGTGTTCCAATACGTTTGGTCTCACAAGGGTTTGTCCCCCAGTACCTTTGACCACGTGGCTTTGTGTCTTAATACCTCTAGCCACATGTGGATTTGTGTTCTAATACTTTTGTCCACATGTGGTTTGTGCACCAATACTTCCGGCCTCACGTGGGTTGTGTCCCAATACTTTTGGCCACACGTGGCTTTGTGTCCCATTACTTTTGGCCTCATAAGGGTTTGTGTCCCAGTACATTTGGTAACGTGGCTGTGTGTCCCATTATTTTTTTCCTCATGAGGGTTTGTGTTCTAATACTTTTGGAGACATGTGGCTTTGTGTCCCAATACGTTTGACCACATGTGGGTTTGTTCTCCAAACTTCTGGCCACATGTGGGTTCAAACCTTGGGCTTGTGGCCTTCTGATTAATAGTCCAGAGTCATAATCACTTCTCTGTTTAAAAAAAATAATTTGACTTTTGCATACTACACCTGTACGAAACCTGCTACCTTCACGTAGAGCTGCTTAAAGCTGGAAAAGGCCGCAAGACAATTTGTAAAAGGTGTAGGTGCTCATAAATCCACATTAAGAATGGAGAAAGGCTACTGCAGCTGCTACTGGGGTGGAGATCTGCAAAGATCATACCAGAAGCACAAGCAAAATGCAGTGCTGCAATGCAATTAAGAGTTTAAACGTGCCGTTTCATCTCACTACTCACACCAACCTACTGACCCACCCCCTTCTTGACCGTCAGACCCTTGTGCCAGTGTGTGTGGGGTGAGCGCAGGGTGAGAACGTATGTGGAGGGCGACAGCTGCGTGTGCCCCTCCCGGTCTACACCCGCTGGGGGCTCGGCTGTACTTCAGGCTGCGGCCGTCAGCCTCTTTTAATCTAGCAGCGGGACTCCGCAGCTGCTGTAAGCTAGCCCAGAATCGTCAGCTTCCAAAGAAACAGTCAGTCTTTATAGAGTTTAACCCTTTCGGCTCTGCTGCCCATCGTACTCGCCATCATTTTACTCTACCCCAAGAAAGCACTTCCAAAACAATCCGGCAGCGAAGCAGTTCAGAAAAGAAGAAGAGGGTCCAGGTTAGCTGCTGACCTCCACACAACAGACAGGCAAACAGATGTGAACAAAGTTGAGCCATGTGTTGCTGATATATACGGAAGCAGCATGACATACAGGGCAGGTACTCACCCTGCACAGGGTACCACACTCACTGTTCTTATATTAAAGGAACTCAAAAGAAAACCTGAGATGAGAACATACCAAATTCCCCACAGACTGTTGTGGGAGCTGGCACAAGCAGTATATTTGGCCCCAGCTTCAAGCCATTGTTTTTGCCATTGTTATGTGAAATGAAACTACAGCATCCAGAGAAAACCTTCATGGTCGTGGGGAGAACATACCAAACTCCACTGAGGCAGCATTACAGTTGAGGTCGGAACATGATGTCCTGGAGCTGTGTGGCACCAACAGAGCCTGCTGCACCACTCTGCCTTAAACATACTACATTAGTAAATAGTACATCAAATGAGCACACTGCTAATGGTGCCGTGACCCGGGTTTGAACATTACAGTTTGGGACATCCAGGCTTTGGATTAAGAGCAAGTGTTGCATTTTAGTCTTGTACTGGCCTTCAGCTTCAAACTACATTAGTAAATGTACATGTAATTTCACATGACAGGGCAACAAAGAGTGATCTGGGTGCTGATAAACATGCATTCCACACCACATTAACAATCTGGGCTGCTCTGGATGCACACTTTTAATCCAACCTACAAACCCACACAGAACAGAGCTTAGCGTTGGGTATTACTGCAAACCTTGCGTAGCTGGAGTTGGTCTAGTCGTCTAAACCCAAACACAAAGCACTTTCGTTTAAAGCATTTATAAGCTGTTACTCAATGTAACAACCTACAGCTGAAGAACGATACAAGGAGGAAAGGAAAGGGACGGAATGAAAGAGAAGGAAACATAGGAAATTAAAGGAAAGGAAATAAAATGAACGTAAAGGAAGGAGAGGAGAGGAAAGGAAAAGAAAGAACAAGGAAGGGAAGGAAAGGGAAGGAACAGAAAGGGTAGGAAAGTAACAAGAAGGAAAATAAATAAAAGGGAAGAAAATGCATGTAAAGGGAGCACAAAAGGAAGGGTAGGAAAGGAAGGGAAGAAAATCAATGGAAGGAAAGGAAAAAAGGAAGAGAAAGGAAAAAAAAGGAAATAAAGAAACATTAAGGATATGAAAGTAATCCGAATAAAAGGGTAGGAATGGAAAGGGAAAGAAAGAAAAGGAAAGGAAATAGAAGGGAAATGGTGGGAAGAAACAGGAAGGAAAGCTAAGAAAAGGGAAGGAAGGAGAAATAAAATGAAGGGAAAAGGAAGTAAAGAAAATGCTAGGGAAAGAAAGAGATGAAGGAAAAAACAGGAGCAAAAGAAAGGGAATAAAAGGATAGCAAGGAGAAGAAAGGGGAAAGGAAAGAAAGAATAAGAAAAGATAGGAAAGGAAATAGAATGAAAGAGCAGGAATGGAAAGGAAGGAAAAGAAAGAGAAAGGAAGGAAAGCATAACAAAGGGAATAGAAGAAAAGCAAATTAAAAAAAACAAAGAACAGGAAAACAATGAGAAGAAAAGGGAAGGGAAGAAAAGAAAAAGAAAGGGTAGGAAAGTCAACAAGATAAAAGGGCAGGAATGGAAATGGAAGTAAAGGAAATTAAAGGACAGAGAAGTGAAGGAAAGGGAAGGGGGTAAAAGGAAAGTAAGGAAAAGAAAGAAAAAGAAAGAAAAGCATAAAGGGAATGGGAGAAAAGCAAAGGAAGAAAAAGGAAAGGGGGGGGGGGATAAATAAGGGAAGGGAGGGAAGGAAATGAAAGTGAAGGAAGGAAAGTAAAAGAAATGGAAGTCAGGAGAGAAAGGAAAAGAAAAAGATAATACACTGTACGGATTTTGACATGGCCATGTCAACTAATGCTCACAGTGTCAAAGAGCTTGTGAACCCCACACAAATTGCTTCACTACAAACACAATAATTGACTTGAACAGAATTTACCAGATGCCCTTTTCCACAACGACCTGTAACTGAGCTAAATTTAGGGGCCTTGCTCAAGGGCCCAACAAGCAGAAGCTTGGCAAAACGGGGGATTTGAACTCACCACGTTCCAATTAGAAATCAAGAGCCTCAACCTTCACAGGAATAGTATGTAACAGAGTACAGAATGTAGAGTGCCTCTTCTGCCTCGCATTATATCTGTACTGCAAATGAAGCATTGCGGTCGGGTCTGAGGGTGCCGCTAATAGCCAGACCACAGGAAGTCTGCCGGAGCGGGGGGCTGTCACAGAGAGAACAGGGGAGAATGTGAGAGAGGGGGAGATGACAGAATCTGTTGGAGACAATAACAGGAGGAAACTTTTAAATTATGCGCCGTGAAACGTCTTCGACGGAACATCAAGTGCTATCACATCCTACTTCTCCCATCACATGTGGAGAGGGGAGTCTGGCCGCCGCACACACACACACACACACACACGCAAGGTGTTGCAGTGTGGGCCTGACATAGTCTTTATAAAGGAACACACACCCTCACACACACACACACGCATGATCGGGAAGGTTGCGAGGGAGGGGGTTGGAGAGAATGGAACAGTTTGTGATAACAGTGGTTAAAGCACTTAAGCTGCTGTAATTAGCGTGTGACAGAAGATCTGCATTTATCTGCCATTGCACAAAGCAGCGTGAGAGGGATCAACAACCGAGACAAACAGCACCGCTTCCAACCAGGCTTTTACATCGGCTTCGGACGCACACACACACTGAGTAATAAGCTACAACTCTACACTGATTTAAAGTAACACACAACGTCTACACGGACACTAATGATGCAGGTACGCGCTGTTTAACGTCCATCCGATCGATGGCTGCTCGCTCAGATCTTAAAAATGATAATTAATTATAACAGGAAGGAAAAATCTGTCTTTTAAATCGGGACGAAGCAGCAGTAAACAAACTCCAAGCGGCAAAGACACTGTCCTGCGCTGTATGACGTGAACATATACAACACTGCACAGAACTCCACTTACCATAATTAACTTCCTTATCATAACAGATTCCTACGTTTATTGCTTATTTAGATAGTTATACCGCCCAGTATTGCAGCGTATAAATATTAAAAGTATTGTTTTCAAACTGATTTCATCTCTTTGAAAACAGCTGGTCAACCCAGCGACCAATCAGCGACGTGGCTCCACGAGCAGAGGTGAGAGTTAAAGAGCAGAAGTTCGTCATTCACTTAAAAGTTCGTTACCTTACTGGTCGCTTGCTTGTTGGCTCATGTTTAAACTAGAGAGTGTTCCGCTACTTATTTGTACCAAGCTGTAAATGGAGTTTGTAAGTGTATGTACCTGTCCTATTGTCAGTAGTACTCCTTTGTTTGGCTCCACTACCAGTATGTTCTCACTAAGACCTATAACTATATAAACTGGTTCACATTCACTCTGAGTCTCTGTTTCTTCTGGCTGATCTTCCATGTTGTTCATAATACTGTCTATCAATGCATTTTTGGCTTCTGTCAAACAAAAGTATTAGGTCCATCATACTGTCCTCTTAAGTGTTATGGCGTAGCCCTAGACAGGGTCATAACAGTACATTGTGTTTTCTATAATTACTATGAATTCCCATAAATTAAAACAGGTTTAACGTGTATAACAATTTTGTTTCCAGTGGTATTGGGACTGTGGTAGCCTAGCGGTTAAAGTACTGGACTATGGACCAAAAGGTCCAGGGTTCAAATCCCACCTCTGATAAGCTGCCACTGTTGGGTCCTTGAGCAAGACCCTTAACCCAAAATTGCTTGGATTGTAAGATTATATCAATTGTAAGTCACTCTGGATAAGGGCGTCTGCTAAATGCTGTAAATGTAATGTAATGGTATGTCTGATACATTTATGTATCGTTTGCACGCAGTCTTCTTGTGGAAAATACCCTTTATATTTACATTACAGTAGAATAAAAAGACTACATCACTATGATTATGTTTGGTCAACATCCATTTCGGTCAACATCACATTTCACAGAACGTAACGAGCATAACTGTTACACATTATCAGATATCGGTAGCCATTCACATGCTTAAGAAATCCAAGAAAAGCCAGCTGGACTTTAATTTGAGTTTAGGAATGTGATCATGCAGCACATGTACATATATTATTAGGTCTAAAAGTAGAAAAAAATGTCATGACCCAGACCAGAATTAACCGGATAAGAAAATGAATGAATGAACAATAGATATAATTGCAGAGCAGCTTTACAAAAAGCCAAGCCCATACCACAGAGAGCCAGAGGTTACAGTGGAAAAAACCTCTTCGAGATGCATACTGAAGAAACTTTGAATAGGTTCGACTTGGGAGCACACTAACACTGGATTGCTGCCATATGATTGGATGATTAGACATTTGTATTAACAAGCAGTTGAACAGGTGTTCCTAATAAAGTGACCGGCGAGTGTACATTAACAGCATTACACTCTTATCCAGAACAAATTACAACCTACAAAATTTTACAACGTACAGTACAATCCATTGTGGATTAAGGATATTGCTCAAGGGCCCAATAGTGACAGTATCTGATCAATCAACCTTCTGGCCTAGTGGTTAAGATAATGGACTATGGACCAGAAGATCCAGGGTTCAAATCTCACCTCTGCCAAGCCACCACTGTTGAGTCTTTGAGCAAGACCCTTAATCCATAACTGCTTGGATTGAACTGTATCAGTTGTAAGTCACTCTGGAAAAGGCCATAAATGTAAACGGACAATAGTCCAGTACCCTATCTGCTTCACCACTCCAATGGGCCAGATTCAGTGGAACTCAAACAGCCTCATGGTTTTCATTAAAAGTGATTTCCAAGTTAGTCTTTGACTTGTATTCCAGTACGGCCAAATTCTATTTTGAATCAGATATACATTACAGTTAGACAGATCAAACTTTCTCCCAATCTGTTCAAAATATGCTGGAGTATCCCTTTAACTCAATGCATTCTCAAGGGAGTGCATCAGGGATAAAGAGCTACAGTTTTTGTGTCCGACCCCTCCCAGTCCCCTGTGGGAATTCACCCGAATTTCACAATCGCTGTAAGAGAGAGAAAGGCCATGCATTACTGTACAAAGGAGCTGGGTCAACGTGTCCCTTCGCTCTTTTTCTGACCAGAGCGCCAGAGAGACTGAAGCAAGCAGCGGTGAGAGAGTGGAAAAAGGGGGCAGAGGGAAGTCAGATTTTTTTCCTCGAGGTCACAGCGACATCAAATCAAGAGATCAAGCTCAGGTGCGACACCGTCACTATGGCTACAGGATGCAAGGAGGGTTTAGCGCAGCACTCAATAACTGCAGCCAACAGGAACCTGAACTCAGGGTTCTGGTTTATTTTTCACCAACTTAAAGAGACGTGTCACGGTAACGACACGACACTAAGGGTGATTCACAGTTGCACTTTTGTTCCACTTGGACTGAGTGTGCTGTGTGTTTTGGTGTGTGTGAGAGAATGGATCTGAAATCCTGGAAACATTGAACAGCATTTCACAGGGGGACGGCTTTATTATTCAGAGGAACTTGTTCAACTGAACTGACCATTTGAGGTTAGGGTCTTGCTCACTCCTGAACTCATTGCCAATGTTCGGAAACCATTTGAGATTTTTTGCCTTTGTACGGCGCATTTTTCTGCTGGGCACTGCGCTCAAAAGGGACACCCACTGTCAGCAACAATACTCGGTAGACCGTGTGGCGTTTAAAATGCTCAGTTTGGTATTAAGTCCCAGAAAAAGTGCCAAGAAAATATCCCTTACACCATTACAAACAAAACTCCACCAGCAGCAGCAACCTGAACTGTTTTGTACAAGTCAGGATGGATCCATGCTTCCATTTTGTTCCGCAAATTCTCGTTATTGGCACCCGTGTGGTCTTCTGCTGCTGGTAGCCAATCTGCCTGTCAAGGTTTTTGACTGTGCTCTTCTACTACTCGTTTGTAACAGTGCTTATTTGAGTTAATGTTTGCCTTTCTATCAGGATTGAAACCATTTTCTCATCTGACCTGTGGCATCACAATGCATTTTTCACCCAGAGGAACTGATATTGCCTCTTTCTCAAACCAGTCTCTGTAAAACCTAGAGATGGCCTGTGTGTGAAAATTCCAGTAGATCGCATTTCTGAAATATCCAGACACCCATCTAGAACCAGAACCACAACCATGCCCAAGTTACGAAGTCACTTAAATCAACCTTTCTTCCCCATTCTGATGCTTATTTTGAATTCGCAGTCGTCTTGAATCCTGTCTAAATACTTAAAAAATGCATCCAGTTGCTGCCATGTGATTGTCGGAATGAGATATTAAGTGTTTAACACAGTTTGAAGCAGGTGTGCCTAAACAGTTCAAAACACCACGGCCTTTCTGACTCCAGCTAGCTAGTGTTACCTGTACGTGTTTGTGTGTAAGATTTTGCCCATGTCTACGATGCATTGAGAAAATGAATCTATACAGTCTTAAGCAATATTTTGTCGGGCCCCCTACTCTACACGCTGTACTGATTTTCTGAACCACTGTCAGTTCAGTTCAGCTCTGAGACCAAGATTTACTAGTGTATGCATTAAATCTTGACTGTGGTAGCCTAGCGGTTAAGGAACTGGACTATGAACCAGAAGGTCCAGGGTTCAAATCCCACCTCTGCCACTGTTGGGTCCTTGAGCAAGGCCCTTAACCCTCAATTGCTTGGATTGTAAGACTATCAATTGTAAGTCGCTCTGGATAAGGGCGTCTGCTAAATGCTGTATATGTAAATTTGGAGAACTATATAACTGTAGGAACCCTGCAAAGATTTTGTTAACTGCTCTTGGCTGTACACACTTTTCTTGGTTGCTGTGTCATGTTGTTTCACAACTCTACGGGACGCAGAACTAATCGCCTAATCACTTAGTCCCTCTAAATCTGAACAGGTGCAGAGGGTACTTAAGGGTGATTCTTCAACTGTGGGTGTTTTTAACCATCTTAAATTGTGAAAAATAAAACTTTAAAATTTATTTAAAGATGCACTGTAAATAAATATAAACAATGTGAACATGTCATGTGTGTGTGTGTGTGTGTGTGTAAAATACTGCCATAACTGGTTATGTTGCTGATCAGAAGGTGTACACGACTCAATTATTCACATTGCCAGACTTCAAAATGTCACTCTTCTCTCATGGCTGACATGTGCTCCCCTGTCCGTCTTAGTTTCCATGGCAACGGCATAAACAAGCGTTACCTCCAAATAATTCGCTACAGAAATCCTGGGCTGTTGTGGTAACGATGGTAATGTTATGGACGGTCATATATTGTTCAAATATATGCAAAGATTGTATAGATATAACACACTGTGCCTTTTTAGGTTACTATGAAAACAAACATTGTGGTTATTTTTAATGAACTGATCATTTTTATCTAATTTTATTAGAGCTGAGAAGTTGGGGCTTGGCAAATAATCGAAAATGAATAGAAACCAACATTCAGGACCTTTCACCAACATAAAATTGCCCATATTGGTCAAAATTCTGTTAATACTTTCCCCACTGTCCGTGTTTATGTACTGTCCCATTAAAACATGCGACCCCGCCTCTTCCAGTCAGCGACATGGAAGTCAAGTCAAGTCAGATTTATTTATATAGTGCTTTTTACAATGGAGCATTGTCTCAAAGCAACTTTACAAGTTTAGATCATCTCCTAATATCTACGTCCAATCCCACATTGAGCAAGCCTAGGGCGACAGTGGCAAGGAAAAACTCCCTAAGTGTCATGAGGAAGAAACCTTGGGAAGACCAAGACTCAGAGGGACCCGACCTCCTTGGGCGAAGCAACATGGAGGAGAACTCAAACACTGAGCAGCTTGTGTACCAAAGAAAAATGCCGTGTCCGGTGTTTGGACACATTTTTTCTTTAGAGAAGATGACAAGCCAGATGTAAACACTGCAGGATATGTTTCAGCGACCAATCTCCTTCAACACGGAGCACGATCAAGTAAACGCTACCGAATAAGAACGGGCATGGCTCAAAAACAGAGAGAGACTGACAAGTGCCCAGCCACAAGAGCCTCCACAAAGCAGCTACCAATAGCACACAATATGAAAGGACTGATGAAGAGGGAAAGAAATATCAGACACCATTTCCTACTGTAATGCAAAGGTTATGACTCAAGCTTTTATTTTGTAATAAAGTAAGTTTAAACTAAAAGCTTCAGTACTGGATTGATGTCCAAAGGAAAAACAATGGTTTATAAGTACAGTGCAGTTCAAAATGTGTGTGTGTGAGTGTGAGTAGAAGTGCATGAGTCTGGAAGAGGTTTTGGATGTGAAGTGCCCTCAGTCCTCATCCCTCTCCTCACTTCTCTTCCTTGCCTCTGTCCTTCACTTTTCTCGCCTCACTGGAGTCATTACCGCCTAATTAAGTGCATGGCTTGTAACATAAGCAAGGCATTAAATTGAAACATTTCGCCCTTGTAAATGATGAGAATGATTATCATGCTAATTCAGCCGCTCTGTTGAGGAAAGGAGGTGGTAGGGAGACGGCCGATTGGTTTATTTCTGTCAAACGGCTCGCGAGCTGCTTTGATATGCTCTCATTTCGGCTCTTCACTGTATTCTCGGGGCTGTTTGTAGCTTCACCCTCTGCTAAAGATTGACTAATGAGCAGATTTTCAACCAGACAAACGAGGGGGTGGCACAATGAGCCAGGTCGCCGTGCCATTCCAGTTTCCCAGTTCGATCCTGGACTGGGATCCCAGACTTTTGTTTGGAGTTTGCATGCCCTCCTCATGTCCACAGAACAGAGGACTGTGCTATGATCAGAGGTTTGACTTGAGCTTTTGCTATCTACTGAACACTGCAACCAAACTAATTTCTCTACTCCTAAAAATCTAGCTCAACAAAAGCAGAGAAAACTCAGTGTAACCTTTGTAAACAATCTTAAATAACGTGCGGGATGGCACGGTGGTGCAGTGGTTAGCACTGTCACCTCACAGCTCCGAGCTCCCCGGTTCTGTCTGTGTGAAGTTTGCATGTTCTTACAGCATTTAGCAGCATTTAGCAGACGCCCTTATCCTTTTCCGACTTACAATTGATACAGTCTTACAATCCAAGCAATTGTGGGTTAAGGGCCTTGCTCAAGGACCCAACAGTGGCAGCTTGGCAGAGGTGGGATTTGAACCCTGGACCTTTTGGTCCATAGTCCAGTACCTTAACCACTAGGCCACCACAGTTCTTCCCGTGTCTGTGTGGGTTTCCTCCCACATTCCAAAAGACGTGTTAGGTTAATTTCTGTTTCCAAAGTGCCCCTTAGTGTGTGAGTGTGCGTATGAGTGTATGTGCCCTATGATGGATTGGCGCCGTCTACGGTTGTTCCTGCCTAGACACGGGCTTTCCCACAACCCTGTCTAGGAAAGGCAGATAAGAAAGTGAATGAATGAATGAATGAATGAATGAATAAGGTGCACTCCATCAAAATGTAAACAGGTTCAAAATGCAAATATCATCATTTTAATTATTCTGTGAGATTCTGTGCAGGGGCGTCACCAGTCCTAATTTACTGGGGCACGTGCGACCCAGTTGCACCCTCTAGTGTTCAAACAATGCAACTTCATGCTGGCATAATCAACAAGAACGCACCTCATATCGTTCATCTCCGAAATGTGTTTTGTTGGCTTCCGTCAATTATGTGATTCCTTTAATAAAGAGTTTTTCTGCAATTATACATTTCAAGGGGGCCATCTAATAGCAGCGTGTGTGTATTTGTGTACTGGGGGGTATGTGGTTCCCCTGACTGAGTCGGTGAAGTGAAAAGGTGGTATGTTTAAGGGAAAAAAGCTGTGTCCAGGGGTGTGAAAATCAGTCCATCTCACTGTCAAGGACACCTTTAATTACACCAGCGGGGGTTCGGTGTGCAGGGAGATGGACGGGTGTACAGGGCAAAAAAGACTCAAGATGTGCAACACGACACCATGAAGAACTTTACCTGTGCCTTCTGGTGTTTGAAAGAAAGTGTAGAACATGAGCAGGCTTGAAACGATAAGCAGAAATAATAACTGAACCCTCACAGCACCTGTCTGTCCAATGCAGAACAGTAATACAGACGTGTCAGAATGCTAACGCGCTAGCACCTTTTGTTTCAGCTCGGCGCTGACATGCTAATGGCCTTCGCTCTCGGTTCTAACCCAAGCATTAGGAATCCTACCTGCTAATTAGTCAGAGTGCCAGAAGAACTGCCCATGCAAAGTCATTGTTGTAGATGCACTTTGTAGTTCTACAATTACAGACTGTAGTCCAACTGTTTCTCTACATACTTTGTTCATCCCCTTTACTCTGTCCTCTAATGGCCAGGGCCCCCAAAGGACCTGCACAGATCAGGTACTATTTGGGTTGTGCTGGTACGATTGGATCAGACACAGCAGTGCTGCTGAAGTTTTTAAACACTGCTCACTTACTGTCCACTTTATTAGAGACAGTCACAGTCATCTTCTAATCCTTCATCAGTGCTCACAGGATGCTGCTGGCTGGACATTTTTGGTTGGTGGACTATTTTCAGTCCAGGCCTGACACTGAGTTTAAAACTCCAGCAGCACGGTTGTATCTGATCCACTCATACCAGCACAACACACACTATTATTCTTAATTATGACATTAAGAACTAGGGTTGCCAGATGCTTTGTTTTGAATTGTGCAGTGAGTTTTTACATTTAGTTTTAACCGCTCCGGTTCCTTTATATTCACCTTGACATTTGAGTTTCAGGAGGTCTTTCCTTGCCGCTCTCCCCTCTGGATGCTCATTTGGGTCCTACATAAATAAGACCAACTTTAATTGAATGACCTCACTTTCACTTCAGGGTCAGACTCGGACTTGAGGACGATGCAACGAGGGCGGAAACAAGGCGAAGAAGAAAAGGCAGGATTCAAACCCCACTTTACCCTCACGTGCACAAAACAGGCCAGTTATCAGATTAATTACAGCAGGAGTTCTCTTAACATCTGCTGGAATGTCAGGTCTAGCGAGGGCGAAGGAGGGAGGCAGGGACTGAGGGATTGAGGGAACGAGGGAGGAAGCCGCCGGCCCTGGTGGAGGTGTGAAGGTACAGGTTAAAATAAGAACAGCCGTCTCTATTCCGGCAACTGAACACCAGTCGCAAAGACTCTCTCTTCCCT
The DNA here is from genome assembly GCA_025084515.1 of Ancistrus triradiatus. Classification (NCBI taxonomy): domain Eukaryota; kingdom Metazoa; phylum Chordata; class Actinopteri; order Siluriformes; family Loricariidae; genus Ancistrus; species Ancistrus triradiatus. Next base: position 298,828 of record JAJAGP010000056.1, on the reverse strand, counting down.
AACGCTGCTAACTCCATGGGTGTGTGATTAAGAGAGTGTGCAGTATGAGGACATTTCCTGGGTGTGTGTGCTGCCCGTTGTGTGAGATAGAGAGCGAGACCGTCGTGGTGCTATGTCTTTATTATTCGACGCTGTCTAGCAGAAAGCGCTACAAGCTGAGTGCCGATTGTTACTGTGGCTGAGCGTGTCTGTGTGTACGTATGGGAGGGGGCATGCTCCAGATGCCGAACAATGTGTTCTCTGTAATTATCTAGAACACAGTACATTATTTAGAAGATCAACGCATTGCTTATCAGAGTGTGGGCAATACTCTGTACATGTACAGCATTTAGCTGAAGGTTGTATCCAGAGAGACCTAAACGGCTGATACAGTCTTACAAGGACCAATCCAAGCGGTGTGTGGTTAAGGGCCTTGCTCAAGGGCCAAACAGTGGTAGCTTGGCAGTGCCGGGACTTGAACTATCAACAGTTTGGTCAGTGGTTCAGTTCCTGTGCAACCACTTTCACTAACAAACCTTTAGTGTGGAACTAAAACCAAATTTGTGTTCATATTTACATTGAGCCCTAAAAAAGTTCCCCTAATTCGAGAATCACCCATACATATTAACTAAGCTACGTCTCCATTATTCACTCCAGTGATAAGCAATGACTGTCTTTCTTTCAGCTTTTTCCTTGAGCATGTTTTATGAGCAATAAATAATGTGAATATCGAGCTCGGTGTCGTAGGATTTCTTGAATCGCTACAGCTGTGATCCAGTACAAGCTACTGTACATCATGACTACATGAATAATCGGCTAACTGCTGAAATCAGATAATGATCAGATTATTACTGTGCATGTAAACACACTCAGGGATGGCAGGTTGGAGGGGGTCGGACTCGGTTCTGCGGTGAGCTACGAACAGGTAGAGGGAGCGTGAGAGGAGGCGTAGGCCCGGTGCTTTATGTTTTCGGTAATTAAAACAGCATTAGGCTATTTATTTCCTCTCCCCGTGCGTAGCTGATTGGGCATGAGGGAGCACGGGACTCGCAAAGCAGAGAAGGAGCACAATTACACGCCATCAGCAGACAACATTAACTCGCTAATAGGAACACGGCAATAAAACTTTATTATTATGGCGGAACGATGATTGCCTGGTTTAAGATAACATTTATAATCCTTAGCAAGGATCGCAAGGAAACGCGGTGGATGGGGGTTGAGAGGAAAAAAAACAATAAAGATGCTCCTTTTCGGTTCTCGGCGAGCGGTTTGCAGAGGGATGAGGGATGACAGGACATTCCTGAGAGATTAGCGCTCATTAGCCGTCCATCCAGATCTCCATTATCTTCTCATCTACTAATGCACACCACAACTCACTCAAGATACTGACCTCCACCCAGCTCCACACACACACACACACACACACACACACACACACACACACACACACACACACACACACACACTCTGGTGGAAAGTACACAAAATAGTTTTGCCACCCTTTTTGCAGATATGGAAAGTTTCATGACACCCATTACTGAGAGGAGGCACGGATGGGCCCTGAGCAATTAGTCTTAATCAAAGCCTTGGCCAACGTTGGCGTCAGGCACTGGACTGGATTTGACCATTTCCGAGCTGATTCATGGGAAGTTGCTGCCGCATCATGTCTGACACACTGTGTTACACAAAAGACAGCTTGCTTAACTCGCCAACAGAGGTTTGCAAAGTCTGGGGTTTGGAGAACTGTGCGAAGAAACAAAGCTTTTTAAAGCTGTAAGCTAATCCACGTGTCGTGAAGATGACGATGGAAATAATACTAATACTTTCTCCGCAACAACACTCATCGTGAGGACGTAAGCATGCTCAGGCCCAGAACGTTTAAGATCAATGTGAGCACAGGCCATCTGGGGAGAAGGGAGTAGAGAACAATCATGGAAATGTACTAATCATCCGGACAAAGTGAGTAAATTTATGGAAGCAAGTCACAAATGTAGCCTCGTCTTGCTTGGACCAGATGAATATTCTTCAATCACCTTTGGCACACCTTAAGTATAAGCAGATACTCCGAGCCTTTGTATTGGTATTATGTGTGAAATGGAGAATGAGATTGGCTCATCCAATGCGGTGACAGCACAGGCTTAATGTATGCAGTGCTTCTTCTGCAGACACTACAGGAGGCATGATGGGGAGCAAAGTGAGATTACTGCCTGACCAAAGAGGTAAGGAAGAGAAAGTAGTGAGAGTAGTGAGGGTTTAAGCGTTAGCATGTGCTACAGGGAGAATGATGGAAGGAGGGAGGGAGGTGAGAGATAGGTCTACCATGGGCCAGAGGGAAAGAGAAGGAGAAAGAGTGGGCGAGCCAGTGGCCTTCCTTTCTTTGGTATTTTCTTCACGTTGGGGGGATAAATTATTCAGAGCCCGGGGAGGCTTTTGCTTCACAGTGTAATGAGAAGGACACGCATTGATACCAAATATTGCTGTTGGGAAACTATCGATCCGAGAGCTATTTGTCCAGAGTTTAGTCTGAAACCGAAGGCTGTCAGCGCCTTTTAATACAGTATGACTGACACTTATGTTAAAAACATCTCAGGTCCAGCCCATCGCCCTCTTTCTTTTGCTCTCTGAGCAGGAAAGCAAGGGGTGAAAATATAGGACAAAGGACGCCATCAATAATCATGCAGACATAATTAATTGCTTCTGGAAACCGGGCACGTCAGTATAAAGCTTAACCCGTGACCCAAAAAGTCACTCGGAGTAAAAACATCATCCACAAAGCCAAATCTGGCTTGGCTCATGCTAAATGACTGGCTGAGTAAGATCAAATCACTCATCGTCTCGCCAAATTAGGCCTTCTATATGTTATGCTAAATTAGCCATAGTCTCAGGGTTTTGGGGGGGAGGGGGGAAATCAGGCTTGACTAAATGCTAAACATCTCTGTCCTCAGATGAACACTGACTAATCTGTCATGTTCTCCTAGCCTGAAAAAGCACGGGATGCTTGCTTTGGCCCCGACCTGAGGAAGTCTGGCTTTCCTACGGGCGGAGGCCCGTGCCGAGGGAGCCCAGCGGTTCCAGCAAGGTGGTCTGAGGTCCCTGGCGTGTTGGGAATGGAAAATCTGAGCTCGTTCACTCACACGTACACGGTTAACAGAGCACCGAGTGACAAAGCTGAAGCTGCTGGAAACCAAAAGGCTAAGTGCAAGTCTTTAATATGGGATTAGGACTAAAACAGGTGTTCTACATCAAGAGCATTTCTTTATTCGTCTTCACAAAACTCTTAATCCGAGAAAGGAGCCTATCTATGGGGCAGGACTACAAACTTGATGGAATGACTGCTATCCAGGGTCAATGAGTGCGTTTACATGCACTTAATAGTCAACTCTTAATCGGATTTCTGCGGTTATCTACAGAAATCAGATTAAGAAATCCCATAAAGAGAGCTGGATCTGAACTGAGCAGTCGGCATCTATATCCTTACTCTGCTTTCAATCAGTTATTCTAATATATTATAATCAGTACAGTATTGTAGTGCGTATCCCTTGCCTGAGGAAAGATCGAAATTCAAAATTCATAGTACAATTTCTGCTGAATGTGTATTTGTGTGTGTGAGACGGTTAAACGTGAGTACTCAGGCGCTTCCACTTGAAAACAAGACAGTCATGGAAAATCAGGATCGAATTCTGGACCCCGAAGCTGTATTTCTATTAAATTTGTGTACTTGCTCAAGGGTTATTGCTATTCTACACCATACAGAATCACCTGATTTAGTAAACCAGCAACAAAAGGAGTACAGTAATTGGAACTTCTTAGAATCTCTCATCGACACTAACAAAGACTTCACCATCATCTCAGAGAGAGAGAGAGAGAGAGAGAGAGAGAGAGAGAGAGAGAGAGAGAGAGAGAGAGAGATAGAGAGCGCGAGAGAGCACCGTACATCCGGCCCATGTTGCTGGAACCTCTGACAAACTGAAGTCTCTCTGTGGCTCTCAGCAGGATACTCTGAGCAGCGTGCAGCCTCCACGGCAGCGCTGCATCATGAGCCGGTCGGCGGGAGATGGTAATAACCCTTCGCTCTGTCTCGCGCTCAACGTTCTCCTCCCTTCACGCAGATACACCTCACGTCCAGCCCACGCGTCACACTCCCCCGCAATTACCACGTCACCTTATGTCAGGAGGTGAAAGCGATCGAGGCTCTACCATTAGAGCAACAGCAAAACAGAACAGCAAAAAGATGGTTGGGGAACATAATAAGTCTATTACATATACAATGTAAGCAGATATGCCCCGAGATGAGCTGGCACCTGGGTTTGGAGTATACCCAGTGTACCTGGGATAGGTCCCTGACTCACCACCAACCTGAAACGGATTTAATAGTTCCGTCTTTTGGCCACAATTCTATCATGAATTTCCTGTAGACTGGGATTTTTGCCAATGCTGATAGACGTGTCTGAACGTACACTTAGAAAACCTACAAATTCAGCTACTTCCTTCACACTATGGCCTTTGGCACACCTAAATACAGTCAATCCTTTTTGCCCATCTGCTTTGCGGCCCATTTTCCACACATCCAACGAGACATTCGCTGCATTGTACCACCTCTTCTCAATCCGGCTGGCATTTATAGCCCGATCATCCTCGTGCAATGCCATCTGCAGGTGCTTGAAGGTACTACCACCTTAAACAATCAAGATACCTCATTTTTGTTCGGGGAGTATATATGACAATGCGAACAACTGTACAATACAATTGTTGTTAAAGTCAAAGTCAGATTTTTTTTTATCTATAGCGCTTTTACAATGGAGCATTGTCTCAAAGTAGCTTTAAAATTTGATATTATATTCTAATAACTAGGCCAATCCCATACTGAGCAACCCTAGGGCGACTGGCAAGAAAAAAACTCCCTAAACATTATAAGGAAGAAACCTTGACAGGACCAAGACTTCAAAAAAGGGACCTTGGTTGTACCTGGGTAAGTTTCCAAATAGTTACTCTATAGGGGCTGATCCCTTTCTCCAAACTTCTCACAGTTTAATAAAATTGATCAGAATTTTTAATGCTATTTTTACTTTAATAATGCAGGTTCTAATGAGTAAATACAGTTGGAAAAAGTTAATTTAATTTAATTTCACTGTGGTATTATGACAAAAGGTAAGGACTTTGACAGGTTATGATGATTTTCTGGAGGCACACTACAGGTTTTATGTTGTATTTAAACACGAATGACCTGCAGGTTATGATATTAAAACACAAATACATCATTTACTAGTATTACATGGTCGATTAAACAGTGCAATTAAAGGACACCTCCTGGTGTACAATCTCTGGAAGCCAAAAAAAATCTTTCAAGGCTAATTACCAGAGTCTCCAGGCCAATCCAAGTGTTCATATAAGCATTCGGGGTGTTAGCATGCCGAGTTTGGGGTTTGATACAAAACCTTTACCTGTACCAAATCCCTGTCACGATGCTAAATGCAAACAAAGTTCAATTACCGACTAAAAAATGAACTACAGCCTGACTTTCCAACAGGACTATTGCCAGAAACTGTGATTAAAACAGTTATCAGATTATTCCAACTTCCTAAATGTGCTCTTTATTAGCCGCCTCGTGTAGCGTTTGTTAGCGTTATACTGAGGTAATCTAGGCCTTGCTAAAGCTGGCTCTCTGTGGGAATCCTGGGCTGAGGCTGGGGGTTTAGGGGGGTTGGCACTGGGCTCTACGGCTCTAAGAAGTCAAATTACCTCTGAGAGTCGCTGATCAGCTCTGCACACCCATCCGCCGCACGCTCATTAATTGTGTACTCGCTAGCACATTAGCACAGATCCGGCTCCAAAAAAAACCCCCCAGAACAAAACAGACCCACAAACCCAGCGACACACACTAAGAAACGCAGCACAACTGCACAGCTCGACAGTCAAAACTCTCCGAACTATCCACGCTCCAGTAGTCTCGCGTGAGTGAAGGACATCCACAAACACACTCAAATAAACATAACACATTCTCTCACACACACCACACACACGTGCACGCACACGTGGGGGCACTCTTGCGGGTCTCTAATGAAGCCCCAGTTGTGACGGCATGGAGGCGTCTGTGGCTCCGGCGGGATAATTACGCCGCTCCCTCGCAGCTGAGTTTGGCAGATGTAGGGGAGGGGTGCGCGGCGTGCCGAGGCGGCCATAACGAGCGCAGGGGAGCGGAGGTGGGATTCGGCACGGACCCCGCCATCCGCCATTAGCAGCTTGGCACCGTCACAAATGAGTGTTTTTCACCAGAGCGCCGGCAAGGGCTGCGAAATTCCAACAAATTCAAGCCAGAGGAATCAAAACAAAAGCAGAGGAAGACAGAAGGGAAGAAAAATAAGAGAGAGAGAGAGAGAGAGAGAGAGAGAATGGGGGAGTGGGGAACGAGGTTCGCACCGCCATGACCGGATTTGTCACCTCTCTCAGCTTGGGGAGCGCAGAGCGCGGCACCCTGGGAAATTACCAAATCAGAATGCATTGATTTTCTTCAGGGAGGAGGCAGAAAAGAGTGGAGCAAGACAAAAAAGGAGAAGAAGGGCTAGAAATCTGACATGGCTGAGAATTAAGTAGGAGATTGCATTAGACCTTTTGTGTTATAGGGAGCGCAGAGTGGTAGACATTTGTTTTGGGAGAAGCCGGAGTAAAGGCATCTATTGTACACCTCTGGTATATGGGGAGCGCGCCACAAAAGCAAACTATTACCCCTCCACGTCTCTGATGCCCTCTCGCCTTTCCCATTTGTCTCTCTTTGTCCTCATACAGTATCTGGTAATTACCCTCGTGTTGCCAAGACAAACCCATATGTTGCGCCGTGTGACAGCGGCTTACAGTAAATGTATGACCATGTTCGAGTGTGTGCTCTCTCTCTCAGGTATTGCAGAGTTTCTAACTCATATACTGGATGTGGAAAAACAGCTAAAGGCAGCTATAAAACGCTACTGTACTATTTTCTGCCAAACACGCCTGGCGTTACAAAAGTTGACGATGGCAAGGATGGTTCAGCAATTCACATACGGGACTGTCGCCCAGCAGGTTGAGGATTCAAGCCCAGAACTACCAAGCTTCCAGTATTTAGTCCTTAAGCACAGACCTCAACCCTCAAAAGCACGGATTATGTCTTGTAAGGTTCTATTAACTGCATTTGCCTACCGAGTAGGAAAAACAACACCGAGGATCTTCAGTTATAATCACACAGGGTAGAACTAAAATATAAATGCACACAATGAATAATAAACTTCTAATAAACGTACCTCATCCAATGTGTCATCACTGTCATGCCAGCTCTGATACCAGATATTGTGACAGACTCCATTCTGGCCAATCCAGTTTCATCAAAAGCATTTTCTGTCATTAAACGCATTACCCTGCCATCAAACGTGATCATGCCAAAACCATGAACAAACTGGAGTCCAAGAACATCATTTGGCCTGTGGAGACGGACTGGTTGGTGTTTCACAGCTCTAGGGTCTTGGGTTTGAGCCTCATTTCTGGTTGCTAGCTGAATTGCCGTGCGGGTATCCTCTGGGTTCTCCCGCTCCCCCCTGCCTCCCAAAGACAGAGTCGCTACTCTTAATTGCAACTGGGTAGAAAGGATGGCTTTCATCAATCAAACTCTCAGCCAGTCTCAAACATGGTTGGACTCTCAATTTTGTATCAAATCCGTCCGGAACCGAACTAAAATCAACTGCTGGTCAAGTTTAAAACCTAATCCGTGCATTTCCACAAACCCTTATCCAGAATAGTTGAGGTTTCTGTACAAGAACCCAACAGTGGCAGCTCGACAGAGCCAGGATAGGAACTCAAAACCTCTCCGATTAGCAGTCCACAGCCTCAACTCTTGATAATAATAACACAATTGAATACCTGGGTCTCTGCAGTAGTGGGCAAACATATTAAACTACAGTTGTTTAATATGGGTACGAGTCCTGGTGGTGCTTTCTGACCAGGTCAGGTGTCACTTGCAGACACAATTGGATGTGTGTGAGGGAGGGGAGGTCAGTTGCAACAGTGACCCTTACACAGCGCTGGGATGGACTGGGGTTCCATCCAAGGAACACTTATGCCTGCTCCCTGTGTTCTTTGAAGACAGATGCCAGAGCCCCCAACCCGGAGTATCGGGATATCATGTTTTGTGATACTGTATCGATTCTCAATAACACACTATCGATACTGAAATGAATAATTTAGATGGAAAGACTTGTGGCAGCCCATGGTTAAGCTAGAAGGAACAGCTAACATGGAATACAGGCAAAGAGCTACAGCTAACAGATAACAAGAAACACACAAGACAGGGAACAATATATAAAACAGGAACAGATCGACCATAACAAGAGCAACAGGAGTGACAGGAACAACAGGAGCCAGGAACCGGAATGAACCAACAGGAAGAGAAGATGAGACCAGACAAGGAAGTGAACAAGATTTGTATAGGGAAAGCTGTAATTGGTAGCCTGCGTTGGAAAGAGAAAAGGGCCAGAAGGGAGCTATGAAGGATGATGTAGCTACCAGGCTGTTTCCGGTGTCCAGTACAATACATAGCTCTAGTCAAAAATAAATAGACAGTTTGGTAATAGGATCACAGCAAAGCATGGCCAATGTTTTGGTATCTAATGTTGTTATATTATGTTATTTTAGTTATATGATTCATTCATTCACTCATTTTGATGCCAACTCAGGCTTGGAGGTAGCTGATGCCAATCCATCTCAATGCACATGCACACATGCAGGTTCATTCACTCACACAGGGGCATTTTAGAGATGCCAACTGACCTAATGCATGTATTTTAATATGAGATGAAACTGGAGTAGAAACTGGAGTTTGGGGTGGAAATCGGACCAGGAATCCCTAGATCTGAGGTGACAGTGCTAACCACTGTGCCACCGTGCTGCCCTAATCGTGTGACACTCTTAATAAACCAACTTAGACTCGTTTGTGGAAGTTGTGTGTTTTCATTCAGGTCTGTTTCTTCATGTATTTATTCACCGTCTCTCTCTCCGTCTCTCTCCAAGCCTCTCTCGCTCTCTCTTTCTCTCTCCCCATGATGGTAAATGATCGATTTCAAGGTGACCCTGGCTGAATTACGTTGAGTGTTTTGTGCGAGCAGGCGGGCGGCTGCAGTCCGGTCCCAGTAATTAACACCAGCGCCTAATGAAGTCCAGCTGCTCGCCGCGCAGACTGAGCGCCTGCCAAAAACCAGGAGAGCCCCTGTCAGCGTGCCTCATCCTCCTCGCACTCTCTTTCTCCCTCTCCCCAGCTTACTTCATCCCCGGCTTACGAAGGTCAACCTAACCCATCAGCGCCCGCTCTGACCGGCCAACCAGTCTCTCTATCGCTCCCACTACACCCTGGCTAAAACCCTGATCCAGCATTCTTCTTCTGCTTCTTCTCTCTTTGTATCATTCATCGCTCCCTGCCAAATCCCTTCCAGTCCCCTCTGTCCTACTGATCTCTCTCCGTCGTGCCCCTGCTTCATCTCCCTCCATCTCCACCAGACCCCTATAATCCCTCTATCGCTATCGGTCCTTTGACTCAAAATCTCCAAGTTGAGTTTGGAGAAAGATCAGAGACACAGAGCGACCAATCCTGAAACAGCAGGATGAATAAGAAATTGATAAACAGTCTTTATTATGTATATCCACTGGTGTACAGTACAACACAATCCTTCTCTTGCATATCCCAGCTTGTTACCAAGTTGAGACCAAGGATAGTGTCAGCCAGGGTTGAAGGCCCAAGAGCAAAAAGAGGTTAAAGGCCTTGCTCAAGGGACCGACCAATAATGCTAATAATAACGAAACCAGCATTTCCATTTCCAACTGCAAAACCACATGGTCTATAAATACTGGTTTAAGTACATAGAGAACACATCCAACTAGTGATAGAAGGCAATAGATCATTATCAATAACAACAGAAATCTTTCAAAAAGTATATTACAGCCAATCACATGGCAGCAACTCTGCATTTAGGCATGCAGATATGGTCAAGACTGCTGAAAATCAAACCGAGCATCAGAATGGGGAACAAAGGTGATTTGAGTGATTTTGAAAATGGCATGGTTGTTGTGGCTAGACGGGCTGGTTTGTGTTCTTCAGAAACTGTTGATCTACTGGAATTTTTGCACCATGAAATCTCTAGGGTTCTACACAGTATGGTCCGAAAATAAGAACATATCCAGTTGTGGCAGTTCTCTGGGTGAACATGCCTTGTTGATTCCAGAGGTCAGTGTAAGTCAACAGTAACTTAAAGCTGGTGTACTGGTGTATTTCTTGCTCGTACTCGGATGAGGAACTTGGCAGTGCGTGGCGTAGGGAGTCACATGATGGGAGTGATGAGCGCTGGGAAATGTAGTGAGGAAAAGCCATGGTCAGGATTGGAGAATTTTCTAGGGATGGTCCCGCCTTGCACGCTGTGCTGGCTCTGAGACCCCGGTCCTCCTGTGACCCTAAATTTAATGAAGTGATTATATTTTATTGTAATAATAATGATACATGGCCTGAGACAGTGCTGGGCAGCAGCAGCAGCGCTACAGAAATGCCCTCAAACCTTCTGCTGTTCTTAAAAACCATGAACACACGCTTCAGATCTTCCTTTCAGGCACTTCCCAGAAGCTCTTCTGACACCCAGGCTTCAGAGGCAGCGAAACGAACGCGGCTGAAATCAAGAGACACTTCGTCTTTGTTTGACAAGCTAGCTCTGAGCGATACATAGAAGGCAAGTGTGTCATTTTATACATAACCAAGAAGCGGCGTGTGTTACAGGGCATACCTTAAGGGCAAAACCGAGTTTTAGATCAACCCCAGCGCAGGTGCAACGGAGGGAGAGTCAGTCTGGGCTTGTCTCGCTCGGTCTCTTTATCTCGCCTCTTCACTTGCTTCCTCCTCTTTTCTCTGCTAACCCCTGAGCTTTCCTTCTCTAGGATCAAAGCTGGAAGCTCCTGTCAGGCAGGCACCTCTCTCCGTTCCTCAGTGCGCTGCCTTTCAAGACACCGTCCCCAGGTGGCCCTCTCTCCCACGTACGCCTGCCCGACGTACGCACGCTGGTACGCACGCCACCCTGGCACGGGGGAACCACCACCCCCCCGCCCTCCATCCACGGCATCTCGTGCGTTACCCGTTCATCTCTCGGAGAGCGCTGATGATCTGTGACATTCGCAGATACCTCCCACTCGCACTTCCACACAGAGCTGATGTGCATAGGCATGATCACACCAGACAGCTGATGTTAATTATCAGTGTACAGAGGTTTTATTTGCAGAACTAGAACCACAGAACACTCCGAAAGCACTGGATTAACCAGGATCAAATGCTGCAAGTCTTGTGCAACTCTCTACCATCCTCTCTCAGCACCAGAGATCACCGGTTCCATCCTGACCTTGGGCTCATACCCATAACCCAATACCAAGATTAATAATACATAACCCAACCCAACACCCTCTATTGTACTGGAACCATTCCACCTCCCAGTACCAATGGATGCAGTTCCAGCACCATCTGAACCTGCTCTGGCTTCTACAGAACATCGCAGTCAAGAATGAGGATTTATTCTGTTAGGTTGTTATAGAAAACTCCTCTTATCGCTTCCATACTTTGAGTTTGATTACCAAATATGACCACTGCTGCGTACACCACACACACAAACAGTTACAGAGCATCGCACGGGTGGCACTTCGCCGTAGCAGCTGCGACAGATGCCGGCGTCGCTCGAGAAAATAAATTCAGAATAGTTAACGAATTAAGCGAGGAGCTAATTGCGGCTGGCCCGCGTTCATTACGGGCACAAAGGCGGGAGGCTTGTTTGTCTTTTTAACAATTACCTCATGGAGCTCGGCAGGTGGGGGAGGAGGTGAGCGGCTCCCACAATCGTCCCACCCTTCCCTGCACAGCAGCTGCCTCAGACACACCTGGACGGGCGTGGGATGGGGGAAAAGCTGGGCAGCTGTACCCCTGGCTACCACACACACACATACACACCACGCTTCCAGCACACCGGCCCACCAAGGCTACTCTTCCCTCAAAATGACCTGCTTTAAACCCAGACCATTTCACGTGCACCCAAACATGCACGCCTGGGCCACAAGTACAATCTGATCCAATAAGCAAACACACCTGCACACACTCCTGTGGGTCTCGGAGGCACCAGGTACAAGTGCGACTGTTCTGTTCCCCGCACCTTTTGGAGGAGTGCAGCCCTGAGCTGTTCTCTTATAGATCTCCAAACAGCTTGTAATTACCTTTAATAAAACAGCATAAGAAGCAAATCAAGCGCAAACATGGCAAAATGAGTTCTCGGGGGGGATCGGACGCCACTCAGGCTTGCAATCAAACATTTGGGCAAAACATTTCTGCCTCTCCTGCTTCCCCAAGAAGAGGAGGAGATGGTGAGAGAGTTGAAACTTAAGAAGAAGCTAGAAAGTATTACAAATGGGAATTGGTATACAGCATGTTTGGTGGGCTGCTGTGGTTGGTGGAAGGAGAAAAGGGTCAGCATCATGGTGGCTTGGTGGGTGGTTTTTAAAATGCAATACATTTCCCAATGAAGGTGTTTATGTTCTGTTGGTTTTGATACAGTGTTTGGCCTTCAGGTTTGGTGGATTTTGACGTTATACATTATACACATATACATGCAGCTGAAATAGCTGCAGCACCATTCTGTTTTACCCTCTCTAATCCCGGTCATTGTCACATGGGTGGCCAAAGGACCTTGGAATTCACTGGGTGCTGCCTGGACAGGACACCACCATCAACCCTTCATTTGCAGGCCCAGTCCAGTTCAAAAACAGATCTGCTCTTTCCATTTTACATTTACACATGTAGTCATTTAGCAGATGTTCTTATCCAGTGAAACTTACAATCAATACAATTTTACACCACAAAACCACTGAATTGTTGAAGCCTCAAATCACTCGACTGGTGTCAAGGCACTAGACTAGGACCAGAAAGTCCAGGATTCAAATCCCACCAAACTGCCACTGTTGAGTTTTGCTTGGGTCCACACAATTGGAAGATTGTAGATTGTGTGTATGGACTTTGATTTCAATATACTCTTTCTGTTCCTCCTTCTCCCTGGCCCATCCATCCACCCTGAAGCACACCCCCTGCCTGATCCCCTCAGTGTCTCCATCTGGTCCCTTGGAGGTTCTGCTTGGCTTGTTCCAGGTGGTGTAGGAAGTGTATTGACTCTTCCCATGTATACAGTTTTACCAAACAGTGGAGAGCACCACATCGCCAATATAAAAACCACAAAACCTGCCATGGAAAGCCAAAGAAAGTGGAATTCAATGACTCGATTCATGCTGTCTGACATGATGCTTATCAGGCCTGCCACTATTACGTATATCACAAGTTGTGGAATCTGGTAAATGTACTATTATGGCGTGGTGGATCAGTTTTGGGTATCGTCCATTGATTGTCCATTCTTAACACTACCAGCGAGGAGATCACTGCTTTTCCACTTAATACCAGATATCCTGGGTTTAAAATAGTGCAATATTTCAACAAATATATACAGTCGGTAACACAACTACTTGATAAAGCCTGCATGTGACTGAGACCGAGTAAACAACAACATTCTGCTCGCCGTCACCAAGAGCCAGAGATTCAAACTAACCTACCATGCAACTTCTACTAAATGTTATGCATTAGCAGAATAAAAATGACAATGATAAAACCAAACCACATCTATTCATGTAGCAGACACCCTTATCCAAAGCGATTTACTCCAGATACTATCTTACCATCCAAAGAATTGTGGGTTACAAGCTCCTTAGGAGGGATAAGACCAGGTAAAGGAGTGTCCATAGTCCAGTACCTTAACCCCTAGGCCACCACAGTCACACTGTAGGACTGTCCACTACCACCACATAGTAAGTTCTGGCTCATTCAGAACCTGTAATAGGAGACTAAAGTTAATTTGTTGGTAACGCTTCCACCAACATACTGTATATATGATGCTTCATACTAAAGAGAAAAGTATCCTGCTATCATTGTACCTTGGCCTTTCATACTACAATAGAAATTGTTTATTATTCATGATGACTCACATAAGAAGGGGAGTTTACAAAAAGGGAAAAAGCAAGAAGGTGGAGAAACAAAAAAATAGTCAAAACTTTATAACCATAGTACATGACAGTAATGTCAATACTCAAGTACATTTAAAAATACGTACTTTAGTACTTTTACTCAAGTAAAAATGTAAACAGAAGACAAATTCATTACAGTATCTGTACTTTTACTTAAGTATATGACTGCTGACTTAGGAGAACGCTAAGATGTGCTGTAACTAAACCATAAAGGTCTTTAAGATGGGACTACATTTTTAGAAGAAATAGTGCCTATACATTACTATTCGTGCTTGCATTGAAACACTAAACCTGCTTTAACAAATAAAACTAAAAATAAATGATGGCAGCTATTGTCTGCTGTAACCCTGTCAGATATCAAACAGAATTTGGGTTAATATTCAATAAAGTACTCCTTTATATACAGTGACATGGGCATAAACACAATACTCGGTACACATATGGCCCAAGGCCAGACACACACGCACATGCACGCTCGCGCCAGCACTTTTGTTAGAGTGAGCCATCATCCACATTATCCACAACCATTGACTTCTAACGCTTCTTGAGTGCTGCCTCATTAAATCTTTACTGACACAGAGTGACCATGGCAGGTCCGTGTCACCTGCCGTCTGTGCATGTCTCTCGAACTGCTTATTGCTGATACACACATGAACAACAGGAGGACACAGAGCAGTCATTTCTGCATGGATACTGTGCTCATCAGTAGAATTCACAAATCACAGACCTACTGAAAGCTTTTAGCTCTGCAGGGTCTGTATTTTTTGCACGCTGACTCATTATTGACATAAATAGAGATGCAATGATGAGGTATGATTTTCTGATCTGGCGTACTGATGTAATTTATGGCCCCTACATGAACGACTGTCCTAGAGAATCTACGACTATGGAGCTCGCTCACTATGGAGGCTCCCTATAATGTCCGGCACTCTGGCTCCCGGGATACATGTAACCCTAGCCGCTGACGTCGCTAAAGGGGTAGCTAATTTCACGTGTTGTAAAATAGTCACCTATAACCAGATCTCTCAGCAGGCTGCTCAGTGGGTGTTTCACTGAGGAGGGTAAACGTGTTCGTCATGTGAACAGGTGAAGAGTGGTGCTCTGGTGGGCCAGCCTTATGACTATGTCGCTGAACCGTCAACCATTTGCACTGCTGCAAGGACGTTGCCGGAGCGAGGGCACTAACTACATCTGTTGCATCCAGATCTGCTAAGCTATAAGCTGAGCTAGCCTTCTATAAGTCTGGATGCACAGCTCAGTGAGTCTACAATCAGTGAGTCACCCTGGAGTAGCACCCTGTTCAGGGTTCCTCTTTCTTCTTGACTAAGAGGCTTTATCAGAAGATGAATTTCAAGTTTCTGTAGTCCATTTCACTCAAAGTAGGACTTTTACAAGACTTTTAGAAGCCATCAAGTCAACCTAACAGTCTGAAGACACAACCACTGATGCAAAATGCCCGTGTCGCTTGTTTAACGTTTTTAAGGCTATGATAATTCTCAATTAGCACTAAATAACATTATAATGCAAAATCCCGTGGAAATTAGTCCTCCACAACATAACATCCACCTCGATCATAACTGGTCCTGCTATCAATCAAAGCGGCACTAGCTCATTAGGACATCTGTGAGCTCACGTGCACCTAAGGGGGTAGTTCGCACCTTCCTCCCAGTGTGCTGATCTTCCAAATGAGGTTGCAAAGGCTGCAGTATAAAAAGAGATTGGCTTCACATGTAGTCTGTTTTGCCTTTGCAGGATTGGTGGCTGTCATGTGACAAGAGTTTCTGCTAGTGGGTGAAGGCTGGCAACGAGTAAATTATCTATTAAGAACTAATCTCTTAACGTATAATCCACAAAGTGTAACTCAGAATGCTGCCTAAAACACTTACAACACATTTTTCCTTGATTTCTATTGGCACTGTGGGTACAACTGGTGCTGAACTGCAATTCTGAGAGGTTTTAAAGCGGGAAATGTGATGTGTAGGACATAGAGGTTGGAAGAAGTCAATAAGTCTTGCCAATCAAGTCTGGAGTCAAGTCCCAAGTGAGTCTTATTCAAGTCACCAAAAGCCAAATGTAAACTCTGTAAGCACAGACGTAAGGCAGACAAAAGTCTCGGTTATATGATTCAATATTAGAAAATAAATTACGTTACAAATGGGTTTGTAGAGGCTCTCGAATTCTTTTAGTCGTAAAGCCCAAGTTCAATTCCAAGCAAAAGTCACTGACTGTAAAGTGAAAGTTGCGTCGCCAGTCTGTTTTGATTTAGTCAAATGGAGTTGCAAGTCATCAAGTTCAGGACTCGGGTCAAATTTGAGTCCAAGTCATGTGAGTTCGAGTGCACACCTCTGAGGATATTTCCTAAGTTCTGAGATCAGAAAACCATTCACCACTTGGTCGCAGATGCCACGTTAGCTACGCACAGGTATCAGTCATCCTCCCGAGGGAAAGGCCAGTTCCTGGGCACGGCAAATGACAAAACCTACCAAAGGCTTTTGCGAAAGGCTTGCTTCAGAGCTTTGATATCAATACTGATTCTGACATATACATACATATTGACATTAGAGATTCCACTGAAATTATGCACTGGCAACCACTGAGGTACAGCCAATATTGGTATATTGTGACATCACTGCAGGGTGTGTGAAGTTGCCATGGTGACATGGTGCAGTTCATGCTTCAGGCATCAGGCTCATTGGGATGAATAAGTAAGAGTCAGGAGCGAGACGTGTCATTAGCCGCTCTCTCCGGAGACCTCGTCTGTTCAGGTGTGTGCACGCTAAATCATGCCCCTAAACCCAGCCCCATGCAAGGAACAACCACATAGGTGGTGGATGAGGGGGTGTGTTCTTTGGTCGTGGAGAATGAGGGGGTGAAATGAGAGGCTAGTTAACTTCTCTGCCATTCGCTTAAACTTCAGACTAGCTACGAGTGATCTGGACATGCAGTCTGCTCTTTATAAACTATATACACCCCCCCATCCTATGTGGGTTGGTTAATGTGCGTGAGGGGGGTTATGGAGAGAGATGGGGGAACAAACCTGATGGCAGCTGGGCGGGCTCTCCTGAGGCACATCCGACAGGCAGGGAGGAGTGGAAAGAGAAGGCAGGGTGACAGTTAGTCAGCAGCTCCATGATCATATGGGGGTTAGAAGGGGAACATGGTACAGACATGGACATTATGAGGCGGTTGGGATCATTCACTGCGAGACTGATGAAGTGTGGAGGTGCATTTCATACACACTTCAATCCACTCCATTTCTCTGAAGAGTGGCGCTCTGCAATCTTCAAACATGGATCTGGGTTCACACTGGCTACACCAAAGCGACCGGGGGTCAGCGTTTTTCAGAGACTCAGTGATTTTCAGTTACAGAATGTGGAGTAACCACTGGCAAAGCTAAGAGGGAGGGACTACAAAAGGAAAACAAGTTTATACAAGTGACACACACAAGTGCGACCTTTTCTGCACTTGAAAATAGTTTCATTTTGCTCCATTCAGAAGTGTTAATACATACATATGCACAGTATACAAAGTCTGAGACCACTAGTGAAAATGCTTCTATTTTGCATTTTGGTGAAGATCATGGAGTTAAATTTTGTGCCAAAAAGTTTCACCCAAAATAATACAATCGACAAGCAAAACAGTACCTTAATTTCTTTATCTTCTCTGCTTTCTGACCATCTTTTTAGTATGTATTTTGCCAGTTTTTGCTTATTTTTCTCAAAGGGTCTGTTGCATCTGCCTCCTTTTTCATTTGAGTTTTGTCCAATTTTTAAGCGGGGCAGGCCTGAAAGGAAGGTGTTCACCTTAAATCTCTATTGGTCCAATAGTTTGGAGTGACGTACTCGGATACAAAGGCAGTGGAACCTAATAAACTGGCAACTCAGCAGCAACATTGTAACAAAGCAAATCCCACAAGCTTTTAATACACACATGTTGGTAAAGGTTTGATTCGTCCATATTCTCTCCAGTCGTATTTTCAAAACTGTGACATTTCCCCCCCCCCCCAAGTCGAACGTCCCATTCCGATTATCGTAGCTCACAGTGGGCGTGGCCAGGTTTTAGAACATGTGTCACGCCAAAACTATTAGACCAATAGAGACTTAAGGTGAACGCCTTACTTTAAGGTCTGACCCTGCTGTCTCACACCTCTCTGTACGAAAGCATAGACCGGACAGAGAGACCGACACACACACACACACAGTCATACACACGCTCACGATTCTTGCACAACTTAGTCCATCACAACCCCAGTTTATGCTGCCATTACAGCAAAAAGGGGGAACAGACCAAATAGTAACACATTTTTTTATTTATTTCAAAGCCTTTTACTCGAATCTCTATGCTGCTTGGTTTGCATAAAAAAATAATGAAATTATCAAAAATGCTAAATAGTAGTACTTTCACAGTAGTGGTCTCAGACTTTTGGCCCCCATTGTGTACACACCACACAGACTTCTTTTGTCTATTTGCAAATACACAACTTGGATTGCTACAAAGAATCGTGGCTATAAAGCGTCAACATGGTGGACGCTGAGCAAGAGAGTGTGAGCAAGAGTGTGAGAAAGAGAGAGAGAAAGAGAGAGAGAGAGAGAGAGAGAGAGAGAGAGAGAGCTGGACAGAGGGGGGTGAAGAGGCTGACTACAACTCAATCCACTTATAAAGGCAGATGAAAGTGAGGTTAAACACAATATGCTAATTGAAATGTGTTGGCTGATTAAGGGCGATTGAGAGGAGAGTGGGCGTGCTGTGAGTTCTGAGCGCTGGTGATTAGTGTAGCATTAGCATCTGCATGCCTTTCTCCATGACGTACAGAGCACTGGTATGGAGAGAGAGAGAGAGAGAGAGAGAGAGAGAGAGATAGACGGAAGTAGCTGGTTTCTGCTTCACCAGCCTCCTGAAGTGAAGTGCTTCCTGGGGTGTTTATGGTTTATCAGAACAGCAAGAAGGCAGGTAGTAAACAGGTTTTAGTAATGGGTACGAGCACACTGTGTTGTCTGTTCAGAAAACACACAAGATATGACTAGAAGTAGAACAATCTCTAATAAGAAAGAGTTTCTTGAAAGTGAAAGATACACCTGCTCAACTGCTCATTATCAACAATATCTAATCAGCCAATCACATGGCAGCAAGTCAACACATTCAGGCATGGAGACATGGAGTTCAAACCCATCATCAGAATGGGGAAGAAAGGTGATTTAAGGCTGGTCTGAGCATTTCAGAAACTGCTGATCTATTGGGATTGTCACACAGTGCCATCTCTAGGGTTTACGAAGAATGGTCTGAAAAAGAGAAAATATCCAGTAAGGGCATTTCTCTGGGTGGAAATGTTTTGTTGATGCCAGAGGTCGGAGGAGAATTGGCCAGACTGATTTGAGCTTCAGAAATCAACAGTAACCCAAATAACCACTTATTACAACAGAGGTATGCACAACACGTCAAACCTTGTAGCAGATGAACACCATGATGAACTGAGGCTATCATTCACTTAGGCTCACCAAATTGGACAATAGAAGATAGGATTTGTTGCCTGGTCTGGTAAGCCTCAATTTCTCCTGAGAGATTTGGATGGTCAGGTCAAAATTTGGCATAAACAACATGAAAGCATGGTTCCATCCAGCCTTGTATCAACCGTTCAGGCTGCTGGTGGCGCACATTGGGCCCCTTGATACCAACTGAGCATTGTTTAAATGCCACAGCCTACCTGAGTATTGCTGCTGACCATGTGCATCCCTTTAGGACCACGCTTCTGATGGCTACTTCCAGCGCGATAACGCACCATGGCTCAAATCATCTCTAAGTGGTTTTCTGAACATGATAAGTTCACTGTACTCAAACTGGACCACAATCCAATAGAGCACCATTGGAAGGTAGAGGAATAGAGGAGTTGCATCATGGATGTGTAGCTGACAAATCTGCAGCAACTGCATGATGCAAAATCTCCGAGGAATATTTCCAGCACCTTGTTGAATCCATCATGAAGAATTAAGGCAGTTCTGAAGGCAAAAGGAGGTCCAACACAGTACTAGCCAGGTGACCCTTATAAAGTGCCCAGCGAGTGTACATCATACATTAAAATAAGTGTGAGATAAACATTTAGCAGCTATGCTATACTGTATTAAATCACTACACACTCCGAGAACTTCAGAAGATATACAAAATACATCATTTGACCACAGGTCAGCCTTAAATGAAGATCCAATCAGAGCACGTCAACATTATCCAGACCTGTCTAAACAGAAGCCTCGACCAGACTTAGCCCTCTTTCCTGCTTTTACAGACACACACACACACACAATCATACACACACACTGAGGATTCTGCACACACGCTCAAAGAATAAGAAACTAGAGGAAAACAGCAGAGCCCCGAGGAGCCTCTAACAGTCGAACAAACATAGCAAAGGGCAGTGTCAGCGAGCCTGTGCTGCCTAGCAAAACGGAAACGCTCCACAACATCTCGCCTTATCACAAGGAGTGTCAAGAGCATGTCAAATTCGGAGCGCAGGAAGCAGCCTCGTCCTGGATCCTCCACCGCTTCTTCTGTGTTTGTTGCTTTGTTTGCTGCTTGAGTGAGAATCTCTCTCTCTGTCTCGCTGTCTGTCTTTGTGTTCGGGGGTCTCTCAGGAACGAGGCTCCTTTTTCTGCAGGCTTTATTGTTTTCCGCTGTGCAGCTGCAGACCCTCGGGATGCCCCCCTGCAGGTGTGAGCGTGCGCGTGTGTGTATGCATACTCATAGTGTGGGTGGATGCATGCTTCCCTGCTTCTAACCCCACCAGCAGGGTGCGCCACAGCGCTTGGGGAGGCCCTGCGGGGGGATTAAAATTAAAACCCGAGCACCGTCACGTCTGTGGTTACTCACATATGCCGACACTGTACCTGTGCAGAGGACCTTCGGAACCTTGCTCAGCAGGGCTCAGGTTGCAAAAAAAATGAGTTGAGTGCAAAAGCTTGGGGAACTTTACAGATAAATCAGGGTGTGTTGGAAGGCGGCAAAACGAGGGATAGTGGTTCAAAACGTGCCCGAATGCCATATTGAATTTGTTCACTGCAGAGGTTCTTCACCATGGTTCTTTTTGTAAAACTAAAACATCACAGTTTGTCCGGGGGTCCCAAAGCTTTGCATAAGATCATATAAGAAATGAATCAGGTGTAGGACAGCAGGGAGCGTAAAGGCCGTTACACACCGCACGCAATGTGAAAATGCCAAATGCTTGGATGTGATTTTTCGCCGCGAAACTATACACACCAGTGACCATGCAATTTTTTATGGAATTTCCCCTTTTTTTGCTGAAACAAGCCAAACAAAATGTCTTCCTCACGTGACGAAGACATCATTTGTCTTCTGCTCACAGAAAAATGCAAACGCCAATATAAGGTACATCCGATTTTTTCCGACTCCATGGACTCGGGTCGAGTCTGACGCTGCCTTTCCACTGGGTTGACCAACACATGCAGATACAGACATGTGATGTGAACAGGGATGCACATTTAAGCTTGTTTCCTATGTTCTCCGGGGACAGGCACCGGATCCAGACCAGTAAAATGGGGGAAAAAATGTGCAAATAAATTTACGAATGACTCGAGGCTGTATATTACCCTGTCTTTTTGCCTCTCTCACTCAGACTTGTCCCGTTTCACAGGTTGCTTTAGCAGGTATGATGATCCAGCGCAGTGCCTTGCTGTCACTTACTGAGGAAATGAGAGGGTCCAAACGGATCCTGCCATCATTTCACGTGAGCTGCTGGACAGGACGGAATATTATCATTATTATGACTGTGATTATGGGCATGTCTTGCCAGGCTGGCATCAACAACGGCACTGGCTTTGTGGCATGAGATTTAGGAGGGGGTGATCAACCCCAGCACCAACAGCCTTCCTGACATGGCCCGGAGACTTATATACAGTGACAGAACAAGAAAGAGAAGAGGAGACGTAGGTAGGGTGGGTGAAAGGCTGGACAACGTCTCAATTCGCTAATAAGGGCAGATGAAAGGCAGAGAGCCCAACGCAGGAATCTTCAGCGTCCTCAGCATGTCGTCTGTAACGGATTAAAACCCACTCTCATGCATGTCGTATGGTTTATTTTGCACTTAGAAATAGAAATTGCATTTAGGTGCAGGAGCAATGAGAACGATTGCCAGACTGTGCATTAGTTGCCCTAACAATGGTACATTTGGCTAACGTGTACCATCTGTAATGTTTAGTAAAGTAGAAATTATGGACTGGGGCTTTTGTTTTACGTTTTTGGTTAAATGCCTTACTTTCAAATGGATTGCAATCTTAACGCTACAGCATGAAATTCTGAATAAAACAATTACAAGTACTGTAATTTAAATATACAGGGTATTTTCACAAGAAAACTGCGTGCAAACGATACGTAAATGCTTCAGAAATAGAAGCTGAAAACACAAGAGGAAATATAATCCCACATGATTGAATGCAAAAATGAATAAACATACCTCGCTGGCTGCACACAACCAAGAGGAGATGAGTCCACTTGAAGAAACACTAATTTCCAGAACAGATTATCACCTTTTAAACACTTTAAACCTTTAGGTAAATCCAGTACAGTGCTACTAGTAAGAAGTCATGGTGGTCAAATGACTGGCACTTCTTGGTATATGCAGGTACAGCCAGCAACGTGCTTGCAGCGTTAAGTCTTATATAGCCAGAAGAGCAGGTGTCTCTCATCAGGGCTCATCAACTACACACCCGCTGGGCGGTGTTGGCGCATGCATACTGGGGCCTGCCATCTTAGTCCCACACTTTCTACGCTGCCGCTGCCCTCCAGCGAGTCCAAACTTCCTCTCCTTGTTCTAAAAGTGTCCAGACTGTTAAGTAATACTTACTTATGCATGTAGTTAATGCAAAGTAAATCAATATTCATGAAAATAAATTAAATACAAAAATATGTAAACAAAGCGTCAAAGTATAGCATAAATAATATTTATGGCAGTAAACAGACAACTCTTAATGCTAAATTTGACCTGCTGTTTACGCCACAATGTCAGGAGTTAAAAGATGGATTTTTGTTTATTATTATAATTTGTTATAATTGTTAACACCTCGGTCGTTAAAGCAAACGGACGTTACAAAATGGGTTTTTCTTCCTTAAAAAATTTAATATTTTGAGCTGAAAATCAATGAACATTGGCAATATATTGCTGTATCGATTTTTTATTCATACCTCTAGTTGATCGTTAAACACAAGCTTACCTCTACCCCAAGACCAATTCAACAATCTCATCTAACACCAATTAGCAAGAGATGCATGACAGAAACAAACCACAACCAGGTACTGGTTAAGATGATAGATTTATATTATAGATACACATTTCTCTGACATAGTCCAGACCCTTATCAGACAATGCTCATAAACCTCTATATGATAAGAGTTCCAAGACCGGTCCTGTGATCTGTATTTGAAGAAGAGCCTGTGTTGCGATATTGCTACTTTTGAATCCCCAGGTCCCCGGGGGTTCACCGAAAACGACACGACTGCACGACTACACAGCGGTGCGGAGATCACAGGTGGAGGGAGGAAGGAGATGAAGGCAGGAGCAGATGTTGCAGGTTTGACTGGTTAAACTGATTGAGATGAGGTGTCATCTCTGCGGTAATTATCATTCACAGACAGAGAACCGGCGAAGGGCGGGCGAGGCAAGGGGAGGGCAAGGGGTTTTTTGGTAAGGTATGATCACACCTCCGCAAACATCACTTTTGGGATAGAGGGTCGTGACGGAGTGAGACTAGAAGGTGTGTCGGCAAACATGCCGAGAAGGAAAGGGAAGAAAAGCTGCGTGTGAGGTGTTATCAGCCTGCTTATATGAGATATGTCAATCATATTGGAAGCTGGGTGAAAATGGGTAAGGACCGATGGGCAAAGACGAGACGGCAGAACAGGAGAAAGCAGCATACATGCCTAATCCTCTGCAGGAACATGGGTAGAAAAATATTTGGCAGCTGTTAGAACTAAAAGGAGCAATCTGAATCTGAAGACAGAAATTTCTGTCATTCTACTCGCACTGAATTTTACCAGACATGAGATCGAACACACCCTCACAAGCATAGTCAAAGAAACGCAGGCCTTCCTAAATGTCTACACAATGCCCAAACATGTCTTTGTAAAAACCACTCACGTACAGTGCATCAAAAGTATTCATTTGATTGCACTGAAATGCTCCTGAACTGAAAAAATAACCAAGCCATCACTGCAGTTCACACTTTTCCATTTAATACAGACACTTCCCACTTCCCAAAAAGTAAACCAAGAGGTTTAGCATTTTATCTAACTTTCAGATGATGCTAAAATGACATTAAAAGCTCCACATGACCTAACCACATTGAATAATCAAGCAGTATTTATTAGTACTGATATACTTGCACAATATTAGAGAATGGAAAGCTAAGTAAATGCCAGAGAAGCTAAGTTAGCCAGTCTATTAGCTAGCTGGTTAGCAAAGTTCCTAGCTCCAGATTGATAGCCATCTTTAATATATTTTACCACAAAGAGAAACAGGAATATGATTTAAAGATCTTGCTCATTTGGACTTGTTTGTATTAATAGTATTGTTAGCAAGCAATCTGGCTCCCAGTCCACGCTGTTGGCTAATGTTAGGTACATAAAATTGAGGTCATTTTTGTATATTTTCACATTTTTTCGATTGCCTACTGTTAAAGAAGCAGCTGATAGTGATGAATGCCAAAATAGTGATGCGAGTGCAGCTTAAAATTGCATAGCACTGTAATTGTATAGCACTTTTCGGATCAGAACAATGTCTCTAAGCAGCTTCGGATATCTCCAGGTCCAAAATCCAAAGACCAGCACATCATGTTGCGGTTGCTGGTGTAGATGCTGGTCAACCAGTGAGACCATGCTAGTTCTATGTTAGTCCTAATTGGTTTACTTAGGAACTTAGGATGACAAAAAAAGGAAATCTTAAGAAGGCAGACACATTTCACAGTAATACAGGTACTGATGATAGTGCACTCCTTTGCCATAGTGTACATACTCCTTTGGTATGGTTGTATGTGGCTTGGGATGCAGTCCAAACACTTTTGCACTTCCAATATATGATTTGAGCCAAATTCCTTAACAACAGAAAAAAGTGCTTTTTGAGTTATACCAAATAAACCACTGAGAATATTACACATTGAGCCTCAGATTCGGAAATCCCACTCATACCTACTTGTGATGATTTCACATTTACGTTATTTAGCAGACGCCCTCCCTTCACCCTGAGTGACCTAAAGAAGTGCTTTGTATTCTCCCCCGCAGACTCCTTGAGTAGCTTTCACTTTATTAAATTTACATTTAGCAGGAGGCTTTTATCCAGAGCGACTTCCTATTTATACACGATACAATCTAAGCAGTTGAGGGTTAATGGCCTTCCTTCAGGTCCTAAACATAAGCTAACATAGACTTAAGTGTTGTCTACTATTATGGCCTACTATTAATGTGTAGTGGAATAAATTTGAGGGCATTTCGAATGTGCAAAAAGCAAAACAAAGCATCCGGCTTTACTCCCGCTCATCCCGGTCAGGGTTGCAGGGGAGGGTCTGGAACCTAACCTGGATTCACTGGGCGGAGTTTTATAAATGCTTCACCCAACTCTCACATTGCAAGGAACTTGAACCCAGGCTGTAGTTTGTATATTCATGATTTATAGAATCCAGGGTTGTTTCCTTCCTTGAGCCCTATGCTGCCGGTTAGGCTCCCCGTGACACGATGGATGAGCGAATGAGTTACAGATCAAAGTATTCTGAATGAGATTATGCATTCATTCATGCAGTATTGCACAAAAACACTGCTCTGAAAGCGTGGATAGTGAACATTTGGACAGCAGGAGCCTATTGCCATTTTGTTCCAATTAGTTATATAGGGACAGGGGATTAAAACAGCCCACATGTAACAGTGGAAACTAACACATTTAAGGTTAAGCATTCGAAAATACCACTTCATACTTCACATCTTCAGTTACTTATCGAACGAAATTTTTCCATCAGAATCCGTCTTCTTGCCCTTTTCCACAGTCAAGGCAGTACAGATGAGTAAATGGCAGAAAAACTACAGACCCAGTTTTGTTTGATGATTAAAAGTGGGCTGAGAATATCAAAGCCTTATAATAGCCTCAGCAGTCATATATCAAAGCTGACAGATAGTGTGGCTTTTTAATGATTGTTTTGTAATCTCCAGCCGAAAGGAGAGGAGCCGAATCAGTTAGAGCTCCTCTGTGATCTCGCCGCAATTTTCTGCCGGCTAACGCGATGTCTGATAAGGGTTAATACACGGCTTTCGCTTTTATTACCCCAATACGTCATCAATCTTTGAAGGGGAGTGAAAAAATAATAAAAGAAGCACTTAAAATAATCGGCCTCTCTTCCATAATTAATCTCCTCCAGCTTTTCTGACAATTACTATGTTAATTAACCTAAAATCCCCCCGATTGGTGTGCGGAAGCAGGTGATCCTCCGGCCCCTCTCACACACGGGCCCCTAACTAAACCATTCTCGGTACTTGGAGAAAGGAAGACGAGGGCGGAGTCGCTTATATAAGTTCACAGAAGTGGCTCTGGATGAGGGTGCAAATGTATTTGGCTGCTCTGAATGACATCGCAAAGAGAGACATGGTTACGAAATCTCACTCGTGTCTACACAAAATGGAATTGGTGTACGGGGTAAAAATTGAGTACCTTTCACGTTTAGACTAGTTTAAAGGGAGAATTTGGTTTTTTTAAATCCCGCAATCAATATTAGCTTTGTAAATTACTGACCAGATTATAACAGCATACAATACACAGCAATACAAGACTGCAATCATTTTTCCAAACTTAAAAAAAGACTTGAAGTCTGCACAATAACATAATGCCCTGCGGTTAACAAACACGTCATTCCACAACAGCTTTTAAAGCCCGTCTGACTGTGCGTCATAAAGCAGAGCGCAGTTATTAGGCGATACCAGGTGCACATTGCGTGATCACTGTAGCTATGGACGCTACATGCCCTGCGCCTTCATACATACCTACATCTAGCTTGGAGTGTAGCGCCATATGTAGTGCAAAATTACTCGGGCCCTGCTCGTTAATCTGCGCTACAGTCTGCTGCTGCTGCAAGTATTACTTAAAGAATAAAAGAACAAAGGGGGTAAGCACATAAAACAAGTGCATGGCAAGTCGGCCACAGCCCAGGATCTGAATGGGCTGCGAAATGTCATCCACCTGGTGGAAATCACTGCTCAGCATTTTACCGCTAACGTCTCATCAAAGCTTTGGTAGAGCAGAAAAGTCATTTTTAGCTTTGTATCTGTCTTTTGGTAAAAGTGTGCTGTGTACAAATGCAAGAGGTGTGTGGATACCAAAATAATAACTTGAAAAATGCAGCTTGACCCAGAAATGATGTCTTTCTTTTACTATAACCCATGATGCGTTCAACTGAAGGAACTATTAGGAAATGCAATAGTGAGCACATTGCTTACATATAGTAGTGGGCAACAATTTTTCTTGTACTGCTGAATATGACTAGAATTTTTCTATCAGGCATGGTTTTAAGTATTGTTAGGGGATTCATATGACTTGACTCGAGTCAGAAATTTAAGGACTTGAGACAAAAGACTCATCTTGACTTTGTATTCATGACTTGAGATTTGACTTAGAATAAAGACAGGTGACTTGAAATGCATTTTTAGATCATGAGAAGCATTTTGGGTGATTTTTGTTTCAATGCTTGCAAACCTGGCAACCTATCAGAACAAGAGGACAAATGCACGGTGAAGCTTTAATTAAATAGTGTACTAGGTGTACCTAACAAAGTGACTGGTTTTATTATGGCAAAAATATGTAAGGTATATGTACAGATATTTTTTTTGCAGGGGACAAAATCTTTGATGACCAGTGTAATTGAACAGGAACTTAATAATTAAAGTCAAATTCCTGTGAAGAATGAGGGCAATTTACCAGGAACAGAGCTAGAGCAATTCCAAAGAAATGAACAGAAGGACTGGAGTGTGAACAGAAGGTGACACATTACCAGGTAAGACGCAATTATCCTTGAAAGGAAGCTGGTTTAAAATAAGAGCAGTGATGCAACAACTTCAGAGTCTGGAAATGAGGCTGTGTTTTGTGTGAGTGCGAGTGAATGCGTCTCGCTAGATCTGGATGCAAGTGTGTAGAACACTGCCGACAAAGGTACACCAGTTCTGAGAGTGTTTCGTGACCTTACATGCAGACTAACAACGGAACATAATTTGTATAATTGTTCTCCATCTGGTAATGTGAAAAGACAAGGCAGGTGCTCTAATCCAGAGCCCAACAGCAGTAGCTTAGCGGAGCTGGGATTCGAACTCACAACTTTTCATCCGCCGAGCCACCGCCATCCAGAAAGGTTACATAAACACTGGCTCCGGCAGAAGAAGCGAGCCCTGCAGTCCAAGCCTAGGCTGTGGAGAAGAGTCACCGCGCTAATCAGACCCGCAACAGCAGCCTCGGCTGCGCGCTCAAGTGTTAAACAAAGGAACAGCTGTCGAGAGCGACATCTGTGATCCAGAAATAGAGCTGTTCATTTCACCTGTCTGTCTCACACCTGTGCAGCGACTGAGGGGACTGAGCAGGGCGAGAGCCTGAAGGAGCTGCTGGAAACGGAGCATGCACACCCTCACCCACACGTACTGAAATAACAATGGTGTTCACTCACCAATCATGTGATTGGCCACGTGGATCTGGATCTCTCGTTCCGTCTCGAAGGTCATTTGGCATTTGATGCACTGATACGTTTTCTTCTGCAATGCAACACACAGGATGGTGGAACTTAAAACACTGCATCACACACACATTGTCCTGGATCCTGCCATAGTGATGATTACCCTCAGCCAAGAAAAAAAGGACAGGTGAAGTCTGAGTGACTCTGGAAGTTCTTCGTCAAAACCTAGCAGATATCTAACAGAACAACGGCTGTGTGATATTGACCAAAAATGACATAGCGATATTTTCTGCGATTTTCTCAGCAACAATAATAAGAGGACACTTTGTGTCCTTCAAAAACGTATTGTGATCAGTCAAATCAATCAATCAGCCTTTATTTATTCTCGGAAAACCTTCATAAACATAAGAAACAACAAATGTTAGAGTAGGAATTAAGCAATCAAATGTGGGGACCATAAAATAAAATACAAGAAAATGATGTAAAATAAAATAAAATTAAATTAAATAGAAGGAAATACAAATAAAACTTATATCACCTGCCACAGAATAAATAATAATAAAAGTAGTAAGAACAATCAGTGAATTGGACTAGGATATGAATATGTTAAAATGAAATAAAAAATTAAATAATTGAATATAAAATAAAAAATATACAAAATATAAAACAATGTTTTATTATAAAATAAAATAAGATAATATAAAATAAAGTAAAATAAACAGTTGGAAGAGAAAATAATTACAAACAAATTAGAAGGTGAAGGGAACAGTTCAAATGAACAAAAACCAGCTACAGGCTCGCTGAAGTTGGCCCAAAAACTAAAAACTGGAAGAAGACTGAGTGACACCAGGGAGCCCGAGCTTTAAAGGACTCCTGTAATGAATTCCAGCTTGCAATAAAATTATTATATAAATATAATATAATATAAAGTAAAATGTCTTGGTTGGAAGAGAAAAAAAAAAAAAAGAAAAAAAGAAATTAACAAAAAGGGAAAAATTAACAAAACTAGCTACAGGCTCTCTGAAGGTGGGCAGAGACTTAAAGTTAAAAAGACTGAGTGGCACCGGGGAGCCCGAGTTTTAGAGACTCCTGTAATGAATTCCAGCTCGCTATGGAAATTATTAATATAAAAATAAGATAATATACAATAAAAAAATATAATATCTAATTTAAATTTAATATAATATAATATAATATAATATTAATATAGTAAATACATGGTTTGGAAGAGAGAATAATTTAAAAAAATATTTTTTTAACAAAACCAGTTATCAGGCTCTCTGAAGGAGGCCAGAGACTAAAAGTTTAAAATGACTGAGTGACACCAGGGAGCCGAGTTTAAAAACTCCTGTACCGAATTCCAGCTCGCTGGTGCACTGTAGCTAAAAGTAGATTTTCCCAGTCCTGTAAAAACTCTCAGTACCTGACAGATGGAACTCCCTCCCTCCCGACATCCGTAATATCGAATCTCTTCCTGTTTTTAAATCTAGACTCAAAACTCACCTGTTCAAAATAGCCTATTCTCTGTAATGTTTGTATTGTTGGTGTTTCTTGTATGTTTTGCTTTATCTATATTCTGTAAAGTGTCCTTGAGTGTCGTGAAAGGCGCTTATAAATAAAATGTATTATTATTATTATTATAGATGATCCAGTGGCTAGAGCTTGTAGTTACTGTTATTCACAGAAATCAGGCATGAGATATAAGATGGAAGAGTGATTAGCCAGTGTTTACAAAGCCTTACACTGTACTAGCTTGCTCTTGTTAATAGGATACTAAATATTGCCAAGTAATGACATGGGGGGGGGGGTTGGAAGCAGTGTGTGCTGTGAGTGAACGGGTTCAAAAGAACGCGTTCATTGAACACGATCATTTTTTCGTGAACGTTGAACTGAACGCAACACATTTTTTAATAAGAAACTTGAAACGTGAATTAGTTCACATTATGTGTCATGAACGGCAGACATACACTGTAAATGAACATTGGAATTGTTTCCATTGAAAACTGAGTGACATGACCTGTTTTCCTCTTTTGAAACGCAAACGACAGAAAGTTCCCCTCTCCCTCCTGTATTATCGCTGGTGCCGCTTAAATCATGTATCACCAGACACAAAAATGGTTTGACTTGTGTGCGCAATGCATTGCGGGCAACGTAGTGTCCGGCTGAGACTAGTTAACATACTGGCTAGTTAATAACATACTGGCTTCCGCACGACGTTACCCGTGATGAATTGCAGCAGAGCGGGGTAGCCATAGCAACGCCGCGTACACAATTGCAGTGTCATGAGCAAATGTCTACAATGAGCAGTTTCAAAGAACGTATAGTGACTTCTAGCTTGTAGTTTGAAAAAAGTATTTATTTGAATATCTCACGAAAAAAGTAGAACTGAACTTTGAACTAGTTCAGAATTAAAATTGTGAACTTTGAACGTGAACTGTTCACTTTGAGCATGTATGAACTGAACTTGAACTAGTTCAGAAAAGCTGTGAACTGGCACAACACTGGGTGGAAGTAACATTGAAGGAAATTTAAATGTAAGGAACAATTTAGGCAGAGCTGTTCAACTGAAACATTTCCAGCCTGGCAGTGTACGTCTTGGATCTAAAGTATTCAAAAGCTGTTTGAACCCATCTCTCTCAACAACTGGCACCGTGTCTTTCGCGATATAATTGGTGACAGCATTTACTTCTTGCCATCTGTTGCTTTTCTTGCCGCAAGGCACTTTTTTTGCAGAATGATTCCACTAAGGTTTGCTGAGTGTGTTTTTGTGCTGCTATCTTGGCTGGTTTAAGACTGCCATGGACAGCTGACTGGTCTATTATTGTATCTGACACATATAACACACCCCTAACCAAGGCCTAGCAGGATGAGACATTAGAGTCCCACATGAATGAGCTCTGGACTAAGACATCTAGGTACGAGCCAGTACATGGTGCCAAATATGAAATATGTTATTTCTAAACTAAATTAGTCTGAATTGTGTCAATGTTGTGAGGAAAAATCAATACCCAGGTTAACACTAATGAGAGCAATATAATCAGTGACACTTACTTTAGGGACAGGTGATGCATTGGTGACTTTTTTAGCTGCGCTGGTCTCTGGGCTCATCTCAGGATGGTCCATCTGAACATGGTTTTCCAGATCCTCCAAGGTCTCAAATTTGACGGCACACTCAGGGCAGCGTAGTCCAGAAGCACCCTTCTCCACTGTCTCCTGAGGGGTCACTACACCGCTAGGTGACTGACCGTTAGTGCCTCGACTCATGCAGCCAGCACACAGCCCAAAGGGCAGGCCGTTGACATCCAGTTTGACCAGATCCTGCTTATTCTTGAACTCTTTCAGACAGAGGGCACACTTGTATAGTTTGTGGACCTGCAGCTGGCCGTTGGGTGAAGATGAGGCTGAACCTCCTCCACCAGCGCTGCCCCCTGATGAGGAGAGCTTCTGCATGTGGAAGGTGCCGTGAATCTTCAGCTCCAAGGTGGAAGTGACGGTCTGCATGCAGACCACGCAGCGGAACCCTGTCAGGGAGTTTCTCAGATCGGGGTGCATCTGGCAATGTTCGATGAACTCCTCTTCGCTTTGGAGGGGCATCTTGCAGATGCGGCAGGTGCCTGTATCCAGGCTCTTGCTGTGGGTGACCTTGTGCTCTGTGAGGGTAAGCAGAGAGGGAAAACGTTCTCCACAGATGGGACACATGTAGTGCTTGGCCGGACCGCGGTGAGTTTGGGCATGCTCCCTCAGGCCGTTCTCGGAGAAGAAGGTCCTTGAGCAGACGTTGCACTTGTGATTGCCTTTGATGAAGTCAGCCTTCTTTTTTCGAGAGCCTGCGTCGTCCTCACCAGGCCTTATGTTGTGATCGCGCAGTCTGTGGTTTTGGAGCAGGGACTCCATGGTGTACGCCGCACCGCAAATGTCACAGGCGTACATAGGCTCCGAAGCATCCAGCTCTTCCTCTCCACCACTGGCTTCATGACTGTTGGCGGTGTCCTGAGTTCCTCCTTTCAGGAGCATGTTCTGCAGGTCAGCCTGCTCAGCCGCAGCAGCTGAACCTCCCCCTCCCCGTTTCGAGCTCTGGCTCACCCCATTGGGGGTTCCGTTCTGACTTCCTCCATTTCCGTTGCCATTTCCTCCATCAAAAATGCAGTGCTTCTCTCGGAGATGTCTTTCCAACAGAGAAATGGCATGAAAGGCCTTTCCACAGATTCGGCAGTTAAACTTTTTACTGTGGGTGGTGATATGGCACTGGAGCTCCACCTCCGTTCCAAAACTCTCGCCACAGAAAATGCACTTGCGAGCTTTGCTGGTAACCCCAGGCGTAGCAGGCTGGCTTAGGTGACTGTGCTTGACGTGCATCTGCAGATCGCTCTCCTTGCGGAAGTCCCAGGCACACGCCGTGCAGCGGTACATTTTCTTTTCGTTGCTGTGTTTCACAGCCAGGTGGACTTGGATGGAGACCTTGGAGTCAAAGACCTCCTGACACAATGTGCAGTGGTACAGCACAAAAGTATGCATGTCTAGCAAGTGCTTTTGCAGGTCATCCACGGATGAGAACTGTTTATCACAGCTTTCGCAGACGTACTGGGTGGAGGTGGTGGTGTAGTGGATGGTCAGATGCTGCAGCAGGGACTCCTGAGAGTCAAAGTCTTCTTTGTTGCACTGAGGACATGACTGTCTCCTCAGCAGGAGCTCCAAATGAGACTTGAGGTGGGTCTGGAAGCTCTCAAAGCTGGTGAAGCGAAGGTCACATTGGTTGCAGGGGTAGTCTCCGTTAACACTTGCTTGAGTGACATCACTAGCCACCCTGTGGCGTTTAGGGGAGGAGATCTCCACATCTGAAGAAGCCGGGCTCAGGTCTGCCACTTTGACTTTGCGCTTGTTGTTGGCTAGCGGGATGTTTTTGTGGTTCTCCTTGATATGCTTAGTGAGCTTGAGGAGCGAGCCAAAGATGGGAGAGTTGGTGCAATAAGGGCAGGAATATACTTCCATGAAGGACTGCGAAGGCTGCAGTACAGGAGATTCCATTTTGGCCACGGCGCCCCCACTGTTGCAGTGCGTCTGCTGGATGTGTTCGGTGAGCGAAGATTCTGTAAGGAAACCCATAGAGCACTGGTTACAGAAGAAGGCATGGTTACCCTCGAGAGTGGTGGAGCCAGCAACCACACCACTAGGCAGGCAGTGAGAAACACGGATGTGCTCCTGCAGGCTGTTGATGTCTGCAAACATGTCTGGGCAGTAGTTGCAGTGGAAAGCAGACACATTACTGAATTGCAAGATGGGTAAGTTGGAAGCAGAGCCCCCACTGGATCGATGTGCCTTCCGCACATGCTCGTTCAGATTGTACAAGGTTGGCAGGGTGTCCAGACACAGCTGGCAAGTGTGGCTCTGCTGAGGTTTGTCCCCATGAATGGTCTTCAGGTGAATCTCCAGCACAGCCAGGCTGTTGAAATCTCTCTTGGAGCAATACGGGCAGCTATACGTCACCTTACCCGCCCAACCTCCTTCGTCATGGTCGGAGCCCTGGGCTAATTTGCGTCTGCCTTGTGCAGGCTTGAGAGTTGAATCTGGAGTGGACCCTCTCTCAAGTGAGGCACTGGAATCAGGAGTGGCACTGCTCATGGATGCCACACTGCCCAGCACTGGATCGGGGCTGGCACTGTGGTTGCTGGAATCAGGCTGCCGGTGACTGTCCAAGTGGCAGTAGACATCCTCGACGGATGTGAACTGCTCGGCACACACAGGGCACTTATGCTTCTTGTTTGCATGTGTTCGGTCGATGTGGGTGAGGAGGGAGCCTTCGTCGCTGAAAATCTCCGGACAGTGGATGCACTGCAGGTCTGCACGGTCTGAAAGCTGGGGGTGGCGCGTCAGGACGTGCTTCTCTAACTCATCTGTCTGGCTGAAAGTCTCCTCACAGTAATCGCACATGTACAGGTCCTGCTCCTGGTCAGCAGCATCGCACGTGGACCCATCCCGTTTGCCCTGGTCCTTCTTAGCCATGTGCTCCTTGTTTTTCCGGTGGGCCTGCATGTGGCTCTGCAGCGAAGAGGTGGAGGAGAAGCCACGCTTGCAAATGCTGCACTTAAAGGGCTTGCTGGAGCTGTGCGTCTTCAGGTGGATCTTGAGGTGATCGCTACGCGAGAAGGCGGCCTCGCACTCCTGGCAGCTGTACTTCTTGTCGCCGGTGTGCAGCTTGACGTGACGGTCGCGGCTGCGCTTGTGCTTGAACAGCCGACTGCAGAAGGTGCACTTGAAGGGCAGCTTGTCGCTGTGAATCTGTTCGTGGCGCTTCAGGTAGCTGAGCCGGCTGAAGGACTTGTCGCAGAACTGGCAGGGATAGGGAAGGCCAGAGCCGCCTTCCTCCTCCCCTGTGCCCAGATCGCAGCAGCCATCCCCTAGCATCTGCGATGGCGATGCCACGTCTTTGCTGGAGGGAGAGGACGCCACCCAGGAGAGCCCCGGGTCATCGTCACCATCTGCAAAGCAAAGCACAGGCGGAATGAAAATGGTGAACACGGAGAGTAAACTGATCCACAAAAAAGCGAAGCAGTAAACACATCAAACCTTAGCGGGGGGAAGGAATAAGGACAGATTCTTTTTTTCAATTCTCTGCCTCTCCAGTTGTAAACAAACTCACACATTTCTCCCTGTTTGGATTTGCTTTATTGTATTTTAACTATGGACTTCAGGTTAGAAAGAAAACTAAAAAGTGATTCGCTCGATTAAACATCAAGATCTGTTTATAGGACAGCGTACGCACAGTCAAAACAGTGGTATATTTATAGCTTTTCGTTACGTCTACACTACGGTGCACACATAAACAAAGTGAACCACTTATATGACCCTGTTTTGTGAAATCTAAAGGGGACCGGCAGCGTCCAAACATCAGCAGAGAAACAAGCAGCCTCTGAAGAAAAGCAAGCATAAGAAAGCTCATGACTTATTGAGCAGGATGCGGAAAGTGCAGAGTCCCACTGCGGCCCAAGCAAACACGGAATTCTCTATCAACGCATGTTTGTTTGCTTTATGTCGCGGTTTTTAAGTTCGCCCTTAATGCGTTGAACGTCCCAAAAAACTCGAACGTTTCCCAAATAGATCCACGTCGTCAACCGACTGCCTAAGAACTCCTTCCACACACATGAGCCAGTGTAACAGTAGACCTCTACACGCAGTCCAGGAAACCCCCGAAGACCTGTAAAACAACTTGGCAAGTTTTTCCTCAGCTCCGAAATAAAAATAAGCAAAACCATACAAGGAAAAGTGCTTCACTACAGCGTATATTGTACAAATAAATATAAAACTACACCTAATTGCAACTCCATATGGCAAAAGTAGGGTTTCTTGTCTTCTTGTGCTGCAGAAGTTTGGGAAAATGGACTCGTAGGCTGAATCAATTCACTTTTCAATAAAAACGCCACGCAGAACAAATAAATCTGTGCAGGGGTTTTGTGGGGGGAAATTTGTAAAGCCATGAATAACGAATTTAGCTCCAGGGAATAAACTTTAAAAGAGATATCAGTATCAACCAGTCACATGTTCTTCGTTATGGAAATGCTTACACTATTAGCTAAGCAAAATGAAGAGCAGGTGGTAAACAAAATGAATACAGATATATTGAAAGGTGGATGGATGCCAGCAGTTGATATAGCTGTTTGTCTTTTCCAATGCTTTCCATCACCTTCTCCAATTTCTCCAAGAGTAAATCACCCCTTGTGCCCCCTGCCTCACAAGCTTTTGTGTGCATGTCAGAATAAAAGCCATCCAAAAACAACCTAAAACCATAGTGACAGGGGAGAGAGAGTGCCTTGGCGGCCCAATGAAAGAACCCGGAATAAAAGCCCGTGAGGGACTAAACTGTGGTGAATTCTTTAGCTACACAATACGACCGTGGCCCCTGACAGACCAGCCTCTGATCTGGACACCGTGGAGGTGAGGGAAGGGAGAGGTAGGAAGAGGGGGTTACAATGACGGTCAGGTAAGCCTTCCTGCTGTGGCACAGATACACACGTTAAAAAGATACAAAGAAACACTTGCTCGAGCACAAAGCCGAAGAAAAGGAGGCAAAAAAAATGGAAAAGAAATAAAAAGAGGGAGGAATAATGTAGACTGAAGAGGATGGTGAAAAAAAAAAAAAAACTCCTGGCACATGTGGTCATTCTGGCGAATTATAAATCTATTAATGCTAATGCAATCCCTCTGACTGCGAGAGAATGTGAAAAATCACTTTTGAGAAAGAGGGAGATTATAGTCATTAAATAGCCTTAATCCTCAGAAGTGTGGCTGTTGGAAAATGGAAGATCACATGGCTTTTAGAGGGCTTTTGTCATCCATCCACCGGGGGACTTGGCAAGAGCGCTAAACAGCGTAAGAAATTTCAGTGAAAAGTTAAATTAGAAAGGATACAGAATAAGAGGGAAAGGGGGGCACGCAAGGCAAAGGGAGACGACCAAAGGCAGGATCAGGAAACATTTCTGGCCCTTTCTTGCTCTTTTCCCATTCCTCCGCATCGATGGTCTGCCTGCTTTGTTTTTTCCGCCTTCTATCCCCGCTGATGTCTTTCTCACTTTCATGTGACTCCATCCCAGGTGGATGGGAGGAGCACAAGACGGGAGGGTGTTGCGAAGTTAGCAGGCCGGAGACACCAGCAGACTGATGTCCAGAGGTTAGGCAAGCCACCCTGCCTTGAGCCACAGCCCAGTAATTGGGGCGCATGGCAGCAGAAGAAGCCACCAGCGGCACCTGATTAGGTTTGAGAGTGCCACCCCCACTTTGTTCACACCCCGAAGCTGCCATGAGCCCAGACCACTGCAGACCACACCAGTCTGGCTAATGGGCTGGCCCCTGCTCCGGCATGCAGGGCTGGAAACGTGGTGAAAAACCATAATGAAGACGTGCCCAGTCTGACGTCTGTCCTGTCCTTCTCATCAGACACAAGGACAGAGAAAGGGAATGAGTTAAAGAGAGCGAAAGAAATACCCTCCATCTCTCCCAAAAGCAGAACCAGTCTGGGGCCAAGACTTTGCCGAGTGCCAGGCTGGCTGGCGCGATCATTAAGGCTTTGACATGTTCGGAACCCACTGACAACAGCTTTCTGTATGGAAAAGCCAACCTTCTGGATCTTCCACACACACGTCTACCACACAACAGCTGTACAACATGACTTTTCTGCACTACATGAAGTAAGAGAACTTTCTGGAAACAGTACCCTAGGTGCCTAGGTTTGATGGCAACAGGACCTGCCATATTAGTCCAACTCAAATTATGGGAAGCTAAAGTGGTTTGCACAGAATTATTTTTAGATTACATTACATGGTCCGAGAAAACATCAACTGGGGTACAGTCTGCAAGGATGCTGTTGCTAATAGCATTTATCAGTATTGCCCAGGCAGCATTAATGGGTCTGGTCATGATTGCTTCCTGTATCTACCGGATCATAGATGCCTGTGTTTAGCCACCCTAGTTTCATCTGTATAGTAGTTTGAATGGAGAAGGGATTAAAAAAATATATTATAGTAAATAAAAATAAACATAAGGTTAAAATGGTTGGTTAAAATGACAAAATACTGGGAAATGTTGTTACAATTTCATTTAAGAATTCTGTAAATATTTGTCAGGAAAACATTAACTGAACAGCAGATTGGCCAACCATGGACACTCCCGGTAATGCCGCCAACACATTTAGCTAGCAAAATTCTGGACAGCTTGGATGTACCATCCCTTATTAGATCCTTCATTAGCAACACCAAGGCCAAGCTTGATTCCTTGTAATCCCAGATAAGACCAGTGCTTAATTTGTGCGGGATCCTGCCGGAACAAGATCCAGTCCTGCACTTATGCAATATTAATACAAATGAACTTAAATCACACTTATTTGTGTGTAACCTCCTTTCCAAATTGCTCATTTTCTTTGATGGTAACTGCAGTCATAGAATAATTAGATCATCAGTTGCATTTTTTGAGCTCACGCATCAGGAGCATAGACGCCAAATCCACTTATTATAAGCGACTTTGGGCTTATTTTGCTGTCAAGCCACTTACAAATATTGGTATTCACGGGCTACACTTTTTGGCCTCGTTTCTAAAGTGTAGTAGCTTATTTGGGCTCACTTCCTGACCCTGTCCCTCTCCACTATACCTCTCTAATAAAGTGAACCTGCTAGTTTGTGCTGTTCCGTCCAGAAACCCTGTTCACTCCCATACAAACCAAAACTCCGCCACTGATAGTCCAGGAGTAATGCAGTTTCTTTAGCTAGTTCATTAACAATGCCAGGAACTAAGTGGGGAAAATGCGAAAAAAAAACACAACAAAACCTAAAGCTTTTGTTTTGCCATTTGGTTTTGTACAATATCTTTAAAGTAAAAAGGAAAAATGTGAACGTACTAGTCATGGTTGCTTATGAAATGCAAAATATATAAAATGTTGCTTCTTTTGGGCTTGTTTCCATAACCCTGACTGCTTATTTCTCTCGTGAGATCTGGCAACCCTTGTCAGGAGTGCTAGTGGACAGTGAGGTTTGGAAATGATACCTATATTCTATTTTGATGTCTACTGTATTAGGTGGAGCACTTAGTGCACTGTTGTGTCTATTCGTTCTGGGACCTTGGTACTCCCTGCCCACTTGCCGGATCGCTCCATGCTCGGTGTTCCCTTACCACAAGTTTTACAAATCGAGACGTGTAGTTGTTGGTAACACTGCCACCATGCAGCGTTCGATCTGAAGGACCTGTAATAGCAGGTAGACCAAAGAAAATTGATTTGTTTGTAACACTTCTGCTGCAAAGTTTGTGTTTAGCTCGTCGGCATGAGTGCACACCACCGATAGAAATACTGGCATATAGCTTTAACGCTTTTTTTTCCGTTCAGTCGGCAGCCCCCCTGCTTAAAACAGCTTCCCTCCTGCCTGACGTATGTGCCTTTGAATAGGAAATTCAGAATCTGTATCTCTTCCCATTACCTAGCCACATGCATGGGCCCCATGCCCAGGCCTCCAACCTTTCCCAGCAGCCCCCTCTGCTTGGTTCTCAACCCCTTTCTCCTGGTCCTCTGCCCACTGCTCTGGGCCACACTCTAGGAGGCAGAAAAACAACTTCCACTATGAGCTCTCACACGGTTGCCCAGCATGCCAGTCAGAAAAGCCTGGAGCAACAGCAAGGGAAAGCAACTCTCACTTTTTCGATTCTCTCCTAATCATCTAGGTGCTTTATGTCTTACTTTTGGCTACCCTGTTGTTTTGTTATCGCACCCCTACCCTTCTGCCTCTGTCTAAAACTTCTGGTAAAGCCAGGACTTACTCCTCTATGCCTCCCCATCCTTCCCTTTATTACTGGGCAATAGGGAACTAATCAATAAACGTGACAAATGACAAACTTGGCCTAAGAGATCAAGAAATAGATAAGTACATGTTGTTTCAGAGCAAACATACATGCGTAGAAACTCGGTTTGGCTCTTTCAT
The DNA here is from genome assembly GCA_025084515.1 of Ancistrus triradiatus. Classification (NCBI taxonomy): domain Eukaryota; kingdom Metazoa; phylum Chordata; class Actinopteri; order Siluriformes; family Loricariidae; genus Ancistrus; species Ancistrus triradiatus. The sequence goes on along the minus strand of JAJAGP010000056.1, from coordinate 258,606 downwards.
GTCGGTCTACATGTGCTGTTGTGGCACCATGCTGACACATTCACGTTGCTCTGCTACTCAAGGGAAACTGTCTGCAAGAGGCTACTCATACTGGACGAACACAAACACACAATCCTATTCACTGACAGTTCCTGCTTGATGAAACCGAGTCCATGTACTCATTCCCCTGGCACAGCTTTCATGATGCTCAGTGGGCTCAGTCAGTTAGGGTGATTCTCCGAGAGGACACACAACCATGTGGAAACACACACGCATACACACACAAACATGGACCCAGACCATTTCAATCACTGGATGGAAAGTCAGCCAGGAATCGAATCCTGAAGGATATCCAACCACAGACACACTGGGAGAGCGGTGATATCACAGAGCAAGCAGTCTGTCAGGGGCCAGAGTCCTCTAGGACATACAGAAACACACACACCCTCCACAGCCCATATGGAGCAGTTGGCACCCAAAAGTGTCCAAGCAGCCGGCTTCATTCCCAGGGCAGAAGGTGAAGGGCAGGGGGCCGGAGGCCTAAAGCTGGGGACACAGAGCCAGCTGAGAATCGACCCCACAATCCCCCAGTTCACCTCCACAGATGCCCGGGTAAGCACAGGCAAACTGAGGACGCTCTAAGGGACGTCAAGTAGCTTGTCTTGGAAGATCTAATTCCAGGGTTGCCAGATCCCGCTATAGAAATAATCATCGGGTCTATGGAAAAAGTCCAACAGAAATGAGAATAAGATGGACACAGATCTTGGTTTACATCTAGCTTTATCAAAACTATATTATAGAAATTTGTACGATGGCGTTTTAGGGCCACTGGAAAAACAAACAAACAAAAAAAAGAATGGCACAGTGGGTAGCACCGTCACCTCACAGCGAGAAGGTCCTGGGTTCAGTCCCCAGTTGGAGCAGTCTGGGTCCTTCCCATGTTCGAGTCGGTTTACTTTGGGTACTCCGGTGTCCTCCCACAGTCCAAAGACATGCTTTCAGTTAATTGATTACACTACAGCAGCCCTACTGTGTATGTGCCCTACGATGGATTGGCACCGTCTTAGGTTGTTCCTGCCTTGCGCCCTATGCTAGCAACCAGCTTTCCTGCGAACCTCTAAAGGATTAAGTGGATAAGAAAGTAAATGAATAAATGGATTTTGAGAATGAAGTCTTATATTTCTAGAATAAACTAGTCAAACTGCTGAAACTGTTTCACTGTAGCCTAACTGGGCAAATAAGGGACCTAGAGGATTTAATAAAATGAATTCAAATAGACTTAAGGATGTGCTCAAGGCCAGGAACCAGCCTTCAGCTGCCCTGACTGGGATTAAGCAAAAAATGGAGTGAATGAATGAAAAGTTCTACTGTCGCTTAGGTTTTACAAACACAATGTCCTGACACATCAGAATCAGATTGGTATGTGTATAAGAACACTGAAAGGGTTGTGCAATAAAGCTGAGTTTATTCAGAAGGAAGAATCAAACAGAACTGGATGTCATTGGGGTTTTTTTGTGGAAGGAGAGGTCATGTATATAAGGCTAGCCACGGTTACATCATGCCATGCAAAGAGCATAGACTTTATTCTCAAACACTACAACTTTATTCCCGAAATATTGTGAGTTTATGCTCAAAATTCAACCCTTTTTTTCCAGTGGCCCTAAAATGCTGCAGAAAATTTGACAGTGGTTCTTCATACTCAGACAAACGAATATTGTATTCTCCAGAGAAGGTAGCTGCGGATATTCAGTACCTTTTTTCCGAAGACAACGATGACAAGATTTCTGAGAACTACACAGACATGAAAGAAGTCTAGAAGGAGAAGCAGGGGAGACGAGACAAGGTGTAGAGAGGTAGAGGAGGAATGGCTGGCTGACGACAGGGGCACTGGCAATGGTTAAGAGGCGTTTGACTCCGATGCGGTGCGGCGCGTGTTAGCGGTGGGGGCCGGCACTGTTAAACAGCTGCACATTAATTACATGTGAAGTGTACCAAAACAAGTCTCTCCTCTGCTCCAGCGTCAGCAGGCCAAGACATCTGGCATCAACTGCTTTCTACTGCACATCTTTCTCGGTGTCTCCTTCGCGAGCTCCATCACGACGCTCCTCGTCGTTCGGCCTTCTGTCCTCTGACACAAACTGTCCTTCACCATTCGCTTGCCCTTATCTTATATTCCTCTGATATTCCTTACATTCCTCCTCTCTCGCAAACCGTGGCTCGAGCCCGATCGGTCAGCATTCTCTAGTCTGAACACAGAGTCGATGGGAAACAGCTGTCTACCCAGCCATGCAGGAATCCAGGACACCAACAACCTTCTTACCCCCACCCTAACCCCACTTAGCCTGCCCCTGGAATGACGGCGAGTGGACATGCAGCAAGGCCCTGACATGTTTTTGTGCTGACTCCGTATAGGGTGAAACCCTTTCTTTTTCCCCTTTCTCTAATGTATGTGTATGCTCTGAGGCGAGGCTCTTGGCAGAGATCTTGTCTGCTCCTTGGCCTTTTTTGATCAAACAGAAGTGGAAAACCGTCAGGCTAAAGATCATCTGCTCCCCCTATTACCACTCATCGCCGGCCTACTCCTGACTTGGCCTTTCAGCGCACACACATACGCACAGATGTACAAATATACAGTGGGGCGAAATGCTGAGAAGCATTTTAAACCTCAACCACCCCAACTCACGACTGACTGGATTAATTGTGGCTTGTGTTACATACAAGTGCCAGGGCTTTTCCAATCTATTTGGACACTCACCCACTCGGTTTTATGAGCTGTTCTTGATGATGTTTATTCATTTTTCACTAATTTATCCTGACGAGGGGTTGCTGCAGGGCCAAAGCTTATCCTGTAAACCTTGGGTTCAAGGATGGCAGTTTGTCAGGCCGTCACAGGGTCGCAGAATTGCAGAATCACGCTTGGGTTGTGGGACAGTTTTGTATTTGTGGAGGAAAGCTGATGCACCATGGGGGGAGAAACAAGTGGAGTTGAGAAGAACTGCATATTTATATAGCCTCGTGCAAAATTGCTTTATTCCCTTTTTTAGGTTCATTTTCACTATTATTTACAAAAACTACAGCTTTGCCGGTCCTCACTTCTTTAACGTTAAGATGTGCTTTCTTTCCAGACTCTGCTTCGGCTCCACCCGAGCTGTCCATCAGTTCCAGCCCTTACACTGTTACTCAAACACCGAGGGCAGTAACTCCATCCAAACTCCGGCTGGCTGAGCACGGCATGCCATCAAACCCTCCCATAGAGGCGTGAGTTTCTACAGTGGTTCTGTTTAGTGGACTAAAGAATGCCTATATGCCCTTTATTATGTTATTCGATATTTTATTCAGTTACGCTATTGTCTACATGCTATAGTTTTACATTCTCTATGTTATTATATTCTTCATAATCTTACAATTTCTCTAATACATTACTCTACAAATTATTATATTTGATCTCAGTTATTACATTTTTAAATATGTTCTCTCTCTAAACATGTATCATCCAAGTCACCCAAGGAGGTTGGGTCCCTTTCTGAGTCTCCCATGGTTTCTTCCTTGTAAAGTTTAGGGAATTTTTTCCTTGCCACTGTCACCCTAGGCTTGCTCAATTTGGGCTTGGGTTTAGATAATAGAATATAATTGAAAAAATCTGCTTTGAGACAATGCAAAACCAAAAGAGCCAAAAGATTTATTTTAGGTTACTGGGATTAAGGTTAGGGTTGGAGTAGGTGAAGCAATATTTAGCTACAATAATCATTATGCCAATGGAAAGTCACAGTGTGTGTGTGTGTGTGTGTGTGTGTGTGTGTGTGTGTGTGTGTGTGGGTGGTCGGTAGCCGAACTTGCCTGTTCTCTGACCATCTCTCACATTGTTCTGAACTCAATCAGCCCAAACCTCTTGTTAAAAATAGTCAGTGTGCCTGCAGGCTGCCACACTACAAGGGGAAGTCTAATAGAGAATGTGTCATACTGGCTTGTGTGTGTGGTGTTGTGAGCGTTGCTTTTGTCCTCCACAAACACACTGTAACACAAAAGTACACTGTTCCACCAAATAAACAGCCTCATTAAGAAATACAGAAATATGATGAGTGTATTTAAGACTCTAATCCATCACCTTAAACTGCTCTGCTCAAACGCAAGTCAGTCTGGATACGAGAACGTAAGCAACGCAAGGATATACGTCATATTTAACGTAAATAAATACAGCGTAGCATATCTACAGGAATTTATTCATAGCAAGCCACAGGACTCAGACGCAGGCCTGAACACACATGGCCGTCTGTTTAAGCGACTGCATTTGGAACGAATACAACGTGCTACAATCTGTGGAGAGCACTTACAAATCCAAAGCGTCTAGACATGGTTTGGGTCTAGCACATCGTCCCCTACAGGTACATCATGGGAAGTGCATGTGCTGTTCTTATCTAAGCAAGATTTACCCAGCAGGCTCTACAGGACATTAGGGATGACTTACTTAACATTTAATCATAAGACCTTTCTATAACTAACTACTAAGCTTTGCAGTTAAGGTCTTGATCCAGGGAACTTCTGACCGGTAATCCAAATCATAAAGCCACCATTACACTCACCATACTGGATCCTTAAAGGGTTCAGTCCTGTGGAACCCTCAGTATTAAAGGGCCACACGGTGAGCACAACATGCATCCTGGCAGAGCTGTGATTTGAACTCCGAACCTTCTGTCCAGATTTCAACCTGTAATAGATAAACTCTTGCCCATTTCTGGCTGTAAAATGCAGCACCTGAGCGCTAAATAAGGGCTTGAGTGTAAATAAGTCACACAGGCAGTTGCAGTGACAGCTTGGGCTGGTATAAGGTGATGGAGCTAAGCAGCAGAAGGGTTTCAGAGCAGAGCTGGGGGTTGCGATGCTTCTCCCGAAGGACCAGAAGCCACCCCAGAGACCCAGCATAGGCAGACAGAAGCAGGAACCTCCTGCCCAGACTGGCACCCCAGGAGCCACCACCATCTCCTGGGAGTGCAGAGCTGAGAGGAACACCTGGACCTGCCATTAGCGATACACACATCGATACTGGGACACACAATGGCTAAAACACACACACACACCACAGTTATTATAGTTAACATATGTAAACTGAAATATTATACAACAGTAATAAGAAAAACTTCTAAATGACAGACAAAACACACACAGTCTACATAAATACACCACACGTAAAACATCTGATAAGGGCAAATAGCAAAGATGCTGGCACATGCCCGCAATAGATGATAAAATCACACACACACACGCGCTTTATGGGGTAAAGGAGAAACCTGGATGCCAGAAATCTAGAAGAAAAAGATAATTACTGCAGTATTAAACAGCACTCTCCCCAGGGGGCACCACAGCACCCAGTCGAGGGTCAAGGATATGGAAGGAGGTCCACCTCAGTGCCGTCATTCCAACAGCAAAGGTTCGCTCTAGCTCTCCAACACACTCTCACTCACTCTCTCTCTCTCTCTCTAATTCATTGAGCTTTATTGGCATGACTGTTACAGTAGGTACAATATTGCCAATATCGCCACCCTTGCTCAAAAAGTTACCCTACCTCTGCAGGGAAAGTAAATATGACACATTTTAATGGTTTAAAAACCTATAAATATAAAAATACAAATTCTAAAAGTTACAAATTCAAAGCTTGCTGAAAGAACTGAACTGACTTAATGCAATGATTGTAGTCAAGACTGCTAGAGCATAACACGGTCGCGTCTAAGACCGGGGCACATTGGGTCCGAATCAAGACCGATACATTTAGTAATCGAGTCCAAGTCAAAACAGTACAGGAGCGGTTGAGACCGAGACCAGATGTCCTGCACATATCGCTGAGCTGTTAGTATCCCTCGTATCACGACTGTCATACGTGATGGCTCCCTAGATCATCAAACCAGCAGCTGGGCCAGTGTATCGCTCCACAGCATAGGCAGGATTGAATACTTTAACCGGACCGACGTCGGATCCCAAACAGAACCTGGATTCATCGCTAAAGACGATACGCCTCCAGTCAGTAGCAGTCCAGCTTTCTTGTTCATCACCCCACTGCAAATGAAGGCAGCAATCCGACATTTCCATCTGGGTGCGTTATTTTTGGGTCAGTGTATACTACATATTATATAGCAACGTTTTACAACATACTGAGTGTACCGGTGTTGACTAAAGACACTGTACACATGCAGTACTGTTGTTGCTCTGCCCCATCCTCAGCCACGCAGAGCTGGGACACTCACAACTGTCGCAACAGTGTGTGTGAGCAGCGGAGCGTGGATCCAGACTGTGTCTTATCAGCCCGACGCTTATAAGGAACGCCACACCAGTCAAACGGCTCATGTCGACACCACATTACAACTATATTTCAGCTAATGTATCCGGGAAGGTAATATATGGGTTAAGTAGGATAATAACCTTATCGAACCACAACCGTATAGGCATTGTCATCATCTAAGCCACCCTTTTTGAGTCCTTTTCCTCCCTAGGTTTCTTCCTCTTAATGTTTAGAGCGTTTTTCTTTGCCACCGTCACCTAGGCTGGCTCAGTTTGGGATTGGAACTCCATTGCTCCAAATGCTCCATTGTAAAAAGTTCTATGGAATAACTGACTTGACGTTACGGACGGTTACACAGTAGGGACCTGTATATAATGACTATATTACTACAGCGTTGTATTGTGAAATTGTTTTTACATTCCTAACACACAAGGGATCAGAAAGAAAAGAAGCGTTCAACCAAAAAAGAAGCAAATAGGGAAAAAAATGCTTAATTTGGGAGGCAAGTCTGAGACACAAACAGTCACACGCAGATTTGTCCCAGAACAGCACACATCAACCCAAAAACCCCTAATCCACACACGTGTGCCCCGATAGCCCCCATTACATGTAAGCTTTCTAGAGACACACCGGCCTTCCGACAGCATCGAGCGATATGTGGTGAGCAATTAGCCAAAAAGAATAGCCGAATCAAACCAGAGGAATAACAAATCAAGCGAGAATTATGCTACAATGCTAGATTACCGCAAACAAAAAAAGCCGCCCGATCCCCCACGCGGCAGGAGGCTAACGGATCATGCCCCGCAGGACGCGCTCTAAAACAATGTGGCGCGCCACGCCAAAGGTGGGGGCCGCTTACTCACTTTGGTCTGTTTTCACATGCATTATTATTTTGCCGGCAACACCTAGGCCACACCCCGAAGATGCATGCCCACACACACCACCCCCACACACACACGCGCACACGCGCCCTCCTTCATTTACTGTTCAAACGACTAGACTGGACTTTATTGAACTCTGGAACAACGGCACAACCAAAGGAGCCGGGCCATAGCTTTGCATGGAATAAAAAAAAAAAGTGCCTCTTTCATCAGGGTCACGGCCATGAAACAGCAGGTTTGCCGCCAAACCAAGCGAGCAAACTTTTACAAGTCGGAAATAAATGAAAGGGGAGGGGAAAGAAAAGTCTCTGTATGGTTAACGAGAGGAAAAAGCACACTTGTACACTGAACAATTGTCATTGCCATACGACACTTGGTTTAACTTACCAGTGATGTCCTTAGCCAGACGCCCTTATCCAGAGCGAATTACAACTGATACAATCCAAGCTGTGGGAGTAACGCGCCTGCTCAAGGACCCAAAACTGGCAGCTGGCAGGGATTTGAACCCTGGGCCTTCAGGGGTCACGTCCAGTGCACCTTTACCACTAGCGCTACCAGTGCCACAAAAGCTAACCACCATGATATAAAAACGCACAGGTCTATCTTTTTCATACAATGGCTCGGTCTAAGCCACTGCCCGTGTGGAGTTTGAATGTTATCCTGTTGCTTGTGATGAACGCTACCTGTACAGCATCCTCAGGTTGCTGTACCTTGATTAATCTCCGATGAAGTGGGCGTTCCAATTCCAGTACTGATGTAGTGTAGGGTGTTTTTCCGCGGTTTCCTGCCGAGGGTCGTGGGCTGCTACCCAGAGAGCACAATTCACAAATGTAAGGTGCCGTAGGCTACATCACAAGTTGGGTAAGGGTCACTGTTGCAACACACCCCTCAATGAGAGCCAACCGTGTTGATGCTTGACCGATTGCCCGGACCCAAGCACCCTAGTATGATCACTAGTATGACAGATTAGTGCCTATATAGTATTGGTGTAATGACAATGCCACACCTCTGCTCACAAATTCAGTTTGATTAAACAGGTTCACAATGAATGTTTTTATTTCTGAGTGTAAACCAATGAAAAAATAAGTACTTATCCCCTTGCAATTAAACAAACATATAGAAACAGAGGTTCAGTCCTTAATTTCTTAATTAGCTGATGAATATTCCTTTTATTTCTGGGGAAATAACCAATTGAAAATCAAGTGTAATTTTCTGTAATTCAATTTTAATTCAAAAAGCCTTATTATAAGGGAAAACTACAAGGGAGGTTTTGCCAAATTTAAGTCAATAAACTGCTATCTTAAATTGAAAATCAAAGTAAACAAACCAACTAATTTAGACTTCAATGATTCCTAAGTCTAAAATGACGTTTGATTTACATATGGGCACATGAATTACTGAACTCCAAGCTTTATTGTCTATCGAGGGTCTTGAGGGTTTTTCCATGATGTTTGGACACCTGTCTCTTATGTAATTTATCCCTATATAAACAAGTAAACAAATTACTTAAGTTCATTGTTCTATATGAGTTACTGTATCACTCTCACCCCAGGCCAATTATCTGACTGAGTACTTTACTCAATATAGTTAGGAAAGTATTCAGTAAACATTTTCGGAGAAATGCAACTTACACAGGCAGCAGCCCAGCTGAGACTCAACGTGGGACACTAAGATTCCATCGACCAAATGCATATCGGGGAGAGGAAACCAGTGTACCCAGAGGAAACCCACACAGACATGGAAAGAACATGCAAACTCCACATCGGCAGCAGCCAAGCCTCTAGGCACTCAAACCCGGGTCTCTGGAGCTGCGAGGCAACAACCCTAACCACAGTACCACCTCACCACTCACCTCTGTATCTACTAAGGGTTAAATGACCAGTCGACTGGTACGCCCACTAGCCGGTGCTGTGCCAATAACATTATGTGACTAAAAGTGAGACGTGTTTATGTACCACTAAGTTACAAATACAGATTGTGCATCAGAGAGATGACATCGACTGCATTTATTGAACACCAGAGGGCGCAATCATACATCATGCGGCCCTGCTCATTTAATACTCCTAATTTATTTTAATTGCAGGGGAATTTATGTTGGTTTAAATCTTTATACAACAAAAGTGCACATTATTTTGAATTGTTATTCTTCAGAAATTAAAAGGGTTAGGGTTATTCACTCTTATTTATGACTTTAAACCTCTAAGTGTAGTATTTTTGTTGAAGAACTTATCAAGAAAAGGTGAATTGTTTTGCATTGTTCACACTTCAGAAATAAAAAAGGGTAAGAAACTTGAATTTGCAACACAGCATCGTGAATCGAATCGAATCGTGAGCAGAGTGCATCATTGCACCCCTAGTTATGACTATTTATTATTATTATTTATATTACATAAACATGACTCTCACTTTCTCTACAAAGCAGTCTGGTAAAAAGAATTAGGCTTTTCAAAAACTACATGACTTTCCCAATGTTTGATGAGACCTTGAGTAAAGTTCTGAGGAGAATCTTTTAATTTATCTCAAACCATGTTGGTATCCGCACTGGATCTTATTTTGGGCCGTCCATGTGCCGAATGACAGGGATGACAGCATGCGCTGTTTGCGCTCGCCTTATACGATCAGATATCTACCATCGAAATGCAATAATGGTCGGATAAGTAGTGTTTGTTCATTCTGCTTCTCCGTATCGAGTCGCTAGAAGGCCGGACGTGCGCTCGATAACGATTCCTGAACACTGTTTGTGGGAACACTTGAATAATCCGATTATCTGATAATGACTAATGATTATTAGTGTTCATGTAAACACACTCAATGTCTGCATTTAAAGTGGGTGAAAGGAGTGGCTGAGAAAAGAACCAGAGGCCCAAAGGACGAGACAAAGGTGGAGTGAGGAGGGAAAAATGTGCTCAACATGAACCAGATCAAAGGCAGAGGCTTGGAGAAAGAAAGAGGCCAGGGGGTCCAGTAATTATGGTCCACATCCGCCAAAGCATGGGGTAACAGAGGGCGAGGACGAGGCCTCTGCAAAAACTTCTCCAATCCAATCGCTCCTGGGGTTGCCTTTGCTCTAGTACTCCACACACACATACACACACACACACACACACACACACACACACACACACACACACACACACCGAACTCCCACCAGGCCGTACAAATACTGCCAGATCCCATCCCGGCCCTCCCCCTCCGCCAGCAAGGCCCCAGCCCATGCAGGGAGCTCTCCCGCTGGCCCGAAGGGGGATGGCTGTCCACTGTGACTGCCCGACCGAAATAAAAAAAAAAGAAAAAGTTTTGTTGGGAACTTCTGGCATCGCCCCAGGGGCTGTTCTCTGGGAAGGAGAAACCAAGCTGACCTTCAGACACATTCACACGCAAATCTGCTCATCCCACATAGCCACATGCACCTACATACATAAATACGAATGCCACCGCACGCAGGTATGCACACCCTCCCATAATCGGGCTGTCCCGCAGAGCCTGGCGGAGGGCAGGCATGGCAGGAGCACGAGATCAATGGTGGCTGCCGTGCTGCCTCAGAAAAACAGGATTGCAGATGGGACCGGCCTAAAAGTACAGCCCATCCGACATCAAACACCACCCCACCTCTACTTTTTAATAACGCAAGAGAACTGAAATATGGAAATGGCTTCAAATGCCAACGTGCGGCGGGTTTAAGCCTTCTCACTCCGCCTCCCCGCCCAGGCCCTGTGCAGCGGGACGCCCCGGCCCCTTTCTAATGGCCGGCAGGACACCAAACTCCCCATTAGGGCAACAAAAACGGCACCGAGCGCACCAGCAAAGCTCTTCCAGTAGAGCACTATCAGTGGTCCAATGAAATACTTCTCACAAGGGTGATGAATCCAAGTTTGAATTTTTTTTCTTCAATAGTCGAGAACGTTAAATGTCATTAATCATTGCAAAACGACAAATCTAATGGTGGCCAAAGACTTTGCACAGTACTGCAAGGTTGCTGTGCAAAATACATCACCTGGCATAAGTTTAGTGTAATGATAATTATGGGCTACCCAAAAATGGTCAGAAAGCAATGAAAAGGTTGTAACCGATTATCCAGGTCAAGGACGCAGGGCTCTGGCGACTAATCCTGGGCGGTAGCGCTACAGTGCAATGAGGACTAACCTCCCCTCCCTCAGATTACAGCCAGTCGCATTCTGCATGCAAATGGAAGGCAGCAACGGGCCTCAAACCCAAAGTCTTTGTAGGCATTAAGCTGTTTCACACCAAAACAGTTTTAAATGACTAATTTGGGAGAACTACATTCATTCCGGTGTTCCATTAGTTTTCTGGATCACCAGTAGGAAAAACTGTGTGACGCTAAAATGACGTAAGTGAATTGCCTTTGTGTACCTGTGACTTTTTGACTCATTGCACAGCTCTGGTGGCTCTAAGCTTAGCACCAGCCTTAGTTCTAGGGCCTTGAACGTGGGTTGGAGGACGTAACTCGCGAGTGTACATCCACCTGCCATCCATTAGAGGCTCCAGCTCCTCCCCTGGTCCCTGATCAGGATAATCGGGGGTAAATGAGGACGGATATCACTGTACCGCCCTGTCGGTAACCACCAGGCAGTCAGAGAGGGAAGGCGTGCTTCCCGTAGCAGCACATGCTCACTGGCGTGCCCCAAAATTAAAATTAATAGAGAAAAAAATTAAATTAAGTCAACCCCCAAGTGTTTCATTACTTACTAGTTTCAAGCCAATTAAAGACAATGTTTACTAAAAACGATAATTAAGGACAACAGTGGCAGTATATACATGGGGGGAGAAAAACAAGTCTACTTAATCATGTTTAGATCTTATGTAATACAGAATCACTGGTCGTCTGACAGAAAAGAGAAAGCAGGTTTCTATAATTACAGACATTTATATACAATGATTTGACTCATTTATTGCCTAATATTAGCGCTTGCACAATATAATAAATGCTACACTAATTAAAATAATCATTCAGTCTTCACCACTTTATCCCTGATCAACATCATCAAAGGTCTATTCAGGAAACGTGAGTGTGTTCACATGCACTTAATGATCCATCCAGCAGTTATCCGATTATTTTAAGTGGTCATATAGCAGCATACTCGATCTAGAAATCAGATTTAAACAAATCTATAAAGAGAGCTGATTTAAACACAGTAATCAGATTTCTCACAGCATTTAACCAGTTATCAGAACGTCAATCGGTTGCTAACACGGTTGCCAGTCAGAGCTATACTTGGCTCTTGGTGGTGAGTCTGTGGGCTTTTTCTGGTGGGGATCTGGACACATCGGACTAAAAATGGTCACGGCTATGACATGGGAGAATCAAATGCAGTGTATTCTCGAGAATGAAGAATTTGATTATTTAATATTACAATTGGAGTTTTCATCAGCAGCTAGTGGAACGACCACGGTTGCCAGGCCTCTAATCTATGAAACTTTGCTTTTTGGGGCTTGTTTTTTCCACCAGGACATGCTGCTGTTTTCAAGAGGAATCTGGGCAACCCTGGAATTCAATGCACCCACTTGTGGAAAATTATACCAAACACTTTTGGGGAAACTCTGAATGCAGTATATGAAATTATGATTAATAATATTAGTAATTGTTAAACTTTAGCATGTATGTCACATTTTTCCCAGACGTTTCCACATTATCTGATTACTCAAGTGCACGTAAAGTCATTGATCAAATTACTGGCAAAATCTGACTTTCTAGGGTCATCAGCCTATGGCCATGTTTTTGGAAAGTAGCCAGGGAAACCCTTTCCAAACACACAGAGAACATGCCAAACTCAACTGAGGCAGAAACTCAGGACTGAAAACAGTCAAGGAAGCTGTGCAGAATCGACACCACCTGCCGTAATGATACTTGTCAGTGGGATTTGGCAAGACAGGCATGTTTGCCCCACCTAGTGTTTCACTCAATCACATACACACACACACACACACACACGTCCTCCCTCTCCTCTGTCTCAGCTCTCCTTAACTTTCTCACACGTTGCCAGTGTGTGTGTGTGTGTGCTGGTGGATTATTAGTCCACTCGATCCGCACCGACCCCTTATCAGGCCAGTACCAGTCAGCCCCGAGACCCCACAGCTGTCAGAGTCCTGTCCACACACACCCACACACATACACACACCATGTCTTGCCTGTTCCCTCTCTTCCACACCCTCATTCCACTTTATCTACCCTCACACAGGCCGCACGCCTTGGCTCTCCCTGTGTCTCTCGCCTGCCCGCCCTCCCTCTTTCCATCCTTCACCACCCCCCCACACTCCATGAGCAGCAGCAGTACCAGGCTGCCCTGGGAACAGAGCGTGGAAAGAGGCCTGCATTGCTGTGCCACGTCCTGGGGGAGTTCATTACTCGAGCAGGGCGCTCCCACCAGGCAGCCAGAGAGCGGGCCTGCCACGGCCCCGAAACGCTCCGGCGGAGACGCTCTCATTATACGACACAGAACGAGCGCGAGAAGAAAGGCGATAAAAGATGGAGAGGAGTGAGAGAGAGGCTCCAGGGGCGACGCGCTGAGGCTAATGACGCCACCTTCTGGGTGTAAAGGTGGGGTCAGCGTTTTAGTCCGAACGCCGAGTGATATGACATGATGATAGTTAACACAGCCAGCTTCGACACAGTGAGGGTCACGCCGGGCCAGGGCCTCACTCATATAGAGAACATGCTAAAGTCAAAGTACATTCTCAACACCCAGGTTTATTTCGCAGCACAAACGATAAGCAGGTTTAATGGTTTCTTTGGCTTCCTGGAGAAAGCACAAGGATGCTCCAGATCTTTAACCCCAATAGACGACACCCCACCCCACCCCCAGCACTCTCGCACTCTTGCACTCTCACACTCCCTCTCCCAGGGAAGGCTCCGGTGTCACCGTCTCAGAAATCAATGCACAATCACCTCCACCCATTCGCTCCTCCAGCATACCGCTCTCCTGCAAAACCCTTCCCGAGAATTTCAACTCAAGTCGACCTGCACCTACCTGCCCCTCTGCCCCCTCGGTTTTGCCCTCTCGTGAGTGTGACCCTCCTCAGAATTAGCAGGAGCAGAGGATTGCGATCAGGCAGAAAGCTGGACAGCCTTTTTTCCAGGGACAAAGGACAGGCAGAGGAAGTGGGAGAGGGGAACAAAGACTGCTCCTGGCACCCAGGGGAGCAGCCAGTCACGGCACTGACGTCAGACCGTGTGTGTGTGTGTGTGTTTGTGAGGGGCCTATAATGGGTGTATGAGAGCCTGCCCGAGGCTGGTCCAGGTCCCTGGGGGGAGTCTTCCACATGGGAAGATGCAGAACAGAATAGAAGCCCTCTTATGTGCGCACACACACAGTGGCACTGCTCTCTCACCTCCTACTGCTCCCTTCAACTTCTTTATGCACACAATAAATAGGCCACAACACAACCGCACTGAGGAACCCACTCGCTCTCTGTATCGCTGCCTACTGTAAAACCGAACACACAACCATGGCTTTTCAACCTACAACCCTTTCAATCACACACTCTTCCGTGGGAATTTACAGGCCTGTGTTTGTGTCAACGCACCCCAGAGTCGAAATCCCAGGTGTGGAAATTTTGTAAAGATTCTTCCATGAAATAAACAGAAACAAGAACTGCACGGAGCAACGCACTGCCATGTAAAGGTGCCTGTATGGACTTAAATTGTTAGTTTGTTTATTTATGCATTAACATTTATTCCATTAACACTTCCATTAACACTTGCCTGTCTTAAGGTTGACTCTAGAGGTTTCGTTAAATTTTTATAAAAAAAATAAAATCAACAAAGCTTAATTTGACCAAAGGTGTACGGAATTTCAAAGCCAACTTAAGTATTTGAAACGGAAATTTGTGTATTTGACTTATATTAATGTGACATTTAACAAATCTGAAATATCTGATTGTGTAATTCATAAATCTGTGGTGAAATTTGCGTTTGGAACAAATTTCTAAATTACAACTTATGATTTTCAGTTTTATAAAATGTACAAACTCAATTCAATCCGACTCAAAACTCAACTCAGAAATACAAATTTGAATTTGAAGAGGTGAAACACCCAGGCTTCCCAGGAAAGCAAACTTTGCTAGAGTGACCGAAGAAATTTGATGGCCTAAATTTGCAATTCTGAATCTGAAAAGTTGTAAATTTGAAATCTATTTTTTTTTTCCAACAGCAAATTTCACCACCTCACAAGTTCATAACAAAAAAAGCAATGCTAAAATGTACATTTTTCAAGTTTATTAAATACCACGTAAATATAAGTCAAACAAACAAATTTCAGATTCGTAAATGTGTGTCAGCTTTTAAGCTCCATAAGGTGGCCTAAACTTCCCATGAAGTCTGAGGAGGCGAGTCTAAACTCAACAAACATGAGAAACGCACTGCATAGGCATGAGCGAGAACCCACGCTTTGAGTGTTGTGCAAACGTTTGGGCATCTCTGCTTTTCTAAACAAAAAAAACACAAACATTGCAGAGAACAAACTTTAATATGAACCACTGACGACGAGGAGTAGGCCATCGGACACCCAGACGGAACCCAGACAGCCAGAGAGCGGGTTCGCCATGGCCCCGAATCACTCAGGCGGAGAACCTCTTGTTAAACGACACAGAAAGAGCGTAAGAAGAAAGAGAAGCAAGAGGGAGGCTCTAGTTTGAAAAGAATAAACTTTAATATGGACTACTATCGACCAGGAGTGGACCATTGGACATGCAACAGCACCAGACCGAGGAACACGAGGTGTGATACAAACTGGGGGATCATCATTGGGAACCAGTGCTCTTCCTGCTGAGGCACTCTGGTTTGTACGTCACTTCTCATTGGATTGCGTGTCTGAGTTGTGTTTTCATTGGATAAGGAGTTTCACCACCGGCGGGTTTTGAACTTGGCTTCCAGGGTGTGTGATCCCGGTGAGGGGTCTCGCTGTGGGGTCTTAGATTCCGGGGTGTGTTCGAGGGTGAATAGCCTAAACACAAAGCCCCCTTCTAGTTCTGTCTGTTTAGGCGTTTTTGCACGGGAGAAACTTTTTTAGCTATAAGAACTGTGCTCCCTTTGTCGCTTGTTTGCACTGCATGAATTGGGGATGATCGCAGTTCTTAGGGCACCACGTAAAGACACTTTTTTTGGCTCGTACCTCAAGGTAGGGTCTATTCTTCGAGTCTGATTTTACACACACACAAATTCCGCACCTTAAGTTTTGAAAAGGAACGCGCGTTCTTCATTTACCTGCATTGTCTTCAAACGTAAATGTGGTGAACATTATTATTGAGACACTTAAAGCCAAGGCATAACTGCACATTCCTGCCATCTCTGAAAGCATGAGAAGGGTTTCTGGGCCATTCGTGCACAATACACAAAGCGGCGAGAGTAGATCGAGCGTGTTGACGACGTCGTGTGAACCTACGAGTGCGAGCGCGATTGAGTTTGTTTGTGATTGTGCGTGCGCTTTTGTGCAAATCGTGCGCGTGTGTGCGCTCGCTGAGGTTAATGGACTCGAGTGTGTGTGTGTCAAGCTTGGCTCTTTGAAAAGAGTGTGGAGGCAGACAGGCTTGCGCGCTTTTTCTTGCCGTGTGCGTCCCAGGGGCAGTGCTTTTCCCTGACATTTCACTTGACAAAGGCGAGCCACACCTGAGCGCGGGGTTAAAACTATTATAACAGCTCTCCCCCTGGCACTCTGCCCTTTGCCATCGCTGCAGTGTGTGTGTGTGTGTGCGCGTGTATGCGTGGGTGTGTGTGAGAGAGAGATTTGGGTCCCTTGAGTGGCAGAAAGTGAGAGCGGAAGGCGGTTTGGATGTGTGCTTTCGTGTAGCGGAGGTGTGGTGACACACGGCGCCACCAGATCACTCTCCACCAAGCAAGAATGAAACAGGAGTGCGTATCGACATCCAGGCCTTCTCTGTATATACACTCACTCCGATCCCTGGTCTCCCCTCACCCACTCAACCTGCTACAAGGAGCCGGCGAGGGGTGAAGGAACACACCGAGGAGCCAAAGACATAATGGAGGGGCGAGAGAGAGAGAAAGAAAGTGAGCAGGAGGCCTGGTTCCAGCTCCACAGGAGGGAAGGAGAGGGGGAAAAGGGAAGGAGAAAGGAAACCACAGGAGAGCTGGAGAGACGGAGGAAAGGAAGACAGGTTAAAGGGGGGCTGGCTCGACCGAAGAGAGATCTGAAGAGAGAGATATTGGCCTTTAATCCAGGGTTATGATTTGTGGAGCCATCCAAAACGCCAAAAAGCCCTGGACCATTCATGGTTTCTAGCAGAAACATGGTGTGTATAGAGAGAGTGAGAGACGGAAAAGATGTGTCAAAAGAGGTTTCTCCAGGACAGACCTGGAAAGGAGGAGATTTATTGGTCTACAGTCCAGGGTTAGGATTGG
Organism: Ancistrus triradiatus; assembly: GCA_025084515.1. NCBI lineage: Eukaryota > Metazoa > Chordata > Actinopteri > Siluriformes > Loricariidae > Ancistrus > Ancistrus triradiatus. The sequence continues at coordinate 241,103 of JAJAGP010000056.1, read as the reverse complement.
TACTGATTCAGAGAGGAACCTTAAATGTAGGAAAGTCTGAAGCATTCATGCTTTATGGCCGAAATCGTGTACCCTCAACATATTTAGGGTACAGAAACTCTAACCTTTGGTGTTACTGGTGGCTAATGGAAAAAACAACAGATTTCCAGACATAAGTTCTGGTTCTAGTGGAAAACCCTGTGTTGGCTGATAGAGAGAGATAATGAGTGTGTTTGCATGCTCTTAATAATCCGATAACTGCAGAAAATCTGATTTTCTCAGTAATCAATTTCGTCAGATCAACAGGTTTGCATACACTTAGGTGATCAGATAATGGGAGACCTCCAGGTTTGCAGGACTCGGGGAATAATCAGATTTCTACTTTGCAACCAGCAAGTAATCTCACAGAAATTTGAGACAAACTTCAAAATGTAATATTAAATAATCTAATTCTTTATTTTCTATAAGTATATACTGTCTCAGTTTCCACAAAGTCTTCAATTCTAAGGCACATTGAATTCTCAGAAAAACTCATTACAGTCAATGGAAAGGAGAGGCCACAAAGTCTTTAGAATAGGCAGACCTGGCAACCGTGTCGGGTTAGACTCGGGTACATGTACGGACTGAGAAATCTTTGTCCGGGTGGTATACTTGCTATAAGTAATCCGATTACTGGATAAAATCCAGCCCTCTGTATCGGATTTCTAGATCAGAGTAAGCTGTTCACCTCACCACTTGAATAATCAGATAACTACAGAAAATCAGATTGTCAGAAATCCAAGTCAACAATCGACATTCAACTTTGCAACCAGCCAATAATCTCACAGAAGCATGTGACATTTTAATAATTTAATAACCAAAGGTGTTTGGTAGTCATTTCATATGTGCTGCATTTAATTCCAAGGTTGCCAGATCCCACCAAAGAAACAAGCAACCAGGTCTATGGAAACAAGCCCAAAAAAACACCACTCTTAGAATAAGCAATTCCAAGACAGCTCTATACTCTAGACTAGCGGTTCCCAAACATTTTCTGCCAAACTTTTGCCTCCAAACTCCTTAGGAATTTATTTTAACCATCGTACTCCATACAAAATTGCAACTTCTTACTGAAGAAAAACATAAAGTGACAAAGTGCAGCTATTACAAGTGACATGCAATATGAATGTCAATCTTCGCGTAACAGCCTTTATTGCCTGCAATGCCACTCCCAAACCCCCTGCTTTGGGCCCAGCGTGCCCCGACCCTTACCTGGATTAAACGAGTATGGAAAGTGAGTGAGTGAGGGATTTATCCTGAGCAGGGTCGCACAGGATCCTTAGCCTACACTAGATACCAAACCATTCACACAGTTTCCAGCCTACACACCAACCCCACCACGTGTTCTTATTAGGAGACAATTCCAGTAATTATCAGGGCATCAAACCCAGGATTCAACAAATCCACGGCACCATTACTAGTTGCAGCGCCACCGCGCTGCAGCTGAGAGTATCGTGACTGTACTGTACACTCACAGGAACAGATTTGTAATTGCGCCTTTCTATCTGCAGGACATTTATTCCTAGGTACACACAGCCAAGTCAATGAATACAAATGAGTGCGAGTACATGAGAGAGGGAGAGAGAGAGAGAGAATACACCAGTCTCTCACCCCTCCCTCCCAAAGACGAGGCAAAAAAGTGCATGGATATTCCGAGTGCGTGCCGATTCCGGCTTTTTCCCGGGCACACACAGTCAGCCCAAATATTTACTCTCTTGCGATCTCAACACAGCAGCACATGAAGAGAGAGAGGACAAGAGACACGTAGAACCAGTTGAGGAGAGCACAGAGATAGAAAGAGCGAGGGAAGGGGGGGCGAGTTACATTTTTAATCGGCTGATTGTTCCCTCTGAGCAGGCAAGCTGAATACAAGCAGCCCGCCGCCAACACACACACACACACACACACACACGTGCGCACACACACACGCTCGCGCATGCACACACTCCTTTTTGTGTCCTTTGGCAAATTCTTCTGTTCCACTCTTGCGTGAAGCGCAAAAAAAAAGCGAGAGTGCGAGATGGAGAGGAGGAAAGGAGAGGAGAGAAGAGAAGAGGATAGGAGGGGAGGAAAGAGGACGAGAAGAGACGAGACGAGAAGTGAAGAGAAAACGTCCCCGCAGAGTTTTTCTCCGATCCCGGTGCGAGCGCCGGCCCCCGCCGAGTCCCTGTGTAATTTGCAGTGCCTCAGAATTCAGGTATTAATAAAGCCCCCATGGGGAACCGCACACAATATAACCCTACATTTTCAGGCATTATGAAAGGACGCCCCCAGGGGTCTTTGGCTCAAATTTCTGAAATGCAGGCATTGTGTAAAAAAAAAAAAAAAACTAAAAAAAAAAAAAAAAAGTCACCCCAGGGGAGTCTCGGCGCAATAGAAATCTGCTGAATTCAAAGCATTTTCGCAGTCCTGGTGGGAACCATTACTCCCTCTGGAAGCAGTTTCTCTTTTTTTCCCGTTTTTTTTTTTTTTTTACAAAACATGTGTTGCTGACATGTTGACAGATTGCTCAGCGAAGTGTTTAGGTGCATGCACAAGCCGGGTCTGCTGAGACACAGGCGTGCTCCCTGGTAGAGACGCTCCCCAAACTGGTGCCATCCATATTTCATAACAGGGGAGCAAGAAACTAGGGCTGGGAGAGAGAGAGAGAGAGAGAGAGAGAGAGAGAGAGAGAGACGAAGGGAGGGTGGGAGAGGGAGGAAGTTGCCATAAGGAGGGAGAAGAAAAGGAAAGCAGAAAGAAAAAGCCAGAGACAGAGACCACAACCGAGCGAGACAGTAAGCGAGAGAGAGGACTTCATCGTGAAAAATGAACCCTGTGATGAAAAATGACTTCCAGTGCTCTCCGAAACATCCCTCCTCTGTCTACCCCCTCCCTCTCGCCTTCACGCTGCACACCCCCTACCCCTCCACCTCCCTTCTCTCGCTCCATCTCTCCCTCTCTCTCTCTCCTACAGAGGCAGGGCTCTTTGCTCTCCTGGAAAACCTGAGTTTACAACCAGCTGTGACTGCATTTGTATCTGTGCCAAAGGCTTAGTGCAGGAATCTTCAGGCCACCCTCCGGCTGCTCCGAGAGAAAGAGAGGGAGGAAAACAGGAGGGGTACGAGAGAACCAACACAAAGTGGTGCACTTATAGAGAAAGTGTATTCACGGTCATCTGGGCAAACGCTCGCTTGTACCCGGGACATTGGAAAGGCAAACAATACAAGGAACCTAAAGAACCTACAAGCGCCTTACCAATGAGACGTTAAAAGTCGAAGCAAGGGGATCATTGGGAGTCAACAGGACGCCATTGGAGGTCAGTGGTTAAGGCTCTGGAAATATACTCACAAGGTTAAAGTCCCAATTGTGAGGTCTTGAGAAAAAACACCCACCGAACAAATGCCTCAATCAGTAGTAGGTTCACTCTGGATATGGGTGTTTGCTGGTAGGTACAAGAAAGGAAACTTCACGTACCGAACCAGAAGGTTGGAGAGTCAAAGTCCTGGCCTGACAAGCTAATGTAGCTGAGCTCTTGAGTTGCATCCTCAACTTATTATATAGTCCCTTTATAGAACGGGTTTAGTAATTTAGCAGACGCCCTTATCCAGGTGACTTAGGAACTGATACAGGTAGTACAATCCCAGGCAATTGTGGGTTAAGGGTTCTTGTCAAAGGACCCAACAGTGGCAGAATTGGCAGAGGTGGGATGAACATTGGAGCTTCTAGTCCAGTACCTTAACCACCAAGCCACCACAGTCTCAAGTCTGAGTTGAAATTCGTTTCCAAAACTGGGACAAACTGTAGCCAATCTAAGATAACTTAAAAAGCTAGCCGTAAAAGGCAAAGCCAAACACCGCTTCGAACAGCGTTATACTGTAAAGTCATAAACTGTCATTCAAAATACAAAAAAATGTTTACACAGTTAAGAAAAGAGTGACATTTTTGTTTCACAATATTTTCCAGGCTCAGTCTACCAAAACTACATCTCTAGTGTTTACTTAAAAATTGAAGTAGTAAAAAAGACAATCACAAGGTTAAAATGTAGAGGTTATGGTTTTAAGAGCCACAGATGATTAGAAAGTATCAAAAAGTATCAAAAAGACAAATTAAAAACAAAACAAACATAAAATATTAGGATTTTTATTCATAATAATTATTAATATTGAGACTTGTTTTTAATGTGGGACTAAAGTTGTACAATTACAGTTGAGTTGATAATTATTCATATCTATCTAGCTATATATATATATTAATACGGTATTAATAATATATACATTACATTACATTACATATACTTATATATATACATAATATATATAATATAGTATTATATATATATATAGTATATATATCTATATATATATATATATATATATACACCTATTATACATACATTTACATAAAATAAATACGGGTCCTTCTCAAAAAAATTGCATATTGTGATAAAGGTAATATTTTCAGCAAGTATGATAAAAAATTTAAACTTCATAATTTAGATGACATGCCACCAAACTGAAATATTTCAAGTCTTTTAGTGTTTTAATACTGATGATTTTGCTTTACAGCTCATGAAAAACCCAAAATTCTCACAAATTAGCATATCAGAAAGGTTCTCTAAACGAGCTATTAAACCTAATCATATGAAAAGAATACTCTAAACACCCTGCAAAAGATTCCTGAGGCTTTTGAAAACAACTCCCAGCTGGTTATACTCAAAAAAACCGCAATCAGGGTAAGACTGCCGACCTGAGGCTGTCCAGGAGGCCATCATGACCATCTCCAAGCAAGGGGTAAGACACAGAAGAAAGACATTCTGAACGGAATAGGCGGTTCCCAGAGTGACTGTATCAAGGCACCTCAGTGGGACGTTGTGGGAAGGAAAAAGTGTGGCAGAAAACGCTGACAACAACGGAAGAGGGACGACCCTGAGGAGGATTGTGGAGAAGGGCGATTCCAGAGCCACCGGTGAACAGGGCGTGTGCAGGAAATGGGCGACCAGGTGCTGCATTCCCCAGGTTCAAGCCAACTTTTGAACCAGAAGGAGAAACGGCGGCAGAAGCGCCGACCTGGCTACAGAGAAGCAAGCAATGGGATGTTGATCGTGGGTCCAAAGTACTTTTTCGGATGAAAGCAAATTTTGCATGTCATTCGGAAACAAGGTGCCAGAGTCTGGAGGAGGACTGGGAGAAGGAGGGAAATGCCCAAAATGTCTGAAGTCCAGTGTCAAGTACCAACAGTCAGTGATGGTTTTGGGTTGGCCATGTCAGCTGCGGGTGTTGGTTTCCACTGTGTTTTATCAAGGGCAGAGTCAATGCATCTAGCTTAGGAGATTTTGGAGCCACTTCATGCTTCCATTGCTGAAGAAGAGCTTATGGAGATGAAGAGGAGTTTCATTTTTCAGCACGACCTGGCACCGTCACCGTCCAAAACCACTGGTAAATGGTTATGGCCATGGATTTACTGTGCTCAATTGGCCCTCCAACTCTCCTGACCTGAAACCCGATAGAGGAATCTGTGGGATTATTGTGAAGAGAAAGTTGAGAGACGCAAGCCCCAACACTCTGGATGAGCTTAAGGCCGCTATCGAAGCATCTGGGCCTCCATAACACCCCAGCAGTGCCACAGGCCCGATTGCCTCCATGCCACGCCGCATTGAAGCAGGTCATTTCTGCAAAGGCTTCCCCGACCAGTATTGAGTGCATTAATAAATGAACATAATAATCTGAAGGTTGGAATTTTTTGTCATTATTAAAAACACTTTTCTTTTATTGGTCGGATGAAATATGCTAATTTTGTGAGATCTATCTATCTATCTCTATATCTCAGGTATATCAGCAGATTACCAACTAAAGACCAATCTTTAAAGAAAGAAAGAAAAAGACAATATATTTTAGAAGATTTTGAACACCTACCTGAGTTAGTTTGAGTTTTACACCAAACATTTAAATATTTTCATGATTTAATCTTTGTGTACAAGAACAGCTCATAAGGGCATTTCCCTGTTTCCAGCTTTTTTCCGGCAACAGTTCACAACAGCAATGAGCAAATGGTGAGACGGGTCTTGGGAGTTCATTTTCTTACTTCTTACTACTTTCCTGACTAATGATTTATTTTTAGGACCACTGAAAGCTTAATATTTTGCAAGTTTTAATTCTTTTATATTAATATTTGTTATGTATTATGTTTTATTTTGTTTCCTGCAGAAGCTGTCTCAATGTTTTACTTAATTTAGAGAATCAACACAAAAAGTAATTTGACTACTGGTGGGGGCGTATCTAAACTGGATATTCGTGAATTGAGGTTCCTGGTCATGAGTTTCTCAAATACTTCAGAACGTTTGGAGCATTAAAAAAAAATACATATGTTGACACAGACTTTGCTGACTTCAGAAAATGACTTGTGCATGTACGATATGAATTCCTTACACTCCTACTTTCAGTCAACTTATGACACAGCGCCAATGTATACGAAAAAGTAATATCTGCCACATTGCACAAATGAAAAGTTATTAAGCGTTTGATACATCCGATACCTCGTCCAACCCTTAAAGCGCAACATCAGACTACAAAGAACATCACAAACCACTAATGTCTGAGCAAAACCAGTACGCCTTCTTCCAAAACGCAGACCCCCTGTGCTTCTCTGTGATGCCGGCTCAGGTTGCAGACCGTACCATTCTCCTTTCTTCATCTCTCCTCCCTCTGGTTTTGTCCCTCTCCCCCTCTCTAGGTGGATGGAGGGAGGGAGGGAGGGAGGAAAAGTGATCTGTGGCTTTAATAAAAGCCTCGGCCTCTCTGGGTTCAGCTGCCACCCTGACGACAGACAGAAGTTGTTGAACCGGCGGGGGGTTGCATGGGTGGATCGAGTATGGTTAGAGGTGCGATGTTTTTTGTTTTTTTTTTTTTTTTTTTGGGGGGGGAAGAAAAAAAGGCTGAATTCAGCTTGGTATGGTGTGTGTGTGTGTGTGTGTGTGGTGTATGTGTGGCTAAAAAGGGGCACCCACGGGAGATCCAAATATCAGTGGCCTGACAAGAACTTACACTCTTTACTATTGGTACCCAAATAGACAACAATAGCAATTCACAGATTGAGACGGACAGACATTTTGAGTGCAGCAACACGGATTGTAGCGTTCTGATAATCTTGATTAGTAGGTGGTTTGAGGACCATTAGTCATTTTCAGTCTCGCCGTACTTGCCAAAAAAAAAACCTACGGAAAAGTAGTCAAAAAAGGGGGGGGGTCCGGGACGGACACCTTCGGTCAAAGCCAACTGAAGACAACTCAAGTTTTTACTTTTTGCAATTGTATATTAATGTATAGATTGTGTCATATTGCTAATATAATTCCAGAACACACCAGCATGTCAAAAACCTCTTGGAAGGCAGAGCAGATGGCTACAGGAGCAGAAGACCACACCGGATGTCGCTTTCCTGTCAGCCAAAACAGGCAACTGAGGCTACAATCACATGGGCTCACAAAAATCAGAAAACGGAATAATGGAGAAACACTGCCTGAGTCTGACGAGTCTCGATTTTGCCTGAGACGTTAGGCTAGAAGGGTCAGAAATTTGGTTTGTTTTGTAAACAACTGGAAAGCATGGATCATCCTGCCTTGGGCTCAGGCTGCTGGTGGTGTAATGGTGTGGGGGATATGTTCTCGGCAGCACAGTCTACCTCAGTATTAATGCTGACCATGTTCATCAATTTATGACCATAGCGTACCATCTTCTACACTCCATGTCACAAAGCTCTGATCATGTCAAACTGGTTTCTTGAACATGATAATGAGTTCACTGTAACTCAAATGGCCTCCACAGACACCAGATCTCAATCCGTTAGAGCACCTTTGGCATGTGGTGGAACACATCATGGATGTGCAGCTGTCAAATCTGCAGCAACTGCGTGAGATATGTCAATATGGACCCAAATCTCTGAGGAATGTTTCCAGCACCCTGTCGAATCTATGCCACAACAAATGAAGACAGTTCTGAAGGAAAACTGGGTCCAACCATTTACATTTACAGCATTTAGCAGACGCCCTTATCCAGAGCGACTTACAATTGATACGGTCTTACAGTCCAAGCAATTGTGGGTTAAGGGTCTTGCTCAAGGACCCAACAGTGGTGGACCCTGGGATTTGAACCCTGGACCTTCCTGTCCAGAGTCCAGTACCTTAACCGCTGGGCTACCACAGTCCCAACCCTGTACTAGCAAGGTGTACCTAAGAAAATTTATTTAGTCCTGTTCACTATAAATTCAGCCCATGTAAATACATCTCTGGGGTGAAAACACACAATACTGTACGAAGCCTAAACATAACACAAACAGAACCAAAATATAGATACGCGCAACGGAATAAAGACATAAATAAACACACCTCGCTGCCTGCACTCAATTCACTTAAAGGAACACCAAGGTCCAGAACAGGCAATTAACACTTTAAACCTTTTAGCAGGTAAATCCAGCTCGGCACTACTAGTAGGAAGTCACAGCGGTCACATGACCGGAACTTGGCACTTCTAGGTATAAGTAAGTGAAACTGACACGGTGCTTGTAGCGTTAAGCAGAGTACAAACATCATTTCACGTCTCTGCTTGTGTCCGTGTCCTAAAAGAGACCGAGTTCCTACTTGGGCACATTGTTAATGCAAAGTAAATCAATATTCATGACACTGAACAGCCACTGATTGGATGGTCATTAAATGGTGCTTACATGTAGTGTTGCAATCAGCCTAACAGGATATGAGCTCATTGTGTGAAAGTGTCAGTGGTGGCAAGTGCAGTACAGAAAGGTGTCTCAACTTAGAGGAGAACCAGATCCCTCGATTGTGTGTGTGTGTGTGTGTGTGTGGTGAGAGAAAGTAAGTGCAGGAGAGAGTTATTCCTGCTGACTGAGCCATCCCCTCTTTCTCTCTCTCTTTCTCCCTGGAGATCTGGCTGTTCCCTTCAGTCTTCTGAAGGCGGGTTAATTAGCACTCGCCTCCTATTTGTATCTGACAGGCCGAGGTCCCGCCTCCCACATGAATGACAGCTCTCGCGTTTACCCACACGGCTGCCTCTCTCTCGCTTTCTCTCGGTCACATTCTCACTTCCTCCCTCAGTCACTCACCAGTAGTGACCTTTATTTCACATGGAGGCAAGTGTTCAAGTACACACACACACACAAATACTATCTTTTAGGAGTACTGCCAGTAATTGTAGACAAACACTATCCACACAAAATAGGAACATGGCCAGACAGATAGGAAGATCCACTAAATGAATACTATTCTACTAAAGCTGCAGCCAACGCCAGAGCAGGGCACAGCTGCTATCCAGTCTACCTAATGGTCACTTGTGCTTGTTTGGCAGACGGAGTAAAACTAAATACGTAAAAACAGTGCTGGCCCACTACCCAAAAATATGCATTGCATATGCAAAAGTATGTGGACACCCCCCGATTAAGGGTTGAGAACAGAGTACATGGACAAAATGGGTCAAATCGACGAGTCAAAGGATTCCAGGATTCACTATACACCCGGAAGCTTTGTACTGTTTCTGGGTGTGTTTCTGAGTTCCTACAGTTTCAACAGCTCTTCTTCATCTTTACAGATTTTGGAACATGACTATGAGGTCTGGCACTGATGCTAATAAGCCCTGACCACAGTTGGCATTCCAGTTTATTTTAATGCTGTCTGGTGGAATCAAGGTCAAGGCCATGTTCTCAACTGTGGTGGTCAAAGTTGATATTAAATAAAGTATGGGAAACGATGTATGGGAAAAAAATGTCTTGTTCAGAAGAGTCTATGGACTTTTCATCTATGACTGAACAGCTGCAAACAAGCCTACAACAACCAGAGTGGTGTAAAGCACACAACCATGTGATGCTAGATGCTAGACCAGTGGAATCTCTGGGCGTAATGAACCATGCTTCAATATCTGGAGGTAACACCTTCCTAACTACAAAGTGTCAGTGTCAGGACAAATTGGGATCTTTGATTGTTTAGACCTTGTACTTCCAGTGAATTTAAATATGAATGCTACATCTTTTTAGAGACGTATTTGAGAATGAGCATGAACCAGGTTTAGCATAGCACTAACACACAGTATAAAGCACGCTGAGGAATCAGCGTGGGTGCTAAAAGGCTGAAATATGATCTTCTATGGCATGACCTTGGACCTTCTCTCCTTCAGACCCCGAGGGACTCGGACTCCTGGTCTGGCCAGCATTCAGAGTGGAGGTAGGGGGCAGATGGGCAGAGGGGTCAGCTGCACATGGCCACAGGGGAACATTGAGGGGAGAGAGAGATCGGTTTATAGCCATGGTCGGTCGTGGGGCACTGAAGCGGAGCAGAGAATGTTCTCCATTTGATCCGAGTTTTTTTCCAAGTGCTCCTTGGGGAGCCTGTGCTCCAGATTCCTCCTCCTGTAGAGACTCCCCCCAGACTCGGCCCACACCACGCACACACACACACACACACACACACACACACACACACACACACACACACACACACACACACAGTGTTACATCCACCCACACACTCAAAAAAGAAACAACCATACACAGACAAAAAGAAATCACACAGATACTAGATGGCAATGGATGTAAACACAGATACCAGTGATACAACCCGAAACCATTTTAGTTAGACATTATCAAACTTAACACTTCAGCCTACGCTTCAGCCTCTCTCTCTCACACTCACACACACACACACACACACACACACACACACACACACACACACGATAGAGCTAAGCCATGAGTGGATGAGGTAAGGCTCCCAGTGCAAGAGAGGGCAAAAGGGTATTCAATGTTTGCCCCAGACCGATGTGAAAAAACAATGGCTACAATATCTTACTAAATAATCAGGGCAGATACAAGAAAAAGCCCAAATGCACAAACAAACAAAAACATGAAACATTCAGCGTTTCTCAAATCAGAGCTTCTAATACCCCTAGTGGTACTTTGGGGTGCTACAAAAAATTCTAAATGAAAAAAATCAAATCATGGCTTTTAAGACACAAAATCAAATACTAATACAAAAATGGACCCACACATAATTGCAAAGAACAGTGTATTATATTACATTCTACTATTATATTATGTATATCAGTCTATGGGTGTGATTTCAGACACTCCATCAGTGATGCCATCGCTGTCCCAGTGATAAGACGTGCCGAAACGGTGTTCGCCTCAATAGCTATAAAGTCTTTATTGATTATATTCATTGTACACATGCATTCCTTTGCTTTATTCGTGCTGGTAAGCATTAATTACAAACAAATACAGCTAAAAATGTCTTGGGGGTTGGGAACAAATTAATCCTATTTCCATTACTTCTTACATAACAAATCCGAATTCGAACGCCATTCAGAAAGCAATTAAGTACGAATTCTGAGGATCCACTGTATTTGGGACGTGCTTCAGCTTCACCCAAGTTGTTTCCGTCATCAGCTCCAGACCCACCATACCCAGGCCACACCAGAGGGCAGTAACTCCCTCCCTCCTCCAGTTGGCTGGGGATGAAGCTAGGACTTTCCTGCTTAGACTCAACATCCTAGAGTGACCCTGTATCGCACTATTTAATGCTGAGGCATATTTTATTTGAACCATCACCTTAAGACTTATCTGTTTAGATAAATTAGCTTAATTCTACATTTATCATCTATGCCACCCAAGGAGGTTGGGTCCATTTCTGAGTCTTGGTTCTCCCAAGGTTTCTTCCTCATAACGCTTGGGGAGTTTTTCCTTGCCACTGTCGCCCTAGGCTTGCTCAGTTTGGGATTGGCCATAGATATTGGAAGATAATCGGAAATTGTAAAGCTGCTTTGAGACGATGCTTCATTGTAAAATCTGACTTGACATCTACAGAAGGTTTAGTGTGCTACGTAGTGAGTACGGTGTGCTGTTTGGAACATTAATTGCTGGAACAAGTGCAGTTTTTACACAAGAGTTCAATCGCCTTTGGTCAAATGACACCTTTTGTTGGTTTTCTAAATGAAAACGGGCCAGGCGATGAAGGGAACAAACAAACGTGTAGATTATAAAACATTATTTTCAAAATGGGATATGCAAAAGTTTGCAGGTGCGAGGCAGTGGTTCAAAAACTAGCAGCAATACGTGAGATGTAAGCTGCAGAGCTTGTGCCGCTCACTTACACTAGCCCTCTTTATTTGGTATCTTGGCAAATCAAGGACACAAACAAACCCCATATTAAGGGCTTCTCGATGTAATCCTGTAGCTCCCGCGCTATTGTTAGGAATTTTATTGCATTGTGAGACGACTTTGTCGTTATTACTGTGCGCTGACTGCTATGTGATCACAATAACAACTCGGAAGTGATAGAGGGAATTTCTAAGGCTTGAGCGTTATTGGCCAGGCTCGGCACAGTGCCGAGGGAACCGAGAACGCAACCCTCCTCATAACGAGTGACAAAGATGGCCTCCGATCTCGCATCCGCACAAACCCGCTATCACACGCTGACAAAATGGCGTGTTTGTCCTCTATCTGATGCGGTTCAGCATGCAGCGCTCTCCCCCGCCAGGCTCGCTCCCACTGGTATGCAGAGAACGTTAAAGGATTCGCCAGCGAGTGTTTTTTAATTTAGCACTCTTTTCAATAATAATAATAAAGCCCCAATCACGTGCGCGCGTGTGTACTCGTACGCCTCTGTTTGGGGTGGGGAGGGACGACGCGGTTCCCCAGCGGTGCCGTGGCTCCGGATTATTCCGCAATCTCCAGCAGTCGCTCCTGCGGGACGCTCTGTTTTATCATTTCATTTTGTTTCTCTCTTTGCCTCTGCTAAGCAACACGTAGCTCTCTGACGGCAGGCAGCGCGCCTCATATTCGGGGCCTTGATTTCATTACGCCACCGCCAGACAGGAGAACGGGGCGGGGAAGCGAGCGGGCCTGTGTCACGCCATATTATTTCCCACCAGAAACACGTTCCTGCTCGCTGGCGTTTCAAGACTTCTGGCTCTTCAATCGAAGCCCGATCGAGTACTTTAGCGACGCGCTTTCGACTTTCCGCCTGTTCTTAGACACAAACAGGCCGATTTCCCTCTTCTTCTTTTTTTTTTTCACCCCCACCACGCATGCTTTCTGCTCGTTCAAGAGAGGCCCTTGATTAATCTGCGCGGAAGCAGATGCCCCTGCAGGGCCGCTTTCAGCATTTCATTAATTACCACGATTGTAATAACCAGCATTGTGTTCGTGTACAGCGTGTTAGCTTTAAAACACCACTCTCCTGAGGGACACCGCGACTCCAGAGCAGCCCAGGGCACCGCACACAACGCAGGCTACGCCCTAAACCCCCTTTCCCTGACATGTCGGCACAAATGGTCGAGAGAGATAAGAGTCCCAACCCTCCCCACATTTCCCCTCCTTAACGTATTCGTAAGGGACGACCCAGTAGTGGCGAGTCCAATTTCAATTTGGTCCAGTTTACTTCTCTTCTTTTCCACTGCAAAAGCAAACGGTCCCAAGCACTGTTCCCCATCTGAGCCTATTTTTTCCTTGCCGCTGCCAACCCCCTCTTGGCCTTTTGTTTTAATTTGGGTGTATTCCAATCCAGCTCAACAGCTATGTACATGGCATACAATAGGTTCAGAAGGCACGCTATATCTGGTTTTTGATCTTTAGATGGTCTAAAAAGTTCAGAATCTTTTTCAGGGAGTTCCAATCAAATAGGTCTTTCATATTATTGCCTTTGTAGAAGTTTCTTCCTCGTTTCATCAATAGCAAGGCATTCTATTAGGATATGTTTTATTGTTAGTTGTGAGAACCGGTTCTGGCAGGACGGCGCGTCTTCCTCAAGAAGGAGGTGACGGTGCAGCTCTGGCTGCTCATTTGTGATGTTTACTGCTGAAGACCTACAGTGAGGGTCAAAACTCTGAAAGTCCAAATGCTGGTTTGGATCTCCGTAATGAAGAGGCACTTTTGCACCAAACAGTTCATAGGGATTCATTTGGGAAGAGCTACACTTGTTCCGAGGCCTTTTCAGGTTTGTATTCGCACCGCCAGTAGGAACGCCAAAGTGACACTAAAGTGAAGCTGGTGATTGTTTTAATTCTGTGATACAACTCAAAACCGTGTTGTACCTCATCCATCGCATATACAGTGGGGCAAAAAAGTATTTAGCCAGCCACTGATTGTGCAAGTTCTCCTACGCAAAAAGATGAGAGGGGTCTGTAATTTTCATCATTGGTACACTTCAACTATGAGAGACAAAATGAGCCGTTCTCATGATCATTTTTACCCCAACGAGATGAGATCTTGCGTGGATGAAGCCCCCAGATCGATGAGATTTTCATGTTCCTGTAATGGTCCTTTCCCTTTTTCTTACACAATTGCTCCCCACAGTTGTTAATTCACACCAACCTGCTTGCCTATTGTTAATTCACTCTTCCCACCTGCTGCAGGTCCTACAATTTCCTATTTTCCTTCCTTGTGTCCTTCTACCCGCTCTTTGGTCTTGGGCCATGGTGAGTTGGATTCCTGACTGTTTGAGGCTGTGGACAGGTGTCCTTTATACAGATAACCATTTAATACAGGTAACGAGTGGAAGGACAGAATAGCTTCTCAAGAAGAAGTTCAGCCTGTGAAGCCATAAATCTTGCTTGTGTTGTGGTTGAACCAAATACTTATTTTCCACCATGATTTTAAAATTCAATTCTTTAAAAATCCTACAATGTGATTTCCTGGATTTTTTTCTCATTTTGTCTCTCATAGTTGAAGTGTAGCTGAGAGGGAAATTACAGACCTCTCTCATCTTCCCAAGTAGGAGAACTTGCACAATCAGTGGCTGACTAAATACTTTTTTGCCCCACTGTATGCTAAATCCATTTTTAGCATGAAGCTCTAGTGTTGTACTGCTCAGTCTCAAGACCAGAAATGGCTGGTCTCATCTGGATGTCATTTGGACATTGCGGGTCCAATACATCTGTCTGAGGTAACATTAACAATAAACTGACTTTTTCGATTGTTATTGAATATCAACAATCCATCCAAACAGAATAAATCAGTCCTTTCTCTACATGCCTAAATAAAATCAGATTGCACTCAGATTGGCTAACAGGGATAAACAAGTCTGATATTTAAGTCTGAATTTCTAAGCAGGATTTCACTAAAGAAGAACCACTCAGCTGAATGCTTGAATGACCATCTTAATCTGGTGCTAGTCATGTCTCTGTCTCGGCCACGCCTGATCTCAGTCTTGACTCGGACTCGAGGTGTCCAGGTCTCGACTCGGACTCTGTTTTAGTGATTTTGACTACAACATTACGAAGATCTGTTGTTTATACGGCTACCGGTGTACAAGGATATTTATAAGTGCGGTTACCCTCAACTACAGATGGGTCCGATCCAATATCGGCATCGGATATCAGACGGACAGGGCCGATCCACTTACCAATCCATATCCTGTTCCACATCTTACCATAAGCATGCGGTAACTTCAGTCTGGAACTGAGCGAGCAAATAGCATTGGCAGTTGGTGTAACTAAAATGTCGTTTAACTAAAATAATAATCATAATATTAAAGTTAAAAAAAACTCCTGTATCGGAATCTGTATCCGTATCGGCAGTTGTGAATCGGATGAAAACCGAAAAAACCCTCAACACTCTTACATCTGGACCAATCACTATACAGTTGCGTCACTATGTCTGGACCAATCGCTGTACTCTTACGCCTCAATCAGCAATCAGTCACCGCAAACTTATATCACTCAGGGTAGAAACTAGAAAAGTCCCTATACATGCCATTCTAACAACTACAATTGTCCCCAGTTCCAACTGAGCAAATACTTTCTCCAACAGTTCTAAAAACTATGAAAAAGTTCCTCCGGTGCAAAAGCACATATACTATAGCAGGATAATGACCTAAAACATGGTGCAAATATTTCCAACAACATCTGATACATGACACATCTTCACCTCAGACAGCCTATCGTGCCTGCACATGTCACTCAAAATGGCTTGGAGCCATCACTGGGACTTGGTTGACCCGGGTGACCGAGGTGGTGAGCTCAGATCTTAGACTGCTGCACCACCTGAGGGCGTACTGTATGAAAACACTACGTCCAAACCTAGACCTGTACACTGCAAGTGTCTTCAGAAGTTACAATTTCTCTATTGTGGTTTCTCAGAGACATTATGGGATGTTGGAGGGAAGTCAGAAGGACGTTAGGAGTTGCTATAGTGTATAATTATGCTGCACTCATTTTGAGTCTGGGTTGGGATTGTGGTGGTTATGCGGGGAAGGTCCAATCGATTGGACTGTAATACTATGCCAGTTGTAATTCGCTCTGGAAAAGTTTGTCTGCTAAAGGACGAAATGTAAACGTAAATGGCTAGTCCATGCGTACCTGCAGGGCAGTGGTTGGTGCGGTGCTCCGTCAGGTCGGCCAGGCACTCGAAGTCCTGCTGGCAGTTGTCGCAGGTAAAAATGGACTCGTCGTCCAGATCCTCTTCTCCACCTCGCTCATCATGGCTGGTCACACTGTGCTCGCCGTCTTCTCCACCTGCCTTGTCTTTTCCGTCCGAGTCTCGCTCAGGATTGGCTGCGTCTGCACACGGGCAAGAGGGAACCACGTTATTATTCCCCATGTCTGCTTAGAAGAACAAAGAACCTTCTAGTCTAAGGAGTTACATGGATTAGGCAGATCCCACAGAGCAGATATGTAGGGTTGCCTTATACATATAATCTAATAATTACTACATTTCAACTTACAGCTTTTCTAGTAATGACAATGGCTCATTTGTATTGAAAAACTTTTTTTTTTTTTTTCCACATTTTAACTCTGCTGTTCAGAGTTAGGGTCACATGCGGTCCGGAGCCTATCCCGAAATGTATTGGGGTGGAAATGTGCTGGATGGGATGCCAGTGTTAGCTTGGTTTGCTGTTGCAGTCTGGGCCTCCCGTCTATTATAGACAGCCAATCGTGTCTGCGTGTGACACCCAACCTGGCTTGAAGGTACCGCAGGGGTTTGAACCCATGTTTCTGGGTTCAAGTGGCAGATTAGTGAATTGCCACGGTATGCATTCATTCATTCCTTCATTGTCTTATCCGCTCGATCCTAGTCAGTGTCACGGAAATGCCGGTGCCCAGCCGACTGCACAGGGCACAAGTCAGGGACAACCCTAGACAGGGCGCCAATGACAACGCCAAGACACTGTGTTTCACGGAAAACACAGAAAGCAGGTGTAAGCATCGCCAAAATTTGAACCCAAGTCCCTGCGTTACTGGGCTAGCGTATTAAACAGCGCGGTGCCACCCCAGCACCACACAGACACTCTGTTTATCAGTACAAGTGCTACGTTTGTCCATATCATACAGCCCTAACGGCATAACAGTAAGAGACGCCCCGGAGGCTGAAGGCTCAGGATCTGGGCTGAGCACCACACACTCGCTCGCATCTCCGCTATCCGCCAGCCCAATCCTCCTTCCACCATTGTGGCTCCATTTTCACACCTTATTATCACATTAAACGGCACGCTCTGAAAGGGCTGCACAGGAGACCGCGACGAGACGAGAACAAAAAGAGGGAAGAAAGGAGCGGTGTAGAGAAGAAGCGAATGAAAGCGCAGGATAAAACAAATAGAAGGGAATAAGAGATAAAGCAGGCAAAGTCGGAACGTGACGGAGTTGATCCGAGTCTACGTCGCTTAATTAAGTTACTAACGATGACCAGACGAAACATTCACACCATAGCAGCAGGGCAGTTTTGAGAGTCTCTAATAGCGGTCTCCCAGTTTTCTGCCGTCGGGGTGTGGGGGGGCGGCACAGGGCTTTTATATAGGGTTGTAGCCTACAGATATATTCAGATTTTTTAACATATCCAATTTTCTTTCTGATTTTTCTACATTGCTAACAATGCTACAGATAGCAGGGGCTGCTAATTGTGCCTGGCTTTGTGCTCGTTAGCTTTAAACTCTTTGCCGAGTTGTTCCTCCACAGCGTATTTTTGCTACGCATGAGCTTCAATGCCGGACATGGCTGTGTCTGAAATAAATTCTTACTCCCTCTTTAGTCTCCCTACTTCATCCTTAGTAATGCACTATGCAGAGTGAAGGTTTAGTGGACTATTTAGCACTCAAGACACAACTGAAATCTAAAACTTCCTCTTCATGAACATGCATCAGCAGCCGTCTCGTGAACAAACCGACGAGTGGCTGAGCCGTATACTTTTGGTGTTTAAAGCTCAGTACACTAACCAAATTCGGAATAAAAGTTAATAAAAGCACTGTGCTGTTCATGTGTGTCAGTCTTTGTGATGCTGTCACAGTTGTGCACTGCCCAAGTGCAAATATGGCCGGAACAGAATCAGCTATATGAGACTGATTACGCTGAAAACCGGATAATTCTGGTCACCGGCCACACGATCAGTGCGCCTCTAGTTCAAGTTAGCAGCTTAGCAAAGCCAGGATTGAGCTCACACCCTTTGATACAAGGGGCTAAATCACTGAGCCCCCACTGTATGTGTTTCATTTATCTGCTACCTTGGAGCTCTGGCCCTCCCAGGTAGGAGGCTATCATGTGACGGAGAGTCTCGGCTAGGAATAAATTGGGTCCTGCGGTATAATCAATTAAAAATCACCATTCGTCCACATTAGCACCAAACATACAGTGGAACCAGCTGATGGAAGTAGTAGTACACATCCAGCTTCCAGGTACAAAGGTTCTGGCACTCTGTGCAGTGGAAAAACCCCAAAGCGAGGACATAACGGCAGAGGGAGGGAGGAATGAGGAATTGAGAATGGGAGGAGGGCAGTTCTGTGGCTCCCCAGAGCTTAACATCCTGTCTAATCATCCTGGACTTGTGCAATCAGAGGGAAGCAGGAGGTGGCCATTCCAGAGCTTGCCACACTCTGATCAG